>JBAMNC010001413.1:125000-755464 GCA_037902135.1 Cetoscarus ocellatus | reverse complement strand
ATCAGTACATCTATTTATTTATTATTCATTTGTTATATGTGTTAATTCCTAGTTTATTATCTAAAATTGCTTGATGCTATTATATTTTTATCAAAGTGATATTGTGATGTTGCTGTTTTATGTGGCAGGTGTTCAAAATTATGGATTAAACATCTCACATTGTGAAAAGTTTAATTAAAGTCTTGCTCTGCATCAGGTCTCTTTACCATCAGACTACTTTTTCAGGGCTAACTGTTTCGCATCCTGCATTGACTGAGGAAGGATCTCACAAAGAGGGAGACGCAGGAGGAAAACACAGGGAGAAAAGGAGTCAACGAGAAGGAAACAGAGTCAGAATTTTTGTTGTTGTTTCGTCTAGACTCATTATGTTGAGTGTAGTCAGCAGTGTGTGAGTGTGTGTTTGTGTGTGTGCTTGATCTACCACTACAGTTTCTGCTATAGAAGCAGGACACCAGCCAGAGAGGGACAAAACAAACAGCAGCTTGGTTTTGTCTCCTTCAAGTCTCTTCAGTTTAGAAATCATCATTTGTTTTATTTTATTCAATTAATATGAACATATTTTTACACATTGACTTGATATGGAGATCAACTGCGTTCCTCCTCCAGCTGAATGGAAACATAACATCATTACTCAACACATCTTTAAGGGAGCTCATCTACCACAGCAAACCCTTGTATTAACTCCAAACAGCAGCTTAAACCTCTTACACTTCCCAATCCTTCAAATACTTCCAACTTTTAAATGGATAAAGCATGAAAACCACATTTTACAGAGCACTGAACACACACTAGGAGAAATGTGAAACTTAAGGTGTAACTTCAAGCTACTAGCCTGTTTCTTCTGGGAAATTTCTTTATACATAAATGAGTGCAGTGCATCAGTTCAACTAGCGACTTTCAGTTCTTCCTCCAAGGTCATCCTTTTATTATCAGATTTTCTTTGGATGTATACTCTTAGATATAAACTGCTGACAATGTGTTTTTACAGATGTCAAATGTTTTGTTATGTAATATGACAAATGTTCACTATACTTGTATATATACTGTAGTACCTTTCAACATAAATGGTGGCCTCTGCAGATGTGCAAGTTACCCATGCTATGGGCACTGACACACCCCAATACCATTACAGATGCTGGTTTTTGAACTTTTCGCTGTTTACAGTCTGGATGGTCCATTTCCTCTGTAGACTGGAGGACACCACATCCATGATTTTCAAAACTACTTGAACTGTGGACTCATCAGACCACAGCACACTTTTCCACTTTGAGTTAGTCCAGCCCAGAGAAGCCGGCAGTGTTTCAGGGTGTTGTTGATATATGAGCTTTGCCTTTCCATGGTAGAGTTTGACCTTCACCTTGTAGTGTAAATGTGTTAACTGACATGGTTTTTCTGAAGTGTTCCTGAGCACATGGGTTGATATCCTTTAAAGAAGGATGTTGATTTTTGATGCAGTGTTGCCTAAGAGCTCAAAGGTCATAGGCATACAGTGTTGGTTTTTTGGCCTTGATGCTTATGTGCAGAGATTTCTCTGGATTCTCTGAATCTTTTGACAATATCATGGGCTGTGGATGAATCTCTTAATTACCTTGCAGTTGCACATTGTGAAACATTGCTCTGAAACTGTTGGACCGTTTGCTAAGGCAGTTGTTAGCTACACCAAGGAGGTAATGTTTTTGCTGGCGTATGTTTGTTTGTCCTCTCTGTTTATTAGCAAGATTATACCAAAACCATTGGATGGATTTTAGTCAAATTTTCAGGAGATGTTGGTTATGGCCCAGCTTAGAGATAATTAGATTTTGGTGGTGATCCAGATAACCGTCATTAGCAAATTATTGTTTTTGCTTAATAACTGTCTAACTAATAATGACATCAACATGATTCTGAGTGCTAGGTGTGAGTTTCAGGATCAAGGAATCACATCATGTGATAACTTTATCATGGAATTATTGCTTATAGATGTAACAGCAATATGTGAGCTTACCTTGGCGGAGGTTCTGTGATCTCTGAGTGCTTTCAAGTTTACAAAGTGGTGACTTCGTCCCATTCTTTAATTGTGAACAACAGCCTTTCGGAGACGCTCCCTTTGTACTGAATCAAAAGGGTGACAATCACCCATTTCCGATTAACCTGTTCACCTGTTGAATGTTCCGAACAGGTGGGTTTTTTTTTTAGCATTCTTCAACTTTCCCAGGCTGTTGTTGCCACTGCCACAGCTTTTTTGGAACATGTTGAAGGAATTTAATGAAACATCAACAGTTTAAACATTAAAGATCTCGTCTTGTAGTGAATTCAGTGGAAAAGCATTTGGAAAATCATTGTACTATCTCTTCTTTTGTACATTTTTACACAATGTCCCAACTTCATTGGAATTGGGGTTAATTCAATTGGAATCCGTTTTTCTCTCTCGTCCTCTCTGGTCTAATCCCACTTCCTTTTGATCAATTTCCTCCTCCCTTCTTCTTCTTTCTCCTCCCTCTTCATCCATCCTTACTTCCTCTCTCTGATCAATAACACTGATTTTCCTCTTCTCCCTCTGATGTCTCTCTCTCCCTTTCCTCTGTATCATGACCACGTCTCCCTCTCGTTGTCTCTTCCTCCCCCTGCTGGCTGACAGACACACTGCAGCTGATCAGTTTCACCTTGGCTGAGGTTGAAGGGCAGGAGGAGAGATCTGAGCGTCCCTCGCTCTGTCGTTGGTTATCACAGATGGCAGTGAAGGCTCTGTCTCAGCGGTGACGTTATGAGACTAAATGATCCCTCTGTGATAAAACTGTTGTACTTACACACATATACATAAACACAAACTTGTTCAAATACTCCTGTAAGTTGGCATGTTTCACTCTGATTCTTTACATTCCAAAAAGGTATGTTGATGCCTTCTGATAGGTCGATGTGGTTCCGACACAGAGGTGGTGCCAAAGGGGTAGGATGGTATGGATTTTCACAACTTTAAATTTGTGGGCAACGCTATTAATAGGACGTTATGCCAAACTGAACTGGACTAGCGATGGGTTGCACTGGCTGTGCATAAGTTTATGCTAAGTTTGAAGTTGAATTTAAGTACATAAATAGATAGATAGATAGATAGATAGATAGATAGATAGATAGATTAGATTTATCTTTATTAATCCCTCTGGGAAACTCCCTCAGGGAAATTAATATTCAATATGCAATATGCATATGAAAAAGTGCATGGAAAGATACATCTAAAAAAGATAGATACAAATAAATGCAAAATAAAAATAAATTAAAATAAAAAGAGATAGATAGATAGATAGATAGATGGATAGATCAATAGGGGGGGAAAGGAAATAAAAAAAACAGGACTAAAGCGATGAGAAAACCAGTGAGGGTAGTAAGAACAGAAGAAATTAAATTATTTAATAAATAATTGTAAAAAAAAATCTCCAAATAATCCTCTCTGAGCCAAGTATTTGTTCAGACAACAGCCACCTAAAGTGAAAAATCAAGACTAAAGTATATCTACATCCACAGTATACATTAGAGCACAGTACTGGAAAGCTTAAGCCACACCCACTCCCACAGAGGGATTGGTTGGACAGCTCAAAGGATTTTGTACTATTGCAGTCTGTTCTGAGCAGGGCTCCAACAAAGGGGTTCAATTTCAGATGTTCGCGTGGGCTTTTTTTTGGGAGGAAACTTCAAAAATATATTCCTTTGACATCTGGGACATGTGTACACTTACTAAAAAAATAGTAAAAATATGCGCATAGCAATTTATTGATGTCTGAAAATGACTTTCTTCTAACATAAAGAAAATACGTTTTCCATGTTAGCAGATAAACTGCAGATACTTGTGCCTTTGTGAAAGGATAAGCACTCAGGGAAGAGACCCCTAACCCCCCTTAGTCTGAGGAGTGGCCTTGGCCACATGGCCTTCAAAGACTGATGAGCAGCAAGAGCCTGAACAGAAATGATCGTCACTAAGCATCATATTGAATGACTGCCTTAATCTGCCAGTGGATGATGACAGCCTCAAGTACCTCCTCATTTCACGTTTAAACTGTGCAGACAGATCTGATATAAAGAAATCAGCTGGATAACAGAGTCTTTGATTTTTATGACTGAGCTGAAGGAAGCAATGGAGGGTAAAAACAGATGAAGAGATTCTGGTGTCTTTGACAAGAGGAAGAAGAGATTTACATAAATGAATAAAGACGAATCACAGAGGGAATGAAAACCTGCTGACAGATTCATGTGTCACAGAGCTCTGATTTGAGAGCAACAAAAGAAAATGGAGGGAGGTCTGATTTGAATTGTGTGGTTTATAATCTGATTTTCAACTCAGTAGAATATGAGACTTCACTTTAAGGGGATATGCCACCATTTTTTGTCTTTTCCTGTCTTGCTTCACTCCTGAGTCCATGACAAGCAGATAGAAACCATTCTTTTGACTGTGCGTGCTGTAACAAGGAAGAGACGGGCAAAGCTCGCCTACTGCTAATTAGCTTAGCTCAAACATTAGGAGTCAGTGGGTAGTGTTAGCCTGCCTCTGCATACAGTCATCAGATAAACTACTTCAGCAACTCTAAACGGTCCTGTGTGCTCATTGTTACTTGTTTTTTTGTCATGTTTTATTACGTTATCTTCTACTATCATCGATAATCTTCTTCTACTCGTAAACAGAGGCTTTGTTTTTGTTGATCTACTCACAAGCATGTCTGCAAGTGGTTTGCACATGCACCCAGCAGTTTAGATTTGCATGTACTTCTTTCAAAAATTATATAAAGTGCTAATCTTAGTCTAAAAATAGATAACGTAGAGAGAGGTAATAGAGAGAGGATGTGAGTTATTTATTGGTGGTTTATCGGTATTTTCTGTTTAAATAATGAAAAGATATTGTCTCTTCTCCTAAACTAGTTCAAGGTTATATATATATATGTGCGTGTGTGTTTGTGTGTGTGTACCTGTTCTGCCTCCACCTCCACCCCCTCCGGCTTCCTGCTGCTCCCTTTGTCAGGACCATAAAGCTGACACAGCTGGGAGTTCTGAATGAGGGAGGAAGAGGATACAGGAAAGCGTTTCATGCAGTTAAGACAAGGAAAACATTTCAAAGGAATAAACAGGCAAAGACTAAATGATCTTAACTTATCTTAGTTTAACTAAGAAGAAAGTGCAATGAGTGAATTGAACCAATATGATACTAATGTTTGGCATTTTCAGGCAGTTTGGTTCAGTTTTATCCATTAGTCCAAACATTACTAACTTATTTGTGGGATTTACATTTATACCTTCTCTTTCTTTACATCCATACTTATAAAATTTACATGTGCAGGAGTTTGGCTGCAGTATTTTTATTATGAAACAACAGAGTGCACTTTCATATCTCAAATATCAGCATCATTTGTTAAAATGGATGTAGCTGGTAAAAAGTGAGCATATCCATCATTTAACACCAGTTACACCAACTTTTCCAGTGTTGCCAATGACTGAATGCAATTGCTGGTTAGTGAAACCAATAAATTACCCTGTGTTTGGTATGTATGACCTCTTTTTTATCCTTTCTTTATTAGGACTTCTTGAGACCCCTCAGAGAAAAAGGCCATCAGGCAATTGCCTACTTCTTCCTGGCGGTAAAACTAGCTTGGAATTGAATTACCCCGAGGCTTAAATACTCTGAACGTTAACAACAGGACATTTTTTGTTGTTAATTAGTGCTTTTAGAAATGCTGCATTGATTAGTTCTGTTACAAAAGCACTGAAATCTCGACAGCAATTGAACAGAACCTGCTAAACCGAACCCCTGCATACTCTGTACAAAAGTGTAACAGCTGGGATGTTAGTAAATAACTTTTTATTCACACATCCAGCCGACAAATAAAGTTAATAAATTAATTACATGATTTTATTTCTGTCTAAACTCAAACATAAAGGACCCCAGGGACTCCACGCGAGGAAGTGCTTAATTTTCTTTTCTCTCACCAGCTTTGTAAAAGCAAAATTATCTACTTCACACCAGGACAGGGTCTCTCATTGTGTCTGTTGTTTATGACGTTGTGTTCTAACAGGATAGAAAGCTCTGTGCAGCAGCAGTAATGTTTGTCACAGTTTAATGATGTTGTGATGACAGTAATGACTTGGGGTTTTATAATGAGTGAATTAAAGTCAACATCTTTATTTCTGACATTTTGTAAATATGAAAATCTTTTTATTTTTGTTGAATTGAAACAGTTAAAATGTATATTAGTTTAAAATGCCTGTAGTCATATAAAAGTCATTCACATGTTGTCAGTATAACATTTTATGTTTGTATGTAGTCATTCATTACCTTTCATTACATTACTTTTCTTTTCCTAATAACAGTCTTATGATGCTTCATATTTTGTTTCCACCAACACATGAACTCCCTAAAAAGAAAAACATGAGCTGTTCCAAGTAAACATGAATAACTGTCTTAACTTTTACTTTTGTCTTTAAAATTGGGACTTTTTAGAGCCGGCAGATAGAATATATTCTTCATTGTCAGCTTTTGTTGTTTGTTTCAAAGTGCATGGACAATACAGTGTTTTATTTTTCATTTGTGGCCTTCAGTGCATTGAATGCAGAACAAAAGTTGGAGTTGTGAGGTCTTGTGTTGAGTATGTACTGTGAGGAGATTTTACCTTTTTGAAGGTGCCTGTTACAAATCCACCCTCGTACTATCACTTTTCTGTTGTCTCATTAATCCTTCATCGTTTCTCTGCATATAGGAGTCCACAAGACTGCATTTCATTTCTGTTCAGATGTTTCTTCTACAGAGTACTTCTGTAAAGTTTTAGAGGTTCAAAACTGTTTGAAAATAAATATAGCAGCATTTAATGATGGAGACTCATTATTTAGTGAATAATTTGACTGTTCTAGACCTTGTCTTTGTGTAGATTTGTTTTATATTCTAATTAGTTTGGTATTGTACTTAAGTCCTCTAGTTTGAGAAATGGTGTCGGTAGGTTACACAGGTTATTACAGGAGGGGGGGAGCAGCGAGCACCTGGGAAGGCCCATTTTTACAAAGAAAGAGGGCAGCAAAAACCAATCATTTCCTTAGAACCAATGAAACAATTAACCATGAGACTGATTAGTGATAATGTTAGAATGACCTCCCTATCCATGGTTATTAAAATAATATTAAATAACTTTACAATTATATAGACAAGAGGACCCTCTTGACAACGAGATGCCACATCTCAAGGGGCTAACCTTGAATAAATCTACAGTATATTCATCAGAGACATAGTTCCTGCATTTTTGAGACTTTCAAGATGATAGATTTATGTTTGCTTGCCTCCCTCTGCCGGTGCTCCTGCAAAATGACAGTTTTCACAGCCTGGTGTGCTGTCATGGCAGCGGCAGCAAAAATTGAGAGGACCATGATATTTTTGCCACATCTCAAGGGGCTAACCTCGAATAAATGTATATTCAGTAGAGACAATGTTTTTTTTGACACAACTACAGATTACAATCAATACAAATATACATACAGACATACAAATAAAACAAGACCCCCAAAGGAAAAAAAAACACCCACAACAACAATGCATGAACACAATGTTACAACCATTATTGCCAGCGTTTACCTGTGAGGGTGTAGGTTACACATATTCATTAAATGGGAAGATATTGAGATTTTGAGGCACACAGTTTGTTCTCACAGTTTTCTTGTTTTCATCGCTGCAGTTCCAACACAAAGACATCAGCGTTTGGTTTGGTGTCTGTCCATTTTTTCTTATGAATGTGGAATTTTCCAAGCATCAGGATTAGTTTAACAAAAAAGACTGTACCCTCATTCAAGTTTTCTTCAAAATAAATGAAAATGTCCTTTTCTTGTCAAATTATGACTTGTCCTGCTATTGTCCTTAAATAATGCTGTACATCAGTCCAGTATGCTTTTAAGAGAGCACATTTATAAACCAGATGAAGAACTGTTTCCTCTTCCTTCCCACAGAATTTGCATAACAAATCAATATCAATATTAAGCCTTGCCAGTATTTGTTGTGCTGGATAAATCTTACATAGAATCTTAAATGAAACCTCTTTAACCTTATTATTTAAACAGAATTTCTCACCAACCATCCATGCTCTCTGCAGGTTAATTTCTCCATAAAAAGTTCCAGAAAGATTGTCCTAAAGGTAAAGTTGTGGTTAGATACAGTTTCTAATATATTTGTTTAAGCGTCTCTTCTTTGTTATATCAATTTCACCAACAAAAATCTGAGTATTAAAGGTTCCTGCGGTAGGACAAACATCCTAAGTTCCTGAGCTTCTAAGCAGCTGCAGTACAGCCCTTGGTACAGCTTCAAACACTAACGCATACTCTCACAGTGGGACTGGAAACTCAAATTATTCTAAATTCTTGGTAAGAGAGGTCATTTTAATTTTCCTCTATCATTAACAAGCTGCTTAACCCAGATAATCCCATGATCAAACCACGTCCTGTAAAGTAACGATTTAGTTTTATATAGAATATTTTCATTGTTTGAAATATATAGATTAGTTGGTGAGAAGCTATGCTTATGAATCAGTTTGCAGGCGAGTAAAGCTTGTTTATGGAAATTTGACAGTTATTCAGTAGTTTTTCTGCCTTTACTTACATTTCAATATATAAAGGATTCCACCAAAAGCATTAAACACAAACTTAGGGAAAGTATTCCAGATATTGTCTCTGGAGTCTGTACTGTGTTTAATGAATGCATCTTCAGGTGGGCAGGCTTCCTGCACATACACACACATTATATTCATGTTGTTTAATAACTGTAATATTAATATTTATTATGTGAACCATTTACTTTATCACTTGATCATATGACTATGCACAACTTGTAATTGCTAACATTTGGGCAATTAAATTTTAAAACTGAAAATTTTCAGGACTTTATGCAGTATGTATAAAATCGGTTAAATAACTTTTAGAAATATCATTATTATTGAAAAAACATACAAATGATTATAAATAAAAACATAAATGCAATAACTAGTAAATGATACAGTTACGAGTTACGGTAAATTAAATATATAAGTATATATATGTGTGTATATATATATATATATATATACATATATATACACACATACACACACACATATATATATATATATATATATATATATATATATATAATATATATAGTATATATATATATATATATATATTGAGTTACCGGAAAATTTTAGATCTGCCCCAAGTCTTTATTATTTATTTTCATTAATCATAAGGGTATTATACTATTTTTTGCTAGTTTTGTCTATTTTATTGTATAACCATTTGATAAGTTTTTGCCTGTTTTTGTCTATTACATGTATCTTTTAGTTTTTTTTCTATTTTAAACTTTTTAACGTCCAAGCGCTTTTTTGCAATAAAAAACAGCCTCCTCTGCGACTTTAGCACAAGTGGTACGTTAGTATTTTCTAAATCAGCAATAAAGACCTTTTTTATTTGCCATTGTGTTTAAATAATCATAACTGTATTATTCTATTATTTGTTGATTATATCTATTTTATTGTATCTTCATTTGTTTAATTTTCGCCTGTTTTTATCTATTTTACGGCCATGCACCTGCAGCACAAGTGGGCGTGTCTTGTAGGGGGCGTGGTTTGTAGGGGGCGTGGTTTGTAGCGGCTGCGGCTGCAGTTTGGTGTTCTTGCTCAACAGCCGCTCAGCAAAGGAAACTCTTCACCTTGACTCACAGCACAAGCTGCCATCTAGTGGCTCTGCTTGGTAACTACGTCTGACTTCATGTGCTGATTAATAGAGAAACGATGACTGTAAACTTCACCAGTTTGACTAAGATACCACTGTTTACAAATTTATTAAACCCATCACAGGAGGACATACAACTTTATTCTACAAGACCAACTAAATGAATAGTATAGTATGAATGAAATTTTAGTCAGTTGAATTAAATCTATCTCATCAACTTTAAGTCTACTCTATATGTTTTAATTGAACTTTACCTGGATACCATCTCCCTAGGAGGACTAATAACTTTATTCTACAAGTTCACTTAGGTTGGATTATGTTTATTATCGGAGGAGAAATTAACTTTATTGGACTGCCAACCGCTTGGACTACTTTTTGTACATGCTAATGGATGCAATGATGTGAATACTGTTAAAAAATCTTTTAAATTTATTTTATATAAGATGAAATAGAAGATTTTTGTTGTCAAAAACCTATATTATCAGGATTATTATTTGACCAATACTTTTATTTCATTTAATTTCAATTCATAATGTACATCATTAATTAAAATTAAGCTATTACATAAATTTTCCTTATTTTTATTTCATTTACTAACACATCAAATGTTTTTAAGTCAGCTTTTATTTTCACTAAGGCTCCAGTTTTGTTTTGTTTCTTTAACCCCACCACCACCCCCCTCATCGGAGGACAAATAACTTTATTCTTTATTGCACTTGGACCAGAAAACACCTTTTACATTTAACTCTACATGATTACAGTTATTAAATAACAGAGTCTTTAAATCTGTTTAATATTTCAGTTAATTAAGTTTTATGTCAACAAATTTCTATTTTTCAGGGTTTTGGGTATTTGGATTTATTTATTTTTTATTTCTGTTGATTTTATTGGAGTTTTAAGTTTAAATGTTGTGATTGCATGTGCTGTTGTGAAGACAAGTATCACACACATGAAATCAAGATAGAAAGGACCAAGTCACTTATCACAAGTTGACTTGTGCTGCCGTCTAAAAAGAAAGGTGCTGTTGAATCAACAACACTTACAACCACAAAGAAAACACACCAGCTGAATCTCAACAAGCTCAGCTGATAAGAGTAGTATTATAATGGTACATGGGGCGGTGCTTAATTTTGTAGGCGTTCCTATTGGTCACGTGTTAGTGACGTCATATGGCGGTCACGTGATGATTTTGTTGTCCCTCCCCCTCACCGGATATGATGTTATGTGGGATGAGTCTATTTGATTATGCTGAGGACCTCCCTGTAGGCGTATCTACTATTTGAGTTGTATATATAGAGCTAAGTTTCTGGTGTTTAATTACCTTCTCTTTCTCTGAGACAAGGACATCACCGGACCACGCCTCCTTACGTTTTTTTCTCCAGTCACCCGACTTTTTTTGATTTTCTTCAACCATGATGGAATCCGGAGCCCCAGATCTGATCAACGCCGCCTGCTCTGATGTTGGTGAAGATGTTTTAGGTATGTCTGTCAATAGGCATGCCTTTGCTCAATCTTGTGTTGATGCACCGGGGCGTAGACCACGTAGAGAAGGAGGGCTTACTTTTTCGGCACTACCGGAGATGAAACTAGAGCTCGAGGGTGTTAATGGGTATGCGTACTCTGTTATATATAAGAATGGACGTGTTACGTTGAGTGTGGGGAGTAGTGAGAAATCGTCAGATTTTAAATCAGTTAGTGGATCGTTGTCTGTTAAAGACTGGAAACTTTTCTGTTCTACTGTGTGTGCAGACCTTGATATATGTGGCTTCCCAGAGGTTGTCTATGTGTCTCAGTGGTTGAGCGCTGTGGGGCCTCAGATTTATCGAGTAGAAGCAGACAGATTTAGCAGACAAGAAGATGATTTTATTTTTCTGAGTTTTTGTGAGGACAGAGAGAGTGTGATTGCAAGTAGAGGTCGTGAAGAATGGCGATCACAGCCATATCCTCTGACTCTTCAGGAGTATGATTCATGGTTTAAAACTTTTCTCTTTATTCAGTGGTGTGACTGGCGGATTTTGCAGAGAGTGTTTAGCGAAGTCGATGAGGCCATTAAAAAAGACAGAATCGGCAGTAGTTTTGAACGCATTAGAAAACGTCTTTTTTTCCATAATGAGACACATATGGAGCCGATTGGTCGCCTTACTCCCCTGTGCAGGCCGAAAATCATCAGACACCCAGACTTCTAATAACTAACTGGGTAGGTTTTTTTTTATTGGATTAATACTTTATCAGTTATATCATACAATTTACAAAGATCTTGTTTGATGTATTTGATTCTATCCACTAATGAAATGTTTTTTTTTCTCTTTTTAAATAGTGTGCACACAAACCAGAGGGAGTCCCAGGAGACCGAAATCACCTTGGTCTCCATCTTACTCGCCACCACCTCTATTTCGTAATAGTCTCTACTACTACATTCCACCAACACCATCACCACCGCCGTCACCTTCTCAGTTTCTTCATACCCCTCCAATGTCACCATTTTACCCGTCACAGCTGATGTTTCCAAGCTCTCCACCAAGCTCTCCACCATCTCCTTCTCTGCTGCCTCAATCTATGGGTATTGAGGCACCACACTGGATTTCGCCAGAGGGAGCCGAATTCGGCTCGATGCTCCACGCAGGAGGGGGAGAATTTCCCCCTCCTCTGTTGCCTCAATCTTTGGATTTTGAGGCACAGACCTGTTCCGGCTCGATACTCGATGTAGGAGGGGGAGAATTGTCAGTTATGACATCGGCTGACTATGTGGACGTGATACGGAGTTGTGCAACATGTCTGTTAAATGCCGGGTATGTCGCACTAAGGGAGGAGGAGTGCTATGGATGTCAGACAAGTCATCCGAGCCAGAGAGAGCACGAGTGCTTGTCAGAAGCCTCAGATCACTTTTATACCAGAAATCTGGTGAAGGTGGCAAAGACTGTTTTGGACGTCAGCTTTATTCCAGCCATCTTCTACCATCTGAAAAAGAGGAACTGTCATCTGCCGAGTGAAGAACGAGTCATGGGGGTCATAGATGCATTTTTCTATGAACTGCAAGTAACTGAAAACATCAAGGAGATGCTGGATGGGGTATTGCGAGGGGTTACTCCAGAACAGCTGAATCATCTGCATGACATGGTTTGTGGACGTTGGGGTACCAAGGACTGATATGAGTGACTTTTTCATTTTGTTGTGTGTAGAAGTGTATAAAAATGTTGTAGTATTTTTTTCATATACCTGGTTTGATTTTCTTTTGAGTCAATGTTTTTTGTGTTTTTAAATAATAATAAAAATAAAAATAAAAAAAAAGTATGGTACAAACTTTATGCATTCATTCTTGTTTGTGACAGTAGTTGGTGTTGTATAGCCAATTGGTTTGTCTGATATTTTGTATGTCTTGTTAATATTTTGAATAAAAAGACTTTGTTAAAACTATCATGTGTTCATTTTTACTTTAACACAATCATGGAAACAACTCTGCAGAAAATATATTACGATCCAGCACATCCCGGGGGTCTTGGGAGTGTGTATAACCTTTACAAAGCTGTCAAAGAGTGTGCAGGGGTTACACCATCTTTACCAGAGGTGAAGAAGTTTTTATTGGGTCAAGATGTGTATACTTTACATGCCAAAGCAGCATTGAATTTTCCAAGGAACAGGGTCTTGGTTAATGGGATAGATAAACAGTTTCAGATGGATTTAGTTGACATGAGTGAATATGCATCAGAAAACGACAATATAAAATACCTTCTAACATGTATTGATGTATTTTCCAAATATGCATGGGTAAGATGTCTTAAAAACAAGTCCGCAATAGCTGTCACAAATGCTTTTAAAGATATTCTACAGGAAGGGCGGGTGCCAGATAAACTACAAACAGATGAAGGTAGAGAGTTTTATAACAAACTCTTTCAACAATTATTGAAAAAGTATAATATTATCCACTTTTCTACATCTAATGAAACAAAAGCCTCTGTAGTGGAGCGTTTCAACAGAACTTTTAAGACAAGGATGTGGAGATATTTAACATCTGCCAACTCAAGGAGATACGTAGAAGTAGTTCAAGATCTCGTGCATGCTTATAATAATTCTCACCATAGATCTATTGGGATGACGCCACAAGCAGTCAACAAAGATAATGAGAGGACTGTGTTTTACAACTTGTACAAAAGGAAACCCCAGAGAGCTCTATCGTTCAAATTTAATGTAGGGGATACTGTGAGAATATCAAAACTTCATGAAGTGTTTAGAAAAGGATATGAACAAACTTTCACAGATGAATTTTTTACAATAACGAGTCGTATAGGAAGAGATCCTCCTGTATACAAACTAACAGACTGTGGAGGGGAGTTGTTAAAAGGATCGTTTTACGAGTATGAGTTACAACAAGTCATCAATGATAAAAACAAAACTTTTAAAATAGAAGCAATATTGTCAAGAAAAAGAGTATCTGGCAAAAACCATGTCCTGGTTAAATGGCTGGGTTGGCCTGAGAAATTCAACTCATGGGAGTGTGAGGACGACATTATTGATGTTTAAAAAGGACAGTGTAACCTGTTTTACCCATCATACGTAAAATCTTACAGTGAAGTCAAGACATCACGGATAAGAAAAATGGATTTTATGTGACGTTGCCTAGTAATGCTTCAACAAACGTTTACCCAAATAACAAAATATGGAACTATCAGACAAAATTAGCAAAACCAATTGTTCTGAACGAACCGTATGAGGTAGGCCTGATAGAGATTCAATATCCAAGGAATTGGTTAACATTCTCACCAAGTGATGGACAGGTGACTATTGTCAATATTAAAACAAAAAAGGAAACCATAATAACATTATCCCCGGGGCATTATGATACCATACAAAGAATAGTGAAAGAATTTAATTCAAAATGCATCGTCACAAGTGCGACAGCACGTATAAATCTACACTACAATCCTATAACAAATCATATTTTCATCACTGGCGCTGAAGGATTAGCCTTAACATTTAGAGGTAGACTTGCTGAAATTTTGGGGTTTGTTCCTGAAAACCCTTTCATTGTGCAAGACATAGCCATTTATAAAAAAACGTCTGTAGCGCCTTACCCTGCAGTGTGAGTTTTGTCCCTCCTAAATATGGAAAATTGACCAGAAAAAAAGAAGAAAACAAGAGACACAATGTTATGGATCACGGTTCCTTTATCTCAGAAAACATGCGGCATGGAGAGGAGACCTGGAGAGGTGTCCTCTGAAGACAAGACAGTTCACCAACCTTAAATACAGCTCTCACAGAATCACATGACACAATATATGTATATTTAGCATCTGTTCAAGAGAGGATAGACCTCAGGACACCATATACAGGTAAAATTTCACACCCTGTTGAAAACCACCCCCACCACCTGTTTACAAAGGGGTCAAAAGTTGTCTAAAAACAGATGTCAGACCTTGGTGTTGTTTTACTCACTGAGTTTAAATAAAGCTTTTCAAAAAATTCCTCACAGCAGACATTTACGGAGGGAGTTACAATATTTTTGTTTATATCGATGTTGTGGATTACCAACTAGTGGGTAACGGTCATGTACCCCTACTGAGGTGTATAAATGTGTCTGATGAAGAACGTCATATGCCCACTTTAACTTACGACAAGCCTCACTACACATCGTTGTCCAAGACAGTTATAGATGACATTGAAATCTCCCTAAAAAACGACCAAAACAAACATATACCATTTCAATACGGAAAAGTAATTGTTAAACCACACTTCCGACCGGTGAGCCGTGGTTTCTGAGAGACAAACATTCTTTCAAAATGATCCAAAGTCCTAACAACCGTGATGATGACAGGTACATGTCATACTACATGAACCAGGCAGGTGGTGATTTGCCAGGATTTACTGGTGCCAGTACACAGTATGGACAGGGGCTGGGGGGCATTTTCCGCACACTGTTCAGGATGGCTGTACCATTGTTGAAAAGAGGATTTAACATTGCAAAACCCCATCTCAAAACGGCTGCTACAGGTATAATGGGGGATGTTGTCTCTAACATAGCCAAAAGCAGTGTGTCTAGAAAACAGGAAGGAAATGGAATGATTGTATACACGCGAAGACCTATGAAAAGGCCACCATCCACAAGACGCACACGCGGTGTGTCTAAAAAACGTAAAACAGGACGTAAAACACGGAGGACTGTCAAAAAGAAGCGTACCACCAAGGTTAACAGAGCTCCTGCCAGACGCCGAAGATTTTTGTCCAAGGATATATTCTAGTCAAGACAAAATAATATACTGAAGAAACCATGTCCCTCATTCATGACCAGTCACAGGAATGTGTGAAGACAGAGCTGGATCTTTTTACTGTACCATTCACCCAGACATCCATTGAAAAGTCAACATATGTGGAAATACCGCCTGTGTCGGCCATAACTGATACAGGACCTGTGGAGTTTTACGTGTCTGCAAGTGGAGAGGATTATCTCGATCTCAATGACTCTTATCTGTTTACGCGTGTGAAAATTACAAATGCGGATGGTACAAACTTGGCTAATGATGTTGATGTGGGATTCATAAATTATCCTGGATGCTCACTTTTCTCACAGGTCGATATTACACTAGGAGACAGACTCATTACCCAATCCTCCAACACATATCCCTATAGGGGTATAATTGAGTGTTTGATAAAGTATGGAAAGGACACATTGGATACCCAGTTTAGCCCTGGGTTATTTTGTAAAGATACTGCGGGGCATCTGAACACGGTTGCTTTAGATGGAGATAATCATGGACTAACAACAAGGGGGAGATATACACGAAACAGTCGCACTGTGGAGTTAATTGCTCCAATACATGCTGATTTGTTTTTTCAGGAAAAACTTTTGCTAAACGGTGTTGATATTGCTTTGAAATTCATACGGGCGAAAGATGAATTCTGTCTAATGGCTGCTGGAAATGTACACTACTGTGCTAAAATCATGTCTGCTAGTCTGTTTATAAAAAAGGTTTCTGTTGCACCTGGTGTCAGATTGGCACACAGCAGAGCCTTACAACACACTAATGCGAAATATTCTATTGACAGAGTGGGCATTAAAACCCATTCTATACCTGCAGGAACACGCGTGTCCACGCAAGACAACCTGTTTATGGGACAGATCCCTAAATTCATAATAGTAGGATTTGTTGACAACGAGGGATACACAGGGAGCTACAACCGTAACCCATTCAATTTTGAACATTATGATACAGAGTTTATCAGTTTGTATGCTGATGGTCAGTCATTCCCTGCAAAACCTTTTCAACCACTTTTTCAAAGAGATCAGTATGCAAGGGAGTATTATCAGCTGATTCAAACCACTGGACGACATCTCAAAGACAGATCCCTGGCAATATCACGTGAAGATTATGCTAACGGATATACACTATTCTGCTTCAACCTAGAGGCTGACGAGGGGCGTTCAGGGAATGTTCATTAATTAAAACAGGAAATGTTCGATTGGAGGTGCGTTTCAGAGTACCACTCCCCCGAACAGTTAATCTGATATGTTATTCTGTATTTGATTCAGTTATTGAAATATCAAACAGAAGACAGGTACTTTTGGATTACTATTAAAACAGGATGAATACTATAGAATCAACAAGTATTATGAGAAATAAAATTATTAATGGTACAGATTTCATCGGAACACTGGCGTGTGATCAACTCACAGAAATTAAAGTCAGTAAATTTCCATCCATGTTAATTGTAAACACACAACCCTCGACTATGCCCGGTGAACATTGGGTTGCTGTGTACATCGCGAAACACAAAGAGGGTTATTTCTTTGATAGTTTTGGTAACCCACCTGGCTATGTAGATTTTCCTGTAGAGATTAACAATTTCCTTATGAAAAATTGTGTGGATGTATGTCATTCAAGCCGACAAGTACAGAATTTTGATGCTACAACATGTGGCCAACATTGTGTATTTTTTCTGTGTCACATACAAAAAGGTATACCTTATACCAAAATGATTAACATGTACAGTGATAATCTTGTCTTTAATGATGATATGGTTTGTCAATTTGTTAACAAAATAAAACCTTGTGTATGTCATGGATACAATTTTACCTGTGTACAACATGGAAAAAACAATGTAATGTTGTAATCATGTACTGTTATTATTATTTTAAAAAGAATAAATGAAAACAAAAGACATTTCAGTTAAATTTCAAACGTGTCATTTTTTATTAACAAACAAAAACAAAAAAAACATAATATTCTTTATATATTTACATTTAACACATTTATTCACTTTCTCTTTTTACACATTCTGAAATGTTGGAGAGGATACATTTAAATTCACAAAGATGAGTTTCAGTAAGTATTATACATTTCAGTTAAATTTCAAATGTGTCATTTTTATTAAAACACAACAAAAAAAAACCCCATAATATTCTTTATATTCACATTTAACACGTATTCACTTTCTCTTTTTCGATATTCTGAAATGGTGGAGAGGATACATTTAAATTCACAAAGATGAGTTTCAATCACTATTATACATATATTCATGTGAAAGAGCCAGCAAATATAATGGATGAAACATAAAAAAAGACAAAAAACAAGAAAAGAGGGTCTAAAAATCCAGCCACTCATTATTTGCATCAGATGTCCTTATTCGCTTCGATCTGTCTCTAGGGGTTCTGAGAGGGGTACTAAATTTTGGAGTATCTGAAAGATAGGGTGAGCTCTTTTGAGAAATACCTTCTCTGCTAGTGTCACCAACTCCCTTATGTTCTGCAATGGCACCCCTTACCTGTGTGTTTGGGATAGCAGATAAAGGTATGTTTAAAGAAGCCAGAGTTTTTAAAAACACATCCCAGCCATAAGGTCTTGAAGCGTCCCAAATATTGTGTGATGCAGTGACACTTTTCACTAAATCAAAAAGGTGAGAACCTCTAATCGTCTTTTTATTAACAATGAGTTCCCCTTGATTAGTCCATGACACCAGTCCTTTTGATCGACATAATGCCTCCAAAACATATTCTGCATTTTTCTTACTTCTTTTAGGCACATGTCTCAATACTTCTTCAACCATAGGGTCATCTTTGATGTCTACCACACCCTGGTTTGAGTCGTCATTGTCCATATCACTAGTTTTGTCAGTTGGAAGGGATAATGTTAACACAGCTTTTTCACGTTCACCCTGTCTCACCAATGTGAGGTGGCGTTGTAAGACGGCACTGTATTTTTTAGCCTTCTCATAAATGTCTATGTCTGGTAGTTGCAGGACGGCGGCCATTTCTTTGTCCAATTCATTTTGCACAGCCTGTCTTAGATTTGGACCGTTTTGATCCGGTGGGTGGTACTGCTGTTGCTGCTGCTGTTGCTTCAACATGTCAATCTGGTGCTGAGGTACCAAAAACATTTTTTGAGTGTGCTCCATTTCAGTTCATGTTGATCAAACTGAATATAAAAGGAATAGCTGCTCCTAGAAGAGGTAACAAAAAACCACCAGTCTGATTGATGACCTTTTTCTTTTTTGCCAATTTTACTCCTTTATCTACGATTAATTTGATGGATTTTTTCTTCTTTTTCAATTGATTGTATTGTTTACCACTTAGTGGAATGTTCCCTTGTAAGACATTGAGTGCTATTTCACACAAAGCATTGATAAAGTCTGAGCCTGCGTTATTCACAATAACCCTTCGGACGCTTGGTGGCGATTTATATACCAGCTCTAAAAGCGCCAGATTTCTCCGTACCCTAGATGACATTTTTAATTTTATTTTTATTTTACTTCTTTTGCTTTTTGGAAATGTACACAACCTGCTGTGGTGATAGCACGTTTGTTCTGAGTCTTAAATAATCGGGGGTTTTAGCTTTATAGTCTATCAGTAGATAACCATAAGGCGTGCTCGTGGCATCATTGAAGGCCTCTAAAAAATATTTTGTATTACCCGGAAACATTTGTCTACCTAAAAGCGAAATTTGATATTTATCTCTAAGGTAGTTTGTATTTAAACTAATTGTTCGACTGGCCTTACCTTGAATAAATACATTTTGAACTAAATATATACAACTTAGATTTCTATGATGAACATATTTTGTGAAAACATTCTGTACTTCTAAATTGTTACTTGCATCATTCATTAAATCATCAATGATAAGAAGGTTGTTTTTCTCTGGGGGTAACAGGCTATCATCACATAATGTATCAGGTAGACCATGTACAAAGTTTATATCGCAAATTTTTAAAAGTTCATCATACAAAGGCTGCCAACATGAGTAAATATATACAATATTAACAATTTTGTGGGAAATAACACTCGCTGCATTTTCTAAGACACTCTTCACAAAAAATGTCTTTCCACAATTGGAGGGTCCACTCACCACCAAACTGAATGGATGCTGCAGCCTACCATCAAAAGACACACCTGTTTTAAAATCCATAGGTCAGTGTGGTGTAATCGCTGAGAACCCTGCGTTTATTGTACACCATCTGCACCTTTTTCATAACTGTCTGGTTTATAAGTTGTAACTGGTACTTATTGCGTTTAATGGTGTCAGCTGAGGTGATGAGATGTGCCCCACTGCTCTGATTGCCCACGAACGCATGAACCAAGCTCTCCAGGGACTCGGGGGTGACAATAGCGGCATTTGCAGCATTTAATGTCACCCCTTTGCATTTTACCTGTGTTTTCCCTCTGCTGGTCCGGTAGGCATAACACTTGGGTCCTCCTGAAACAAACTCTGTGATGTAGTCCTCCTCAGGAAGACCGCACACATCACCGTCATTAATTTCATCAGTCAAATCCCCCAGGTAAGGACCCAGGGGTGGGACCCAATCACCTGTCTTGGAGGTGAAAACTATGCTGTCTGTGTCACAGTACAACACCCGTTCCTGCAGCTTATCCAACAGGTCATAAAGCATGAGCCTGGCATGAGCTGTTGTCATTGCACCTATGAACACATTCACGTCATTAACTTTACACAACTTACCATCAGCATGACTCCATTGTACCATAGCGACATCATCTGACATGAAACAAAATTGTGAGATGACAAATTGGTCACTAAACATCAGCTGGGTGAATCTGGAGGGGTCAGTGATCAGTTCACATCGAAGCATATCAGTCCTCATGCTGAACCTCCCCCACAAAGAGTTGAGGAGCAACTTGTTACAACTCCTAACTGCCTTGTTAACACAGATTTTATCAGGATCCAGTCTGATGCCCTCTTTTTCATAATATTCATCAATGTACTGTTTCCTCTGCTCAGGTGTCTTGACATGTGCGGGGTAACCTGAAGCCTCTTGTTTGCATTTTAGAAATGTCTTGACATAATCCTTAAACAAAGTGTCTGTCTGTTCTGGAAAATGCCACACTTCATCAATACTAACAATGCGATATCCCTTTTCAATCGTTTTCTGAAGCTCAAATGACACCCACACACCAGAAAGCTGTCTGTCATCGTCACAGTGTGTACAGGTTGTCTGGTTCATATCCACAGCACAACTTCTACACAGAGGGAACATCAGCTTGTTGTTGCACCTGAAGGGAAGGACAGATGGACCCTCATCTCCACTCACATCCACACTTACATCTCCTACCCCATGACACAGCTGTGAGAAATGATCAGCCATATCTACATCATCACTTCCACACATGATTTGTTTAAAAGCCAATTCGATAATTTTAGAGACATCAACGCCAGGAGTGGTAGAGAATTGTGTTAAGGGCTGAGGTGATTCTTGTGATTCTACATCATCTATGTCAATGAAAACATCAGATGCATCACTATATTTGGGCTTCTTGTTTGGTGGCTGTGACATGTTTTTTTTTTTTAAATTAAAATCAAACAAAAACCCTGAAGACAGATGTGGATCGGAAGGACAACCATATAGCTGTCTATTTCCTGACCAAACAAAGTAAAAGATGCGTGGAGGGGCTGTATTAAATCAACACCACCTGGAACACAACTGGCAATTCCACTAACCTGATTATCCAAGTTGGAGAGTAGCTTATTTAGTAAAAACCTTAATTCTTCCAACTTTTCTGAATTGGATGGAAACAAATCGACTTTGTTTTCATCAGCAAGCAAAGGTGGTGGTGTTGTAATCAGACCCTGATTTACCAAATCCTCAGGATCTAGACACAGTCCATCACCACAGTCGCAGGCATTCAAATCAGAAAAACCACTTAAATTAAGCAGGTCACCCTCTACAGATTCTGATCTTTTGTTGGAAGGGGTTGACGAAAAATCAGACTGCGGTGGACAACTTGTGCTTATATTAAAATGGTCAGGATGATTAGGAAAAGTGAGGGAATCATAGAAAGTGAGGTGATCTGGTATTTGCGTACTGGCCTGTTCACATGGATATATTATTGAAAAAAACTCATCTGATGTGATGTCCTCCTTTGATGTATTGTCTGAATTAGGTGTTGCCTCCTCCTCCGAGGTGTCGTCAGACTCTGAGGTGTCGTCAGACTCTGAGGTGCCGTCAGACTGTGAGGAGTCTGAGGCGTCATCAGACTGTGAGGAGTCTGAGGTGTCGTCAGACTGTGAGGAGTCTGAGGCGTCGTCAAACTGTGAGGAGTCTGAGGTGTCGTCAGACTGTGAGGAGTCTGAGGCGTCGTCAAACTGTGAGGACTCTGAGGCGTCGTCAGACTGTGAGGAGTCTGAGGCGTCGTCAGACTGTGAGGAGTCTGAGGCGTCGTCAGATGTGAGGGTCAGAGCGTGGGGAGGCGTCGTCAGACTGTGAGGAGTCTGAGGCGTCGTCAGACTGTGAGGAGTCTGAGGCGTCGTCAGACTGTGAGGAGTCTGAGGCGTCGTCAGACTGTGAGGAGTCTGAGGCGTCGTCAGACTGTGAGGAGTCTGAGGCGTCGTCAGACTGTGAGGAGTCTGAGGCGTCGTCAGACTGTGAGGAGTCTGAGGCGTCGTCAAACTGTGAGGAGTCTGAGGCGTCGTCAGACTGTGAGGAGTCTGAGGCGTCGTCAAGACTGTGAGGAGTCTGAGGCGTCGTCAGACTGTGAGGAGTCTGAGGCGTCGTCAGACTGTGAGGAGTCTGAGGCGTCGTCAGACTGTGAGGAGTCTGAGGCGTCGTCAGACTGTGAGGAGTCTGAGGCGTCGTCAAACTGTGAGGAGTCTGAGGCGTCGTCAGACTGTGAGGAGTCTGAGGCGTCGTCAGACTCTGAGGCGTCGTCAGACTCGGAGGTGCCGTCAGACTGTGAGGAGTCTGAGGCGTCGTCAGACTCGGAGGCGTCGTCAGACTCGGAGGCGTCGTCAGACTGTGAGGTGCCGTCAGACTCGGAGGTGCTGGCAGACTCGGAGGTGCCGTCAGACTGTGAGGGGTCGTCAGACTCGGAGGCGTTGTGCTCCTTTGGTGTTTCCTCTGGTTGCTCTTTATCTATAACAATATAGGCCCTGTTGTAGGAAGCAGATACATGTAAGCATAACAGCTAAAATCATTAACTCAGTGCAAATTCTCAAGAAAACATTTTAAAAAAAACTCTGAACAAACCTTGTAGTCGGGTTATCTTGACTGCAGGTATTGGCCCTCAGGTTCTCCTGAACAATCACATCAACCGCTGCATCCAGTTCACGCCTGTCCTCCAAACTATCTACTACACCCTCTGGAACAGATGTAGATGGTAGGGGGGCACTACTCAAAAATAAGAAAGAAACAGAATTATTAACAAATAATTAACACACCTCCAGTGGATATAATATATTATACAAACCTGATATCCTGGGTAACTTCAACTGTGTTGTTGGAGTTCTTCAGACTGGATACTGCCTGTCTTAGTTGATCCTCTAGTTCACGCTTTCTCTTCAACCAAGCTGCCCGGGACTTGAGTCCTTTTCGACTGAGAGATCCTGGTGCCTCCTTATCCAAATGGTCTTGTTTTTTTTTTTTGGTGTTTTTACATTATAAAAATAGAGCCATGGAAAACACAGGGGGAAAAGAAAGAAAGATTTAAAGCCACTGTGACTGAACAATGGTAAAACCTGTATATTGTTATGTTAATGTTCTACCAGACATGCTGTCTCTTATCTCTTATATTTACACCCTAAACTTACCTTTGATGTTGATTAGAGAGTGACTTTCACACCTCAGTCCCCCCTGATCAGTCACACCCTTATCTGCATCCAGTTCATGTCTGTCCTCCAAAATGTCTGTAACCCCCACTGGGTCAGATGTAGGTGGCTGGGGGGCAGACTCCAATCCACTTGTATAAATAAGAAATAAAAAAACAGAATTATTACCATGTATTTAACACAGTGGATGGCCTAAATTATACTAACCTGCTATCCTGGACTTCAAATGTGTTGTAGGGTTTCTTCAGGCTGGATACGGCCTGTTTTAATTGATCCTCTCTCTCACGTTTCCTTTTCAGCCAAGCCGCCCGGATCCTGCAGCCTTTAATACTGAGAGATCTTGGTGGCTCCTTATCTAATTCGTCTTGTTTTTACATTAAAAAATAGAAACAAACACAGGGGGATAAGAAAAAAAGATTTAAAGCTACCGTGATTGAACAAAGTTATAACCTGTATATTGTTATTTTAATGTTCTACCAGACATTCTGTCTCTTATATTCACATCTTAAATCCCCCCTTTGAACAGTCACACCCTTATCTGCTATTGTTGTTGCCATGTCTAGTCTGAATACAATGTGACCATCTCCCCATTTTGTTAAAAACTTCTACACCAATATCAACTTCATTTTTTGTTAGTTTATACCATTAAAGTTTTGGCTCCGCTGATGTAAAACACCACTATCCCAAAAATCACAGCCTCCTGGAACTCTTTCAACTCCTAATTGATCCAAAAATAGTAAGAGAGACAAAAGTATTTGTAAGAGATTAAAACACAACCTTGTAAATAATTAAATAAAAAATAATTGAATAAAGAAAAAAATCCTACCTGTTTGATTGGGAGGAGGTATGTTTTCACGGTCCTGCAGTTTGGCCACACAGTTCTGGAATCCTAATAAAAAGATCCTTTAAGAACATTGTAGAATTGTTTTATACTTTGAAAAAATAAGAACTTTGAAGAAAAAGTTACTTTCAATACAAATGTGAGAAAAAAAGTGAGTAAGAAAGTAAGTAAAGTGAAATTTTAGCTCGCTTACCCATTGAAGACATTGTGTCACAGTAACAAAAGAATCGTCCTCAAGATGGTTCGCTAGACGGCTTTGTCCTGTTGTAAGTCGTCTTTGTGAATGACAAACACCAAACAGATTCACCTGAAATCGCCTCTAGGAGAGACATCGGATTGGCTACTGTAGCTGACCTCTCCCCGAAACAGGCGATCGCAGAGTGCTAGTTGCCTAGCACGAATCAGTCAGTCTCTGCCAGCCCTACCATCATGTTGACTCCCCCACAATGGAGAAAGCCATCATTTTGATGATATCAGACCTACTTATTCTCTATTTTGGGTGAAATTCTTAAAGATTTTTGTAATCTTAAAGAAAATAACAAACTTACTTAGATGGGGTAAGGGGGGTGGGGTGTGGGGGTGTGGGGGGAGGGAGCAAGGGGGTGGGGGGTCTAGCGAGGGGAGGGACAACAAGATCATCACGTGACCAATAGGAACGCCAAAAAATTAACCATCGCTCCATGTACCAATATAATACTACTCTCGTCTCCTGATGGAAAAACCTCGTTGTCATCTGGCCCAAGGATTTGGACAACACTCCTGGATCGATGTTGAAGTGGCTGGCTGGAGGGCGAGAGCAGAGGCTGCAGGTCAACTACTTCACTGATGGAGAGGAGAAGGGACTCAGGATGAAATATCAGGATCGTCTGACACTGAGAAAAGATCAAATGTTGTGACTGCATGTGCTGTTGTGAAGACAAGTATCACACACATGAAATCTAGATAGAAAGGACCAAGTCACTTATCACAAGTTGACTTGTGCTGCCGTTTAAAAAGAAAGGTGCTGTTGAATCAACAACACTTACAACCACAAAAAAAACACACCAGCTGAATCTCAACAACTTCAGTTGATAAGCATTCATGCATTTCTCTACAGTCACTATCTACAGTTGGTTATTGATCCTAAAATCTCAGCCTTCAAACTCTTCCTCTCACCAGCAGTGAACCCTGGGCCTCCAAAATTTGCTCAGTCAAACCCTCCACTGACAGCCACTCCTGATACATCTCAGCTCACTCGTCTCCTGATGGTAAAACCTCGTCATCTGGCCCAAGGATTTGGACATCACTCCTGGATCGATGTTGAAGTGGCTGGCTGGAGGGCGAGAGCAGAGGCTGCAGGTCAACTACTTCACTGATGGAGAGGAGAAGGGACTCAGGATGAAATATCAGGATCGTCTGACACTGAGAAAAGATCAAATGTTGTGATTGCATGTGCTGTTGTGAAGACAAGTATCACACACATGAAATCAAGATAGAAAGGACCAAGTCACTTATCACAAGTTGACTTGTGCTGCCGTTTAAAAAGAAAGGTGCTGTTGAATCAACAACACTTACAACCACAAAGAAAACACACCAGCTGAATTTCAACAACTTCAGCTGACAAACATTCATGCATTTCTCTACACTCACTATCTAAAATTGGATATTGATCCTAAAATCTCAGCCTTCAAACTCTTCGTCTCACCAGCAGTGAACCCTGGGCCTCCAAAATTTGCTCAGTCAAACCCTCCACTGACAGCCACTCCTGATACATCTCAGCTCACTCGTCTCCTGATGGGAAAACCTCGTCATCGTCTGGCCCAAGGATTTGGACATCACTCCTGGGTCGATGTTGAAGTGGCTGGCTGGAGGGCGAGAGCAGAGGCTGCAGGTCAACTACTTCACTGATGGAGAGGAGAAGGGACTCAGGATGAAATATCAGGATCGTCTGACACTGAGAAAAGATCAAATGTTGTGATTGCATGTGCTGTTGTGAAGACAAGTATCACACACATGAAATCAAGATAGAAAGGACCAAGTCACTTATCACAAGTTGACTTGTGCTGCCGTTTAAAAAGAAAGGTGCTGTTGAATCAACAACACTTACAACCACAAAGAAAACACACCAGCTGAATCTCAACAAGTTCAGTTGATAAGCATTCATGCATTTCTCTACACTCACTATCTACAATTGGTTATTGATCCTAAAATCTCAGCCTTCAAACTCTTCCTCTCACCAGCAGTGAACCCTGGGCCTCCAAAATTTGCTCAGTCAAACCCTCCACTGACAGCCACTCCTGATACATCTCAGCTCACTCGTCTCCTGATGGAAAAACCCTCCTCGTCGTCTGGCCCAAGGATTTGGACAACACTCCTGGGTCGATGTTGAAGTGGCTGGCTGGAGGGCGAGAGCAGAGGCTGCAGGTCAACTACTTCACTGATGGAGAGGAGAAGGGACTCAGGATGAAATATCAGGATCGTCTGACACTGAGAAAAGATCAAATGTTGTGATTGCATGTGCTGTTGTGAAGACAAGTATCACACACATGAAATCAAGATAGAAAGGACCAAGTCACTAATCAAAAGTTGACTTCTGCTGCCGTTGTTGCAGAAAGGTGCTGTTGAATCAACAACACTTACAACCACAAAGAAAACACACCAGCTGAATCTCAACAACTTCAGTTGATAAGCATTCATGCATTTCTCTACAGTCACTATCTACAATTGGTTATTGATCCTAAAATCTCAGCCTTCAAACTCTTCCTCTCACCAGCAGTGAACCCTGGGCCTCCAAAATTTGCTCAGTCAAACCCTCCACTGACAGCCACTCCTGATACATCTCAGCTCACTCGTCTCCTGATGGGAAAACCTCGTCGTCGTCTGGCCCAAGGATTTGGACAACACTCCTGGATCGATGTTGAAGTGGCTGGCTGGAGGGCGAGAGCAGAGGCTGCAGGTCAACTACTTCACTGATGGAGAGGAGAAGGGACTCAGGATGAAATATCAGGATCGTCTGACACTGAGAAAAGATCAAATGTTGTGATTGCATGTGCTGTTGTGAAGACAAGTATCACACACATGAAATCAAGATAGAAAGGACCAAGTCACTAATCCAAGTTGACCTGTGCTGCCGTTGAAAAAGAAAAGGTGCTGTTGAATCAACAACACTTACAACCACAAAGAAAACACACCAGCTGAATTTCAACAACTTCAGCTGAAAAATATTCATGCATTTCCTACAGTCACTATCTACAATTGGTTATTGATCCTAAAATCTCAGCCTTCAAACTCTTCCTCTCACCAGCAGTGAACCCTGGGCCTCCAAAATTTGCTCAGTCAAACCCTCCACTGACAGCCACTCCTGATACATCTCAGCTCACTCGTCTCCTGATGGGAAAACCTCGTCATCTGGCCCAAGGATTTGGACAACACTCCTGGATCGATGTTGAAGTGGCTGGCTGGAGGGCGAGAGCAGAGGCTGCAGGTCAACTACTTCACTGATGGAGAGGAGAAGGGACTCAGGATGAAATATCAGGATCGTCTGACACTGAGAAAAGATCAAATGTTGTGATTGCATGTGCTGTTGTGAAGACAAGTATCACACACATGAAATCAAGATAGAAAGGACCAAGTCACTTATCACAAGTTGACTTGTGCTGCCGTTTAAAAAGAAAGGTGCTGTTGAATCAACAACACTTACAACCACAAAGAAAACACACCAGCTGAATTTCAACAACTTCAGCTGATAAGCATTCATGCATTTTCCTACACTCACTATCTACAATTGGTTATTGATCCTAAAATCTCAGCCTTCAAACTCTTCCTCTCACCAGCAGTGAACCCTGGGCCTCCAAAATTTGCTCAGTCAAACCCTCCACTGACAGCCACTCCTGATACATCTCAGCTCACTCGTCTCCTGATGGGAAAACCTCGTCGTCGTCTGGCCCAAGGATTTGGACAACACTCCTGGATCGATGTTGAAGTGGCTGGCTGGAGGGCGAGAGCAGAGGCTGCAGGTCAACTACTTCACTGATGGAGAGGAGAAGGGACTCAGGATGAAATATCAGGATCGTCTGACACTGAGAAAAGATCAAATGTTGTGATTGCATGTGCTGTTGTGAAGACAAGTATCACACACATGAAATCAAGATAGAAAGGACCAAGTCACTTATCACAAGTTCACTTCTGCTGCCGTTTAAAAAGAAAGGTGCTGTTGAATCAACAACACTTACAACCACAAAGAAAACACACCAGCTGAATTTCAACAAGTTCAGCTGACAAAGCATTCATGCATTTTCCTACACTCACTATCTACAATTGGTTATTGATCCTAAAATCTCAGCCTTCAAACTCTTCCTCTCACCAGCACTGAACCCTGGGCCTCCAAAATTTGCTCAGTCAAACCCTCCACTGACAGCCACTCCTGATACATCTCAGCTCACTCGTCTCCTGATGGGAAAACCTCGTCATCGTCTGGCCCAAGGATTTGGACAACACTCCTGGATCGATGTTGAAGTGGCTGGCTGGAGGGCGAGAGCAGAGGCTGCAGGTCAACTACTTCACTGATGGAGAGGAGAAGGGACTCAGGATGAAATATCAGGATCGTCTGACACTGAGAAAAGATCAAATGTTGTGATTGCATGTGCTGTTGTGAAGACAAGTATCACACACATGAAATCAAGATAGAAAGGACCAAGTCACTTATCACAAGTTGACTTGTGCTGCCGTTTAAAAAGAAAGGTGCTGTTGAATCAACAACACTTACAACCACAAAGAAAACACACCAGCTGAATTTCAACAACTTCAGCTGACAAACATTCATGCATTTTCCTACACTCACTATCTACAATTGGTTATTGATCCTAAAATCTCAGCCTTCAAACTCTTCCTCTCACCAGCAGTGAACCCTGGGCCTCCAAAATTTGCTCAGTCAAACCCTCCACTGACAGCCACTCCTGATACATCTCAGCTCACTCGTCTCCTGATGGGAAAACCTCGTCGTCGTCTGGCCCAAGGATTTGGACAACACTCCTGGGTCGATGTTGAAGTGGCTGGCTGGAGGGCGAGAGCAGAGGCTGCAGGTCAACTACTTCACTGATGGAGAGGAGAAGGGACTCAGGATGAAATATCAGGATCGTCTGACACTGAGAAAAGATCAAATGTTGTGATTGCATGTGCTGTTGTGAAGACAAGTATCACACACATGAAATCAAGATAGAAAGGACCAAGTCACTTATCACAAGTTGACTTGTGCTGCCGTTTAAAAAGAAAGGTGCTGTTGAATCAACAACACTTACAACCACAAAGAAAACACACCAGCTGAATTTCAACAACTTCAGCTGACAAACATTCATGCATTTTCCTACACTCACTATCTACAATTGGTTATTGATCCTAAAATCTCAGCCTTCAAACTCTTCCTCTCACCAGCAGTGAACCCTGGGCCTCCAAAATTTGCTCAGTCAAACCCTCCACTGACAGCCACTCCTGATACATCTCAGCTCACTCGTCTCCTGATGGGAAAACCACGTTGTCGTCTGGCCCAAGGATTTGGACAACACTCCTGGATCGATGTTGAAGTGGCTGGCTGGAGGGCGAGAGCAGAGGCTGCAGGTCAACTACTTCACTGATGGAGAGGAGAAGGGACTCAGGATGAAATATCAGGATCGTCTGACACTGAGAAAAGATCAAATGTTGTGATTGCATGTGCTGTTGTGAAGACAAGTATCACACACATGAAATCAAGATAGAAAGGACCAAGTCACTTATCACAAGTTGACTTGTGCTGCCGTTGTTGCAGAAAAGTGCTGTTGAATCAACAACACTTACAACCACAAAGAAAACACACCAGCTGAATTTCAACAAGTTCAGTTGATAAGCATTCATGCATTTCTCTACACTCACTATCTACAATTGGTTATTGATCCTAAAATCTCAGCCTTCAAACTCTTCCTCTCACCAGCAGTGAACCCTGGGCCTCCAAAATTTGCTCAGTCAAACCCTCCACTGACAGCCACTCCTGATACATCTCAGCTCACTCGTCTCCTGATGGGAAAACCTCGTCGTCGTCTGGCCCAAGGATTTGGACAACACTCCTGGATCGATGTTGAAGTGGCTGGCTGGAGGGCGAGAGCAGAGGCTGCAGGTCAACTACTTCACTGATGGAGAGGAGAAGGGACTCAGGATGAAATATCAGGATCGTCTGACACTGAGAAAAGATCAAATGTTGTGATTGCATGTGCTGTTGTGAAGACAAGTATCACACACATGAAATCAAGATAGAAAGGACCAAGTCACTTATCACAAGTTGACTTGTGCTGCCGTTGTTGCAGAAAGGTGCTGTTGAATCAACAACACTTACAACCACAAAGAAAACACACCAGCTGAATCTCAACAAGTTCAGTTGATAAGCATTCATGTATTTCTACACAGTCACTATCTACAGTTGGTTATTGATCCTAAAATCTCAGCCTTCAAACTCTTCCTCTCACCAGCAGTGAACCCTGGGCCTCCAAAATTTGCTCAGTCAAACCCTCCACTGACAGCCACTCCTGATACATCTCAGCTCACTCGTCTCCTGATGGGAAAACCTCGTCGTCGTCTGGCCCAAGGATTTGGACAACACTCCTGGATCGATGTTGAAGTGGCTGGCTGGAGGGCGAGAGCAGAGGCTGCAGGTCAACTACTTCACTGATGGAGAGGAGAAGGGACTCAGGATGAAATATCAGGATCGTCTGACACTGAGAAAAGATCAAATGTTGTGATTGCATGTGCTGTTGTGAAGACAAGTATCACACACATGAAATCAAGATAGAAAGGACCAAGTCACTTATCACAAGTTGACTTGTGCTGCCGTTGTTGCAGAAAAGTGCTGTTGAATCAACAACACTTACAACCACAAAGAAAACACACCAGCTGAATCTCAACAACTTCAGCTGACAAACATTCATGCATTTCTCTGAAGACACTATCTACAATTGGTTATTGATCCTAAAATCTCAGCCTTCAAACTCTTCCTCTCACCAGCAGTGAACCCTGGGCCTCCAAAATTTGCTCAGTCAAACCCTCCACTGACAGCCACTCCTGATACATCTCAGCTCACTCGTCTCCTGATGGGAAAACCTCGTCGTCGTCTGGCCCAAGGATTTGGACAACACTCCTGGGTCGATGTTGAAGTGGCTGGCTGGAGGGCGAGAGCAGAGGCTGCAGGTCAACTACTTCACTGATGGAGAGGAGAAGGGACTCAGGATGAAATATCAGGATCGTCTGACACTGAGAAAAGATCAAATGTTGTGATTGCATGTGCTGTTGTGAAGACAAGTATCACACACATGAAATCAAGATAGAAAGGACCAAGTCACTTATCACAAGTTGACCTGTGCTGCCGTTGTTGCAGAAAGGTGCTGTTGAATCAACAACACTTACAACCACAAAGAAAACACACCAGCTGAATTTCAACAACTTCAGCTGACAAACATTCATGCATTTTCCTACACTCACTATCTACAATTGGTTATTGATCCTAAAATCTCAGCCTTCAAACTCTTCCTCTCACCAGCAGTGAACCCTGGGCCTCCAAAATTTGCTCAGTCAAACCCTCCACTGACAGCCACTCCTGATACATCTCAGCTCACTCGTCTCCTGATGGGAAAACCTCGTCGTCGTCTGGCCCAAGGATTTGGACAACACTCCTGGATCGATGTTGAAGTGGCTGGCTGGAGGGCGAGAGCAGAGGCTGCAGGTCAACTACTTCACTGATGGAGAGGAGAAGGGACTCAGGATGAAATATCAGGATCGTCTGACACTGAGAAAAGATCAAATGTTGTGATTGCATGTGCTGTTGTGAAGACAAGTATCACACACATGAAATCAAGATAGAAAGGACCAAGTCACTTATCACAAGTTGACTTGTGCTGCCGTTGTTGCAGAAAGGTGCTGTTGAATCAACAACACTTACAACCACAAAGAAAACACACCAGCTGAATTTCAACAAGTTCAGCTGACAAACATTCATGCATTTTCCTACACTCACTATCTACAATTGGTTATTGATCCTAAAATCTCAGCCTTCAAACTCTTCCTCTCACCAGCAGTGAACCCTGGGCCTCCAAAATTTGCTCAGTCAAACCCTCCACTGACAGCCACTCCTGATACATCTCAGCTCACTCGTCTCCTGATGGGAAAACCTCCTCGTCGTCTGGCCCAAGGATTTGGACAACACTCCTGGATCGATGTTGAAGTGGCTGGCTGGAGGGCGAGAGCAGAGGCTGCAGGTCAACTACTTCACTGATGGAGAGGAGAAGGGTCTCAGGATGAAATATCAGGATCGTCTGACACTGAGAAAAGATCAAATGTTGTGATTGCATGTGCTGTTGTGAAGACAAGTATCACACACATGAAATCAAGATAGAAAGGACCAAGTCACTTATCACAAGTTGACTTGTGCTGCCGTTTAAAAAGAAAGGTGCTGTTGAATCAACAACACTTACAACCACAAAGAAAACACACCAGCTGAATTTCAACAACTTCAGCTGACAAACATTCATGCATTTTCCTACACTCACTATCTACAATTGGTTATTGATCCTAAAATCTCAGCCTTCAAACTCTTCCTCTCACCAGCAGTGAACCCTGGGCCTCCAAAATTTGCTCAGTCAAACCCTCCACTGACAGCCACTCCTGATACATCTCAGCTCACTCGTCTCCTTATTGGACAACCTTGTCGTCGTCTTGCCCAAGAATTTGGACAACACTCCTGGGTCGATGTTGAAGTGGCTGGCTGGAGGGCGAGAGCAGAGGCTGCAGGTCAACTACTTCACTGATGGAGAGGAGAAGGGACTCAGGATGAAATATCAGGATCGTCTGACACTGAGAAAAGATCAAATGTTGTGATTGCATGTGCTGTTGTGAAGACAAGTATCACACACATGAAATCAAGATAGAAAGGACCAAGTCACTTATCACAAGTTGACTTGTGCTGCCGTTTAAAAAGAAAGGTGCTGTTGAATCAACAACACTTACAACCACAAAGAAAACACACCAGCTGAATTTCAACAACTTCAGCTGACAAACATTCATGCATTTCTCTACAACCACTATCTACAATTGGTTATTGATCCTAAAATCTCAGCCTTCAAACTCTTCCTCTCACCAGCAGTGAACCCTGGGCATCCAAAATTTGCTCAGTCAAACCCTCCACTGACAGCCACTCCTGATACATCTCAGCTCACTCGTCTCCTGATGGGAAAACCTCGTCATCGTCTGGCCCAAGGATTTGGACAACACTCCTGGGTTGATGTTGAAGTGGCTGGCTGGAGGGCGAGAGCAGAGGCTGCAGGTCAAATACTTCACTGATGGACAGGAGAAGGGACTCAGGATGAAATATCAGGATCGTCTGACACTGAGAAAAGATCAAATGTTGTGATTGCATGGGCTGTTGTGAAGACAAGTATCACACACATAAAATCAAGATAGAAAAGACAAGATAAGAGATCAGCCTCCAAACTCTTCTTCTCACCAGCAGTGAACCCCGGGCCTCCAAAATTTGCTCAGTCAAACCCTCCACTGACAGCCACTACTTACATATCTCAGCTCACTCGTCTCCTGACGGGAAAAATTTGTCGTCTTGCCCAAGGAGTCTACCTACAAATTTAAAAACTGAATCGTCCTTTAAAAGAAAGTGACCATCAGCTTTTTGAACAGTTAATGTTGTGCAAAGTCCCGGTTACGTTCTGAGGCACAGAGAGTCCTCCAATAATGCCTTAAGATCCAGGGATAGATGGGAGAGAACGAGGAGCCATTTACCAGACACAAAGTGCTCCATTCTTGCATCAAGATCCAGGTATAGAATGCGTGAAGCTATTTATCCCACAGAGAATGCTCCAATCCTGGGTAAAGATCCAGGGATACAGGGGTGAATTTGGATCTATTTATTTTAGTGCACTTAAGTTTACATTTATACAAGACTGAATAGTCCTTTTTAAGTAAGTGACCATCAACTGAACAGTTAATGTGCCAAGTCCCGGTGACGCTTTGGGGCACAGACAGTGCTCCAAACATGTGTAAAGATCCAGTGATAGATCGGAGAGAAAGTGGAGCCATGTACACGACACAAAGTGCTCCAATTCTGGATAAAATTCCAGGGATAGACGGGCTGAATGCGGAGCCATTTATCCCACAGACAGTGCTCCAATCCTGGGAAAAGTTCTGGGGATAGATGGGGCTGGCACACCAGCTGAATTTCAACAAGTTCAGCTGACAAACATTCATGCATTTTTCTACATTCACTATCTACAATGGGTTATTGACCCTAATAAATCAGCCTTCAAACTCTTCCTCTCACCAGCAGTGAACCCTGGGCCTCCAAAATTTGCTCAGTCAACCCTCCACTGACAGCCACTCCTGATACATCTCAGCTCACTCATCTCCTGATGGGAAAACCTCGTCGTCTTGCCCAAGGATTTGGACAACACTCCTGGTTCGATGTTGAAGTGGCTGGCTAGAGGTCGCTGGCAGAGGCTGCAGATCAAGAATCCCTCTGTCCTTCTTTTGTGCATCCACAGTGTTTTGTGGATTGTTTTCTAACAGGGCATTGGCATCTTTCGGTCAGAAGAATTCCCACAAGGCAATGGGGCTATTTTCCCATAGCTGGGGCAGTGGTTGATACGTTCTAGGCCATTTTAGGCGGCCCTGAATTCTGTATCTCTGGGGACCACTGCTGCTCCGAGATCCCCTGCAGTTTAGCCTGGGACTGAGAGACCCAGTTTCCATGTGTGGCCACGAGGAGGCACTGCAGGAGTCTTGGTGGTGGAGAGTCTGTGAACAAAGGAGAAGACCTGGACCACGTTCTCCTGGTTCTCCTCTGTTCTCCTCTGTAGAGGAGGAGGAGGAGTCAGCAGTACTGACTACCAAAGCTCTACAGACTACAGAAGAGCAGCAGACTTTCCACACACCCTGTGTGCATGCACACTCACACACACCATTCACACACCATTCACACAACAATCACACACCATTCACAGAACAATCACACGACATTCACACAACATTCACACACCATTCACACAACAATCACACACCATTCACAGAACAATCACACGACATTCACACACCATTCACACACCATTCACACAACAATCACACACCATTCACAGAACAATCACACGACATTCACACACCATTCACACACCATTCACACAACAATCACACACCATTCACACAACAATCACACGACATTCACACACCATTCACACACCATTCACACACCATTCACACAACAATCGCACACCATTCACACACCATTCACACAACAATCACACACCATTCACAGAACAATCACACGACATTCACACACCATTCACACAACAATCGCACACCATTCACACACCCTTCAAACAACAATCACACACCATTCACAGAACAATCACACAACATTTACACACCATTCACTCAACATTCACACACAATTCAAACAAAATTCACTCAACATTCATACAACATTCACAACCCATTCACACAACATTCACATAACAATCACACAACATTCACTCAACAATCACACACCATTCACACAACAATCACACAACATTCACACACCATCAACACAACATTCACTCAACAATCACACACCATTCACACACCATTCAAACAACATTCACACACCATCAACACAACATTCACTCAACATTCACACAACAATCACTAACAATCACTCAACATTCACACACCATCCACACAACTATCACACACAACATTAACACACCATTCACACAACATTCAGACACCATAAACAACACAATCACACAACAATCACACAACATTAGAACATAATTCACACAACATTCACTCAACAATCACACAACATTCACACAACATTCAAACAACAATCACACACCATTAACACAACATTCACACACCATTTACACAACATTCACACTCCATTGACACAACAATCACTCAACATTCACACAACATTTTTTTGGTATGTTTTGTTTTTTTAAAAACAGACGAGGGACATTAAAACACATCACATAACAAAAACACATGTGACATGACACATTACAAAAACATGTAACATTTAACATATATTTTTTTTGTATTTTTGTGTTTTTTTTAAAACATAAAGACGAAGACATAAGAACACGACACATTACAAAAACATGTAACATTTAACACATATTTTTTTTGTATTTTTTTTTTTTTTAAACATAAAGACGAAGACCTAAGAACACGACACATTACAAAAACATGTAACATTTAACATATATTTTTTTTGTAGTTTTTTTTTTTTTTAAACATAAAGACGAAGACCTAAGAACACGACACATTACAAAAACATGTAACATTTAACATATATTTTTTTGGGATTTTTGTTTTTTTTTAAACATAAAGACGAAGGACATAAGAACATGTCAAATTACAAAAACATTCAACATTTAACATAATGACAGAGATTATTTTTTTGAGTTTTTCGCTTTGCGCTTTGCCGGAGGTGCACCCTCTGGCTCCTCAGCAAATCTCCTGCGTGACTCGGCACGCCGTTGTTCCCTTTTCATCCTCAAAACCCTTAACTTTTCTACCCACCTGAGCCTGGAGGACTGAACGCCTGAAGTGTTCTGGACCTCAGGATTGAAAGCTGGGGCTGGATAAGGGACCTCCTCAGATGTAGCACCCTTGGAGATCATCTTAGGGGGTGAAGGAGTCAGAGTAGGGGAAGGAGTCTCGTGAAAAATAGGGAATAAAGAGGGAAATAACTCATCCAAGGAAGGGGAAGATGGAGAGAAATAGGAGGGAGAACAAGATTCAAGGTTGGAAGGAGGAGCCTCAAGAATAATAGGAGACTGAGGAGGAGAGAACTGACCCCAGAAAGGGGAGGATGGAGTCAGAGGAGGGGAAGAAAAATCAGATGGGGAGATACAGCGGAGAGGACAAGACTTAGGGGTGGAAGGAGGAGTCTTGAGAAGATCAGGAGACTGAGGAGGAGAGAAGTGATCAAAGGAAGTTGAGGATGGAGTCAGAGGAGAGGAAGAAAAATCAGATGGGGAGATACAGTGGAGAGGACAAGACTCAGAGGTGAGAAGTGATCAAAGGAAGTTGAGGATGGAGTCAGAGGAGAGGAAGAAAAATCAGATGGGGAGATACAGCGGAGAGGACAAGACTCAGAGGTGGAAGGAGGAGCCTCAAGAAGATCAGGGGATTGAGGAGGAGAGAAGTGATCAAAGGAAGGTGAGGATGGAGTCAGAGGAGAGGAAGAAAAATCAGATATGGAGATGTGGGACTCAGAGGTGTTAGGCATAGACTGGGGAGGTAAAGGAATCTGAGGAGGAGGTAACTGATCAAAAGAAGGGGGGGTTAGAATAACAGAAGGGGCAGAAAAGGGAGACTGGGGGATAAAAGAAGGAGGACAAGGGTGACAGATATAAGGAGAAGTGCAGAAAAGAAAGGGAGATTGAGGAGGAGACAATTGAACAAAGGAAGGGGGAGTTGGAAAGAAATGAGGGGCAGAAAAGGGAGACTGGGGGATAAAGGAGGGAGGACAACGCTGATAGGCATAAGGATTAGTGTGGAGAAGAAAAGGAGGATGAGGAGGAGGCAAGTGAACAAAGGCAGGGGCAGTTTCAATAAAAGGAGGAGCAGGAAAGTGAGACTGGGAGATATTGGAGGGGGTAAAAATCTCAGTGCCATAGGGGGCAGCCTGAGCAGGATGGAAGAATAGAGGAGTGGGAGAGTGGCTCAAAACAGGGGGAGGTAGAATCCTAGGAGGGAGAGAAGACTCTGGGGAGGAGAAGTAGACAGGTGCCTGGTGTACTGGTACCTGGAGTACTGGTGCCTGGTACTCTATGGATTCCACCCTAGGCAGAACAAAGCGGGGTCCCTCCATGGACTCGTGGACCATGGTGGAGCACTCACCTGCTTGATTGAGAGGGGGGCAGTTGGAGAGAGCCTGGACAGGTCTCATCAGGAACTCCATGGAATTAGGTGGAACTCCTTCAGCATGGTCAAGGAGGTCTTCTGCTGGATCATGGATCTAAAGACAGAAACAAAACAAACCTTTAGAATCTGGATGTTCACAACTGAACAGCAGCAAATTTATCAGAGAGACTTTCTTTAAGTGTTTCACAGTTCTGAGCCACAAACTAGAGTCAAAGTCATAAGCACACTCATATTTATCTGTAGGTCTTTACAGTGGGAAAGGGAAAATTTAGGAGCCTAGAGGGCCACATGAATGCTCTACACACAGCAGAGAGCCACACTACTAACTTCAAAATAATCACTATACAACATTCATGCTAACAAAAGTAACATGCAACGTTTTCTAAAAATCAACCTGACAATCAAATATTTAAAATGACAGTTTCATTTTGTTCATTCAAATATTGATCTCATAATCAGGACCTAGGAATCCAGATTTGCTTTTCATCAGCACTGAGATAGTTTCTGTTTGTTTGGTGGTGGAAATGGGCTTCCACAGTGATGCATACCAAAGTCATTAAAGAAACATCTGTTAATATTTAGGTAGTTTACGGCAAATAACTGGATATATGCCAACAACCAAAGATCAATAAGGATTTTTATGTCTGTGAAGAGTTTGTCTTTTTATCACCTTCATGTTTACAGTTTAGTGATATATTAATGAACTTAAGGGGCACATTGAGTGAGAGGGAGGGTGCTGTGTGCCGCCGGGCTGCACTTTGCCCATCATCGCTCTAACTGCAAATTATAGGGTAGACATTGTGTAAATACTTCCAAGTAATTAAAGAAATTATGAATTATATCTTTAAAAGATTTCCAAAGACCAAATCTATATTATGAAACCCAAATGCACATAATAATAGATGGTTGAAGCAGCTATAAACTGAATCAAGGCCGGTCAGAGCTTTATGTAAAATTCAACAGTCACAGCAAATACCAATAAAGGAATTATAGTGATTTAAATATCCAAATTAAAATGCATACTCTAGGTTCCATATTAGCAGCATTAAAATAGGCTGCTGAAAACTCTTTTTGCAATTGTCCAAAGTTATCATTAAAGTTATCTCAACACCCTACATTGACTTCCAACAAAAGAGCAAATTAATACAACCAAGTTCCTCTTTTTGGAGAAGACAACACTCATGACCTTGAAGACGTGGACAGAGTATGAACTATTTTAGTCAAAGTTACTCAATAAATATTTCAGTAACTTTATATGACCACCTTTCTGCTCAGTTTTAAGTTTTGATTTTATTTTATTTCTTTTCTGATAAGCATTCATGACTTTACAAACTGAAACCCAGTGAAGGTTTAAAAAAAATCTCATGGACCGATAAATTCAGCTCAGCTCAGCATATTACAACAATAAGATAAAACAGTGAATAACCTTTTTACTGAACATTAAACCTGCATCTGTTTCTCAAACAACCTTCATTTAAACTACACCGATACAGTATTCTCTTCACATCAATATTGTTTCTGACACGCGAGTGTCTGCATAAGTGTGACGACACACTGGACTGTCCCTCTTTTTCCAGTCCATCATAATGACAGACAGCCTCCTGATCTTTCCGTCATTCATCAAAAAATTCAGTCAATGATGGAAAATATTCGGTTAATGCGACCTCTGTTTCTCACAACAATGACCGCAGCCCTCTGTGCGTAACGCTGTGCCTGTTTTGCACCTGCCTTTCAAACGTGCTAAACTTAGACGCAAAAACACCGCGCAATCAGTTGCGGGTTTGATAAATCACATTGCGGGTGCTAAAAGATCACATTTGCATCTCCTCCCAGTATTTTGCGCGTTCTGATCATCTGCATGTATTCTACATATTCATGAAGGTAAACACGCTAAATAGTCTGCGCGTGCTATTTTGCTCATTTGACAGACGCAGTCCTCGGTGCACCCTGTTAGTGGATCAGCATTGCGCGCGCTATCAAGTTTGCACGTGATGTTATACACGCAAACCTTTAGTAGATCAGGACCATAGACAGGGAAAACATGGCTTTTACCTCACAAATACTGTATTCATGACAAAGTAAAGGAAACTTATTTAAAAATTCTTCACAGAATGTATCCTGTTAACTCTTTCATTTCAGAATTCATGGCTGTGGACAGCTCTTGAGTTTTTTGTGGGTTTGCTGATGAAACTTTAAATCATTTGTTTTTTTGAATGTAATGTCACAATGCAATTTTGGTCGGACTTGTGCTCTCATATCTTTACCCAAGTTAACATGTCATACAACTTCTCCCTAAGAGATACCATATGTCATTTTGAAAATAAGAATAATAAGCGTTTTAGTGTTTAGTTATTTTTTATTTTATTGGGAAAATATTTTATTCAGAAATAAAAATTTTCAGCCTCCAAACCAACCTTTCCTCATCTTTTGATTGAATTTAATTCACTTCGTAAATGCTTAGCCCTGGTTAAAAATACAAAGAACGCACAAGTTTTAGATAACTATGAATGATATTTGATGTACACCCTGACATTTAATGTAATTTATAATTACAGAAATTGTGAGACATTTATGTGTTGACATAGTGATGCTTAATTATTATACAATATAATTTATTTATTTTGTTTGTTATTGTTTTTTAAATGCAAAGGTTTAGATGAGATTCAGGAAATGTAAACATATATTTTCGATTTTGACTAAGTATTATTTTTTGTTATGTATTGATATTTGACAGAATTTGTAAATTTAATATTTAAATAAAGTGTTCCAAAAAAAACTGTCTCATTGAGTAACAGCCTGGTGATAACAGTTTATTTTCACATATGATTTAGCTCCGCGTTTTCTTTCCTGTGTTTTTTTTTTTTTTTTTTTTTTTTCTTTGAAAATAATAACAAACATATTTGTATAATTTCGGGCTCAATATATCCAAACTCATTTCATTTAACACCTCGAAAAACCTATGACAGGTAAAATTGTACAATTTCTGCTCTGTTTCAAAAAAGATGCATGAATATTTTTTACTCATTATTTAACATATGTGCCTTTTAACCCTTGCAGCTCCAGGCCATGTTTGCTACTTTTAGTCCACCTGGATTTTAATTGTAATAATTCATGTAAATTCTCAGTCTTTCAAACAGGATCAGGTTAAAGACATATTTTAAATAATAAAGACGTGGACATGCTGGGCTGTCACAGTTTTTAGGGTGTAATGATGTAAGATTTGTGTTTTAAACGTTGTATGACCATAGAGACAAAACCAAAAAAATCTAAATGAATTTGAAATCTCACACAACTTAATCTAAATCACACACAGATCAATAATGAACAAATCTTTTCACATCTGAATATTGTAAAGTCAAGCCTCCACTAAAGGGGGAACAAAATTTAAGGATGCAAAGAAACTTAAAGTTAAAGCTATTAGCATATTCACAGATATTTAGATCTGTTAGATTTAAATAGTTGTAATGCATTGCATCTACTTTTAGAAGCAGATATTGTCTCAAATGTTCAAAAAGGCCACATAACATCATTCAGACTTTCTGTTTCATTAATTTGGGAAATGACAGAGAACTCTTTTCTCTTGCTGACCTTTGTTTGCTCCTGATTAGACACAATTGTCAAGAAAACAAGGTGATGAGATACTGAGAGAATTTCATTAGAAAACAGACTGACAGGAAGTTGTCACTTTCTCTAAGGGGTCAAAATAGAAATCTTAAAACATCAGTGCAGAGCATTTATCTAAAAAATTGTATCTTTTAGTTTTACCTTGTAATCTTGTCATTTTGAATTTTATAAGAACATTTTAACTTTTCTCTCCTCTTAATTTTGACTTTCTATTTAATGAGCTAAACTAGGAATCTACATTATTTTTCATCAGCACTCACATACTTTCCTTTTTTGGTGGTGGTAATGGACTTCCACAGTGATGCATACAAATTTTAAAGAAACAAGATTTCAATTATTCAGGTAGATTTCTGCAAAGAATTAGTCGACCTGAAAACCTGAGGGCACCAACTACTGTTCATATTTTTAAAAGCAAACTCAAGACCTATTTTTTAGTCTGGATTTTAACTGATTATATCTATTAACTGATTTTCTTTGCATTTTCATGATTAAGCAGATTTTATTACACATTTGGTGTTAGGCTATCTCATGAACATATTATTTACTTTCAAATTTTATTTATCTATCTTTCCCTATAATATTTTTAGTTAAATTCTTATCATGATTTTTAATCATCACTTTAGTCTTAGCTCCTGTGTTTCCTCATTTTTAATTCAAGACAGCGTTTCCTCAGTCCTCTAATTCTGTTCTCTGTTAGAATCTCCTCTTTAAGTCGTTGTGTGTGTGTAAGTGAGTGTGTGTGCAGTATGTGGATTGTGAGGGTGGGTGGTCTTGTATTTTCATTGTATTTAATTTTCTACTTTTTAATTTATTTATATTTATTTTTATTTTATTTCTTATGTAAAGCACGTTGTGCCACAAGATTTTGTAGGAAAAGTGCTTAACAAATAAAGTTTAATTGATTGATTGATTGATAAATATATGCCAACAACCAAAGATCTAAAAGGATTTTTTTCTGTCATGGAAGAGTTTGTCTTTTTATCATCTTCATGTTTACAGTTTATTGATATTTAAATGAACTTAAGGGACACATTGAGGGAGAGGGAGGGCTCTGTGTGACCCCCCAGCTGCACTCTGAACATCATTGCTCTAACAGAGTATGAACTATTTTAGTCAAAGTTACTCAATAAATATTTCATTACCATCTTACACGAACCAAAATGATATTTCTATGACAGAAATTAGCCCAATAAGTGATTCATTGATTAAAAACAGTACTGAGGATGAAGGTGATTGAAGGCGTCAATCACGTTCTGACGTCTCTGACGTCATCGCGTACAAAGGGCTCCATCTGCTGTGTTATTGAATAAACTTCTGTGGAAGAATTTTTAAAAAACTAGCGATATCATTTGAACCTTTGGCTTCAGTTTATTGATATTTAAATGAACTTAATGGACACGTTGACTAAGAGGGAGGGTGCTGAGTGACCCCCCAGCTGCACTTTGAACATCATTGCTCTAACTATGAGGTAGACATCGTGTAATCACTGCCAAGAAATTAAAGCAATTATTACTTATATCTTTAATAAGATTTTAAAAGACCAAATCTATATTATGAAACCCAAATGCACATAATCATAGATGGCTGAAGCAGCTATAAACTGAATCAAGGCTGGTCAGAGCTTTTTGTAAAATTCAACAGTCAGAGAAAATAAAGGAATTATAGTTAAGCAAATATCCAAATTAAAGTACACAGTCTTTGCTCCACGTTAGCAGCATTCAAAAAGGCTGCTGAAAACACTTTTTACATTCGTTTAAAGTTTTCAAGTTACCTCAACACTCTACACTGACTTTCAACAAAAGAGCAAATTATTACAACCAAGTTCCTCTTTTTGGAGAAAACAACACTCATGACCTTGAAGATGTGGACAGAGTATGAACTATTTTAGTCAAAGTTACTCAAGAAATATTTCATTACCATCCAACACCATCCAAAATGATATTTCTATGACAGAAATTAGCCCAATAAGTGATTCATTGATTAAAAACAGTAATGAGGATGAAGGTGTAGAAATATACTGATATAGCCTAGCTTAAAACTGTTCGGCTAACTGTTGTTTGGGGCTCAAACGGTCGATTTTCACACATGTCCTGACTATTTGATTAAACCTCCAATATTCAACCAAAACTTGATAAATGAACACTAAAAGTGTCATTTCGGGACATTTTATTAAGTTTGTTGTAATGTTGCCTTTTAAAGTACAGTGCCTCTGCTGAAACACATTCTGTTAAATATAATCATATTTCTTACATTTCTCGAGCAAAGATCGACTTTCTCCATGTTTCTGTTATGATCGGTCGATGAACTTTGGCTGCAGCAACTTTTTCAACTCTGGATTCTGACAAATAATGACTTTAAAACCGTCTCAAATCTCTCCGGGGACTCGGTTCGTGAGGGTTCGTTTGGTTGATATTCCTCAAATGAATTTAATGTTGACATAGCAACAACATCCAACATCAATCACGTTCTGACGTCTCTGACGTCATCGCGTACAAAGGGCTCCATCTACTGTGTTATTGAATAAACTTCTCTGGAAGAATTTTTTAAAAACTAGCGATATCATTTAAACCTTTGGCTTCAGTTTATTGATATTTAAATGAACTTAAGGGACACATTGACTAAGAGGGAGGGTGCTGAGTGACCCCCCAGCTGCACTTTGAACATCATTGCTCTAACTATGAGGTAGACATCGTGTAATCACTGCCAAGAAATTAAAGCAATTATTACTTATATCTTTAATAAGATTTTAAAAGACCAAATCTATATTATGAAACCCAAATGCACATAATCATAGATGGCTGAATCAAGGCTGGTCAGAGCTTTTTGTAAAATTCAACAGTCAGAAAAAATAAAGGAGTTATAGTTAAGAAAATATCCAAATTAAAATACATAGTCTTTGCTCCATGTTAGCAGCATTCAAAAAGGCTGCTCTAAACACTTTTTACATTCGTTTAAAGTTTTCAAGTTACCTCAACACTCTACACTGACTTTCACCAAAAGAGCAAATTATTACAACCAAGTTCCTCTTTTTGGAGAAAACAACACTCATGACCTTGAAGATGTGGACAGAGTATGAACTATTTTAGTCAAAGTTACTCAAGAAATATTTCATTACCATCCAACACCATCCAAAATGATATTTCTATGACAGAAATTAGCCCAATAAGTGATTCATTGATTAAAAACAGTAATGAGGATGAAAGTGTAGAAATATCCTGATATAGCCTAGCTTAAAACTGTTCGACTAACTGTTGTTTTGGGCTCAAACGGTCGATATTCACACATTTCCTTACTATTTGATTTGTACAATTCTTGGTTCAATATCTCCAAACTCATTTAACACCTCGAAAAACCTATGAAAGGTAAAATCGTACTATTTCTGCTGTTACTATAAAGTTGCAAGAATACTTTTTCTACTCAATATTTAACATATATGCATTTTAACCATTGCAGCTCCTGGCCATGTTTGCGACTTGAAGTCCACCTGGATTTTTAATGTAATAATGCATGTAAATTCTCAATCTTTCAAACAGGATCAGGCTACAGACATATTTTATATCTCAAATACACAGAGAAGCTCGGCTATCAGAAATTTTAGGCTGTATTGATGTAAGGTTTGTTTTAAACGTTGTTTGACCATAGACCCAAAACAAAAAAAAATCCAAATGAAGTTGAAATCTCACACAACTTAATCCAAATCATGCACAGATCAACAAAGAGCAAACCTTTTCACTTCTGAATATTGTAAACTCAAGCCTTGGCTATAGGGAGAAGAAAATTTACAGATTCAAAGACATTTAAAGTTACAGCTATTTACAATTTACAACTATTTAGACCTGTTGGATCTAAATCTCATTATTTGACTGTGTTTTCTTAATTTTGTCCTCTTTATCTCATAACCATGACTTAATATCTAACAATTTCAACTCTTTATCTCATAAATCTGACACAATCGTTTAGTTTTACCTCTTAATCTTGTAATATTGAATTTTATTTGATAATTTGAACTTCTCTCTCTCCTGATTTTGACTTTCTATTTATGAGCTAAACTAGGAATCTAGATTTTATTTCATCAGCACTCAGAAAGGTTTCATTTTTTGGTGGTGGTAATGGGCTTCCACAGTGATGCAAACACAAGACTTTTAAAGAAACAATATAAAACACTTTGACAGTAATTAGCCCAATAAGTGATTCATTGATTAAAAACAGTAATGAGGATGAAGGTGTCGACCTGAAATATCCCGATATAGCCTAGCTTAAAACTGTTCGGCTAACTGTTGTTTTGGGCTCACACGGTCGATTTTCACACATTTCCTGACTATTTGATTTCACTTCCAATATTCTCTCAATATTCAGGTAAAACTTGATGAATGAACCCTAAAAGTGTCCTTTCAGGACATTTTATTAAGTTTGGTGTCATGTTGCTTTTTACAGTCGACTGCCTCTGACTCTTGCTCAAACACCTGGTGTTCAATATAATCATATTTCTTACATTTCTCGAGAAAAGATCCACTTTCTCCATTTGTCTGATGGTCGGTCGATGAACTTTAAGTGGAGCAACTTTTTCAACTCTGGAACTGTCCAAGAAAACAAGTTGTAAAACTGTCTCAAATGTCTTCGCGGAATGGGATTGTGAGGGTTCGGGTGGTTGTTATTCCTCAAATGAATTTAATGTTGACATAGCAACTATCATCCAACGTCAGTCACGTTCTGACGTCATCACGTTTGAACAGCTCCATCTACTGTGTTATTGAATGACAGTCTGATTATAACAGTTTATTTTTACGCATTAATTTAGCTCTGCGTTGTCTTTCCTATGTTGTTCTCTTTTTTGGGGGGGGAAATAACACTAAACATATTTGTATAATTCTTGGCTCAATTTCTCCAAACCTTCAAAAAGCAATGAAAAGTAAAATCGCACAATTTCGGTTCTGTTACAATAAAGTTGCAAAAATACTTTTTCTACTCATTATTTAACATATATACATTTTAACCCTTGCAACTCCTGGCCATGTTTGCTACTTAAAGTCCACTTGGATTTTTAATGTAATAATGCATGTAAATTCTCAATCATAGGATCAGGTTAAAGACATATTTTATATATTAAAGACTCTTTAAGTCAAATTTGTGACTTTATATCTCATATTTCAGGTCAATAACTCATCAACAAAGCAACGTAGTTTCAAACCCGACCGCTCTTTTTAATCACTGTCATGAAGACTGTGAACTACAACCTCATTTTCCTCCAGACCAGCCGTCCTCCGAGCCAGAACTACACTTGGTCTCAGTCCGCTGCCGGTGACGGCTCAGCGGCTTAGGGACCGTCGGCAGGTGACCAAACTCAGCCTGATGATCACACATCTCTTCTAGTTTATACTACTGCATTTGATTTTTTAATACTGACGTATCTTTATTAATAGATAATGGCATTAAAAACTGCAATAACTTAACTGTTGTTGACTGTAGTGACACTAAACTCATACTAATGATCAAACATCTCTTCTAGCTTATACTTGAGCTCTTATTTAAGAGAAATAGGTTTTAATGTAATTTATATGCTTTTTTAAAATATTATTGTATATATATGATCAGCAGACTGAGCCATTACCTACTTATAAAAATGTTTCTCTATATAAAAATCTTATAAATTAAATATAAACCTATTTCTCTTAAATAAGAGCTGTAGAATAAACTAGAAGACGTGTGTGATCATCAGGCTGACCAGTCTAGAAGCCCAGCTTGTCGACCTGAAATATCCCGATATAGCCTAGCTTAAAACTGTTCGGCTAACTGTTGTTTTGGGCTCACACGGTCGATTTTCACACATGTCCTGACTATTTGATTTCACTTCCAATATTCTCACAATATTCAGGTAAAACTTGATGAATGAACCCTAAAAGTGTCCTTTCAGGACATTTTATTAAGTTTGGTGTCATGTTGCTTTTTACAGTCGACTGCCTCTGACTCTTGCCCAAACACCTGGTGTTCAATATAATCATATTTCTTACATTTCTCGAGAAAAGATCCACTTTCTCCATTTGTCTGATGGTCGGTCGATGAACTTTAAGTGGAGCAACTTTTTCCAACTCTGGAACTGTCCAAGAAAACAAGTTGTAAAACTGTCTCAAATGTCTTCGCGGAATGGGATTGTGAGGGTTCGGGTGGTTGTTATTCCTCAAATGAATTTAATGTTGACATAGCAACTATCATCCAACGTCAGTCACGTTCTGACGTCATCACGTATGAACAGCTCCATCTACTGTGTTATTGAATGACAGTCTGATTATAACAGTTTATTTTTACGCATTAATTTAGCTCTGCCTTGTCTTTCCTATGTTGTTCTCTTTTTTTTTGGACATAACAATAAACATATTTGTATAATTCTTGGCCCAATTTCTCCAAACCTTCAAAAACCAATGAAAGGTATAATCGTACTATTTCGGCTCTGTTCCTATAAAGTTGCAAAAATACTTTTTCTACTCATTATCTTTTATATAGCTATATTAAATATATAGACAAGCTGGCCTATCAGAGTTTTTAAGCTGTAATAATGTAAGGTTTGTGTTTAAACGTTTTATGACGATAGAGATAAAACAAAAAAATCCTAATGAAGTTGAAATCTCACACAACTTAATCCAAATCACGCACAGATCAATAATGAACAAACCTTTTCACATCTGAATATTGTAAGGTCAAGCCTCGGTTATAGGGAGAAGAAAATTTAAGTATTCAAAGAAATTTAAAGTTACAGCTATGAACATGTTTACAACTATTTAGACCTGTTAGATACACAGCAGCCAACATCCAACGTCAGTCACGTTGAAAGGTAAAATCGCACAATTTCGGCTCTGTTACTATAAAGTTGCAAGAATACTTTTTCCACTCATTATTTAACATATATGCGTTTTAACCTTTGCAGCTCCTGGCCATGTTTGCTACTTGAAGTCTACCTGGATTTTTAATGTAATAATGCATGTAAATTCTCAATCTTTCAAACAGGATCAGGTTAATAGTTACATATATCTTTAATAAGATTTCCAAGACCAAATCTATGTTATAAAACCCAAATGCACATAATAATAGACGGTTAAAGCAGGTATAAGAGCAAAAGAACAAATTATTACAACTAAGGTCCTGTTTTTGGAGAAAACAACACTCATGACTGTGACGACATGAGAGAATATTCACCATTTTAGTCAAAGTTACTCAATAAATAGTTCATTCACTTTACATGAGCACATATCTGCTCATTTTGAAGCATCAAACAATTTATTTTTTATTGTATTTCTTTGTTGATAAGCACTTATGACATTATAGTCTTGAACCCAGGGAATGTTTAAAAAATCTCACATCGTGATAAATTAAGCTCAGCTCAGCATATTCCAACAATTAGGCTAGATAAAACAGTGAACAACCTTTTTACTGAACATTAAATCTGCATCACAGAATGATCTGCCCACTCTCCAGCGACACTGAGCTCATCCACAAGGGAAGCAGAGATTAAGAAATGATTACTTTATTTGTATCATGGTTTTAACAACAAATATGCCCTTATAGTTGTACACAAAAAGCAGAATGAACCCCAGCACAAAATAACCTAAGGAGAGAGGGAGCAGGAGCATCCTGGTGACCCTCAGACAAATGTTGCCAATGACAAGGAACATTTTGAGGGAGCACAAGAAAAACCTAAAACCCCAATGGGCACAAAAATTCAGTCCAAGGCACCCAAAGCAGTCCATGAGGTCCAAAGATAAAAACATTAAATCAATAAAAGGAAGGGCAATCAATAAATAAGAGCAGAAGAGAGAAGAATAAGAGATTGTAACGGGAACATGAAGAGAAAAAAACGATACAGAGCCTGAAAAGTAACCTATAAAAATTTGATTTAACATCGATTCAACAGATGAATCAAAAGCCAAAAAGTCAAGTTAAGCAGCCTAAATAAAGGAAATGTAATTTAAAGTTAAGTAATGACATTATTACGGTATTTTAAAATAAAATATATATAAAAGCCAACAACAGAGGAAGGATCTAGGATGATAATAGCAATAAAAGCAGATAAAAAGGCATTCTGAAATGCATGGTTATCTATTAAATAATGTGGCTGCGCTTATCAGGATAGAACCACATGGTTCACAGTTAAACTGGGTGTTATAAGGGCGGGTTTTCACGCATGTGGAAACAGAGGTATGATATTAGAGAAAGGGGAGCACGCGTACTCAAAAACAGGAGCGCCTTCGTCTTCATGTGGGCACACTCAGTGCTGCGTGCATGACAGATGTTTTTCAATGTGAATTCACACAGACATGACAGCCTCACCAAATGAATGTGAATGTCTAGAGGTTTAACAGAGCCTCGCTGTGACGACTGTGTAAAGGCACAGTGACCATGGCTGATGTGTTTTAGCTCGAGTGTCGTAAAATGATTAGCTTAAAACTTGAGCATTGCATATTCCTGAGATTTGTGGTGAAATGGAAAAAAACTGCAGCCGAATCTTTTTGTACTTTAACTGAGGTGTGGGAACACTCCATGTTTCAAGTGTTTGACTGGCACGAAAGATTTTGTTAAGGCACAGAGGACAGAGGATGTCCAAGATGACAAATGCTCTGAGCCCCCAGCACATCAAAACCTCTGACCACATTATAAAAATTAAACCAACGGTTCAACACAGACGACAACTCAGGATAAGAATAACAGAAATGGTCTCTATTGAATAAGAGACATTTCTTCAAATTGTTCATGAAAATTTGAAAAGTGTGTGCCAAAGTTGTCCCAAAACACTTGGAAAACATGTAGATTTCCTTCACTTTGTTCCAAAATGTCTCCAGAAATGTGCTCAATTTTTCCTTTTGATCACAAGTCAGAAGTTTTGGCACATTTCCCAACACATGAGCAAGAAAACACCTGCACTTCAATCAGTAGCTAGCAGTGAAGTAAAGACATCACTTATTGGAAACATACTGAAGTTGTGCAAGAATACCCAACCTTATAAGCTCAGTCTCATTATTTAATAGCCGTATCTTGAATAGCTGGACTTTTAAATGGACTTCACTGGTTTATTGTCCAAAGATTAGCTAAGCTGCTCTGAAGGGGGTCAGACTGACAGAATGTAAAAAAACAGATACTTAGACAAATGTTTTGGAGAACATTTGATAATTTACCAGCTCAGGCAGAGAAAGCCAGTGCAATGTGGATATAGGCCTAATACTTCAGGACGACAGAGAATGGTTGTAATTTTATGAGGTCTGCACTCAAGGGTCAGCTCACCAAAATTACTAGACATTTCATTATTAAGTCCACAGATGCTCTCATTAGCCTAGATTTTGAGCACTGCAGTTTTGGTTTCCTTTTTTTTTTTTGCCCCTCATCACGTAACATGAAACCTTTTTCACCACAGAAGCACTTTGATTGATCAGATGTGTGATGAACGAACTCATAACCAGAGTTAATTTTGACAGCACTTTTTAATTTAGTTTTAGTCTTTTGCCTAAAAAATCTTTTAGTTTTACTCATAAGTTAGTCATCTAATTTTTTTTAATTTTAGTGTAGTTTTAGTTAATGAAATTTCACATTTTATTCGATGAAATCTACTGTAAATTTAGTCGACTAAAATATGAAGCGTAAAGTGTAAGGCATTTTTTGTTTCCTTGAATTTCTGAAGTCATGTTTACACTTGGATCCCACCACCATGAAGCTAAAGTTGTGACTGGATGTCCTAAATAATATTTTTTGACAGCACACAGCCGTCTGTCATAAGTGCGGCTGACTGACAGTCCAGCCGCGGGAGTTGGACACAGAGACACAAAATAGAGAAAGAGAAATTAAATAATTCAGTGAAGCCACTTAAATCAAAACCTTTTGAGGGGAGAACATATCAGGAGAAGCTGCAGGTGAAAGAGCTCGGACCTGATCAGCCGAACATCATAATCAATGTCCGAAGACATCTGACGTTTCCGACATCATAAAACAGCGGACTCCTCCGACTTTATGCCCCCCGTTACACCGGGAAATAAGATGAACCGAAAGATTCACTGTCACTAACGCTACATAATTCATATAGCCTATTTTTTCTTTTAGCCTATTCATTGTAAGAAATGTACGTAGATTCTACTCAGACATGTGCATATGCTATAAATAATAGATGCATACAGGACTGTATAAATTACATTTGTAAAACATGCAAAATGAACTTTACACTTATTTATTTTCTAGTGTCAATATTTCCAATTATTTACATCATAATTTATAAATGAGGAGCAAAAAGAGAGCAATCAATCAAGGGGTTTGATAAATGTGCTTGTGTTCATTGACAGCCAAGCTGCAGGCACGGGAAACCCCAAAACACGGCATCTGTGTCCGAATAAGGTCATCTCTGTCAGGAAATGGACACAAGAAACAGCGGACTCCTCCGACATAATGTCCGAAGACATTGGACTATGTATATCTGTTTAATGATATTTTATATTATTATAGTATATGTATACAAATATATATATAGTTATTACAGCCTATTATATTATTTGAATAGCAAAAGTTTACAACCATTTGAGATGCTTCAAGGGAGATTGAGGATAAATCAAGTCTTCTTATGCTAATTGTTTCAGGAACTTTAAAAGAAAGAAAGAAAGAAAAGTAAATAATATTTAAAAAAAACTGACCCTGAACTGATGTGAGAGCTGGTGTGGACTTTTAAAGCCTTAAAGGCAGGAGGAAACTTTTTTGTTTTTACAGGACTTTTGCATGATAATCTCAAGATTTGTTGACATGTGCAAGAAAAGATGGCAATGGTGGCCCTGTTTTATTTCTTGTCAATGTACTGATAATAATCCTGCATAATATCCAACACCTATCTTTTCTGAATCAGCAGCCTCTCAGTTTGCTCTCACTCTTGAAGATTTCAGCAAAGATGGAATTAAATACCAGCTCAGAATTTCCTTTAAGTGATGAAGCAGCTCTGCTCATTGATTTCTTCTTAAACATCTATTTGACTCTACTGGTTAAATATAGTACAACAATTTAAAACAAAAAACTTCAGGACTCTTTTTCTTCCCTTGTTTAATTTTAAAAACTATTGTTTGTTCTCACGTCCTCATATCCTGAAAGCTTGCTGTTGTCCAAAGTTCAGCAGCAGCTCTGCAGAAGAGAAAAGCACACAATAACAGTCAGTGAATCTGAAAATCTTCTCAAACATGGATAATGAAAACATATTTCTTTGTATTTAAAAAATATTCAATCAGAAGCTGATACTCACCTTGACTCTCCTCTTATCCTCCTGGAGGTCAGGAGACAAAGTTGGACAAGAGGACAGTTGACCTTCTTTGTCCTTTGATTTATAAGGTCCAATTTTTGAGAGGAGCACATTGGCATCCTGCCCTCCCCAAGCCTCTTTAATATCTATGACAATGAGAAATTTTAAAAAGCAAGTCAATAGCAGAAGTAACACTTACAATAACATAAAAGTGCAATATCATGTTTCACTTTCAAATCCATACATATTTCAAAAATGTGTTTTGGGTGATTTACATTTCTCCGTGTTGCAGGACGTGGCTGTAGTTCCTGTGGATCTTCAGCAGGAGTTGTAGACCTTTTGTTCATAGATCCAGTGGTGGCTGAGGTTGTTGGAGAGATATGAGGGGTGACAGAAGCAGCAGTGGAATGTCCCTCAGCTGTCGAGGTAGTGGGTGAAGTTTCACCAGGTGAGGAGGAAATACCAGGGGAAAAGGAGCGCCTTCTTTTTAATTTCCCTAGAATCCTTGGACCTTCCTCCAGATACTTTTTGAGGTGATCAATACTGACCTTGTAGACAGGTTTCCCATCCTTGCTAACAAGGTCAATGCTCTTCCCCTCAACCTTGGTAATGTAATATGGGCCAAGGAATTCAGGGTCAAGCTTCTTCCCTGCTGGCTTTGGACATTTGCCGCCACACCATGTCCCCCACCTGCATACTGTACATATATATATATATATATTTTATTTGGTGCATTTATTGCAGCCTTGGTTTTCTCTTGCACCTTGTCCAGATTTTGTTGGACGATGTTGAGGTTTTTTTCTTGCCATTGGATATCCATGCTCACCTGTTCCTCAGCAAAAAGCTCATCAAAATATTCATCTACCTGTGGCAGAAAAAAAAAAGGATGCTCAACTTTGTTACTGTTCATATATGATACTGGACAGATGTTTACATTCTTCAACAGGGGAGGAATACTGCATAGATTAGATGTAAATGTAAATAAAGAAAATCCAACCTTATAGTTGTCCGCAAGCTCCGATGGACACCGTGCTTCTCTTCCAAACATAAGGAAGTATGGTCAGCTGTTTTTTCATTCACAGGCCGAACATGACTGGATCCAGGTAAAGGTCCCAGTTGTTGGGTTTCTCTTTGACCAGTTTACCCAGAGATCTACACAATCATTTCACAAACAATACAGAAATCCTCAAAAGCATGGAACATTTTGGTCTCAAAGCCAGACTTCAATCCTTACTATGACTGAAAAGTCAAACTTTATACCTAAACCATAATGATGCTATTGTTACAGTTTCACATATTTTCACCTCTGTATGTCCCCATTGATCTTCACCACCAATCCATTCGTTTGGGGGTGATATGGGGCACAAAGGCTTCTCTGATGCCCAACAGCCGGCACACCTCTGTGTTAATCTATAAAATTGATTCAGTGAAACGTTTGGCTGAGTGTACTCTCTGATATTTTGTACTTTACACATTTACTGTTGCTAAGATGTGTTTCACTGATATTATTGTACTGAATTTAAGGATGCACCCCGTAACTTCATCAGCTCTCTCTGATTTGATGACATATGCCTGGGCCCATCTTGTGCAGTAATCGATGATGACATATATGTTTTTGTGCCCTTGATCCGCTGTCACAAGCTGGCCACTGAGGTCCATGCCAACAATTTCAAAGGGTCATTTGGTCTGTAAAAAACCAGGAGAGAAGAATCTTAAAGCAAACAGAAATAAACTAAGTTACAGTAAAGGGAAATAAATGGGAAATTACCCCCAAAAAAAACAGTAATTTGAAAGTAATGATTACTATTACATTTACCCGCATTCAGTATAAATGTAGGATGGCACGATAGATACAGACTGAATGTAAGTGACACTGAGAAGACATGCAGAAATCAATAAAGAATATTAAAGTTATCGTGTTCCTTTGTTTGAGTAAAAAGATCCTAACTTTAGTAGTGGTGTGTATTGGCTGTCTAACCCTTGTCAGTGAACTTGACAGACTGTAAAGAGGATAAAAGCTGTCTAATTAAAACACAAACTCCAAAGTTCCCCTTGACAGGCTTGTAATCTGTGCCTTTCTGGAGCTCAACTTTACCCTGCTGACACACCGTGCACTCTGACACCTGTGTATGATCACAAAATGATTGATATAAAACATTTCACAGGTTAAAAATTACATCGTTATGGCCATGTGTGCCACTCAGTAATCCTGTATATATTGTTCATCCCAAAAATGGAGCACAAATTACATCTTTTTAACAGCCTGAAAAAAACATTTCCTTGCTAAATTAATCTTCAGAATATATTGACAAGCCAACTTAGTTGAATTGAAAAGCCAAATTAAATAAATAATTTCCAGTTGTTTCTGACATGGCAGCAGTACCTTTTTATAGCAACAAGAATTAAAGTAAATTAAAAGAGTGAATACCATCTTACCCATTTGTTGTCAAATGTCATGGCAGGTCAGTAAAACCTCTGTGATATGGCATTTTGATCTAGCCTAATACCTTCATAGAACTCTGCATGTTTACATCTTTTTATCATGCGTTATGGGAGGTGTGATAACTTGTCTTCCACAGTGTAATTAGAGGCTTTTCTTTTGAGGCTGTAGCGCTGGTACTTGTCGCAACTGGGGGGAAATTTTCCTATTTTATATTTTCCTATCATACATGTACATATACGGTATACATATAGATGTAGATATATAATGGTTAACGGATTGCCGGATACTTGAGCAAGACATTGATATCCTCATGTATGGGAGGCCGTTTAGGGCATAACACATAAAAAAATCTGCACACACACTTACAGTGTACCCACACACACACTGACAATTGGCACATATGCACCGAAACAGGGCAAAACACATCAAAAAAACTGTTCACACACATGCAGTTTACATACACTCATACTGATAGCGGGTACACACGCACTGTAAATAAAGGCTAAACACATTAAAAAGCTGCATACACACACTAAAAATATGCTCACACAACCATACACGGACACACTTGCACACACTGAGCATTCACACACACTGACAATGGGTAAATACACACTATGAAACACACACTAAAAACCTGTACACACACACATTGAGGGCTCTAATTTCGTAGACCAGGCGCAGGCGGGGCGCAACTGCCCTGCGCCGCGCTTGCGCCGCGCCAAAAGGGTGTGTCCAGGGCATTTTGCAAGTTTTGTGCACGGCGCAGTCTGGCGCAGGCAGGCGCACCCACACCTCCTTCCTTCCTACCGGCGCAACTAGCAGAGAGGGAGGAGACAAGACTTGAGTGGGTTTAATACAGCCGAGTGTGATCTTCACCAATCAAATGAACGCCTCTCCTCACCTTTAAATGCGCCTCGGGCGAGGTGCAGTGACAATTTCACCTCAGTGGAGAAGAAGGTCAGAGCCGCTGTCACTTTTACAGCAATTTTGGCACCAAATTGTCACTGCAAGCTGAATCTTTGGACACCTCCCCCTGGTGCGCCGTCACACCAATCTCGACGCAGCCGGTCTACCAAATTGCCAAATTGGCTGCGCACGGCGGTGCACCGGACGAAATTACCACTGTGCGGGTAAGCCAGGCTGCGCCACCCTGCCCCACCCTGAGTTGCGCCAGGAAATTAGAGCCCTGAGTATTCACATGGACCACCTTTCACACAGGGGGTAATAGCTTTCATGTCTGTGTGTAAACTTATACTATTGCTCGTGAGTCTGGGAGTGTGTGTGTGTGTGTAGTTTTGTGTGTGTGTAAAATAAATTAAGTGCGCCCGGAAGTTCCGGTCAGTGTAACCGGAAGGCACCTGAAACTCCTTCAAAATATTTTTCTGTATATTATAAATTGTTTATAGGCTGTACTAAACTCCATACTTGAGGGACAAGGACTTATTGTTCATTTTTTTTGCGTAAATTTACAATCTATAAGAACAAACCACCTCACTCGCTTGATAAATAAGAGTTTTACCATGTTTGAGTGTATTTTATTCTGAAAGCTATGACAGGAAATCATAGTATCTACCCCAGCGTTGGATGCACACTCTCGATTTCGATCATGACAGAGCGGGGTTAAATGGAGAGCATCAGTGGCCCAAGTCAGACAAACTTAAAATATGGAGGCGCAGAAGTTCATTCTACTTGCATTTGGACTTTTATTTTTTCAGCCGTGTGCAATGATATTTTAAGGACTATACAGTGTACAAATGTTCCTAGCTTGGGCGAAAAATAATTGAAATATCAATAGCCTCCTCAGTTGGTCTACCTTCGGCTACTGATGCTCTCCATTAAGCTCCCCCCTCTGTCATGATTTGAATCGAGAGTGTGCGTCCAATGCTGGAGTAGTTACTAGGACTTCCTGTCATATCTTTCAGAATAAAATACACTCAAACATGGTAAAACTCTAATTTATCCAGCGAGTGAGGTGGTTTGTTCTTATAGATTGTAAATTCACGCAAAATAATGAACAATAAGTCCTTGTCCCTCAAGTATGAAGTTTCTATAGTATAGCCTATAAACAATTTATAGTATAGAGAAAAATATTTTGAAGCAGCAGATCGGAAGTAGCTGAACCCTTGCCTGGCTTCCAACAAGCAGTTTCAGGTGACTTCCGGTTTCACTGACCAGAGCTTCCGGGCGCACTGAATTTATTTTACACCCCCCCCCCCCCCCCCCCCCCCCCCCCCCCCCCCCACACACACACACACACACACACACACACACACACACACACACACACACAGACTCACGATCAATAGTATAAGTTTACACACAGACATGAAAGCTATTACCCCCTGTGTAAAGGGTGGTCCATGTGAATACTCAATGTGTGTGTGTGTACAGGTTTTGAGTGTGAACATGTTTCATAGTGTGTATTTACCCATTGTCAGTGTGTGTGAATACTCATTTTGTGTGTGTGTGCATGTACGGTTGTGTGTGCATAATTTTAGTGTGTATTTACCCATTGTCAGTGTGTGTGAATATAGTGTGTGTTTGTGTGTGTCCGTGTATGGTTGTGTGAGCATATTTTTAGTGTGTGTATGCAGCTTTTTAATGTGTTTAGCCTTTATTTACAGTGCATGTGTACCCACTAACAGTATGAGTGTACGTAAACTGCGTATGTGTGAACAGATTTTTTGATGTGTTTTGCCCTGTTTCGGTGCATATGTGCCAATTGTCAGTGTGTGTGTGAGTACACTGTAAGCGTGTGTGCAGATTTTTTTATGTGTTATGCCCTAAACGGCCTCCCATACTTTGGGAGGCAAGGGCAAGGCACCTACAAAAGTTTGATATCTGCGCAGAGAGGACATCCTCGCCACATCTTTAAGAAAAAAAAAAGGCCAATGGATGCCTTATGAAGCCTAATTTCAATCAACATGAACAAGATAAAAATTAAACGATTTAGATGTTTCAACCCCTGTTTAAATACTTTTCCACCTTGACTTTAACAACAGCCTTCAGTTCCATCGTTTTAAAAATATCAAAATTACAGTAATTACTCTTTTTCTTGTAAATTGAAAGCTCATCCAAAAGTATTTACATGTGAAAAAGAAGCAGATTTATTAAGGTATTGACAAAGGAGCAAGAAACTGTTTCTAAGGTTACGCTTACAGCCGCCTCTCAGTATACTGCTCTCTGATTGGCCAGTGGCGGATCATTATAACAGTCAATCAGGCAAACCGTTAGAAAAAAAATAGTCCCAGCAGGCAGAGTTGTCAGGTCGGTTTTTTTCCTTCATTGATTTTTTTTTTATTTTGAAAGTTGCTTGCAGATATTGGCAGCTGTAGGATGTGTGTTTTTTTGGGCTTGTTCCAAAAGTGCAGTTGCTCATTTGGGCTTGTTGTGCCCCCAAACCCAGGAGGGATCTGATGCACACTCTACTACCAATATAAACTCAATTCAGAAGCTACACAAACTATTTTTTCTCCCACTCCATAATATAATAATATTTAACAAGGAAAAGAAAAAAAGAGTCCTGAAGTTTTTGTTTAAAATTGTTGTACTACATTTGACCAGTAGATGGCGTCAGAGTCAAATAACTATTTAAGAAGAAATCAGCGAGCAGAGCCTGTGTGTATACATGTCCAATTCTTTGTACTACTCTTACATTTTCTACTGTTTCTTAACACTACATTTAATTTTATATTTATATGCTGTGATTTTCACTGCACACAATTAGCAGAGCTCTTAAAATGTTGATGTACTGAAGTGAAATGAAAATTAAGACTCTTCTATTCTTTTCTATTTTGTCATATTTACTCAGAGTAAATATGGAGCCACTGCTCTCCAGTCAGTGGCACTTTCATTTTGGGGTTTTAGGCTGAATTTTTTGGTCACCTCTATACTGTAAAGCACCAAAACATCAAAATCAAGTGCATCATCTCACTCAAAAGGTATAACATTATTACTACTATAATATTTTAACAACCCAGTAACATGAGCTTCTGTTCTTTTAAATCCATGATAAGTGCAAAGCAACCTAAGAGGATCAGGGCCACTGAAAAATCATTTTGTGGGGGTTTGATTTTCCCCCCAAGTCTCTTTAAAAGTAGGAAATTTGAATTTCCAACCTCTAAATTTTTTCAGAGGCCCTAATCCTCTTCACAACAAATGAATTGTAGTGTCCATAAAATGCTCAGCACATATGAGATTTGAAATATTTATGAGCACTTGGGCAGTATGCTTTTAATATTGCTTCATTGACTATGTTCAAACTTTCTGATCATGCATAATACACCACTGAAAATTGATTTATTTGATTTCATATTTATCTCGAGTTTGTGACTAGGATGACCACAAATTATCAGAACCTTAAGTCAAATGCTCTTAAATTCACTTTGTTTTATTTGTGTTATTTTAACCTCCAGTAGTCTCCAAATAAGGATTAGTTTATTTATCATCTTACATTAATGGGACCTCAGGGCTCAGCTTTTCCTCTGAATGCAAAAGCAGTGTAGAGAGCAGTGTTGCCAGATTTTTCTACTGAAATAAGCAACCAGGTAGATTAAAACAAGCCCAAAACAAGCGACCGCCAGCTATTTTTTGTAATTCTATATATTACTTTTTTAAAAAGAGAAATCTACATAAAGTGTGTTTTAATTTTCATCTATTTCACATTTCAATTTTCACTGTGACATTTGTTATTATTTGGCTCTTAACTGACTTATTCAGCATCCTTTTGTTTGGAGGTGAAACATATTTTTCTTGATACAGAAGTGAAGGGAGGGGCCACTGTTATTTATAACTCTGTTATCACTGAACAGTCTGTCTAACCTTGATTTTGTTGATCTTTTACAGCTATTATAGTGAAAAAAGTAATTGCTAGATTAGAAATAAATTTAATTCTGACTAGAAGGATTTCTTTTTGGTGGAATCATCTCTTTTGCCCCTCTTTTTACTGTAAAATTTACATATGTGCTTACAGTGAGACAAAATAGTTTGGGAACTTCTAAATTTAGTTTAGATTGGGTAGTAGAGTGTGCATCAGATCCCTCCTGGGTTTGGAGGCACAACAAACCCAATGAGCAACTGCATTTTTGGAACAAGGCCAAAAAACCACAACCCCCAACTGCCAATATTTACAAGCAACTTTAAAAAAGGAGCCCAAAGTCACTTATAATAAGCAGACCTGGCAACTATGGCCCTAGTGTAGTGCAGTCTAGTGTGCATGCGCCGTGTGCGACTGTTTGGAGGCGGACGCGATGACCAGAAAACTGTACTTGTACTGTACTTCTGCTGTACTTGTGTTTTGCTTTATTGTGGGGAGCTTGGAGATAATCGGGGAGAATTCACACGGACAGAAAAGCAAGCCCAAACAAGCAACTACACGGTAAAAAAAACAAGCCCAAAAAAAACGTAACCCGCGACTCACGAGATTTACAAGCGACTTTGGGGAAGAACAAGCCCAAAGTCGCTTATATTAAGCGGACTTGGCAACACTGTAGAGAGCCGTTTGTGAGCTCGAGCAGGATGAACTGAGCTCGCGCCAGCCGTATCGTTTGTTGTTAGCTACAAGCTGACGGTAAAATGGCGAAGGACAATGGGGCTAGTGTCGAGAAATTTGTGGAGGCGTTTTCTCAGCTAGAGCAGGTAAGCGTAGCTTTAGCTAACAAGGTGTTAGGTAACTGCCAACTCAAAACATTAAACTTCTAAAGATTTACATACTGAAAGACTAGAAACTACCTTTTCTGTATAATATAAAGAGTTTAGGAGTCTGAGTGTAATTATTGTTTGCCAATTTCTATTTGCTCTGTTAAATAAATTAAAAGAAATGTAAAACATTATCAGAGAAGTGAACTTATCTTTATATACTATTAGGGTATCAAATAAATGCCTTCGTGTTCCACGTAATCGCTCTTTAATACGTTCATGAATACATTTCAGTAAAGTTCAGTTGAAATTAAGTGCTAAATTCATAGCAGGAGGGCCTCATCAGGTAAAAATAGTTTGAAAACCACTGCCTTAAATAGTAACAAATATCTTGTTATAAAAACTGCACTGGTAATTTAAATAACTTTTCTGGAAACTTGATGCATATTTTTAGAAATGTTTTGCACATATAGTACACTTTCCCAGTGTCTGAATTTAATAATATATATCTTCTTTTTTTCAAATTGAAAACAGGCTGTTACAGATGTTCACAATAAAAACAGTTCTTTGGAGGCCATGCTGGAAGATGTCAACAGACAAGTGAACTTCCTCATGACCAAAGAGAAGAGTCTGATTGAGGGTAAGATTTTGCTGCATCATCTTAAAGCTGGGGTCATTATTTATGTCCATGAAAGAGTCATATTTTTGAGACTTTCATGATGATGGATTTTGTCTTTGTTTGTCTCCCTCTGCTGGAGCTCCTGCACAATGACAGTTTTCAGAGCCTGGTGTGTGACCATGACAAGTTGAGAGGAATATATTTTGCATCAAGCACCTTAAGGAAGAGTCAAATTGATGAGAAAAAGATAGATGGATGAATTTGTCCACATTTTTTCTGAAGAAACCAAAGACCTTTAGAGCAACAGATTATTTTCCAGTTAGTCCAAAAATGTAAAATACACTTAATGACCCTTAATCAGATACATACTTAGTTCAGAATAAATCAGATTCTTTTCAATACTTAACCAAGTAAGACCAAAGCCATCAAAAATGTCTGAATGTTAGCATTCTTTAAAGCTGGAGCAGGTACAATACCATTCTGAATACATTAAAAAATAATATTTTATTGCAGTTTTGCATTATTTATGATACATAAGGCATTATTTTTGGATGAACTAAAGGTTTTGCATGTAAAACTCTGAATATAGGGGACATTTTGTTCTTTCACAACTTCGGATTTTTTTTTTTCCCTCCAGTGAGACTCTGTCTTTTAATTTTAGTTTTTGTCATTACTACTGGAAGTGTAAACAATCAAACAGTAATGTCAGTTTGCTACATCTGTGCTTGTTGCAGAGCGAGATTGTCTTCAGGACACAGTAAACAGCCTGCAGCAGACTCTACAGGAGCAGATGGACCTCAGAGGTAATGACAGTCAACAAATGAACATACAATTTTAGGGAATATATCAATAACAGAATTATAATTAGGATTAGCATGTCTTAGGGACTTACACAGTATTGACTTGGAGTTCATTAACATCAAAGCCGTATGCAAAAACAAGGTGGATTGTGTGGTTAAAAATGATTGGTAGCTTTTCGAACAGCCTGAGTAAAGCACCTGAGTCTAAGAGAGACATGAAAGCAGCTCTAAGGCTAGCACTTTCTTGGACATGGATATTAAAATCACCTACAATAAATATTTTATCAGTGCCAAGGACTAGGTTTGGTATAAACTCAGAGAATTCTGACCAGAATAAAGAATAAGGGCCTGGAGGACAGTAAATTACACTGACTGATAGGTTTTTGAATCAGTCTGAGATGAGCTAAGAACAAGGCTTTAAAATGAGGTGTAACTGGCCTTTGGCCTGGGATAAGGAGACATAAATAAGTTTCAAACAGTGGGGAAAACACTCTTCAGATGAAATTCTAGGATACATGGTGAATGAAACTATACTAAAAAGAACTTTCTGGCATTTGGACCATTTTAAGCATTTAAAATATATTTGTGTATCATATAGTCAGTCTTTAAAAGATTAAAACTTTTGAAGATCATACATTTTTCTCACTGTATAACCTGTTTTCTTCTAAATTGCAGAATATTTTAACATGCTGTTTGGTCAAACTAAAACATGGATTAAACTAATATCCTCTAATAAATCTTCAAAAGGACCTTTTATTAAGACAATTTTTATTTTATGAGTGTTAACAGAGGCAAAAGACACCTGAATTTTACATTTTTTACAATTAACAACAATAATGCCTGTTTTTTTTATTATTGTATGTGAGAAAAGAGACCCAAAGCATTGGCAAAAATGTAAAGATTTGTTAAGTTATAAAATATGATAACATAATGTGAACTAATAACCATCATGTTGATTAGATATGATGAAAAATGAACACACCTGGTGTCAGTTTCATTTTTATGCAATCTTCTTCTGTTAAAGTGTAAATTAAGTTTCTTTTTCCAATAGTAGTGACATGAATTCTTACAACATCAGTCAACATGACTCATTAGATAAAACATACAGTATGACAGCCAACATCAAATATTACATTTCAACACAATAAAACAGTTTGGGAAGTCAGTAGCAGCAGGATGATGTTTGTTTCAAAGGGGTTAAAACCAGTGTAAGTAAGCCTGTTACATTAATCTGAAGGTTATTATTCTTATTGTTAGAGAATAATTACATGTTTGTTCTTAAACTTCTTGTATTCTTATTATTGTTATGGTATTTTATTATTGTTGTTACTATTAGCATTTACATTATTAACATACATTCCCTGAAAATGTCACCAAACACAAATCACACAAGTAAACACTTTAAACAAATTATTTAGATATCCCACCTTTTCGTGTATTCTGTCTTAGGTTTTTATCTTATTAATATAAATGGTTTTGTTTAGGGGACATCAAGGAGTTAGAAAGGTTCTGTGGGCCAATGACTGACAGGGGCCTAAAAATAACTTTATCATTGTTTTTTTGTTTGTTCACTGTTCATTTCATTCATTGATCAAAGAAAACTATTAAATACAAACAGAAGTCGAATCTTTAATGAAAGAGAAAAAAATCAAGAATGATCTAATATCATCAACCTCTCTTTAACTTTAACACTAAATAAAGTACATTATAAAGCACAAAACTTGAAATAAAGTAGCTGCAGGCTAAACGCGGCCCCACTTTCCTTTACAAGAAACTGAGATTTAATTTACACTCACAAAGATTACATAATAATGAACCCAAAACTGCCACACAAAACACAACAAAAGCGTGTTCATATTTCATCATATCTAATATACATGATGGTTTTTAGTCCATATTATGTTATGGGTAATTATAACAATTTGTTTTTTTGTTATACTTCTGAGTCTATTTTCTCTTCATAGCCTATACAAGCGTCGTTGTCTTTAATTGCAAAATGTTTGTAAAATTCAGGCATCTTTTGCCTCTGTTAATCTTTTGCCTCTGTTCACATAAAATAGTTGTCTTTAAACAGGCCCTTTTGAAGATTTATTAGAGGATATTAGTTTAATCTATGTTTTTTCTTTACCAAAAGGCATGTTAAAATATTTTGGAATTTAGAAAAAAATAGCTCATACAGTAAGACAAATGTATGATCTTCATGTTTTGAATCTTTTGAAGACAAAGATAAACAGACTACAATACATACAGTCACTTTAAATGCTTGAAATGGTCCAAATGCCAAAAATGTCTTTAGTATATAGTTTAATTTACCATTTTCTCTATAATTGTATCTGAGGAGTGTTTTCCACAGTTTTTGGGACTTATTTGTGTCTTTAAACATGACAAATGGGCTAGAATCGTAATAAGTGTTGGATTTAAAAAATGTATGCAACATAGTATTTAATGAATAGTTTGCTTCAAAGATGCTTGTGCTGAGAGATTGTTTGGAGCTGGATGTGGATAGGGCTCAATCTGATATGTTTTCATGGCAGCCCACAATTCCTGCATGTCTTCATTGTTCGTTGGTGAAACACCTCAGGAGAGAAGACACCGTAGCGGCTAAATGCTAAGCTAGGCTAGGTTAAGCCGAGCTGTTGTTTTACAGTCTGTGGCTGAGAGCAGAAGAAAGAAAATGACCTGAACTACAGCCGCTGAAGAGTGAGGGCGCTTTAACTGAACCGAAGCACGATAATCAAACAAAACAGTTATGCGGATTAATCAAATGTAGATAGCAATAATTAGCATTAGCTGTACGAAAGAGCGCACAGCGTTACAACGTAAACAGGAAGTGACGCAATACGCTGACCACAGTAGCAGGAAGAAGGAAAACCGTTCTTCTTCTTCTCCAGGCTGTTCACTGGAAAGTGTAATGCTACCCTCCGGAGGTTATTTCCTGGTATAGTTCAATGAGCACACCTGGGTGAACAGTGTCTTTCACCAGAGTTTTTTTTTATTTTTTTTCAACCCTAAGTTGGCAGCACAAGATCTCTTGTGGTAGATCAGGGTGAGCCCCTGATACAGGAAAGCCATTCACCTGGATTGCTTTCTTTAATACAAAAAAATCATGAATCTTTTTTTAAATAGGAAAATCACAGATACTGTGTCCCATTTTTAGAAAGAAAGATGAATATGCTGTCAAACCACTATACAGGTGTCTTGATGACATAAAGACCTGTATGGCTTTCAACTTTTAACATTTTGATGAGAAAAAGACAGAGGTTATGTTTTTGGTGACACCAGCTCCTAAACTGTGGAACAACCTGCCTCTCCATATCAGTCTGTTTTTTTAAATCCCATCTTAACACCAATCTTTTCTCCTTGACCTTGACACCAATTGAGGCATTTCAATGTATTACTATTTTTATTTGTCTGTTTTTATTTGTTATTTTGTATTGGTTCATTGTTTTTACCATGTTTTATCTGTGCAGCTGTTTTATGTCTCTTAGTCTGTTCTTGTGTTTATTTTTGCTATTTTTCTTCTGTACAGCACTTGGGTCCTTTGTGGTTGTCTTTGAGTGCTTTACAAATAAGATTGGATTGGAATTTTACATTAATTTTGAGGACCTGATAAAAAAAGTAACAATAAAGGAAATATTTGTCAGATCTTTTAAAATAAAAACAAGTTCTCTCCTGGGGTAAATCATATTGAAACTCTTACTTAGAAGGTATAGATTGGAAAGAGACATAGCTTTTACCTCACAAATACTGCATTCTCAACAAGGTCAAAGAATTAATTTCAAAATTCTTGAGAAACTAGATTAAATTGATGCTTTCAGTTCCAGGTATGTCCATGTAGAAAATGTTTGTCCTTTTCTTGGTGTGATGATGAACCTTTTAACCACTTCTTTTTTCACTGTAATGTTACTAATCAATTTTGGTTGGATATGAGCTCTTACATTTTTACTCTTGCCAATATTTAACATTTTTGTTCCCTTACAAGATGTTATTTGTTATTATCCCAATAAGAGTAAGAAATAGTTTGATTAAGTTGTTAATGTATTTATTTTGTTAGGAAAGTTTTTCATTCATAAACAGAATAGTTTAGTCTCCAGATCAACCTTTCCACATTTCTCAGTTGAACTCATGATATAGCTCACTGTCTTAAGTAGAGAACAAAAAAGAATATGATATAGTATATTTACCTAGAAAACAACAAAAATGTATTTGGTGATCACCCTGATGCTTGACTGTTATGTGTGTATATAAAATGTATCTTTTATTTATTCATTTTTTTCAGTAAAAATGTTCATGCACTTGGTTTTTATAATTATTTGATATGCTTTATCCTTAATTCATTTTAACTATGTATATTATAATTGATAACTGTATTATTTAAATAAATGCATGTTTATCAATCTTGTTTCCCCATGAAGCACTTGATTGTCATTTACATACAACACATTTGCAGATGACATTGTTTTAAATATAGCTCAGTTTTAACTATTCTTGATATTTGTCATGTTTCAGTGGAGAATGAACAGCTAAGAAATGACATGATGGAACTAAAACAACAGAATGTGAGGACAGTGCAGGTAAGACAGCGCAGGTTGTTTTGTTTTAATTTGTGGTTCATTTGTAACATTAAAATCTATGGATTTGGTTGAAATCAAACAACACAAATTATGCATTAAACAAAAAGTAGTGACATGAATTCTTACAACATCAGTCAACATGACTCATTAGATAAAACATACAGATTGACAGCTGACATCAAATATTACATTTCAACACAATAAAACAGTTTGGGAAGTCAGTAGCAGCAGGATGATGTTTGTTTCAAAGGGGTTACAACCAGTGTAAGTAAGCCTGTTACATTAATCTGAAGGTTATTATTCTTATTGTTAGAGAATAATTACATGTTTGTTCTTAAACTTCTTGTATTCTTATTATTGTTATGGTATTTTATTATTGTTGTTACTATTAGCATTAGCATTTACATTATTCATGCTACATTCCCTGAAAATGTCACCAAAGAATTCCAACAAAATGTAATCAGTTCTTCTTTGTGCCATGACGAACATTCTCTGTAAATTTCATCAAAATCTGTCAAGACTTTTTGATTTATCTTACACAACAGACAAAAGGACAAACAGTGGTACAAGCATAGCGTCTTTGGTGGAGGTACTTAAAAACAGTATTAACATTTCCAACAGCCTTACTTTGGGACTTGTAATTATCCTTACTTGCTTGTGTGAGTGGGCAGCAGGGTGGCGCACTCTTGCCTCACAGCAAGAAGGTCCCCGGTTCGATCCCCGTCTCAGACAGGGCCTTTGTGTGGAGCTTGCATGTCCCGTACATGCATGGGTTCTCTCTGGGTACTCTGGCTTCCTCCCACAGACCAAAAACATGCGCATTAGGTTGATTGGTGACTCCAATCAAGGTGTGAGTGTGAAGGTGAATAGTTGTCTGTCTCTCTGTGTGGCAGTGTTAATTTTGTTTTTAATTTAGTTTTAGTTTTAGGCTTTTGCCTAAAATATATTTTAGTTTCATTCATAGTTTAGTCATCTAAATTGTTTTAATTTTAGTCTAGTTTTAGTTGATGAAATTTCACTTCAATTTTGGTCTACGAAATCGACTGTAAATTTAGTCGGCTAAAATATAAAGTGTAAGGCATTTCTTAATGTTTCCTTGAATTTCTGAAGTCATGTTTTACACTTGGATCCCGCCACCATGAAGCTAAGGCAGCTGTGATTGGATGTCCCTCTTAGCTCATCCAACCTTTCCACACAACCAAAGTAGCTGTGATTGGATAGATTCCTAACTTGTTCCTACTTTGTACATGACGAAATTAATTCTGATTGGATTAAGTCTCTGTCAAACATTTTGGTCTAGTTTTTAAATGTTGACGAAAATGTCAGTTAATTTAGTTTTAGTTTTTGTCCATGTGCACTTGTCATGTTTTAATTATAGTCTAGTTTTTGTCAGGGGAAAAAAGGTTGTTGACGAAAACTATGACGAAAATAATTAGTCGACAAAATTAACACTGCTTTGTGGCCCTGCGATCGGCTGGTGATCAGGGTGTACCCTGCCTCTCAGCAAATGTCAGCTGGGATAGGCTCCAGCCCCCTGCGACCCTAAAGGGATAAGTGTAGATAATGGATGCTTGTGTGAATCTTCCTTTGACCCTATTTGGGCCATCCATAGTAATGAGATACAAGTGTGGACTGAATTTGAGCCAAGTTCCTCCCAACTCCCCACCCAGTGGTTACCACAATCAGTATGCAAACACACACATATGTTTCCTCAAATACTTTTAAACTTTTTATTTTGACTGATCTTAAGCAGCACACAACATCACTTAGACCTTGAAACTCTGAATTTTTGCTCATTAAGAAATTTAATTTGTGTATTCCGTGCTTATTTTTGTTTTGTTGTGTTTCTCAGGATGGAGAGTCTGAGGTTCAGCGGCTGCTTGAGGAAATGAGAGCAGAGGCAGATAAACACCAGGGAGAGCTCGAGACTCTGAGACAGCTGAGCAGGAGAGAACTGGAGGATACACAGAGAGAGGCATTGAATAAGAGTAAGGCATCATATGACACTCATATGACAGCTGTTAGCAGAGAGTTTTAGGAGCCACTGATATAATATTGGAAAAGGTGGGAGGATGGGAGGTGAAACCCAGCCAACAACTCAGCAAAACTACAGAAAACATTATTTTTGTATAAATCTGTAAAAGATTTCAGACCTTTATCATGCCAGGTAGAGAAGGATGAGTCTGAAAGTGGAGGTGTGAATAAGTGATTCCTTGATACAGGAGTTAAAATAGACAGAGAGGTAAATTTAAAGTCACTTCTGAACTGATACCAAATCCTCAGAGTGGAATGGACCAATGGGTTCTGCGTAAATCGAGAGGGGTTGGTAGGAGTGGGAGAAGGAGGATGTAGTACATGACTGGGATTCTAACTTGCACCAAAGCAAATCTGCTGATGTGTACCTGGAAGAAACCTTGTGAGCATGTGCAGCCCAATAATACAATTGAAAATTAGGTAAAGATAATCCGCCATTGAATTTGACTCTCTGAAGTACATCTTTACTAATCCTGGCTGTTTTACCACACCTTAAAAAGCCAGAAATTATTTGGACGGCAGTGGTAAAGAGTTTCCTAATGATGTTTTATTTCTCTTAAGTGGAAGCTAAAGAAGATGAAGTGAAGAGTCTATTAGAGAAGAAAGATCTGGATCTGGAGGAGATGAAGAAGAAGCTGAAGGAGCAAGAGAGGGACAGACAGAGCCATCTCTTGAAGCTGCAGATAGAGGTCACATAAAGCTGATGATTTTTTAATCACCATTTTCAATAAGATTGCAAATTGGTGTTTATTTCCCTGGTTGAAAGCACAGCACGCAATTTAAAAAGAATCATGTTTACTAATGAGTATGGAGGTTTTTGGTTAAGCGATAATTTAAGTAGCTATTTTTTTTCCTGAAAAGCAGAGCGTGTCTAACAGCCTATCAGTGAGCTCCAGTGTGAATAAAGCTAATTGAGGACACTGATGAGAGCTCTGCAGGGTCAAGGAGTTTAATTAAAAGCTGACTTTCTAACTGCCAGTGGTAATGTTGGAAGCCCTGTGGGCAGAAGTGCAGGGATTAAGTGGGCCTCTTTGCTTGCTTTACTCTTCAGTAGCTACTTTTGGCCTGCCTGGAAGCTTGTTGTTGTTTGTCTTTGGTGTTTTGACAGTTTGGTGCCAAGTTAGCCAGAGTTCAGAGTACTGCTCAGCTGAGCCAGCAGCAACAACAGCAGCAGCACAGCTCCAGCCTTCTTCCCCAGAGTGTCTTCAAGAGGGTGAGAAGTTCACACTGATTGCCGTAACATCCAGTCCTTCTCATTATGAAGGTTAACCATCAATGCTCACAATTAGGGAAGAGGAAATTAATGTGTTATTTAAAGATCATCCATCAGTTAGCAGCACTGGTAAAAAAAGCATAATCATGAAAGCAGTCAAAATCCTAGCAAGTAAAAAATATCTTGCACTTTTAATCCACAGTCACTTTAAAAGTCATATAAAATTAATCTTTGATGATTTAAAATTAAAAATGGCCTGGACGGCTTGTTAAAGAGAAACAGCTGTTGATAAAGCAAATAACTTGTTTCATTCTGTAAGTGTCTGGCATCAATGTGGTTATTAAAATGAATAGAAAACTAAATATCAAGACATTAACAAATAAAATTTTCCTCTTTCATTGGCAGAATTTTTCAAACATATTAGCAATTCTTTACATATTTTTGCTATAAGTTGCTGGTGTTTCCATCCTTGCGTAAAAACACACAAACTTAGAGACTAAATATTGTGCAGTCAGCTTCTTTTTTTCCAACACTGAGCGATACATTCAACCAATGCTGTCTCCTGTCTGCCATGATTACTGTACATCTTGGACTGCATGATATCCTTGATTTGTAAGGCATACTGAACAAAGGGAAATAAACTCCCTCCCTGCTCTGCCCCCACTTCCCCCCTCTGCCCCTCTGCCCCACTGCCCCCCACCACTGACCTCAGGACTGCACTCTTCACTTTCCCCTGCTCATTTGCACCATTGGACACTGCTGCACCTTAACTGTAAATATAACATATAACTTATAACTACCTCTATTTACATACATGTACAAAAAAAAATTTCTATTCCATTCATAGTAAATTCATCCTGTTCTTTTGTTCTGTTCATAGTAAATTTATTCTTTTTATCACTTCAAAACTAGTAGGCCATTTTTATTTATACTATTTATTTTATACTGTAGTTTAGTTCTATATTGCCTGTTTGCACCGTGGGTCCGAGAGGACTGAAATTTCATCTGTGTTGTATGTCAAGCATGTATAGCATATTTGACAATAAAGTTGACTTTGACTTTTGACTGACTTTGATTAATACGGGCATTGTTAAGCATAAAGACTTATGATATTGATTCCATTAGAAGCGTGATTGGTCACTGCAGAGAACACGTCTCCTCTGCTCTAGAGTCCAGCAGTGTGCTTTACTCCACTGGATCAACACTTTGCATTACACTTGGTGATGTGAAGCTTGGACGAAGCTGCTCAGCCATGGAAACCCAAGCTCTCTACACACTGTTCTTGAACTAATCTGAAGGCCACATGAAGTTTGGAGGTCTGTAGCTGTTGACTCTGCAGAACATCGGTGACCTCTGTGACCTGTGTTATGATGTGCTTTGTTCTGTTTTATTTTGTATGATGTTCCTTGTTTAGACCTCTTGTGTTTCCTTTCTGCTGTCATGATCCTGTTGTTGATCTTAGTTAAGTTACCCATTTTGTGTACAGGTTTTGTGTCTTGTCACGTGTTTCCTGATTTATTTTGAAATCCCGGTGTTCCTTGTGGTGTTTTCCTGCCCTCCCTTCTGTGTGCCTCTGATTGTCATTCCCTCCACCTGTGTGATTGTCTCACCTGTGCTTGATGTTTCCCCAGTTTATTTAGTCTCTGTGTTCCCATTTCTGTGTTGGGTCATTGTATTCTCAGTCTCACTCCATGTGCAGCATCCTCAGTGTTCTCTCCAGTGTTCCTCCTGTTTTGTAGGTAGTTATCTATTTTTTTGTTAAACTCTTTAGTGATTTTTTATTTGTACTTTGCTTTTTAGGTTCTAGGGTCTTTATTTCTTTGTTTCAACAGTTTTAAGTTGTTACTTTGAGTTTTGTTGAATGTTTTGGACTTTTTTGTACAGGATTGGTTTTTGATTTGTGACCCCTTTTTTGTTTAAAATAAAGCTTTTTGTAAATCTGCATTCAGGTCCTTCGCCTTTTGGTTTTTTGTTAGTATTTGGGTTTCAAATCGTGACACTATGACCCTCAGCATCCGCTGACCCCGCCCTGTGAGTTTACGTGACCTACCACTTTGTGGCTGACTTGCTGTCGTTCCCAATCACTTCCACTTTGTTATAAAACCACTAACAGCTGACTGTAGAATATTTATGGTAGTAGTGAGGAAATTTCATGACTGGACTTGTTGCTCAGGTGACCTTCTATCACAGTACCACGCTGGAATTCGCTGAGCTCCTGAGAGCGACCCATTCTTTACAAATGCTTATATAAGCAGTCTGCATGCTGAAGTGCTTGAGTTTGTTCACCTGTAGCCATAGAGGTGATTGAACACCTGAATTCAGTGATTTGGATGAGTGAGTAAGCGTTTATTTTAAGAATGTCTAATCCTTATTCAGAACTTTTATCCGGAGAGGCAAGGTTGCGTTACCATCTATATTTAATAATGTTTTTAAACAGTGGGCTGAGGAAGATTTTACATCTTTTATCTACTTGTATGAATAAAGAAACGTCTGTCATTGGAACAGATTCATTACAAATCTAGCATACTTTAACCAAAGTTCCTCAATTTTCTCAGGTAAGAAATGTCAAACTCTACCAAGATTTCTTAAAGACTCACCCAGACCGTACTAATGCTACTACGGAAAACTGTCAGTGGAAGACGTTGATATGGAAGAGTGGTCTCAAATTTGCTCTAACATTCATTGTGGAGCATAAATTGGAGACACAAAACTCTTAGAATTTAAAAATTTTCATAGAACTTATAATCAAATTGAATGCCTTGCACCCAGAAAAGTCCTTCCTGTGCTGGAGGAAGAAGCAGAAAGGATCATTTGATCATATGTTGTGGTTTTGCTGGAGACTTGTCCCGTTCTGGGAGAAAATATGTTCTACTGTCTCAATGATCCTGAAAGTCAATTCCACATCCTCTTCCTCTGCATGTCTGCAGCATCTACTTGGGAGCCTTAACTTTGGAGACTGTTATCAAAACATTTAGTCTTGCTTTTCTTGCTGCTAATAAATTTATTGCAGTGAATTGGAGCAGTGTCTCAGTGGAGTGCAGAGCTATCAAATCATGCCCCACTTGACTATTTGTGTTAAATAATGACAGGAACAATGTTAACACATGACAAAATATGGTCAGCTTATGTTCGCTTCTCACCTTGTGCAGTAGCTGGACCTGCCTGATTCAGTGTCTGTAATCAGGCAGATCCATCTTGCCAATCGATTGTAAGCATCCCAAAGCGGGACGGCCCAATCAGGGTCCTTTAGAGCAGCAAAGGGTATGAGCTATGGGCGAGACGACAGCAGGAAGTGACTGTACATACAGGGATTAGCATAGATGCTTTATTAACAGTTTTATCGGATCATGACTGCATTTCTTTATCAAATGAAAAACAAATAACACTACAAACATCAACACAGACTTCTCTATGGTAAGGTTATTTTGGCTTCACTTCTGACATGTTTTGAGGGGAGTCTGTTTTATGAAGTGGCTCACGTTCTGTAGCACACATCTAAAACATGATCTTATTAGCCTGTAATAAATGTTGATTGACAAAACGATCATCCAGTCACCTGCTGGATATTCTTTTGAAAGATTCTGCCCTCCCCAAACACTTCCCGTGGGCTCTTTCCCAGATGGACTTGTGAAACATATCAAACAGTCCATCTGGTCCATCAGGTTCTTCGTGGAGGGCAACGTATGAATTTATTCTTTATTAATGAGTTGTTTTAGTATTGTTGATAATCTTGAAAATTATACTGTTTTAACCCTGAGAGTTGATTGTAATCATAATTATTCTTGTTTTGACTTGCATGTGTTTTTTCTTTTTCCTTATTTCTTTTGGTCTGTAACTGCACCCTTTGCATCATCCTGTTACTTTTGTATCTGTTTGATAAAATAAAGAAAAACTTGAATAAAAAAGGCATTTAGTTGCTGCCATGTGGTTGGCTGATTAGCTGTTTGCATTAATGAGCAGTTGAATGGGTGTACCATAAAAGTGGTCAGTAATGTGGTACTGTAATTTCTCATTTATAACATTTTTTTGCTGTTAAATAAGGTCAAATTTTCGGGTGCATATTATACACAAGCACAAGCAAAATGTGTAAAATATTTCATCTCCCAACATCACGCTTACAACACATCTGATACAAAAAGCCAAAATATTCTCTCTTCCTGCGAAACATTACCGCCAAGCTTGCGTAATTCTTATTAAAACTGACTGTTAAACTATTCTAATCCAATATTTTGGGTCTTAATGAGTTTACCTTCGTGTAATGATTGTGTAATTTTCAAGTGTTATGGGACCACTCGTGCAAACACAGGGCGCTGCCATCTTGTGAGCGCTGTGATTGGTCGAAGACATGTTTATAGCTAATTTCTGAGTACACTACGACTGAGCATGCTCGAGCAGAAATCGAGTAATTGTGCATGTGTGAAGCAAAAGGTGTTTCCGCATCCATTTGAGAGAGAAAATTGTGTATGGTATTTGTTTTGAAGATACTGAAATGTCATTGATTAAAACTTTTATATAAAAAAATCTATATAAATCCTAAATCTAAAATTTTTGAGTTGTCTCAGAGAGTAAGGTTTGGGCAAAATGTGGGTGTGTGTTATTTTTGAATACAGCGTTTTTCCTGGAAAAAAACATGAAAACAATGAGGTGCGTGTTATAATAGAGAAATTACGGTATCTCACTTTAAAAGACATGAGTTTTAACCAACCAAGACTGATGATGATAAATCTGAAAATAAAATGGTTAAAGAACGTGAATAAAATAAAAGTCAAAAGTCGACACTTTTCAGTTCAAGCTTAAGTGTCTGAGTTGGGTTTTACTGCATGGCAAACTCATGTCTGTTTGCATCAATGTTAAATTCACCACAACAATGCCTCTGTAGTCCATCTGACATCATTTCCTAATTGGCAAGAATTGAAAAAGCAGATTTCGATTAAATGTGGGGGTTTGAAGGTCATGTCTGTTGTCAGCAATTTGCGCATCAGTTTTTTTTTATAGCGCCTCCTTGTTGTCTGTTTGTGTTGGATTGTGAATTAACTGTGTGTTTGTGTCTGTGTGTGTTCAGAGGCTGCTGTTCATCCAGGAAGAGAAGAACAGAGAGATTGAGGCCCTGCGTCAGAGAATCAAAGAGCTGGAAGCAAACCAGCGTGCCGGAGTACACAGTGTTAACCCTCTGAAGAGGAGAAAGATCTAGTTTGGTAGATGCTAAAAAGCTGCTGACCTGCTTGCTGACCCACTGGCTCCACAGGTGAATGAATCCAATGAACTTTTAATGGATTTGAAGGACTGAAGTGTTAACATTTGTCGTTTTTTACTGTAGTTCCATTTTGACGCCCCTCCTCAGATTCATTGACTTATTTCACCGAGTGTTGTCGTCCCAGGTGACCTATTTTACACAGCCATTGGTGAACACATTTGCAGTCTCATCACGCTGCCTGCAGGTGACTATTGTGCAGCAAGCACATTCTGAACACATGCTGCAGTCCTGCGTAAGGCTTTAATCCAATCAGATGCCTGAATGGGAGTACCAGAGGGAGGGGAGGCGCAGACAGAGGGAGGAGACACCCTTGAGAGTTAGTACACTTCTTTGAAGGCCAGTCCTATTCAGTTAATCATTTAATCCTGTGTCATTCAAAGAGATAAGAGTCTGTTTTACTATTTTATGTTGATTATATACCATGATGTAATATTAAGCCAACTTCTACGCTGGCACCATCTAAGCAAGTTTGTTGTGTTTACTTGCACTATCAGCCACATTCACACTGCAACATCACATTTATTGATTTCAGATTTTAAAGATATAACATTCTATCCTGTGATATACAGCGTTCCTAAAAACACTTATGAGGTCTTAAAAAGTCCTCAATGTAAATTTTGAAATTTAAAGCCATTAAAAGTCTTGAAAAATTCTCTTTTAATTGCAAGGTCTTGAACTTCAGATGGCTCTTTGACAGAGATCGTCAAAGTCAAATCTATTTCAAGCTGCTATGAGGGCTATTTTGGAAAACATTGGACAAAAATACAACGAAAGCAGCGCGTCACTTGTACAGAGAGCATTCATGTTTTTCAGCCATATGTACACATATGCTCTCATGTCTGCATCTCTTTCCTTCTCTTAAGGGAGCAATGGGCACTGATGTTCTGTTGTTAAACATATATTTAGTTCCCTTCACTGCAAAAACTCAGATCTAGGCAAGTGTGTTTGTCTATTTTTAAGTCAAAAATATCCGAAACACTTATTCTAATCCAGACTCACTTAACCAGTTGAGATAAATATCTTACTTTAAAGAATAAAAGGCAAAAATAAGGCATTAAATTCTTTGTAATGAAGAGAGCATATCTGCCAATAAAACAAGCAAAGTTTGACTCTGTGAGGGTCCTAAATTAAGGTTTAATATCTGCTCAAGTTAAATTTGTCTTATCTTATTGGCAGATTATTTTACCGGTACTTATTATTTACAAGCAACTCAGGCCTTATTGTTAGTTTTTATATCTTCAAATAAGATCTTAATCTAGACATGTAAGGGAAATGTGGATTAGAATGAATCTAGTGAGATTTTTTTGCCTTAAAATTGGCCCAATACTCTCACTTATCTGAGTTTTTTCAGTGTTGTTTCATTTATGTAAAAGAATGCCATTTAAACAAATCCACTCTTGATCTAACATGTTATAGAAAAAAAAAAGAAAATACCACACGTGTTGTTAAATGTTTGTTTTGCAGAGAGAAAATTGTATTACATGTTCCCTGTTTTAGTTTAAAAAGTCTAGAAATGAATATTAAAGAAGTGTGAGGTGTATAAAATGAAATGAAAACTGAGCTGTAAAAATTTACGCAAACAAAAATAGTGGGTGACTTAAAATGAAAAAGCCATATGAACATATCTAAGTACATCTAATTCCAAGACGCTGAGAATGTAAGTGTTGTTTGCTGCATTGAGTTGTGTTTTTTTGCTAAGGACTCTCATCACATACCTTTTTCGAAATGTATTTGTCCATGTAGACTTTATGCAAAAACAGATAAACTAAGATGCTTTTTGAAATGAAATAAGATTCTTACATTTTCAGTGATTTAGATATTTGCAGCGTAGCTTTACCTTTTCTTGCCACAATTTCCTGTAATACAATAAAGGTTCAAGAATTTTCTGTGTTGGTGCTAAAGAAAGTAAAAGACATAAACATCCCAACAACCTCAAATTTCTAAATTTTTTTTGAGGTTTAGTTCCTCATGCTGAAGTACATTATAGTAACCTTTAGTTGGAACATATTGCAGTTGGTATTGACCTTAAGCTCTCCTGAGAAGTCCTTCACTGATTTAACTTTTTTCTTAAGTCATATTCTGCCTTTGATTGTGCAGTATTACAACTTCATTGTGCAGCTCGGAGCAGAATAACATTTTTTTCATCCAACTTTAGAAACATCGAAGAGGTAACATCCACTTGTACTTTTTTTTAAGGAATTCAGTCAGTTGATCAATCAACTAATCAATCTATCTATCCGTATTTTATAGCACCAATTCATAACAAGTGTTATGTCAAGGCACTTTACAAGAGAGCAGGCTAAAGCTTTACTCCTTATTTTATAGGTACACACACACGCATATATACATACACATACATATATACATCCATCCAGGCAGAGACACAGGGACCAAGAATAAAAATTTATGATTGTGACAAACCCATGGACGCCCAGAATTTGTCCTAATCCTATTAGTCTCTGCTGAATATAGATTTATTAAAGAGCCCCCTGAGATATGGCTTCTCATTTTCAAGAAGGTCCTCATGTCTATGTGGCTATAAAGGTTTTTATTATGGAGGTATAATCAGTAACATCCTTAGAAAGAGAGGTCATTCTAATGTTAACATTAACATCTATAATGATTAGAAACCAAGTCAAATCCACCTGACATTCAAATCAATTCCTCATTTCAAGGTATCTCACAAAATAAGCAAAAAAGGACCTGAATTGCTTAAATTAAATAAGAAGATATCTGCCAGACGAACAGGCAAAGTTTTACTTGTTAAGTGTCTTGAATTGAGGTAAAGCAACTAATTTAGATAGTCCATCAAATTTCAAGACGTTGATTACAACAGCAATATTTTTGTACTCCATTTGTATTTATTTTATACTTGGTACCAGCAATTTGGGTCTTCATTTTTGCTTTTCAAAATGTAGAAAAGATAACTATCTGAATGTGTACCCCCCTCTGTGCCAGCATCAGATTTATTAACAAATGTGAGGCATACTGTAACTCTGTGACCTAGCAAGGAGGAGCGTACCGGTTTCATGTCCAACTCTGTCTGTGAAGATCCAGCTATGTGTGAATACATTGTGTTCACTCATGCTTTTGCAATGTCATAGTGTAATTTAAGATAACAAGAATACCATGCAATTTGCAGAACCAATATTAGTGTACAACAGTGAAATAACAGTGGAGTTTTGTTACTATACTAGTGCAGAAATGTACTCTGCAAAAGGGACATAAATTCTTAAAGGTGAGGTTAGCATGTTACTGTAATATGTGACAGTAAATTTCATTTATTTCAGCTCTGCACAGTTTGCAAGACAAATAAAACAAACACGTCAAAGATTGGAAAATAATGAAATGATAATTATTTGACAAATCAACTATGCAATTAGTTAAATAATGACAAAATTGGACAAATCTCTGCTTTTTGTGTGCAAAGCACTGAACTGAGATGTTGACTTTGAATGCAAACTGTGTATATTTCCCTGCCAGGGGGCTCTTAATCAGAACATTACATTACAAAAAACAATGGCAAGGGTCTTGGGAAATAGTGGGGTTTCACCCACATGCCCATGTGTTAAGAGAGGATTTCTTCTGACAGAAGGTGTAGCTGATGGTTGAGAGTAATCGTGGTTAGTCACAAGTAAACAGCATTAACGTAACATCTGGTGTGTCGATGTCAACATTAAACATGTTGTGTCCTTTTATGGTGGAGAAGACATGTCCGTGTTAATACAAATGATTTTTTTCTTGCTTTTAAAAATATTGAAAAAATGTAAACAGTAGACTAGCCCAGCTTAAAATATCGAACAAATTTTTATTTATTTAAGTCAGTTCAGAGCAAAATATTTTACATATTGTACTTTTAAAGTAACCAGACAAGTGGGATGGAAAGTTCAGTGAATCTTTATAATACATTTCACAAGTCCATTTAGGCAACAGCCCACAGAAAGCAGAACTTTAAATAAAAATCCAAGGTAGAAGACAATCATCCTGTCAGTGACATTCATTATGACACTCAGGTGATGCTGCAGCTGAATATATAATATTACAGTACACAATGCGAGCCAGTTGGTTTATCAATCTCTTGAAACCTGTTGATGGAGGGGCAAAATATCTTTTCCATTCAGAAAGGCTTTCAGTGTTTCTTTTCATTTAAGATTGAAATGTTGGTCCGATCCGATAAAACTGCCACTAAAGCGGGCAGCCCCTGAGCTCATCTCTATAGGAGCAGCCATTGTTACCTGGCTTGCAGTTGCCTCTCCTGCCTCTTTCTCCTCATAGGACCCTGACTGGTCATTGCCTCTGCAGACTGAGCTAAAGCCTGACAGCTTGAAGCTTTGTAAGATGGATCTGCCTGATCACACACACTGAACCAGGCAAATCCAGCTGCACTGTGAGGATAATTTTAAAGTATGAAGATCAGTTTGTGTTTCCCAGCTTTCACTTTGGGCAGGTGGCCCACCACCCAAACATGACCTACCACCACTGCAAAAAGGCACAAATACTTTTAATAAAATCACATTATTATCTGCAGTTGTTGTAATTCTGCAGATCTTGAGCATCTTTTACATGTTTCTGTTCAGTTTTGCCAATTGAGCAACACATTTCTATAATATAAAGGCACAGGTCCAACTTCTGATTGGGCTGGCAACAAACAGACCTCAACCGCAGCTCACTCGTCATCCAATTCCACCAACCCCACTTTGGGAAAACGTGATATTTATTGCTGAATATTTTTAAAAGCATTAGTAGTCATTAAACTGATTTTGGGAAAATTAAGGCCTTAAATGGCATTAAAAATCATTAAATTTGATTCTCAGTGGCATTAAAATTTCTTTCTGTAGTTTTGAAGAAAAATATTTAATAACACATGATGATAATATATAATTATAAACTCGGATTCGCCAGATATGTACATCCTTGTAAACATGCAGAACCATTGCGATAATTGTTTCTGACGGTTGGGTATAAATGCCGTAAAACCGGAGGTCTGGAGAGTGGTCGGCGGGCTGGACCAGGCGGAGGAACTAGTGGCCACCCTCAATTGTGATATAAGTTCTCCCTCAGCTCCATAAGTATGAATATGTTTAAGATGAGATATTTGTAGGGACAGTTTTCTTATCAAACCTCTTTTACAAAAAACAAACCTGTCTAATTTTTCTTGAGTTCACGGTCATGGCATTAAAAATTTTACAGTATGGCATTAAAAAGCATTAAATTAGACTGGCTAATTTCTGCAGAACCCCTCATACTCTGGCTAAACTACAGCACATTTGCATCAGACAGATATTTGCAGATTGAGTTCTCGTAACTGTCTTGCCATTTTCTGACAACACCGTCCCCCCTGGTGTCCCTCCCTGCACTGCTCCTCACAAGGAGGATACACCTGAATGAGAGAAGCTGCGCCTGGCGTTAACCCCATGGTCTTTAATCGCTTTAAGAGCGCTGCTCAGCCAGCCCCTAAAGGGGACAGGCAGCTAATCTCTCTGGGAACATTGAGTAATGCTATTGCATAACGTATCACCTTCACAAAAGCCAAGAGATCAACCTTAGCTGCATAACACACCCCTGAGTATTATACAGTGCTGCTCTTTTTAGCATTCTGTCTACATCTGCTGTAGAAGTCTGGACATTTATGTCTGCTTGCATCCTTTTTGCCTCATTTTTCCTCCCTGGCTGGATGTTAGCTGCTGGAGTGACTGGGACAGGCCTAGAAATCATGACACCCTTCATCCTCAGTCACTTGATGAGGAGGAGGCTGTCCACTTGACGGGCGGCTCAGACACACCCTCCCCTCCCTCATCTCTTGTACTCCCTGCTGCATCAGCCTACAGTTGCCTGTTTTTGGGGACAGAGGAAGACACTATGGATGCAAGCTTTCTGCCCAACAGGATCCGACCTGCTCAGAGGATTTAGGTGCAAACTGTCTGATTTCAGCATGTGATGGACCAAAGTTTAAGCTTCTGGATCCTGCTGGGCCAGAAAAGCGATGTTTTATTGCAAAGTATTCTGCAGCTGTGATTGATGCAGAGCCATCTGAAAACTTGGTAAGCATTTCTTGTGTTTTATTGAAGTTACTCCCTAGTTTTATTTTGCTTTACAGTTGTATAGTTATACATAGTTGGATGTGTGAGGGTGTTAGACTTGAAAGAATCGTCCATAAATGTTTAGATTTGTAGATTTTCTTCTTGAGAACTATTGTTTGTTCAAGATGGGGAGGATGCAAGTATAGAAATTGTAGGTTATGCATTACTTTTATTTTACAGTGTATAGAGAAGGAATTCTTTTTTTCAGAAGAAAAAAGAGGAATTATTTTAAATTGTTGATAAAGTGCAAAGTTAGGGCTCTAATTTTTTCATTTGTTCATACTTCACCTTTCTCGTGCAGTGGGGGCTTTTTTTTTTACACTTGGCCATAAATAAAGACACACATAATAATTCAAAATAAAAAATTCAATACAATTCCAGTGTTAGATAGTCAGGCTGTGGAATAAAGGCTGATTATTTGTTATAGATAGTGACAACAGCTGTTTGTTTAAAGCAAATAATATGTAAAGTATGGTCAAAAATGATTTCAGATGCTTTTTATATCCACTCTGTGTCCAAATCATGAGCTGGCAAAGTCCTAATGACATTAACATGTTTGTGCAGATGACCTCAACCTCAACCTGCAGCAGAAATGCCTGGAAGCCAGTATCAAGTGCCAAGCGCCAAAGTCCACCACAGCCAGTACAGTCTGACAGACAGCTCCGATTTCGGCCCCGAGGATGCTGATGACCAGCCTCGCCTCACGCCCCTGCAGAAGCTCACCACTGACCTATGCAAGGATGAGAAGACCATCAAGGAGCTCATCATCGGACGCAGGGTGGGCTTCTACAAGGTCCGAGGGGAGATCGGGAGTGGGACCTTCTCAAGGGTCAAAATGGCTTTCAATGCTCTGACTAAAGGTGAGTGTGGATGTACTTTTACATGTCCTCATATTCAGTCTTAGGGTGCATTTCCATCAAGGGACCAGGTTCAGTTTGGTTCAGTATTTGTACTGTCACTGTCAAAAGATGGAGAAGCTACTTAAGCAATCCAAACCACCCCACATTTATGGCATTCCTTTGTTGTGAGGTCAAAAGTATCCAGGAGACCCTTAAAGGTGGAGCCGGACACACTTGAGCAGGATCAGGGTTTACTGTACCAATGCGTACCCACATGTGTTGAACCTCAAACATCTGGGCAGCAGCCCACAGAAAGTGTTTGGGAATGGGCAGGACCTTTTAAAGCGTATCCAGAAGGTTAGTGACTGATCAATCCATCAATCACAATCAGATAATGTAGTATGTGGATGCTACTGCCATGGCGTATAGTAAGAAGCACAGGCCACCTGGTAGAGCAAACTCTCGTGAAAAGATGGTGGAAATTGGAGTGAGAATACATTTTCTAAGGAGAAATACTTTCAGTGTTACAGCGCTTCAAATCCAGTCTAGTCCACTTTTTCACAATAGCATGCTTAAATCTACAAAACTCTAAATCACCTTTACCTCCTACCATATAATTCATGCTGCTTTTTTGTCCCTGTTAAAGAGCTCAGATCGTTGATGGTCCATGTCATGGTTCTGCTGTATTTGTAGCCTGCGCTGGTCAGAGAGCAAAGACCCTCAGGCTAATACAGCATTGAGCACAGTTATCACCACACACTCAACATTAAAGTTCATAAATGTTTTCTGCTCATGTGTAACTCTGTGTCTTACAAATTCTCAGCAGCCACAGTGATGGCAAAGCAGAGAAGTTAAAATCAGCTGCGAGGAGGATGAGGAGAGGAGGAGGGAAGCTTGGACTGATATTGTTTGATAGTTGTCATGTGTTTGTCTCTCCAGAAACATGGACGATCGTTCCTTAAAATCTGGAAACCATTCACGGATTATCTCCCTTTTGAGAATTCTAAGCTGTTGTCAAAAGGACTTCACTATCTGTCCTGGAAACCTTCAATAATGAATACTGGCAGTGGACACTCTTACTTGTAATAAATAAGGCTAATTAACAGTCTAGATAGTTGGCAGGTACTGCATAACTTGTATAATTGGATATTGGGGTGTTTTTGTTTTATCTTTTGTTTCTATTTTGTTTTGTTTATTGTTTGTCTGCTTGTATTGCTGATGCAGTATTAGACCTGTGCTCATTTGACTGATTAGCCCTGCATGTTCTTGTCACTGTCTTCATTGTATAAATATAACATTTTAAAAAAGTATATAAAAAAGAAACATGGACAGATGGATATTTTAAATAGCAGATAGTGAGTTAGACTTACAGAGAGTTACTCAGTTCTAACTCACTCACAGCAAAGTGTTTCCAGAAGAGTTTAAATAATACAATCTGTGTGGTCTGATAAGGAGTTCAAACTCAGTAATGTTTAATTATGATAATATAAAACTAAAAGAGCCTCACAATGAAAAAAATAGAATAAAAACATATTTTCAGTGTCATTAAGGCTCATCCTCTTACTAAAGTTTCAATGCAAATGCATTGTTGAATTCAATCAATCTTTACTTGTATAGTGCAAATTCATAACAAGTGTTTTTCAAGGCACTTTAAAGCAGAGCAGGCTGAAGCCATACTTCTCATTTTATAGATACATATAGACATACAAGCATTTACACTTTTGTACATACATTCAGAGATGTATCCATTCAGGCAGAGACAAAGGGACTAAAAATAAGAAGTGATGATTGCAACAAACCCATGGATACATAGATCATAAATCTGTCCTCATCATATTTGTCTCTGCTGGATCTAGATTTATTCCAGGTTAGTCCCTTGAGATGTGGCATTCAAGAGGGTCCTCATGTCGGTATGCTTGTAAAGCATTAAAGTATAGTTTGGTCTAAATTAATATCAGAAACACCATGATATCAATATCTACCCCCACTGAGGAGGATATGTTTTTCCTGGCAACTTTCAGAGAATGTTGTTCATGGCACAAGGGTATTGTGATTAGATTTCAGTGGTCTTTTGAATCTGGATATGGAGACAGGATTGTTTTAAAGGTTTTCTCAACAGTGCAGGATCAGGCAGTTTTCCACATTTTTTTCCACAATAATTCACCCAACAGTTGTGGAAATGCCTTGGCCAAGGTTTGTGCTCTTGAAGCAGCTCTCTTTTAAACCAAACTATCAGAAAATATTCAATGTAGGAGCTAAAATCTTCTGTTGTTTCAGCACTTGAAAAAAATCCTGACTTTAGTGATGTGCAAACTGTTTTGTCCTCTGTCGAACAGTCCAAACACCCAACTGCACTTTTTTGTGTAATGGAGATACCTTCATGTTTATTCATAAATCTGCTTATTCTGCATATTAAATCTTAACATCAGATTCTTTAGACAAACTGACTTTCAGTTTAGGATTGTGTATTTAATTATTTAATTTTATTCAACATTTTAAATTGAATCAAAACCCTTTCATTCTGCACAATGTCATGTTGTGTCTTCATTTTTCCTCTTCATAGACAAAGTGGCCATAAAGATCCTGGATAAGACCAGGTTGGACCATCAGGCCCAGCGTTTGCTCTCCAGGGAGATCAGCAGCATGGAGGCCCTCCAGCATCCCAATGTGGTGCGTTTGTATGAAGTGGTGGACACGCCAAGCCGCCTTTTCCTGGTGCTGGAGTACGCCGGAGGGGGAGACCTCCACAACAAGATCTGTAACGAGGGAAAATTGTCAGACAACACCTGCAAGGTTACCTTCGCTCAGATCCTGTCTGCCATCAAGTACATGGTTAGTCACAATGTTTCTCTCTTTTTAAGTTTACTTCTGCCCTAATACACTACGAAATTTAAGAACCACACAAATTGAGACTTTGCCACAAAACTAAAGAGCTGATGATCTGACAATATTTTCCATGTGTTGTAGTTCAGTCTTTCAGCACTTTTCTCTTTCTTTCTCTCTGTTGTTATTTCTGTCAGTGGGACAGAAAATTAGGTTTATACATGTTGGAGGAACCATGTTCTAAATCAATAACACTGATTAGAAACTATTTTTAAACATAAAATATTCTAAATACTTTAAATAAAAGACTATTGAGTGGAGTCATTCCCCTGCATTGTGATTCATAGTGTATTGCAAGATTACGGCCAGTGCACACCTGTATTCACAACTACGAATGTACAGATGCTTCTAACATGTAAAATATACCCTACAAGAATTGAAAGTAAATTCCATTGTGGAGAAGGAATGTTGATTATTTTAACATAACAATCAGCATGTGACAGTCCATGAGGGCAGAAGGTAGCTGCAGGTCTCTGTTTTTAAAGCCAATTTAAGGACGTCACTGTAGGAAACTCCTCGGTTTAATCAAATTAAGTCGTGGCTTTATTCCATTAATCTTCTTTGTGACGGTGTAAATAGTGGACGAGTGTAGGAGTCCTCAGCAGGGCAGCAGGGGTTTGTGAGGTGAGAGCGATCAGTGACCGAGTTTGAGGATGATCCAATGAATGATGCAGGGATTTTTGTTGTCGTCATTCACTTGTTTTTAGGCCTGGGTGATATATCAATGCAGTCAAATTCTTAGCATTTTTGTTGCAGAAGATTTTAAACAATGAAAGTTGAGATTTCTTTTCCTTGACTCACTCTGCCGGGCCCTGTAATTAAAATCATATCTACCTCCAACAATGACACAACATCAACCTGAAAATTGTGGCATGTTTAAAGATAGAAATACTGAAAATTTTCAGTTTTGTACAACAGTTTTTACCTTGCACAGCAGCTGGACCAGCCTGAGTCAGTGTCTGTAATCAGGCAGATCCATCTTGCCAATCAGAGTCCTTCAAAGCAGGAAGAGGAACGAGCTACATGCGAGATGACAGCAGGAAGTGGCTACATATGCAGGGATTAGCATACATGCTAACAGCTTCAGTAGCAGTTTTATCAGATTGTGACCGCATTTCTTAAATAAATGAAAAACAAAAAACAACATTGCAAACTTCTCTATAGTAATGATATGTTTGCTCCACTTCTGACACGTTTAGTTGAGAGTTTGTTTTACGAGAGTTTAAGTGGCTAATGTCTGTAGCACAGTAGCGCCGGCCTACTACATTATCTGTTTGGCCCAAGATAAATGTTGATTGATGGAACGGTCGTCCAATCACCTGTCTGATATGCTACTGAAAGGTTCTCTCCTCCCCAAACACTTTCTATGGGCTCTTTTCCAGATGGATTAGTGAAATATATTTAACGGTCCATCTGGTGTTTAACAGTTTAGCTTAGGCACATTTTGACAGGTTTATTTGTGTTTTAATTAGATCAAATCAAGAGAAAAAGTTAAAAATATTTTTTTGTGAAGCAGTTTAAGCCCATTGTCTCAGGGTGGGCATCCCACTGCAAAACATAGACCATTGACAAAATGCAGAGCTGTTGAAAACATGGTGCTGCGCCACACTGAACTTCATTGGGAAGTGACAGGAGCTCCAACAGAGCGTCTCGACACGGTGAAAATACAAGTGGACCAGTGGTACTCAGTATGTAAAAAAAACTAGCCAGATTTAGCACATCAGTGTTTGTTAACATTCTGTAGCTGTCACTGATATCCAATATGAACCTAAGTTAAAGCAAAATATGACTTTTTTTTTTTAAGTTATCTGAATTTCTTATAAGAAACATTGTTGGTTGTGATTTTTACAGTTGTGCTTGATTCTTTGTAAAGCTGTTTTGGTCCTTGAATTAAAAGTCTCATATATGAATACATCAAACTTTAAGATATAGTCTGCCGTGTGAATACAGCTTAAGGCACGGTTTTATACAGACTTCTTTTATACCAACACGACTTTAGTTTAAATGTTTTTTTACATTAATTTAAAGTGACTAGTAGTTTCTAGACTTTCAAAGAAATGTCTTTTTTTCCATATTTTAAAATTTTTCATACATTTGTTAACAGCTCTGCAATGCAATTTTTTGGAAAAGCCTGAGGTTTGTTAAAGTGCCTGATATTATTTCAAGGCTGAATTTTTTTGTCAAACTGAACTCAATATGGTGTGTAGACATCTACAAAAAATATGAGAGAACACTGCCAAAAAAAAATGAGAACAGCAAATTCTATGTAAAGGTTTTAATCTGACTAAAAGTTACTCTAAATAATGGATGCACAGCATTGAACTTTTTAAGATATCCAGTATATGCCAACATTCCTGATCTGATTATCGCTGACACCAATTTTGGTTGACACTAAGCCATCGCTACTCAACTAGAATTAACATGTTCCTGACAAAGTGAATATTTATTTGTGTTAGAAACAGATGTAAAACTAGAAAAGCACTCAGAGAGCACAGACCTCCGCCAAGCAGCTCAGTTCCAGCAGTGGCTTTTCCACAACCCCTGTAAAAGATAAAATTATGGACCAGATCCAGAATAGTGCCAGGATCTGGACCAAACTCAGCACATAGATGGAGGTTGTTATCCTGTTTGAACGCAGCAAGTTTGGGAACATCACTTAGTATTTGGATTTTATATGAATTATTGAATGTTGTCAATGAGATTTCCCATTATAAAGTTCAGTGTTTTTGTGACATCAATCTGGATTGGATCCAGCTGAATCTTGCCTTGATGATAGAGACATGGACCCCATATTATTGTGTAAAATTGGAAACAAATCTGTTGAGAAATGGCAGAGATATGATTTTTTAAAATGATTATTGGCTTCTTCCTTCGACAAAACCACCTCTGGTAAAATTTTCATGTAAATCCATCCGGTAGTTTTTTCTGTAATTTTGCTAACTAACTAACAAACACACAAACAGACAGACCCTGGTGAAAACATAACCACCTGGGCAGGTAACTATGCAAAACATGTTACTGACTGAAAATGATACTGATTATTTTTTAATGTGGATATTCAGTGATAACAAGGTAAAGCATTATGGTACATTCATATATTCTGCCAATATATCAGCCTACTCGAGATATATATTTTGGCCAATCTGATGGCTGAAATATTGTTTAGTAATTAGCAGCAGTGCTTACAACATGTTTGTTTGTCGCTTGCAGCACAACATCAACATCATTCACCGAGACCTGAAGGCAGAGAACGTTCTGTTCACCTGTAACGGCTGTGTGAAGGTCGCCGACTTCGGCTTCAGCACAAGGGTCGCAAACCGGAATGACACCCTGGACACCTTCTGTGGCTCTCCGCCATATGCTGCCCCTGAGCTCTTCAGAGATGAGTACTACGTAGGCCCTCCAGTTGATGTGTGGGCCATGGGGGTCCTGCTTTTCTTTATGGTGACCGGCACTATGCCTTTCCGTGCGGAGACCATGGGGAAGCTGCGGCGCTGCATCATTGAAGGAGCCTACACTGTCCCCCCATGGGTGCCTGGGCCCTGCCAGAGGCTCATCAAGGGCATCTTGAAGCCGGTCCCTGCCGAGCGCTGTGCCATCGATCAAATGCTGGGCTGTGATTGGCTCTTACCTGTGGAGTTTCCCTGGTCATTGGTGCCTCCTGAGCCGGTGAGCCCTCTGCAGAGTCTGCTGGATTTGGACCGTGGGGATCTGGTGGAGGAGGTGGAGGAGGAGGTCAGGGGAATGCTGGAGGAGCTGGGCTTCACCTCAGAGCACATGCAAAACAACCCGCTCAAAGAGAGCCGCAGCCCGGTCACTGGGGTCTATCGGATCCTGCTGCACAGAGCCCAGAAGAGGAGGGGCTGCGACACTCCCCCGGTGGTTCGAGGGATGGTGAGGGACCCAAAGAGGGAGGGGCTCCGAGCCTACAGGGGCCTGAGACACACCTCCAAATTCTGTGTGCTATCATAAGACCAGGAAAAAAGACATTTAGGCTGCATTCACACTGCAAGAGTCAAAACTTGTTTCTGATTTTTGCTTTTTGTATGTTTGCATTATTTTTTAAAAATCTGTCCTGAATCAGACTCCAGACTGAATGACATCGGCCTGCATATCAAAATGGCCCAGATCTGATTCAAAAGGTTGAACGTTGGTGTGACTTATAATGTTCAAACTGCCTGAAAATATCAGATCTGCTTTTAAGATTAAGATGTAGTGTGTAGCCGTGTAAGTACGGCTTAAGTCACAGTTTTATACAGACTTCTTTTATACCAACACAACTTTAGTTTAAATATGATTTTTTTACATTACTGTAAAGTGACCAGTAGTTTCTAGACTTTTGAAAAAATGTCTATTTTTCCATATTTCAAAACTTTTCATACATTTATTAAACTGCTCTGATATGCAATTTTTGGAATAGCCTGAGGTTTGTTAAAGTGCCTGACATTGTTTAAAGTCTGTAAAGTTTAAACTTGAGGGAAAGCTTTTTCAATTTAATGCTAAACCATTTATTAGCCTTAAAAAGGGACAATATTCAGAATTTTAAATAAATTTTACTTTTCTTGTAACTAATCATGCTTTCTGCTGCTGGCCACTTAAAGCGATTGTGCCACATTATTTTGTTTTTGTGTCTTAACTAACTTCCAAGTCCACGACATGCAGATTGACACCATTCTTTCAACTCTGCGTGCAGTAACAAAGAAGAGATGTTCAAAACTCACCCACCACAATCTAGCTTAGCTCAGATGGCTGGAAGTCAATGGGAACTGTTAGCCTGCCTCTGCCTACAGTCATCAGATAACTCTTCAGCAACTTTAAATGGTCCTGTGTGCTTGTTGTGACTTTTTTTTTGAACACGGTATGTTACATTATCTTCTACTATAAAAGAAGATAACGGAAGAATATGAGTGGGGCAAATACAGCCTCACCCTCAGGGTGTCACTTCCTCCCTGACACCCTGAGGGCTCCACAGTCCACAGACAGTTTTAAAAGGAACCTTAAGACTTTTCTTTTTAACAAGACTTTTGGTTCCTCTTCTTAGTTGCCGCTGTTTTAGATCTTTTTAACTGCCCTTTTCTGCTTAGTTTTTTTTTTTTTTGTTTGTTTTGTTTCATTGTTTTTCTCTTTTTAACTTGTAGCCCTTTGAGATCTTCTGACGTAAAGGGCAATACAAATAAAATTTATTATTATTATTATTATTACTATCACCGTATTATCTTCTTCTATTTGTAAACAGAGGTTTTGTTTTGTTGACCTACCTCTGCAGTGGTTTGGTGAAGTTTGCAAACAAGTCAAATCTTTTTAACAGCTCTTTTAAGTGAAAAATGAGAGCCATTCTTAAATTTGAAGTCATTTAAGAATGGCTCGCAAACGAATGGCTCACTCACAACTGTGAATCAGTTCACATTGTTCCCTGAAAAGAGCTGTTCAAAAGACTTGATTCGTTTGCAAACTTCATTAAACCACTGCAGAAGTAGGCTAACAAAACCTCTGTTTACAAGTAGAAGAACATAATATAGTGATAGTAGAAGATAACATAACATAACACGTTAAAAAAAAAGAGTCACAACAAGCACACAGGACCGTTTAGAGTTACTGAAGAGTTTATCTGATGACTGTAGGCAGAGGCAGGCTAACACTACCCATTGACTCCCAGCCATTTGAGCTAAGCTACTTAATGGTGGGTGCCCTTTATTCGTCTCTTATTTGTTACTCACACACAGTTGCAAGAATGGTGTCTATCTGCTTGTTGTGGACTCAAGAGTGAAGTAAGACATGAAAACAAAAAAAAATTGGAACTATCGCTTTAAGGCAGATACAACATCATGGCCGGAGTCGCTGGCCCATTAGGCAATAAAGGCAAATGCTAAGGGTGCTGTGGCCTTCAATATACTGTAATTTCTCGATTATAGCACACTTTTTTGCTTTTAAATAAACTCAGATTTTTCAGGTGTGTATTATACAGGGGTACAAGCAAAACACTTACCACATGTCGTCTCGCCAACATCGCGATTGCAACATATCTGATACAAAAAGCCAAAATATTCTCTCTTTCTCTGCGAAAACACATGCAAACACAGAGCACTGCCATCTTGTGAGCAAGGGGATGTAAAATAGCTGCGCTGTGATTGGTCGAAGACATCAGCGTGTTGATAGCTGCTCTCTGATTGGTCAGTACACTACAACTGAGCATGCTCAGGCAGAAATCGAGTTAATTGTGCATGCCTGAAACAAAAGGTATTTCCGCATCCATTTGAGAGAGAAAATTGCTTTGGGCAAAATTTGGGGGCGTGTTATATTGAAGTACAGTGTTTTTCCAGGCAAAAAAAACATGGGGTGTGTGTTATAATCAAGGGCGTGTTATAATCGAGAAATTACGGTAGTTAATATTACTACACATGATTATATCAAATAAGTCTGATTTTTTGCATTTATTTGTAATTTGTTAAGCATGTAAATTGAGTGACATGGTATCTTATAAATTAAAGACAATGACTCCAATAAACTTGTACTCTTGGTTGAATACTGTCTGATGTCAGACATAGATTTCTGTAAAGCAGACCAAACATGAAGTTATTCCTGATAACTATGCCTCAGCTGTAATTGTTTTGATGGTTGTGTTTGTAAATGAGGGATTCAACAGGAAAAAAATAACCTGTATTTGCCCCACTCATATTCTGAATCTACTGATACTATGGGACCCCAATGAGAAGATGTGAGGGGCCTGATGTGGCCCCTTCCGATTCAAATTAAATGCTACACTCTGTTTACCTCCGTTACAGCAGGTGAGCTGCCTGTGCGATGGCCTCTTGTCAGTCAGATACCTTGGTACCAGCTCTTAGCCCAGAGAGGATGAGTTACAGGGTCAGACAAATGTCATAGTAAGAGCATGTGAAGCTTTATTTTCATTTCATTTTTACACCTCAATCTGTGTTTACAGGAGGGGCATGTTATCTAATGTCTTTCTCTTGCACCAAGATGGTGATTAAATATTAAGAAAAGAAAAAAAGCCTTGCAGAGATTCTTCGGGGCTGTAAATACCAACGGTGGCCCACCCAAGTACGGCCTGTGTGAGAGAAACACCGATTGGGACAATCACCAAATCAGTGCCATGGCTGGACAAAAACATTTCCTCAAGTTACTGTAGCTGAGAAGCTCTGAAGTGAATTTTTAGTGATGTTTTGTACTTTGTTACATTATAACACATCTGAGTGCTGAGCAAAAAACAGATTAAAAGCTGAACCAATAAGTTTTCCATCAACTACTGTTCTCATGGGCAGTACATTACGCAGTAGGTAGTGCAGGTGCCTCACAGCAAGGTCACCAGTTTGATCCTCCAGTTGGTCAGGGCCTTTCTGTGTGGAGTTCACATGTTCTCCTGTGCATGCGTGGGTTCTCTACAGTCACCCAAGCTTCCTCTTCAAGGCCAAAAACAAGCTCATAAGGTTGATTAGTGACCCCAGATTGCCCTTAGGTATGAGTGTGAGCGTGAATGGCCGTCAGTCTCTCCATGTGGCCCTGTAATTGTCTGGCGAGTGGTTTAGGGTGTACCCCACCTCTTGCCTAACGTCAGCTGGGAGAGGCTTCAGCTCCCTCTGCAACTCCAAAAGGGATAAGTGGTGTAGATAGTGGATGGATAGTTAGTGTTGTCTAGATACCACCATTTTAACTTCAACACGCATCAAGTTGAATAATAAAAACTTAATAAGGAAGCAAAACTTGAAGCTCAAAGTCAAAGTCATTTAATATTTGATACCTAATGAATCAGACAGAATATATATAAATATATGTAGATTGCATTCAAAATTCGATTTTATATTGAAAAAGGCCAAACAGCTACTGTGCTGTAATATTATTTGGGTCAAATTGGGATTTAATTTATGATTATACTAAAACAAAAAAATATATATATATGATCCAGCTGCTATCATCAATGTACTCAAACTGCTGTGTCAGTGGCGTGTGAATGGGTATGAAAGAGTGTGAATGTGTGAGCTGATACTGATGGACAGCTGACATAGAAACTCCATCCATCAGTGAGTGACTGTGAGAGTGAGTGGGTGTGATCTGTGGTGTGATGCTGCTTTGAGTCAAAGAGACAAGAAAATCTTAAGCTCAAGTCCATTTGCCATTTAGATTCACGGAGGCTACTTTTACTTGTACTTGAGTATTTTTGGTTTAGATAAGCTGCATTTTTATTTGAGTAATATTTTGTACTCTTTCCACCCCTGATATACTGGCAACTTCACAGTCGGTTATGTTTCCTGATACAGAGGCCACAATATGTTGTATATCACGATAGGTGTACATTGTGAACACTGACGATGTCTTTATGGGACTTCCAGCATCTTCTGTTCTTTTTTTGTGTGGGAAAAAACCCCCCAGTATGGACAAGTTTTAAAGGATCCTGTTACATGAGACCCTTGAATTTCAGGTTTTCAGAGATCTTAGAATTAGTTTAAAATTTGGAAAGTGTGCCACATCATATGATTACATAGATTTTTTTGTGAACTGCACAACGGCTTTCATGGCATTGGGGCCGTACTGATTCTGTAAAATCAGTATCTGCACATGTTTTGGCAAAGAGTATGTGATATATATTGATTTATATACTGAAGTGACACTTGAAGAAATTAAGCATGCATTGGCTGCTTGTTAAGAAAAACTACAAGTGCACTTTCATTATTTTGACACATCTTTGATACTATTCCACCAAACTCTTTCCAAGTTAAAACATTATCAAATCATAACATTTTTTTAGTGCAATAGGGATGCTGTGGAGGAATCAGAACAAAACATGAAGCTATTCTGATGCACAAAGAGTTTATTGCTGCTGCTCATGTCCAGCTCTTTGCCCTAATTTGGCCTTTAAATATGCAGTTAAATAACATTTAATAGTTAAAATAGTTTTGTGCTATCAAAATGAAAATAAAGTTATTATTTCAACATTATTTGCTGTTTGAAAAAGAAGAAAGAGCTCCCTTTTACCTTTAGCAGATGTAACTTTCTGAAAACAAAACAAAAAAGTATTAAAAATATTTTCAGGCCCAAAATCCCCAGAGTGATAACAGATATTTGCAAACATTTCTATTTTTCACTATGCCATTCTTTTCCCATACTGCAGTGATCATCAGCTGGAAGCCTCAGGCTTCCTAACTGGACCCTCTACTGTAACATCCATTTGATAACATTACTTAAAGCAATCGTGCAAACTGATTGCCTTGAAAAAGCAAAATACATTAACTTTATGACCATAGTTGACCAAAATACATGTTTTTGCATTGTGTACGTACAAAGGATTTTTAAGTGAAGTGTTTCACTTGAATTCAAGTAACTAAAATACTTTGTGTAGAATACTTAAGAAATTAAGTTAGAAGTACTCAAAATTAAGTTCAGGTTACAATGATAGGAAGTTCACACAACTGAATGATTTCAACATGGTCCAACTCATAAAATATATGGAGAAGATAAATAGTCCTTGAATGTAGTTGATAATCCCTGTTATGTATATAAGGAGGGATTGAAACTTTGCAAAAACGTGCAAATCTTGCAAAAATACATCAGCTTGCTTCCTTGCAAGCCCTTCGTCCATAACAATGATCACTCTGAGTTTGAGTTCTGCCCAAGAATAAAGTTTGGAGTTTGATTTTGTACACAAAGCTGCACTTGTTCATGATTCAGTGATTTAAAGAAAGACCATGTAATATATGTTTATGCATCTTTGCATTATTATAAACATTAAACTTAAGTGTAAAGTCTTATACCTCTTGATTAAATATGCCAAATCTGCCTCTGCAGGAGATTCTGACTGTTTGTGAACTAAAAAATAAGGAGCCAAGCATAGTGGGCAGCAGTCTGGGTGATATGGACCTGATCTCACTTTTAAAGGGTGAGAATTATGTGCAGATAGTGTATATATACACAAGGTATTAAATCAATAATATATTAATCACACTAAAATAATCATATTAGTCGTACATATTTTAGTTTTTAATCTGGCCACCAGCTGTCTGTTAGAGATAAATGGTCCTTGTACAAATATTGATAATTCCTGTCATATTAAGGAGGGATTGAAACTTTGCAAAAACGTGCAAATCTTGCAAAAATGCACCAACTTGCTTCTTTGCAGCCCTTTTGTCCATAACAATGATCACTCTGAGTTTGAGTTCTGCCCAAGAATAAAGTTTGGAGTTTGATTTTGTACACAAAGCTGCACTTGTTCATGATTCAGTGATTTAAAGAAAGACCATGTAATATGTGTTTATGCATCTTTGCATTATTATTTAGGGGTAAAGTCTGATCTCTCTTAAATAAGCCACTCTGCCTCTGCAGGAGTCTCTGACTGTATGAACTTAATAATTGAGTGAGGAGAAACTCTGGGGCCTCCTTTGTCCCAGCTCTGAGCAGGTGGCTGCTGAGGCCTGTTTGTTTACCAAAGTTTCACCAAGTACATGCGAGTAAACAGCAGCCGGACCCTCGGCAGCTGTCGACCCACCAGATGATTTCTAGGACCCCCTCAAACCGGCTCAAACCAGACAGACCCGTCTCAGATGGACCCCTCTGGCACTGTAAACTGACTGACCCCACGGGTCCTCCCACCCGAGCCCACTCGCCCGACCCCCACCTGCAGGATGCGGCAGATGGCGCGGCGTGGCTGCGGGGACATCTGCAGGGCAGACAATAGGCGCTCTGTGCGGACCGCTGGAGCTGACAGGGCCCGGAGCTGCGCTATTGTGCGCTGCGCCATACACATGCAGATGAGTTTTTTTCTGCTGGAGGAGGGACAGCGCTGATTGTCTTTGACAGCAGCGAGCAGATGACAGGCCGCAGCGCCGTCCATGCAAATCTGCAGTTTTACACTTTTGTTGGTGTTAGGACCAACTCCGCCCCTCTACCCCAAACTGACACATCTGCACCCAAACACACACAAAAAACTGAAGTCACTGTGTAAGAGAAAGTGAGGACACATGACAGAGGAAAGTATGTTTAAGAACTTTTATTTTTCATTTTTTCACTGACAATCACCAACAATGTCAAGAAATGTCAGATATAAATATGTTTGTTTCCAACATTTTCTCCATCATGATCAAAACATGTGATCACTCTGACAATTCAATATTCTCTACAATGAAGTATCTAATAAACAATTTCTTCTTATTCTCTCCTTATAATTTAAACTTAATTCAGTCGATTTCTAAAGTGAAACCTTTAGAGTTGACTCAATCTTCTTTCTATTTTTTATTTTTTTAAATTTAATTTTTGTCATCATAAAACTTCTAAAGTGAAACCTTTAGAGAATTAAGACAATTCTGGAAAGTGGGAAACATTTGCGCTGATTGCAACTGTTGTCATGTTGCTCAGCAGAGAGGCCATCTTTAAAAAGTCCCTTTTTAAGAGATGCCTCTGTCTCAGCACCGCTTCTTCTCCTGCTGCGCGTGCTTCAAGATGCGACATTTGCTCTGTGGGAGCCACAGGACGCAGAATTCGCTTCTCCTTCCTCTCCAAACCTCATCCGCACAAAGAATGAGGGTCGATGTGTCGCCCTTGTGGCATACCTGACCTCATTCACATAAAGAATGAGAGTCATCTTGGCATGGACGGGACAAGAGGCGACGGTTCACGGGGGCCCCCTTTGGGCCGGCGCCGTGCTGCCTGGACGGATTCCTCCTCAGGAGTATCCAGGGATGAGCAGAAACAGGGTCATCCTGGTCATCAGGATGAGTATTTCCAGTAAGAAGCTTCACAGCTCAGATCAAGAGAGGAGCCGAGGCCCAGATCAACGCTCGGGCAGGCTGATCTCAGGGACCCAGTCGTTCAGACGCCGGCTCTCCTCACAGAACAGGTGCAGCTTCTCCAGAGCGGGGTCCTCCCAAGACCCTTCACCTGGGTTCTGTTCACAAAAGAGAAGAGAGGCACGGTTAGACACACATTTCCTTTACACCCTTTAAGACTTATGAGTTGATCCTCAATAATCAAAGCTGTCTCTGAGCTCTACATACCGTGATGAGGACGCAGTGAGCGTCTTCCAGCTGCTCTGCCTTGTCGCCAACAATCTCAGCCAGACGCTGTTTGTCGCTGACTCTCACGATGCTGATGTCGTTGTCAAAGCAGAAGGACTGGATGAGGGTGAAGTGGATCTGCAGAGCGATGTCACACTCAAACTCCTCATCCATGGCCAGCACGCAGAAAGACACGCTGTCCGGATCACTGTGGGCAAAAGAAAAAAAGAAAACATAAGCTTCCATTCAAAATCAACCAAAAATGCATATGATTTTTTCCAAATATTTAAATTTCTTTAAGAGTTTTACTGATACTTACAGATTCATCACTTTGGCGCACTCGTAGACGCCCACAGTTAGGGAGTCGTTGTCCTTCGCGGACACCAGGACCTCCTCCAGGGCTTGGCCGGTGCACTGGGCACGCTCGGTGTTCTTCTGGATCAGTACTTCCTCAAGAGTCATGATGAAGGTGATGAAGATAAATCCGCAAAGAGCGAGAGTAAGAATTCAGAGAGCAAATCCGCACAGAGAGCAGAGTGACGCTTCAGCCGCAGCCTCCCTCTTTTATACTCTGCAGCTCGTGCGGCGCAGGGAGAGCGCTGCGCTCTGATTGGCTGGGGCTGAATGGTGTATTGGTATGATAATGCTATTGTCAGAGTGTGGCTCGTGGCAGATTGATGGGGGTCATCGAGCCACGCACGCTCCCCCTCTGAGGAGCAGCAGCTTGGGTTGACACTAAAAATAGCTCAATGATAAAAGAAAGTTTGGTGCAAAAGAGCGAGAATAAATGACTGATGCAAAGTTTAGGAGCGCACGGGAGGCATCTTTTGCATTTATTTGAGCAACTTTCAAAATATGCACCGTGCTGGCCAAGACTTGAACTGTTTGCAAAGACCCGTGGGCCTTACACGCGACTTTAGTACAACTCCAAGCACTGTAAAGGGTTAACATCGATTAGAATTCCAAAAACCCTGCTTTTTCATTCGGCTGTTACTCGTGTTTTAAACTTTGTTGACAGTTTTCCAGCATCAGCACAGAGAAAGTCTGCAGCTCCCCTCCCCCTCTCACATCTCCTCGAGCAGCAGAGAGAAAGGGCAGGTGGATGATGCCATCTGTGGACTAGAGGCTGGCCATAAAAACGGCCCCATTGTGCACCAGAAGCCCCTCTATTATCACGGCAGCCTATACAAATGCAAATGAACAGCGCGTGCCAGAACGCTGTGCGTGCTGCGCAATCTGCGCCTCTGGCCCATGCGCACCACGTGGCCATCAGCTGTCCCGAAAATCCTGGCTCAGTTTTTATTTACTCTGGGGAGTTCAGGGGCCACCCGGACTGAATTCTGTCGGAGAAGTTGTAAAGTGTGACACTTTTGTTTCGTGTTTGGGACACAAAGTCTGCACATGGCCATATTTGAATTACTCTACAACAATTTTCCAACAACAAAACAACCGAATCACAAAGTTTTTACTAACGTTTACGCACAAAACTACTCGTGTTTGGCCTGCAGTAAGCGGTACCTTATACATGTTTCAATATTAAAGATCACTTTTAAGCAAGATGAATCATAATATGATGATGTTATCCCTTTGCACTGTGTACTATTGGAACGAGCACTTGGATTGAAATAAACTATTTTCACTTATGTCTTTAGAAAATTTTCCTTTTTTCTGTGTTCAAATCAATACTCCCATAACCATTTGCCATATATTGTACAACAATAGATAGAATACTTGAATAGTATGTATCCCTGATTGTATTAGATTGCTGTCGTTTCTTTGTGGTTTGTATCTGTAGATAATCACTTTTATATAGAAACTTTTACGCGCACCTTTACTTACTATACATCATATTCTTCCCTTGCAATGTATGCATTGTTTGAAGTATTTGAAAGATCTTGGACTGGAACAAGCTCTATTTTACTTGTTTCTTCAGATTAATGTATTATTTAAGTTTCAGATCACTTTTACGCAATGCGAGCATTTTACGCATAGCTCCATTTGCCATTATTATGTGTTTATCATGTAATTCGTGCATAAATGGTGGTTTTAACATGTATTTGGGTTGCAATTAATCCGTTTTATTGTCCTCCTTTGGTGTCCAGATCACAATTGTGCAAGATCAAACTACCATGCGTCATATATTCCATGCACTTCTTGCATAACTGGTGGTCTTGGGAAGTATTTGGGTTGCACAAAACCTTTAATTTGTTGCGCTTTCTTTAACGCACAGCTCCATTTGCCATGCTATTCACCCCTTTTATTTTCTGTAGAATATATAACTATCTGAATAGCAGTTATGTTTTCACACGGTTCTTCGTGTGGATCCGTTCTTCTCAAATATTTCAGGTGACTTTTAGAAACTTTACGTTGTAGTTGTCGGCTGCTCCAATGATAGAGCAGATTCTCCACAACAGTTTTACTTTTCGGCTTTCATTTAGTCACCATGATTATTCCAAACCCCTCCTGCATCAGGTCATGCCTGCTGCCACTGCTGCGTAAAAGAGGGGGGTTGGTGATGCGGAGAGGTTGTGCCGGAGACACAGGTTGGCGATGATTGATTCAGCGCTTTTGTTTTGCTGTGGGCAGAGCGGCAGATGGAGAACTGTCGCTATGAGGGGACCCCCACCCTCCTCTCCCCTCTCCTAAACCCAGTTCAACCCCGACCCCAGGGCGCGCCGCCCTTTTGTCTGCGAGTCTCCAAATTCGCCGTCCTGTTGTCTGAGTTTTGATTAAATTTGAATGCCTAAGAGACGCGCTTATGGTCCAAACTTTCACAATGAAAAGTGTTATCTGCAGACGATGGCACACTTTGAGGGGAGATAAAAACTCAACCAGTTTGAGCTGTAAACATGAAGAATACACAGTGTGTTTTGCATGACACAGCAGCTCTTATCTGTTCGTTACATTTCATTCATTTATTTACACCACTTTCAGTTTCAGCGCATCAGCTGGCCAGGAGGCTTATTTGAGCAGAGATGTGATGTGGGTCCAGCTGATAGAGGCTGAGCTAAAGGATCAGCTTGCGTGGCCACAGGGCGGGCGCGTGCAAATCGATACCGAGCTATTGTTGCTCGAGCACATCTGCCACGCGAAGGCAACGCGCGACAGGTGTGTTGGTGCTCGAAGGTCTGTCTGCACAGCGAGAGTCTTTGTGAGGACGGGTGGTGTCTGGAGCTGCAGGAAATCATGTTCGGATGTTTGGCTTCTGTTGTTTTCATATTTCAGAAAGTGTAAGGCGCGGTCCCTTGAGGTTAAAGTTCATTCAACCCAAATAAAACAACAGATACACGCAAAGGAAGGTAAAAAACCAAGAGGAGAGTAAAGACAACTAAAATTAGGCAACATTTTTAGGGAATGCACTAGTAGCATGGCTCTAAAATAATCTGATTGGACTTCATTTCTGCCAATTATTCCAGAGCATGAAGCAAATGTGCATTCACCATTTTATCACAAACCTTCGGAGGCTTGTAAGAAAATTCAAACCAGAGGAAGAAAGCTAGAAACTACAGGAAGTTTCCATTTAAAGATCCAAATGTATGCCTTCTCACGAAAAATGCACATTAAATCGTCTAGGTTATAAAACATAGAGAACTGTAGTAAGAGAGTTTTGGGTTATTTAACAGAATAAGAAAGTTTGATAATGTTATATTTGATAATGAAACATCAAACAGCCATAAATCAGGCTGAACTTTTACGCACAGATTTTGTTTCACTCAGTCCTAAAAATCATATTGCACACAATGCCATCACGCCCAGCAGGTGCTGCCTCACTTCCTTTTGTCCACTCACCCCCTGTCTCCCCCGGGAGAGATGGTATCACCCGGTATCCATGGAGACTGATGCAGACACAGAGATAAAGCAAGCAGGCATCTCCAGCTGCCACGCGCCTCGAGTGAGGTCCGGCTTTACGCATGCAAAGCAGCGGCGCGTGCCACGGACTAATCAACAAAAAACACTTCATGGTGAAACTGGGCAGGAGTTTGAGAAGCCTGTCTGACAAATGCAGAGACTAGAGGCGGAGTTAATACAAGTTATTAAACTTGAGAAGCATTAATCTGAAGAATACCAACGTTTTAATCAACATCGTGCACTAAACTCTCGAAACTTTGAACTTAAATATTAGCATTTTTGTACTCTGCTTCGACTCAAAGACTTTTCTTAAACCCAATTTAAGAAACACAGAAAGAAATCAAAACTTAATGCTGATAATTACAGCCAGTACAACATAAACAACAAGCATAAAACATTTATAAAAAGCCATGGCATTAAGACAAAAAATACCCAACGTTCCCCCTGTTAATCCACATTTTAAGAAAGGTAGTCCAATACAGATATTGTTTACAATATATCATTGGTAAAATGTCTCAGTGTTTCTATTCAATCCATCTTTTCAATAATAATAATAATGATAATAAAAAACATACTTTCTGTCTTATCCACTGTATTAGAGTTTGTGGCAATTACTTTTTCAGAAGAAAATTACCTTGCATTTCCCTCATTATTATTATTATTGTATTATTATTGTATTGTTATTGTTATTATTATTATTATTATTATTATAATTATTATTATTATTATTATTGTTATTATTACGTATAAAAATGACATTCACTGATTTTTTCATCCATGTACTTTAGTACAGAGTGATAGTACAAATATTTGGGGTTAGTTTCCCCCCAACAAAGTATTTGAAATAGTACATTTCTTATAAAAAATACTCTGCAAAGATGACTGATTATTGCTATATAAAGCTGTTTTGGTAGCAATAATTTTCCAGAAAATCCATCCTAAAAAATCCAGAAAGAAATTGATGGATATTGCTCTAAAATGTTGTTTGCAAGACAAACCACACCATAAACGATGACAGAATGAAATACTTTGGCAACATTTGAATGCATCATGCAGATAAGAGTTTTCTTAATTCCCTGGTCACGATTACAGAGTGAAGTCTTTCTGATGTCAATTATCAGTTGTAACACTTGTTTTTTAAAAAATAACCAAACAAACAAATGAAACATCCCAAGCAAACAAATGGAAAACTGTGCTGAAAATTGAAAACAAAAGAATCTAAACTTAAGACAACTTCACAGAAACTGTAGAAATGCAGAACATCAGTTAGATGTTGGTATCGGCAGATAATAGCTGAAAAAAGTGAAATGCTGGCATCTGCAGATATGAACATTTCTGCTGATATTTACAGGCGATATTTCTGCCATCGATATTTGACATTAACAATAATATCGGCTGAAATATCAGCAGAATGTATGAATGACCCATCCTGCTTCACCTTATCATTATTGAATATCCACATTTAAAAGCCAACATGATCATTTTGAGAGAATTAAGTGTTGTTTTTGTAGTTTCACATTTGTTTCTAAACAAATACTCAATCACAGTGTGGAAAAGGGTTTAGTTTTAGTTAAGTGGAGACTTTGGACCAAAAATATCTGAGTCAGTAAGACACTGGTATTTTTAAATGAGATGAGAAATATTAGCACATTGGTATTTTGGCATATTGGCAAAAAATTCAACATTGTGGACTCACACTGCAAAAAGCACGTTATAAATATCTCAAATTTCTTTGAATGAGATGTAATGTCTTATTTTAAGAAAACTGAATATTCCTTGGCATCAGGTTTACTCATTGCCAGCAGTTTAGTACATATTAGTACATAGTACATACAAATGTACCTTTCTAGCTAAATGTAGTTTATCTTAATTACAAATTTTGACAAAAAATGAAACAAATACTCTTTCTAAGATTGGAGGCTTAGCTTGAATTTTGAATTAGTTCTTACATAAATGGGGCTGACATTTAACCCCAATTTTGTTGTATATCTGACATTTTTTAATCAAACTTTACCAATAAGGTCAGATTTAAAGGTGCTATCAGTGCAGTTACCCATTGACTTACATTAATGTTTCACAACTGCAGAAACTTAAATCAAAGATATTGATCAGTTAGATCAGCAAAAGTCAATATGGTATTATCATTGCCCCGGTGTAGGATTTGAGGTTCACATTCACAAGTTTTGAATGTAGATTGTTGTGAATTGATACCTCAAATTAACTTGAAGAAATGAGTGAAGTGAAGAACATGTTTTACTCTTTCATTGAGACACATCCCTATTCCCTTTTCCAAAAGTAATATAGCCTCCTTGCACACTTAAAAGCTCTCATCAATGCTCATCAAATTTATAATATATATAAAGGGGTGGGCAACCTGTCAAACATATTTGTCATATTTTGCCCTTGTGTTCCCTCCAAGCAACCACAAGTCAATTAAAACAATCAAAAGTGGTGAAAAAAAAGATAAAATATTCTTGAAAGAAATTCCTCCAGGGATTCCAGTACAAAAACATGCACAAATAACAAATGCATCAGAGGAACTTTTAAAAACAATATCTAAATTTGCTTGATAAAAAGAAATTGTAAGTACAGTATAAAAATGTCCGTCACATTGAGAAAGTAGCCTTTACTGGCTTTATTTCAGTGTTTTAGTCATTAACCTATGGCTTTACAAGTCACATGTGAGTTTAGAAATGTAAATATTGGTGAATTGAAGATATTTATAGTTCCCTTTTTAAGATGTCTGTGTAGGTTATCTTTCATCCTGGTCATGGTCATCCAATTCTTTGTCAAAAGGTCAACTGGACCTCTAGCAAGTCCAGTTGACCTTTTAACGAAGAATTAGATTCCCTTTTTTAAATCTTTATGTTATTTGCATGTTGAATGTCTTCTTGAGAGCATATGACAACTTACAACAATTTGGTTATTTTAAAATCAGAATAAAACTACGGTGGCCTTATTATTGCCTGAAGTTGCCCATTGCTGGTCTGTTTACCATTTTGTAATTACTTTAAAAAGGGATGGAAATCAATGGCTTCCTGTTGCATTAAAACTTTAAAAAATGGCATAGTTTGAGGAAAATAAACCCTTGATGAGGACTGTTGATATAAACCTTTAAAGCCCCCTGTAAGGTCCTGACTCCTGAAGTAAATGGTTGCTGTTAATTCCTCCTGAACTTTGAGGACTCCCTGTGTGGCTCCCCTACTTCTTTAAGTTCAAAGAATCATTCAAGGGTCAGAGAGTTTCTACATCTGATCCTTTCAACCAAAGCTACCCCCGACTTTCTATAGGCACGCGTCCTGAAGGGAGGGGCGGGGGCGGCAGGCCTGTTGTAGTTTGTGACCCTATCAGCGAATCAGAGGCTGACAGGTTCCAGCTCTGAGGTATAAAAGCTGGTGGACTCTCTGAGGCAGCACACAAACACTCGTCTCTGGACTTTCTAACCACACAGACTAAAGAGCTAGCTGAAGAAACACCATGCAGTGTCCTGGAAAATCTCTGAAGGAGGCTCTGCTGTGTGCTCAGAATGAAGATCGACTCACTGTGGGAGTCTATGAGAGCGCCAAGATCATGAATGAGTGAGTATGCTTCCAAACTATTTTAATCCCAACTTCATTTGGCTCCCCGGAAAACCAACATGAATCTAACAGATGTTCTTCTTTGTCCACAGAGACCCGGACAGCGTGTCTTTCTGTGTCCTGGCCATGGATGAGGAGTTTGAGTGTGACATCGCTCTGCAGATCCACTTCACCCTCATCCAGTCCTTCTGCTTCGACAACGACATCAGCATCATCAGAGTGAGCGACATGCAGCGTCTGGCTGAGATTGTTGGAGACAAGGCGGAGCAGCTGGACGATGCTCACTGTGTCCTCATCACGGTACGTGGACCTCTGTTATGGTGCATTTTACCAGCTTGACCTGCTCGACTCTGCTTGCTTTTTGATTTGATTTGTGAAGGACCCTACCTCAGTTGGCTTCATTATTCCACCAGGGATTGTACCTTGTACCGAGAACTTTTAAATTATTAGTTATGAGATTCCAAATGTGCTGAGCTGACACTGAAAAGTGAAGTTTGAACACTGTGGATTAGCTAATGGTCACAGAATATCGCCACTAAGAACATACAAAATTGCCAATCCAACATGGAAATCATTGACTTCAAATCGCTTTAAGACTCTTGTACTTTTATTAGTTCTGTCTTGTTGCTGGAAACCATCTCTGAAGTGTAATTTGTATTCTTACTGTGATAAAAAGCCACAGACTGAGAGCCAGCTTCACTTTCGCCTCTTTGCCCTCAAATTGTTATTTCAGGCAGCCATGATATGACAGTCTGAACTATGAGGTGCCATCGTAGTACAGGATGGGCCAAAAGTTTCCATACATAGGAAAACTAATCATTCATGTTGGACAGCCGTTTTTATTTATATAATGTGCTCTATATGATTACCATTGTTTCAAAAACACATATTAATGCGTGTTTTCCACTGTTGATGAACTTGCATGAGTACAGTTGAAGTTGCGTTGGTGATACGTTCCTTGAGATGATTTATGTCTCGTATCTTCACCTGATACACCATGGCCTTCAAGTACCCCCAAAGATAGATATCAATTCATTGCTCTTTCGTCAAATGCATCTTTTTTGGTATCTGAAACATGAGAAAAATATACATTATACATTTGTTTATGTATGAAAACTTATGGCATACCCTGTATAGAACAGTCAGTCAGAGAAGAGGCGAGAACTAATAAAGGCGTTTGTTCCTCTAAAACATCTCCACAAACTGAGTCTAACTGTGCCTCTCCTCTTCTCTTGTGTGAACAGAACCCAGCTGAGGGCTCCTGGGAGGACCCCGCTCTGGAGAAGCTGCACCTGTTCTGTGAGGAGAGCCGTCGTCTGAACGACTGGGTCCCTGAGATCAGCCTCCCCGAGCGTTGATCTGGGGCTCTGCTCCTCCCTTTGCTCAGATGCTGTGAAGCTTCTTATGAGGAAATACTCATCCTGATGAAGAGGATGAGCCTGTTTCTGCTCATCCCTGGACACTCCTGAGGAGGATCCACGTCCAGGCAGCACGGCGCCGGCCCGAGGGGGCCCCCGTGATCCGTCGCCTCTTGTCCCATCCATGCCAAGATGAGTCTCCTTCTTTATGTGAACGAGCTCAGGCATGCCACAAGAGCGACACATCGACCCTCATTCTTTGTGCGGATGAGGTTTGGAGAGGAAGGAGAAGCGAGTTCTGCGTCCTGTGGCTCCCACAGAGCAAATGTCGCACCCTGAAGCACGCGCAGCAGGAGAAGAAGCGGTGCTGAGAAAGAGGCGTTTTTAAAAAGGACTTTTTAAAGATGGCTTCTTTGCTGAGCAACATCACAACAGTTGCAATCAGCGCAAATGTTTCCCACTTTCCAGAATTGTCTTAATTCTCTAAAGGTTTCACTTTAGTTGACAAAAAATACCATTTTAGATACATTGGAAAAAAGTGCTGTCTAAAGGTTTCACTTTAGATTTCTACCACTGAGAAAAAATATACAAAAAAGTTGAAATTAAAAAGAATACAAATGTTTGAGCTGATTTTTAGTCTGAATTAATGAAACTGTGATAAAAAGAAGTACTTACTCTTTACCGCTTTTCTATCTAGTTTCTTTTGTGTAACTGGAAATTTTTTAAACTCATGTTTTATTTGTTTCTTGTAACATTATCCACAAAAATAAAAAAAATCTTAACTCCGTATTACTCTCTTGAATTTGACTTTTTACCTGCGCCAAGGAGGTTATGTTTTCGCCAGGGTCTGTTTGTTTGTTTGTTTGTCTGTTAGCAAGATTACGCAAAAAGTACTGGATGGATTTACATGAAAATTTTACCAGAGGTGTGTTTTGGTCCAAGGAAGAAGTCATTACATTTTGGTGGCGATCCGTGTATTTATCTGGATGCAAAGAATTCCCAAAATATACTAAAACATCCCAAAACTTAAGATTGAGCCGTATTTGCAAAAATCATATCTCTGACATCACTTGAAGGATTCACTTCAAAATTTACAGGATAATATATATATATAATATAACTCTATCATCACAGTCAATTTCCTCTGGATCTGATCCAGACTGAGGTCACAAAAAAACATTGAAGTTTATAGTGGCAAATCCCATTCATTTCTCCTCGGCTGCTCTGGGGTTCTGCCCCATTAACGTCATTATGGGAATTGTAGTGTATTTGCAAACTCACATCAATGTTTTCAAGCGTATGTCACTACATTACTCAGCTTCCCTTGTAATGCCAGCAGAGGAGTTCTCCACATGGACAGACATGAGCGGAGACTCGGCCATCATATCGGAGTACGTGGTGATCCAGAATTGTATCTTGGCGGAGGTCTGCGCTCCCGGAGTGCTTTTCTAGTTTATGTTTCTTATCGTGCCTGTTGACACTGCGCCTAACTCAAAAAGTACTCAACAGATTTTCAAGTAATTTTCAGGGGATGTTCATCGTGGCACAAGGAGGAAGTGATTCGATTTAGGTGGTGATACAAATCTGGAATTTCTAAAGTCTTTGTTAACACAGGGCGGCACAGTGGTACAGCAGGTAGTGCCCACAGCAAAGAAGGTTGCTGTGCCAATCAGGGCCTTTCTGTGTGGCGTTTGCATGCTCTCCCTGTGCATGCATAGGTTCTCTCCAGGCACTCCGACTTCTTCCCACAGACCAAAAACATGGTCATTAGGTTCATTTGTGTCCCCAAATTGTCCTTAGGTATGAGTGTGAGCATGAATGGTTGTCCATCTCTATATGTGGCCCTGCAATTGGCTGGTGACTGGTTCAGGGTGTACCCTGCCTCTCACCCAGTGTCAGCTGGGGTAGGCTCCAGCCCCCCCCCCATGACCCTGAAAGGGATAAGTGGTGTAGGTAATGGATGGGTGGATAGTTCTGAGTACTTTTAGTTTTACTTAAAGTTGTCTTGATCTCAGAAATGTGTTCTTCTGTTCGAGGTTTGCCTTTTTGATTTTTAAGTTCATTTTGGGGATTTATCAAAAATATAGGCAAACTTATACCGTAAGCAAAAATGTATTTATACTGTTCACCTGTGTGTACTCCTAAACAACAGATCAGCTGTTCTTTCAAAACACTGAAGCATCTGATCCTTTGGTTTGGGATTCTTGAACAGGTCAATAAAGATTTCAATTCAGTGATTAGATAAAGGTAATAAATCTATTGGCACAGCTTGGAAAAGGCTCTTTCTTAAGTTTAAACTTCCAGGAATTACAGTCCCAATATAAGTTTTTGGTTGTGCTTTTTAAAAATGCAGGTGTGCACGAAATTTAATTATTTTAATAAGTTTGGCAAGAGAGAACCTTGGAGTGTTAATTGCTCAACAGAAAAGTGTAAGAAAAATATTTATTGTGGTTTAATAATGTATATTAGTACTGTTTTAAGAAGGTGTGCACATACTTACCTCAATCTCTTCACTTACTGTGCTGTAATTTTTTAAAATTTGTGTATAAGATGCAAGGTTGCATTCTTGTAAATATTTTAAATAATTCCACTAAATGCTCTTGATGAGGAAACTTCGCTGTACCACTCTTTTGGTTATTTCTCCCCTTTTCAGGGCGTGACAATAACATCACAGGTTCTACAGATTTCACAGGGTTGTCGAGCTCTCAGTCAAACAAACTCTTCCACATCACACAGTCCTGAGAAAAGGTCTAATCAAGGACTCTTGTACAAACGCCTTTGTGTGTGTACAGGGACTTTAAACCATAAAGTGCTACTGGAAAATCTGACTGCATAAAATAACACAGGAGATCTCAAATGGTGTGTTAAAGCATTGAGGCAAGTCCAGGTGTACATTGGGAGTTTTTACAGTCAAAGCATGAGTTCATTGATCTACTCCATCAGTTATTTTTGTACATTAATTAACCTTCTCAACTACAAATGTCACTGAGATTGTGTTTGTCAGTTTGTTTGTTAATCAGTGAGAAAGACAACTCATCAGTTTCTCCACAGATTTTGATCACTTAAGGAAGAAGTGGTTAGAGATCAGACTGTGCAATAGGGCAGTTTTCCACATTTTTGATAATTACTTGGCAAACAATGTCAGAAATGACTTGACAGAGGTTTGTGCTCTTGGAACACTTCTGGTGAAACAAAGAACTTTAACAATTATGCAAAGAGCAGAGATATACAGTAGTATATGAAGGGAATTATTACCCCTGCCAAAAGGGTCTGATTGTTGGTTGGTTTGTCTGTAAGCAAGTTAAATAAAAAGTTCTCTACAGATTTTGATGAAATTTTCATGAAATGTTTGTCATGGCACATTGGAGAAGTGATTACATTTTGGCGGTGAAATGGATGCAGATGCTGATCCAGCAATGTTTTGAAGGATTTGTTAACATTACAGAATAGGGTAGGCTCCCAAATTTTCAATAAGGTGCAAACTTATTGACAAATTTGATGAAATCTTCATGGACTGTTGGTTACGACAGAGGAATATCCCCGAGAAGATTAATAAAGTTTCTATCTATCTATCTATCTATCTATCTATCTATCTATCTATCTATCTATCTATCTATCTATCTATCTATCTATAATAATTTACATTTGTTTGCAAAGATTGTGCAATAGGGAGTTTCCCATAAAAATCCTTTAAAGATTTTGCAAAAAGCAGAACTCTAGCAACTGAAGGGAATCATTACTGTTGTGTTCCTTCTTTCTGTATTATTACTCCTGATAGTTCACCCACTTTTGTCACTTGTCAGTCTCAATGTTTGTCACTGAATTGAGGATATTCAGCAAAGTTTGAATGAATTTTCGAGTTAATATGTCTACACAGAAACACAGGTACAAAGATTTTACCATGATCTTAGGTTTGCCTTGAGCAAAAAGAAGTCTGTAAACAACTGGACACGGCATTTACCCAGAGGTCAAACATCATGCTATGGTTTAGCACACTAGCATAAATGCTATTGACTACTACTGCACTACTAAGCAACACTAATTTAATCATTGCATACGTGCTTAGCATCAGCCAAACCGTGTATGTTTCTACCTTTAGATGTAATAAGTCAGTGGGACAGCACTTATCTCAGTTGTACATAAAGTTAAGTGTAGAGTGAGTATAAAATGTGTACAGCTTTACATTTGTTCAGAATTTCCTCTACAACCAGTTAGTTGCTAGCTAACTAATTAGCAATTTACTCACTGAAAATAAAGGTGGATATTTTCTTTTACTGTAGTGGAAGTCTGTTGCTGCATACACTGGGAACAAGCTATAACTATATCATGACTTAACTGTGCAAGTAAACCGACTGACTGACTCATTTTGACATTATCTAACTGCACGAAGGCCTGAAAATACTGAATATTAACACAGAAAAATTACCACACTTCAAATACATTTATAAACTGACAGTGTTGCTTCATGAATAATGTCACTTCAGAGAATCGCCCACTGACGTGATCCTTCATATCACCGAAGTTGATCTTTGGCTCGTGGCACACGCTAGTCTTTATTTTTTTTCTCTCATTTGTGATTCAGGAGCTTTTGTTGACTTTTGTGTCTCTGGACTTAGACCCTGAAGTCCCTCTGACCTGCATGGTGTATGTCACCAGAAACTATTGTGGAAAGAACAGCTGCTGCAGTCCCCATGCCCCACTGTGACACACTCATGCACACACACACACACACACACACACACACACAAACTGCTGACTATTATTTTAACTGAATTTCCAAAGACAAAAGTTGACCCAAAGGTAAGCAAAATCACTGATTTTAATATTTGCAACTCCAGGGCATTTTTGCTATTTCCTGTCCACCTGGATTTTTAAAAATAATGCCTAAAAAACCCTAACAACCTTCAGGCAGAACCAAGTTAGAAAACATTTTTTAAGGAAAACCACAAGAACTTCTCACAGAACTTTGCACAAATCCCACAGAACAATAATGAACAAGCTTTTTCATATCTAAATCTGGTTTTGTCAAGCTTTGGCTCTGTACATGTACACAAATGCATGCACCCTCTGTGTCAGAAAAAGAAAGAAAAGCCGGGGGAGCTGAAAGATATCAGCCCTTTAAATCTCCACAGCAACCACCCCAGCACTCACTCCATCTGCTGCCCAATTTAATGACGAGGTGAAAAGGAATGAGAGGAGGAGGAGAAGGAGGAGGAGGCCATGCGTCTGGCACAAGCCTGCTGCCATTCATGCACTCAAAAAACGAGATCCTAATTTAACAACAACAACATCCCCCGAATGTCAATGGAGAGACGACTGAAGTGAAACCACAGCAGAATACTCAGATGTTCTGATTTTAAGATGCAGAATAAGACTCCATTTACACCAGTAAGCACTGAAAGGCTTGTGTTGATGCAATTAAGTGCGACTGAGTTACAACAATTTACCTTTATAATGTCACCAATATCATTAAAAAAAAATCAAAATTTGTGCCATTGCCAAAGTAGTCAGTCAGAAGTCACTAAAATTAAAGTGGAGTCTGTGTATCTATTTGCTAGAACAATGTCAGATGTTGTAGTTTTCTGGATCCCTCCCAAATTATTATATTTATAACTTAGACAAGACAGAGATCATTGTGCTGGGCCCCCAACACCTTAAAGAAACTTTTTCTGATGAAATAACTCCCCTAGATGGCACACAGGACCACTGTAAGAAATCTTTGGGTTCTACTTGATCAGGAGTTGTCATTCAACTCCCACTTCAAACATTTTGGAGAGACACCAAGAGTTTCAGGATGTGTGTGTTGGGGCTCAATCAGTATATGTCTGCTCCCTGCCTTTCATTGCGTCCAGGGCCCTAATGCTGCATTAGAGTTGTACTGGGAAGTTGGGATTTCCAAGTTCTGAGTGGGAAATTTAATCTGGAACTCCCTCTGAAGTCAGGGGATCCTCACCACCCCCAAGTTGACAATCGAAGATGGCTGCCCCCAGTGTTAACAGCTATTAAGCTTCTATAATATTCCGTTTATTAGCACTTCTGACTAGTGTTTGTTGCACTAAATCAGCCGTATACATAGAATTGTTTGACGTATATATATGGAAATGCTGCTATAGTGTTATTTACATTCTTTATGTGGTATGCACAAACTACAATGCAGGGCGTGCTAACAATGGCTAACAATAGCCTGGTGGATCCGACTTCGTAACTTGAACGCTGATAACTCAGATATGACGTCATTCCCACTTCCCTTTTCCCCGTTCCGATGTAAATGGAGCGCAGCATAACACACAGCACTTAAGCTGCATTTCCACAATTGCAGGCGTACCAAGCCAACCTCAATGGGTGGAGCTAAAAAAACGCTGCTGTCTGCTGATTGGTTGAAAGAATTGTCACTTTACATCGAGCATGAAAATTACTGACTGTGCCATGTTTATATTATGCGTGGATCAGAGTAAGCACCCTGTCCACTGCTTTGCTGTAAAGAATGTCCACATGAAACGGTGCACCGTGGTGTACTGGAGTGCTGTAAGTCCTCCGTTGTTACTCTTTGTTGATAGTCACTTCGTTTTCAGAATGCTGCACTGTTTCGCAGCACTGAAATGTCATACAGCAGCATGACCTTCTCCTTCTGGCTTAGTCAAGGTGAAGGTGCAACTGCCATTAAAAATAAGCCAGATCAGGGCCCACTTCCACAAACCTCACTGAACTTTACTAAACCAAACCAGACTACTCTGTGGAAACATAGCATTACTAAACTTTAGGTGGGAGTGATTGTTTACTGCACTAAACACATTCATGATACTTTCCTCTTCTGCAAGCAAGCCCCTTTGTTTTGGTCTACTTTACTCAAAGAGGAAAGGCACGTGAGCTATGCAGTGCGCTGAAGTAGAACCAAAACAGAGGGCATGCTAGCAGAAAAGAAACAGACTGTAAATGAGTTTAGTACAGCGGGCAATCATCCTAACACCATCATTTTTTTTGTTTTTACTCAGAATTAAGTAACTGGCAGGAAGCTCTTGGCCCCATCTAAAGCAATGTATAACTGAAATTCTGCGCTAATTTCTTACAGGGATAGAGCTGATCAAAATCGCTGTGGCTGATATTTTACTGTTAAAATGCATATAATAAAACTACACTTTAAAAATACTGAACTATCCCTTTAATGTGAGTGTCTCAGGTGTAATGATGATGGACTCCATTGCACCACTTTTGTGTGGATACATTGTGAAAAGGACTCAGAATATGAATGCATGCATCAAGGAGTAGTCAGCTTGGTGTCAGATTACCATGAAAGGATGTTGATTCAGGACATGCAAAAAAAAAAAAGGGTTTGAGAGCGTTTTTGGAGGAGACAGGAGAAGATCTGAAGTCTGCAGCTGGAGTCTGATTAGCTTAGCAAACACACTGGATGCACTGGTAGAAAGCTGGCCGAGCCTTTTCAAAAATTAACCCAATTATTATCTTTAAAGTTCATGCACAGTTTGATTGATTACCAGCCATTTAAATTCAGTCCCTCTCTCTGAACTCTGTCACCCTCAATAACCTCTGCTGCCCTCCGTATAAACCCGGTGATAAAGAGGTCTGTTGCTGCAGCCACATGCTGCTTCTCAAGTGTCCTTTCAGTGTAAAAGCCTCCTCCCCTTCTCTCCTCCTCCTCTCTCCTCCTCCATATAAAACCTTTTCTGTGTGCTGGAGGGCAGCAGCAGATGGTCTTGATCGTGTGTGTGTGTGTGTCTGGTGAATCCATTCTCTAATTCAAGGTGTAACTTCCATACATTGAAAGACTTTGTGAAGACTTTATTCAGTCTATAGTTTGACACTGAAATTTTAAGTCTTAAGTCTCACTCCAGTTACACTTTTTGCTTCACTAGTGAAATCTACTCATGCACTAATTGACCAAAATTGATTACATGTACTCCAAATTTGAGTACTAGTAGAGCTGAACTATGGATGATATCACCGATATAAATTTTATACCCAAACATCTTTGTAATCATTTCTCATGTCTTACAATATCAAGAATGTACATCATGTGGATGTAGTATGCTCATGTCGGTGTGACGGTTTGATTTCTTGGTGCATAAGAGCTTTTGTTTCTATCTATACTGAATGTGTTGCCAAATGTCTTGAACTTTATTTTATGTAGTAAGTCTGAAACCTTAAAGAAAGAGTGGATTCAACTCAAGAAGCTTTTAATCAATAAATTTAGAGAATTGACTGCGACATGCTCTTCTCATTAAGACAGTGAATTAACACTGTTTTTAATAGTAAAACCGTAGCATCTATGGTGTCTGTGTCCATCTTGCAAAGCTCCAATCTACAATGAGTGTTGGCGGCCCAAAGTGGCACGGCTTAATCAGAGACATTTAGAGCAGGAAGAGGAACAAGCTAGGAACAAGATGACTGCAGGAAGTGACTGCTCATACAGGGATTAGCATAGATGCTAACAGCTTCAGTAACAGTTTTATCAGATTGTGACTGCATTTCTTTATTAAATAAAAACAAACAACAACACTACAAACTTTTCTACAGTAAGGATATTTTTGCTCCACTACTGACATGTTTTGACAAGAGTTTGTTTTACAAAGTGGCTCATGCTCTTTAGTGCAGTAGCTCCCTTCTACAACATTATCTGATTGGCCCGCAATAAATGTTGATTGACAGAACTTCTGATCATCTGCTGGATATGTTGGTGTGCCAAAGGGGTAATACTGTATGATTGGTTGCTGTTCCCAGTGCCATCCTTCTTTCTTCCAGCATCATCATGTCGGATATGTGCAGTCAGTTTAAGTCGTAAAGTCTGTCATGCTTGTTGACAAAGTCACAGCACAGTTTTAGGTCTTTTTGATCACCTTCTCTGACACAGTGACCATCAAAAAAAAGTTGTCTGTCCATGGCATAGAAGATGCAAGAATGATTAAAAAAATTCAGAAAGCGTGTTAGCAATTTAGCAGTTCTGGTTCCCAAGCCCCAAGTCTGAGGAGCTTTAGAATAGCTTTCCCAATAAATTCCTGAAATAATGTGTGATAAACATAATAGATTAAAAAAATAATTCACATAAAAAAACTTGAAAAAAGTAAAATGAATTAAAATATTACATCTTGTGTTCCTCTTTGGTCAAAACAATTAATGAAACTTTTTCATTCAGTAACATAAATGTGTTGCATTTCCTGCTCTGTATAACCTTGGATTTGCATTTTTTTAATCTTTCATTTACATTTCTGGAAAAATAAACTGTACTTGCTATAGGAAGTTTGTAAAGGATTTAAAGTTGAAGACTTTCAAAGGGTATGGTCTTTTGCCTCATTACAAAAACACAGACGGACACATGTACCCCCAGTCATCAGCTGTTTATGCTAATTTCTGACTGTGATATCAATCACGGGTCTCTTTCAAATGTTTCAGCAAATGTTTGTTCTTTATAAACCAAGTGCTGCCCAATCAGAAGTCAGTTTGATGAAGAGTGTGTGATATGTAAAAGTGACAGGATTGTATATAAATATGAAGAAGTATGAAGGTATGAAAATATCAAGGTATCTTTATTGCTGTATATATACGGGCTTGCAGCTTATAATCATGCACACACACACATGAAAACACAGAGACTGCCAGCTGTTGCCTAAACACTTCTCTGCTTCTCTATTCAGTACTGGGCCCCCTAAGGGTCTGTTGAGACACAGCAGCAACACAGAGCACATGTGTGTGTGTGCATGTGTGTGTGTTGTTTGAGCCAGAGAGGACCAGAAATGTAGAATTTAGACCTTGACCTTAAGAGTTTAATTTTTGAAAATATATTTTGATGAATGTAAATCATTGCAGCACCAAAATGTACACCAGCACAAAGCTTGCAAAGGCAAAATCAGCTAAAACTCTTTATTTTAGGAAAACAAGGGAACTGTTTGTCGATAATCATCTCTATTAACCTCTGATTATGTTTAGAGTTTATAATAAGTATAGACATTAATGTTAAAATCAGAATAACCTCTCTGTCTGTGGTTGTTATTGATTATACCTCCATACAACCACATAGACATGAGGTCCATCTTTAACTCAAGATGCCACATCTCAAGGGGCTAACCTTTAATAAAATTATATTCAGCAGAGACAACTATGATGAAGACAGAATTATGATCTGGGCGTCCGTGGGTTTGTCACAATCATAAATTCTTAATTTCAGTCCCTTTGTCTCTGTCTGGATGGATCCATCTCTGGATGCATGTATGTGATAAATGTGTATATGCATATTTATATATATATCTATATATATATAAGTATATATACATATATGTTTTCTTTTTCTTTTATTGATTTTAAAGAGGGAACAGCGCATATTAATGAACATTTTTACAAATGTAAATAAGCCAGATTATAGCCTTGGGCTAATTTCCATCTGCAGACCCCTCAGGTTGATGGTAGCATACACATACAAGACACTATACAGACTAAATACAGTGGGACAAGCACAAGGACAGTAGACAAGTAAAAAAAAAACTAGAAACATATATATTGCACATCCTCCCATCACACAGAGTCCATCAAACATTTAGCAGATGCAACTTCTATTGCACCAACCCCTATTGCACTGAATATTATTGCACCAGTTTGCACAAATCCCTATTGCACTGAATATTATTGCACCAGTTTATATTGCACAAATCCCTATTGCACCAACATGAGCAGCTTATAGGTCACACATGCTCACATGACTGTGTTTCTCTCAGCCACAGTTTTAGCTGTTTCTTAAATGTTTGGAGACTTGAACAGTCCCTCACTGATAAGGGAAGACTGTTCCAAATCTTTGCACCCTGGACTGACAGGACGTTTTGAGAGAACGCTGTTCGTCTTAGTGGAAGTTCATCATTCTCCTCTGACCGTGTATCTATAAAATGAAAAGTATGGCTTCAGCCTGCTCTATTGTGAAGTGCCTTGAGATAGCACTTGAATTGGTGCGATACAAATAAATATTGATTGATTGATTGATTGACTGATTGATTGGTGTGAATGGGTGGATGTGACCTGTGGTTTAAAGCTGCTTTTAGCATTTAAAAAGACACTGGAATAGATCTATATAACCTTAAGTCCATTTACCTTTTACCATTTGCCATGTTTACGTGCAATTAAAAAGTTCAGTTTTTGTCAGACCAATACCATGATCACACTTTTCCGACTTAATGCAAATGTACTGCATTCCAATTATAAAGTTACAATTTATCCTAAATTCAGAGGTTATTTGGGGACTTGGCACATTAACTGATTGGACACTACTGCATGATATTAAGCTTGCCTAACCTTTGAGAAAATAAGTTCCTAGGTTCTCCATTCAGGATTGTACCTGCTTCTCTGCACAAACGGAGCACAGTTAGCAGCACACATGTTGTTTGGTAGTCAGCCGTAGCTGTTGTTGTTGTTGTTCCTAAGTGCACACACAACCTTTATCTGAAAAGAGTATTGCACCTGCGCCGTGCGTCACCATTTTCCCTTACAATGGGGATCCCTGTTTACATGGACACAAAAATAAAAATGTTTTCAAAACTTTTCACTCTTGACTCTGGTTTCAAAAGTCAGAATCAGGCACTCTGGGCACTGTTCTCGTGTAAACAGTAAGTGCAAACGCAACGGAAACTCTCAGTTTCAGACCGTTTTCTTCTTTGTGTCAACTGGCCCTAAATTGCTGCCATTGGTGCCATGGCAATTTTGAACAGGTATGCTGTGAGTAACCTACATTTGGGAGGTACCATCACAGAATATACTGTAAGGGAAAACAAAGTGCCAGTGCCAAAACTGAGGCAAGCAGGTATGACAAATGAAAAAGCATCATCAGGATAGAAACAAAACATGGTTGGTTCAACAGGCCACTTGTCCAGACATTGCTGCTCCCTTTGTAATTTCTACAACGACAAGACTGAAAAAAAAGTCTCCTTTGTTTTAAAGGCTCTATGGAAAGTGATGGATGCTGTATGGTAATGAGTGCAGAATCCTGATAATGCAGACTGCAGACCAGACCAGTTCAGGACAACACTTGTCTGTGTTTTGGAGCAGCAGATCAGATGGCTAAATGTGCTTGATCTGCATGTGCCCCCTCCCTCAGCAAACCCTCACCAAAACAAAACTCAGACAAAAGCGACAGCTAACACTTCTACGCCCTCATCAATGGTCACAAAGAGCACAGAATGACAGGAGGGGTCCTGCACAAAGGTAGCGGGACCCTGGCCCTCTCCCCTCTTTTGTGCAGAAGAATGGAGAGGTCCAGGAGCAGCTGCTGCTGGCTGCGAGGAACATTTGAGACGGTCCCTTTCACCACAAAACAAAGTCTGGAGCTGTGAGTGTGCAGGCTGCAGGGGTGGGGGGGTGGGGGGTTGTATACAAAACGAAAGGCACACTTTGCCAGATCAACGTGGAGCTGACTCTCCATACATGCTGCAGATCAGCAGCAGGGGGGTGGGCGGGTCTTAGGGTGAAGGAGGAAGCCTTTTAAATTGTTATGAGTCACATCATTCACAGCACAAAGGGGTCCCCGAGGTCTGCCATATGGACAGGCACATCATCTGTTCAGCAATCACAAAGAGAAATCCAGCCTGGGCCAATAGAAGCACAGGCCCTGCTCCATGCTCTACCCAGTGACAAAACAAAGCTCCTTTCTGATTGGCTGTGCTGTTGTCATTAAAATTGTCTCTATTAGCAGAAGAGAAAGGAAGACACTGTTGTTTTAATGCCTCAGGATGATCCCTGTGTCTGATTGATTTGTGCTGGTGCGAGGTGTTAAGTAATATAATATTTCCTCACATAACCATAAGTTAAAAGTTGTTATTAAGTCAAATCAAGTCAAACTTTGATCATGTCGTAAATTTACATACACAGGGCAGTACTTTACATTCATCAGTCTGCCTTTATTTTTATGTCTCTATGTTTTTTTAAATTTTATGTTCATATTTTCAGAGCATTCATTATTTTGATTCTTATTCTAACTATATGTTGATGTTTTTGCACTAATTTACCAAGTCAAATTCCTTGTATGTGCAAATGCACTTGATAATAAACACCAATTCTGGTTCTGATGTCATGGCACCGGTGACAACAAATTAAAGCGTTGTGTAATGATAACATATTTTTTAAAGGTAAACTGGAAGCTAGCACTGTGCTAGTTCCCTTGTCAAAAGTTTTTTTTCAATGGGTTCTTGGATTATTGTCGTGCCCTCTGCCTGACTCCTGCAGCAGAGTCTGTGGCTACGTTTACATGCAGTCAATAGTCGGGTTAAGATCAATATTCCGGTTTCTGAAACAGTCGGAATAACCTGTTTACATGCGTGAGCAAACAGGGTTTTTCCTCTATGCATGGTATCCAGATCAAAATAGCAACGCATGGCAACATCCCGACACACGGAGAATGTCATGACGCAATTCATGTCATTTCTGCTTCTTCTTCCTGTATCCAATAGCAACGAGAACAGCAGCAGCAGCACAGCAGATAATGAACGGCCCGGAGCAGCTAACAGTCAGCTTCGTTTGCGCTTTGGTGCTGGTACTGACCCACCACCAGTACTTGACACTATTCTTTGTCAGTTTCTTCATTAATGGAAGGCGAGAACGTGAAGAAATAGGAAATCGAGCCAGAGCTGTGCCATTTTACAACAAGTACTTCCTGTACTCAAAAGACCAAGATTCCTTGCGAAAAGAACATTCACAGATCACAACTTAATGTTCCTTTCGATGGGGATATCCTGATAGTATACTTGATCAAATATTCGGGTTAGAAAAAGGAGTAACCCAGGGGTGATTTTCGGGTTTTTAAAAACTGGAATATGAGCATATTCTATTTTTTTTAAAAGGGTTATTGGTGTTTATATTGCTGTGCGCATGTTCCGGTTATGAAAGGTTTAATGACTGCATGTAAACGTAGCCTGTGTGTGTGTGCTTGATTGCAGGAGTGGGACCTGATGTGCAGGAGCCGGGCTGCAGCTTCAGCTGTTCTCCATCTACAGTCAATTCAGCTCCAAATACTACTGGGCTCCAACTCCACCACACCGCCAGATCGTAGGCTCTCTTTTAATGTTAGTCTGGTTCAGGGGTGGGCAACTTTTGTAAGTCGAAGGGCCACTTCAGTTTTTTTCTCAGTGACAGGGGGCCACATTGTTTAAACTAGAAGAATAAACTTGTGGCCTTTACATTATACTAGTGGTTTATGTTTATTTTACAAACACTTTAGGTTTTATTTACTTTAGCTTTTCCACCTGTACCTGTCTGAGTTTGTATTTTGCTCTTGGGTTGTTTGTTAAAACAAGATCTTGCTTAAAAATTATTGCTGACAATGAGCTCTGTAGAGAAAGAAAACTGATAAAACATACACATTTTGTACATCTGGATAATCTTAATCATAAGAAGATACTTCTTCTGTAAGAAGAAAAAAGATCTTTCTAAAACTTGTTTACACCTGATAATGTGATTGTTACTGAATGCATTTTGAAGATGAATGAGGATTATCAAACTCAATTCACCTTTTTATACCCACATTTAAGCCAGCTCACTGGGCTTCTCTGAGAAGTTAGAAATCAATCAAGCATATTCAATCACTCAGTCCTTTTGTTCTGTTCAGGAATGTAAATAACTAATTATAATTTGTATATTAAATACAATAATATAATTTGTACACAGACACATTTATATCTTGATCTGTTTATCCTCACCTATAGTTGTTAAAAGTGTTTATTAAAACTGTACTTCAATAAACAATGAATCCTCCACTTCATCTTCTTGTCCCAATATCTTTTAAATGTTTATTCAGTCTGATTGTAAAAACTCAGTCATTATAATGAAAGGTTTAGTCCATGTGTGTCGTGCGCCACCTAAAGGCGCAGCAGCGGTATTACAGACAGTGATGGCCTTCTGCTGGAGCACTTTTAAAACCTTCACCACATCTCCCCCTGCTGGTCAAAAGTGTCTCCTGCATCCAGCCGAAGTGTTGCTGTTGCTTAAAAGATCTAAACTAAACGTAAAAACCTCTTGACCATCAACTAAATATTAACCAGAGTAATTTATTCAAAGGCTTTTTTATTTTCACCTTCACTGTTGTTTATGAATTCTGTCTGACAATGTTTAAAAGTCAAAGTGGAGGACCTATTGTCTCTTAAGAACTGATTTTATACTTTTATCAGTATTCCTTTCTTAACAGTGTTTAACAGTTACAGTATATACTTTTTAAAATGGCATATGGTCTCTAATCCCTCTACCTCATCTAAAAACATAGTTTAAATTAATCATCAAAATGCACCAATATTAACTGCTGTAGCACCTTTGCTGGAATGCATCTTACATATAAGCTCAGTGAAAGTGTGAAATAACCTTGAAGATGTATATCGATTTTTCTAACGCACATATGATCACAGTGTACCACAGACTGTAGACCAGGCTGTTGCAGTTTCTCTCCTCATGCCATGACCAAGTCATCCATCACCATTCTCTTATTTACTCCTTTCCAAAGCCTTTGGGGAACACAGTGCGATGAAGTGGGTAAGCTCCTTTTGTACCGTAAAGCAAGAAGACTGCGGCTCACTGCCAAGCTTATTTCGTGCTATATAGGAGCAGATGCTATTCTCTTTTCTCTCTTGTAAGAGTCCTCCTATACCATCAGATCAACTTTGAAGCAACAGTCCCAACATTGAAAAGTTAGAAATTATTGCTTGAACAACATGAGTGTTAGGCAGAAGAAAAGGGACAAATCTGGTGAGCTGCACACTAAAATACTGTGCATGTGATGCATGACAGGGCCCTGAGGGTTAAAGGGATACGACAACTTTTTTTTTTCTTTTCATGTCTTGCCTCACTCCCGAGTCCATGACAAGCAGATAGACACAATTCTTTCGACTGTGTGTGCAGTAACAAGAAAGAGACGGCCACCGCTGATTAGCTTAAACACTGGGACTCAATGGGAATTGTTACCCTGCCTCTGCCTACAGTCATCGGATAAACTCTTCAGCAACTCTGAATGGTCAAGTGTGCTTGTTGTTTTTTTTACCATGTTATGTCACGTTATCTATTTTTAGACTAAGATTAGCATTTATGTAATTTTCAAAAGAAATAGGCATAAGAAATTAAACTGCAGGGGGCATATGCAAACCACTTTGTTTTTTTGACCTACTTACAAGCACTTCTGCAGTGGTTTTGCGCTTGCGCCCTGTGTTTTAGTTTCATATGTATTTCTTTCGAAAATGAAATAAAGTGAAAATCTTAGCAAAAAAATATATAACGTAACAACACAGTAAAAAAAATAGTCACAACAAGCACACAGGACCATTTAGAGTTGCTGAAGAGTTTAACTGATGACTGTAGACAGAGGTAGGCTAACACTTACCACTGACTCCCAGTGTTTGAGCTAAGCTAATCAGCATTGGACGAGCTCTGCCCATCTCTTCCTTGTTACTGCAAGCACAGTCAAAAGAATGGAGTCTGACTACTTGTCATGGACTCGGGAGTGAGGCAAGACACGAAAACAAACAAAAAAAGTTGTTGTATCCCTTTAAGTATTGCAGAGAATCAGTCTGTCTGTTTTTATGTAAAACAGAGGTGTGGTCATAGCACTTGTGCAGGGTTACTATGGGCTGTGGCGGTGGGGTCCATGTGGTTTTCATTTTATGGGGCCACAGTTCCTGCAGGGATAAACAAAAAAGGTCTAAGGAGATTAAGTTTGTTGGCATCCAGATACGGTAGAAAGAAGAGCATCTTGTCTTTCTAAAATCTTGAACAGACATTAAATATAACCAGGGTCTGAGCTAAAATTGGATCAGTTTAAATGGCTGATCTGTTTCCATCCATCAGTTTGTTTTTATTATTCTGACCTCTGTGCTATCTGAGGTAAGCTGTAGGACAAAAACACATCAGACTTTATTTACTCCTGCTAACCCACTCAGCGGTGTCTTCACACAGCAGATGAAGCCGACTCCTCTAATATCCATTACTGTATTATTCGCCCGTAATATCTCTGCCAACATTATGACTGTAATTATGACTGTCATTCAAGACGGCCCTTTAACATAATTGAGTCATAAGAAATTAGCATAAATGCTCATTTGTTTGATTATGCGTGAATTTGGAGAATTACGGGGCTAAATGATGACGGCCGCATGGCATATTAAAAATGAGCGGAGAGGAAATTGTTTAAGGAGCTTGACAGAAGTGAGACGATGTGCTCGCTCTTCATAATGTGTCCGTTATGCTGAAACCTCATGAATACAGGCTTTGACTTTCACAGATGAATGATAGCACTCTTTCCCAAAACCAGCTTGTAAAGTGAAGCCATCTGAGGTCATCAGCTGATATTTAGTTGACCTGCCAGATGTTTACCTTTGAATGATTTTAGTGACCAAGCAGACCACAACAGTCCAGAAATATGATAGAGCAGCCTGACATCAGCTGTCGTGGCAGATGTGCCTTATAATAAGACTTTGGGATTTTTTTTTTAAAGTCACTTGTAAGTATTTGCAGTCACAGGTTGCAGGTTTTTTGGGCTTGCTCCAAAAGTGCAGTTGTTTATTTGGGCTTGCTCTGCCCCTATTATGAACTCTGTCTCCTCCATCTCTCATTAAAGAAAGCACAACTCAATAGTTTGTCCCATTATAGCAGCCGTCCACCAGCCTGTTTCTCTGGCTAACCCCCGTCCTCTCTCCCTGCCTCATACAGCCAGGGCACTGAGCAAGTGAGAGACAAAAGAGTTTCAAACCTATGGGCTGTCTTCGGCTTACGTTTACTTAGATAACAAAGCAGTGAACAAAATAGGGGAAAAACATCCTCAACAGAGTGGGAGAGGATAAATATGATGTGAAGTTGGAGACAAGGCAAAGACTCTGTGCAGGTGAGAGAGAAAATTAAGATTTTTTTTGAGCAGGGCCTTTCCATGTGGAGTTGGCATCTTCTTCCTGTGCATGCATGGGTTCTCTCCAGGCACTCTGGCTTCTTCCCACAAACAAAAAACACGCTCATTAGGTTGATTGGTGGCTGGTTAATTGCCCTTGGGTATGAGTGAGAGCCTGAATGGTTGTCTGTCTCTCTATGTGGCCCTGTGATTGGCTGGCAACTAATTTAGGGTGTACCCAGCCTCTCTCCCAATGACAGCTGGGATAGGCTCCAGCCCCTCTGTGACCCTAAAAGGGATAAGTGTTAAAAAAAAAATAATGAATGAATTTATATATATTCAAATATATAGGCTATATAAATAAATAAATAAATAAATAAATATATATACATATAAATATATATATATATATATATATATATATATATATATATATATATATATATATATATATATATATATATATATATATATACATATATATATATATATATATATATATATATATATATATATATATATATATATATATATATGTATATATACACAAATATATATATATATATATGTGTGTGTGTATATATCTATATATGTAAAGTGCCCAGCATAAATGAGTACAACCCCAATTAAAACTAATGCATTAATCAATGTCTACATAAACAAAAGAACAATTTCTAAAGTTTTGACAGAGCTGAGTTTAAAATAACATTTTTTTTAACCATAAGATGAAAATAAGGGTAATTTGATTGGGGTGTACTCATTTTTTCATCCTGATCTTAAATTGAGAAAAACACTTTTTTGTGTTCAACTTAAAAAATCTTGTTTGCAGTCATTGGCCCACATTTGGGGGAGTATTTTGTGGTATTGGTATTGGTACTGTATGTCATAGAAAATGTTGATATTGAAAGGAAACTAAACGTTTTCTGACAAATCTGAAGGGGTGTACTCATTTATGCTGAGCACTATATATATTTTATATATATACATATATATATTTTATATATATATATATATATATATATATATATATATATATATATATATATATATATATATATATATATGTAGATACGTATATACAGGTTAATTTGCTTGTCTCTGGCTTATCTGCACTTTGTTTATGATTTAGCATAATGCTGTTAAAGAGTCCACATTTTGTCTTGATTCAGGTCCATATGTTTATTTTTGAAGACTTTTTGAGTGTGTCCATCATCTCCAATGTTCAAGAAAACTTCTAATTTTCATGTACAGAGTACCCCTGATCCTCCTGTATTCTCTCACTGTTTGAGGCGCTCTATAGCTCCTGTTTGTTTCAGGCTCTCCTCACATGGACCAGGTCCGGTCTGATTGATTTACTCAAATGACCTCCATCATTTGTTTAAGCCTGTGAGGACTTTCATTTCAAAATGATTAAAAAAGAAGTTCTGAAATTAAATGTAATTAAGGTCTAAAAGTAATAAATGCCAAATACAATTTGACCGTACAAAAATTAAATGTTTCAGTAATTTCTGGTCCATTCCTGCAGAAAGTTGTCAAGCTCTTGGTAAAAATGTGGCCCGACATTTCTTTTTATTGTGCTCAGAGTGTGAAAGCCCCGGGCTGGAAAAAAACAAGTCTGTGTAATAAATGAGAGCTTAGTCATTTGCTTTCTTCATATGATCTGGCACCCTCTGTGACCCAAAAACATCTTAATCACAGTCTGAGGTCTTAATTCCAGGAGAGGAGGAGACAAAGAATCAGCTCTCCTGGAAAACAAGGTGATGGATTCACCCGTTTATTACGGCCAAAGTCATCATGAGGATCTTTTCTCAATCATGTCCACTCTCTTTCACAGCATTGGAATTTCTGAATCTGAAAAGCGCCGCTGGACATGTGACAGATAGTGGGAAAGAATGAAATCAAATCATGGTCGTTTTCAGAAGAGTGCAGGAGCCAAGAGTTCGTGTTGACAGCATAATGGGGAATTTCTATGGGGAAAGATTTTTCTTGTTTTCAGGATGGATTAATTGTGTTTTGGAAAATGTTCATTCACTCCCAGACTCCCTTTTGTCGGGTCAATGATCAGACTTGGCCTTAACTTTGGATATTTCCCTCCTAAATGTTGTTTTCCTGTTTTATATTAGATCTTTCTTTTTCAACAACCAAACACTCAAGGGTCCGTAACGTTAAATCTCGAATGTCGTGCAGATAAAAGGGCTGCAATGTCTTTGGGAATCTCTGAGTGCAGTGATAGATTAATCTTGAGCAAGTAAAGTAAGTGCATATTTAGGGCCCTCGGATGAATTATCCAGCGCTGATCCGTCATTATAATAGTAGAGCTCAGGCTGTCATTTGTGCTGAGAAATGTTGCTCCATTCAGTTATTTGCACAGCTGCAGGGGGTCATAAATTACTACAGAAGACACACACACATTAGTCTCAGAGTCTTAGAAAAGGTAGCCTCACGAGTCCCTGTAAGGACTCACTGTTACTCTGACAGAGCGGCTGTTCTTTATCTCATATGCACACTTGAGATGGAAGATGGCAGCATGTGAGGTTTGAAGAAAATCAGCAACTACTTCATGATTTTCTGGAGACCTTAAACCATTAAATCAAACATCACTGCCTCATAGATAAGCCCTTTTCTAAGATGAGAACATTAAAACGAAATTCTTTTAAAGAGCAAAATTGTCAAAAACTCTTCAGATTTTGATGGACAGGCTTGACACTTTTCTGTCATTTCATTTTTTATCCATCATTTTTAATTTTTATTTTCTAATGACAATAAAACATAACCTGAATGACAACATTCAAGTAGTTAAACAATTTAATCACCTATAATCCCTCATGTGAAGAGCAGTCTAATCTTTAGCGTCATATTTCTAAACTGACAGCAGAGCTCGTCATCGTCTCCAGCACACTGTAGAATGTTTTTGTTAATTTTACTGTAACTAAATGTCTTTACAATAGCATTATTTTATTTTAACATACAGCATAATTACTGTAACTATTGTATTTTGTATAGCATAATTATCATAATTACTGTCTTTCATTTACAGCATCATTGCGCTATATTATTCAACAACTTCTTTAATGAATCTAACACAAGTTAACTTGCTGTATTATCATTTATTTTGCTATACCTTTAACTATTTAAATAATCTTTTATGGCAATTTATCATTTTGTTAAAAGAAAAAATAACATTTGACACTGCTTATTGAATAAAATACTTTACTCAAGGATTTAATTCACCCAAAAATGTTTAACATCTTCTAAAATAAATCTTGCCTGCTAATGCTCAGTTTTCCCCTGGGCAAAAGAGAATTTTAGTGGTGATTTTTTTCTCTTAATGAATAAATCAATCAATCTTTATTTATATGGTGCTAATTCATAACAACTATTATCTTAAAGGTGTAGTGTGTAGAAGTTGGCTGCATCTCACCGAACAGAAACGGTGAATATAGGATATAATGTTTCTATTTGTATGTAAAGTCCGTCGAACTAGGTGTACAATCATACCCATGAAACTTTTGTTTTCTTTTTATTAAGTTAGAAAAGGCTTTTAATATTTATGTACCACGGGTCTCCCCTTTGTGGAGGCTGACATGACGATCCGCCATGTTGTCTACTGGTGGGTTTTGGGGACGAAAAGAGCGAAACGAGATTGTTGAATACATTAATGTTTGCTTGTGTTACTAAAAGTTTACAAAACCGATAATCATCATCTTTACTGATCTATAATCTATAAAAATAATAGTTAGAAATATGAATGAAAAAAGCCTCAACTCGTAACTGTTGTAAATGATGTTCACGATCCTTTTTGGTCTTCACTGACTCTCGCCGCTCAGTGATGTGATGTTTAAGTAACGAACTGGCTCATTCCAAAATCTGAACGCTAGATGTCGCTAAAATGCCAATTTCTACAAGCTGCACTTTTAAGACACTTTACAATAGAGCAGACTGAAGCCATGTTGACCCACTGGCCTTTTCAGTTATTTACTGTACAGATATTTTACAGCAGGTAGCCGTAGATAATATGGTTAAATGCTGTTATGTTTACAGAAATCAGCATGCTCTCCCATAATCCATTGTCATTTACAGTAATTTACTGTATAGACCTTTTACGGCAGGTAGCTGAAGATATTACGGTAAAACACAGTTACATTTACAAAAAGTCAGCTACAGTGCAGGATGATCCAGGCAAATTTAAGATTTTATCATTAACCTTTTAAAGACTATTCACTGTCTCGAAATGTAGTATTTAAAGACTTTGGTCCATTCAAATGCTTTTTAAGAAGTTAAATTATCGAGTGAATGATTATTTTCTTTACACTGCTCCTCTGCTGCACGCCATCAAAAGGTTAAACTTTTATAGACAAAAGCAGCTACTAAATGAGTTAATGAGGGTGTGACAATAATATCCAATGTTTAAAACAAAGCCTTCGCCTTGGAGAAAGAGAGACCGGCTAGAGAAAAACACCCTCATCCTCTTCAAGCGTTAAGAGTCCATGACTCCAAACGGTCTCCAGACACTCGGCTGAATAGTGAAGACACTGACAGCCTTTGACTGATTAACTCCTGATTTATTAATGAGAGCAGTTTAAAATTCCCCATTTCAGACTGATGATTCACTTCTTAGTCAACCCTGGGATTGACTTTTCTGTCTTTCATCACATAAAAAACCTCACAGAGCACCTCCAGCTCTCAGTGTGATGATTTTCCCTCCAACTGCACACATCTGTTCTAGCTGTGCTTTTATTTTAGACCCTCTTGTTGTTAGGCAAACTTGCACAGAAAGGTGAGTACAATTTCCCAAAATAGCGTCTTCCACATGCACACAGCTCTTTGATATACCTAGGCCTGTGGCAGAGTGACGATTGCTTTAACCTTGTGTGTATTTTTGTGATTTATGGAGTGTCCTCTTGACTAGTTAGCACAGTTTTAATAGAATCAAAGCAGCGTAGGCCTGCTGTGATTCAGCACTTCAAATTTTAAAGCATCACAGCATTCAGTGCTGTTCGGCTTACTCTTTGAAACTTACATGTTATTGTACACCAAAAGTTCATAAAACAAAACATTTTCTTAAACCTGATATCAAATTTAAAGGGATAGTTCAGTATTTTTGAAGTGGGGTTGTATGAGCTCCATATGGCCACTAAGTACATTAGATGCAGTAGAAAGTTCTCTCCTCTCCCTCAGTCAGCCACAGTTTGTAAGAGTCTGTTACACAGAACTAGCCGCAAACAGGGAAGTAGCGTACCAAGAACAGAGGGTATTTTCGCCGCCTACAAGAACTCCCATCAAAAAATAATACCACAGTTTAGGAGTACACTACCTATGCGGGTTTTTCAGTGCTTTAACTTTTCGGAAATATAAAGTTTATCTGGAACTAACCGATTCACGTCATGTATTCCTCCGCGCAGCACTTCCGCGAGCCCCTGAATCACTACTCCTCCATCGCAGCTGATGTAAACATAACAAGCTAGCGGCTTCAGGCGCCAGTTGTATCCTCACTGATAGCAGATTATTTGACACATATTTCGGAGACAGGGTTTTGGTGTTGCTTCCCTGGATGCAGAAACAGATGTGTATCATGGAGAACTCATAGTTTTCATCCCTTTAAACTATCAAACTGCTAAATTTATAAAATCATGTCCACAGTCTGCAAATCTGTGCCTTAAGTTAAGAAGATGAAACTGAAAATTCATGCATTACGCTTATCTGCACGGAGCAAATAATCAGATAATATAGGCAAAGAACAGTTTCTACTTATAACTGAGTCTAAGGGAGCTGTAAATCAAGGCAAGGCTCTCTGTGTGAGCCCTGTATTCTTGTAGTCAGTGAAGTGGCTGAAAGAGCTCCCAGCAGCTCTGCACCTTTAAACTCACACAATTACGCAAAAATAACTGCACCCATTAACAGCAGCTCATCTGAGTGCATTCTCGTGAAAGGTACAACACTGCTGGGAGCCCTTTCAGCCTCTTTACTGACTGTTGTCGAGTACCTGACACAACCTAACTTAAAAAATACTGAACTAAACTTTTAAGTGCCCAAAACAGAGAGGACTTCCTTTGTGTGTGTGTCTGCATGAGAGCAGTGGCACACTGGATCCCCCTCTTTTTCCAGTCAGCCTCCAAATATTTCTCTGAATTCATCCATCAAAAAAATGACAGAAAATACTCGTTCAATGTGACTCCTGCTTAATATAACAAAGTTTAACAATTCTAAGCCTAATATTACTTTAAGTTGTTTAGTTTAGATTTTTTTTTTTATTGTAATTGGTGCTTCAATAAAACATGAATATGATATGAAACATTAATTCTGAGGTAGGAGACAGTTTTAAAAGCTGATCCTGTGTCATATAAGACCCCCATCTTTATCCACTTCTGCGTGCCATCCTCGATGTTGGAGCTATGTCCCTTCCTGATGAAAAAATAATGGCATTATGGGTACTTTGAAGTGTGTATGAACAGAACACATAAAAAGTCTTCCTACTGAGTTTGGACTTTGGTAACAACAAATTGGATACTGTACCACAGCCAAAGACTGAACATTTTGTGCTTTCGGATTGAACAAGAAGAAGTGCTTGAATCTTTTCCTGGAATGACTAAATTACAGAGATTAACAAGTTACATGCAAAAATATTTTTTAGTTTTTACGTGGTCTGCAACAAGAGTGAGCATATTTAAGGCTTTTTGATTCCTGACTGACTGGTTAAATGCTAAACTGTGAAAACAGGACCAACCTAAAAGCCCCACACATTTTGTAAACAGTGTACTTTACAATTGGTACGAATGAACTGAATGTCATACTCCTATATAATGGTGACATCCACAGGGAGATGGCAGTGCAATTCTCCACGAAAAAATGCTGTGGTTAGTATTTGTGCTAACGAACTTCATATAAAGCCTTCGGAAAAAGGTGTAGCAGAGCTGGGTGATAGAGAGGTGGAGGAATGAGTCCAAAAATTAAAGAATTTAGCACTTTTGCATCCCAGAGCCGAAAGTCTGTGGGATTCAGGTCTGTGATAAACACATGTTTACGTACAGCTTTGAGCATTTCATTTTGCAACATAAAATATGGCTGACATTGCCCCACTTTTGAATTTCAAAGTGTTGTTGTGTTTTTAAAAAGGATGGTTGGTAACAAACTGCAAACAATGTATACAAAAATGGCCCTAATGCAGTTATCTCTGAATATTTTTTATTCAACATTAATACACATGATAGCCACAGCTATGGGGACCCACTTGATCATGTAGGACAGGGAGAGCATTCTTGGGCCCTGTCATCCCTGAAAGGGATGAGCAGTATAGAAACTGGATGGATGGACTAAACAAACAAAACAAAAACAGCAACAACAACAAAAAAAACCTCAACCTACAAACCTGATAGCATGATTAAAGAGCCATTAATTCTCTAATCAATAGCTCAAGATTGATAAGCACAAGTGAGAAAAGAAAACTGTGGCGTTAGAAATTCAAGTGCTTGGTTCAGTATCCTGTAGCTCATAATGAGAGAGCTCTCGTCTCACAGTGCCACATCATTTTCAGGAGATGATGATTATCTCTGGGTATATTTGTAAACCAGTCTTGGCCATAAATCTAAGCTGACATATTGGTACTAAAATCAATGCGATACTGTGAATGTGTGTGTGTATTTACAGAGATGTGTGTGAATTGATGCTCCTAATGTCTCTCTGCTCTCTCATAACGACTCCTCATTCTCATTTAGAGCGGGATATGGATCACTGCCGCTCCGCCACTGCTGCTGTTCAACGCCTGATATCTCTGTCCAATGAGATCACAGGAGCTGCTCATGCTCACACTGCTCACCTCTCGGGGTGACAAATATGACAATTACCTTAAGTACCAGGCGCTGCTGTTCATTCCTTAAAGAATCAATCAGGACCGGGAGCAGCGAGGCCCCAAGACGCCTTCACTTGTTTGGCAATTGAGAAGAGAGGCTGGAGGGTGAACTACACAACGGCTTTTAGACGCTCTGACAGCTCTGCTTGTTGCTGCTGGTGAGAACAAGGGAGTAGAAATAACAGGTTTGTTTCTCTCATACTTGAATGTCATTATTGTGGCACAAACCAAAAGAGTTGGGATGTTGTTGAAACACAAAGAACATAATACACTGATATACAAATCATCTTAAACCTATGTTCAATTAAATACAGAGTAAAGAAAAGACATGAAATACTTTAACTGTTGACCTTTTTCTGATACATATTCTAAGTTTGATGCCATTAATTGTTGGGACATGGTCATAAACCATTTGTTAAAGCTATTATGTAATATGATGAAAGGTAGGTGAATATTTTAACAGGTTGTCTCTGCCTGGCTGGATACATCTCTGAATGTCTACCTATATATATATATATATATATATATATATATATATATATATATATATATATATGTGTGTGTGTATATACATATACATATATATATATATATATATATATATATATATATATATATATATATATATATATATATATATATATATATATATATATATATATATATATATATATATATATGTGTATATATATGTGTGTGTATATATATATATATATATATATATATATATATATATATATATATATATATATATATATATATATATATATATATATATATATATATATATGTGTATATATATGTGTGTGTATATATATATATATATATATATATATATATATATATATATATATATATATATATATATATATATATATATATATATATATATATATACATATATATACACATATATAGATAGATAGATATAGATATAGATGGATATAGATAGATATAATGTATGCATATATTTCTGTATCTATAAATTGAAGAGTATGGCTTCAGCCTGCTCTATCGCTTACTGCTGTGTCTTCAGAAGCACTTCTAACTCATCACACCTTGTTCTTCAGGGAGTTAACGTTTCCCATGAGGATCGATGGATCCTCGATCCTAGCCTTTAGCTTAGCGCCAGCTCTGCTTTTCTGATATGGCTTCCTCAGCTTATCTGGAATTGGATGTTTAAGTCCTTGCTGAGTCTTTTGAAGCACAAGCAGGTCTTCTCTACTGTGCACAATCTTAAAAAAATACAATAAAAAAGGAAACACAACAGTATATACTACTGAGAAACTTGGTCTTAAAAGTATACTACTTTTGAAGTCTGCAGTATTTATAAGGAAGTAAAGACTCTGGCACTAAGTTTATTTTTTATTGAGAGCAGCGACATGAGTATGGAAACAGAGGTCCCTGAGAAGAGGAGACTGGATGTTATGTGTAGTACTTTTTTAAAAAAAGAAAACATTTTCCTGTATAATAGCAGTGAACAACCAGGAGGTCAGACTAAACAAACAAAACTAAACATCAAGGTTTCTCTGGGGTGAGGACCTTGGCTTGAATACATTTTTCATTGTGCTGTTAGTTGAATTAATATCTTCACATGTGCTCCTGAGGTTCAGGTTCATGGATTTCTAAAGGCTGCAGCTAGAAGAACTATTGCCTGACAGTTCATGCCTCTGTGAGGTAGACAAAAAGCAGACAGTAACGTTAATTGGGGGTCCAGTATATGAGCAGTGTTTTCTGTGTTATATGACTGGCAGAAAAAACATATCTCTTATATCAATGTACATGACATTTTTGGTGATAAACTTTGGATTTCAGGGCCAGCTTAGTGTACTGAGTCAAATTGATGGATTAAATAAATGAAGCATAGCATCAGTTCATTTAGGACACAGAAGTCTAAATTAACTGAAGCTATGCCCAGCTGAAAACTTGGCACATTAATCTTGTCTCCCACTCCTATTTAATCACAGCACATTATTCCCTGCACAGAGATCTGTTTCAACAAAAATCACAAACGCTGTTTAGTAGTATGCAATGATGTCTGATGCAGTTTTTCTTTTTTTGCAATTCCTATCAAAAAGTAACCTTGCACAGCAGGTGGATCTGTCTGATTTAACCCTCCTATTATCCTTAAATATTACTAACACATTTGATATTTGCCTCCAGAAAATTATTTACATAAAATTGTTGACCAAGGTTTTTGTGTCAGGCACATTATTTATTTGTTTAATACATAAATAACTCCTTGATAATAAAATCAGTGAGTTGACCTGCTCTCTAAAGCCACTATAAGGCCAAAATTTTTAATTATCTTGAAAAATTTCCATACAAATCTCCTCAAATTTACTGACAACATTAACAACAACAAGAGCATGAACCCTCTTGGTTTTGGTGGGTCAAATTGACCCCAGGGGAACACCAATATGTGCAGTATGTGTTCAGCACTTTGAAAAAATATTGTCATGATAATTTTTTGCTTATAAGTTGTCCCCATCAAATAAGGAAAAGTCATGAAATATGAAGCAAAAACAAAAAAGTCAGCTATTATCATTTGAATGATAAACATTGAATGAGGTCAAATTGACCCCAAGGATAGTAGGAGGGTTAATGTCCCAGGCAGATCCTTCTTGCCAAGGTCCAATCTACAATGATTGTGAGAGGCCCAAAGCGGGACGGCCCAATCACAGTTCTTTAGAGCAGGAAGAGATGGAGATACAAGCATGAAGACAGCAGGAAGTGACTACTCGGACAGAAGTTTGCATAGATGCTAGAGGTTTTTCAGATCTGGGCCACATTTCTTTATTCAATAAAAACAATTAACACTACAAACTTCTCTATAGTATGGATATTTTCACTCTACTTTGGAGATGTTTAGACCTGAGTTTGTTTAGGAACTCAGGTTTTTACACTTTTTACAAAGTGGCTCATGTTAGAACGGTAGCACCCTCCTACTACTAGTAACATTTTCTGATTGCCCGTAATAAATGTTGAATGATTGAATGATCGTCCAATCACCTGGATATACTTCTGAAAGATTCAGACCTCCCCAAATATTTTCTATGGGCTCTTTTCCAGATGGACTGGTGAAATATATTGAAAAGTCCATCTGCTGTACCAGGTTACCAAATCCAGATGTGGATCCAGGAATGTTTCCAAGGATTTGTTCACAGTGTGAAATTGGTCAGTTTTCTACATTTTTGATAATAACCAGCCTGACAGTGCTGGAAATGCCCTGGCAGATGTTTGAGCTCTTGGAGCACTTACTTGTAAATGACCTCTCATGACTCATCTGCAGTACCTCTGTGGCCCACCAGTGGGCCCCCACCCAAACTTTGGGGAGCACCGCTCTACACAGTATACCCACCATATTATTTCAGGTTTGTGTAGTGATTTAAAGATAAACTTCCCTTTTTATCTCAAGTGTATTATACTGTCCTTGTCTGTCACAGAGTGATTATTGTCCTTTAATCATTGTTTATTTTGTCTACAGTTAAATAAAAACATGCTGTCTCATCAGCTGACTTGACTGGCATTCACGCGGAAACATTACTTTCCCCTCTGGAATTCTCCCCCCTTGGAGAGTCTCCTTTGAGCTTACGGGATGACCGATATCTGATCCTGTAGAGGAACCTCCGAGATCTTCTTCCCAGGCAAAACGACCTCCCTGTTTAATGACCAAATAAGGGTCCGGCCTATGTGCTGGATCACAGGAAAACATGTTTTGAGTTAGTTCACGGCAGGAAGAGGCGACACAGATACTGCCGGGGAAATCTGATGAGAGCAGAAATAACATTTATGGGGAAAAAGGACATTTTGGTGGGTTTGGAGGAGCTTTCCCTCACATGAAGACAAAGAAGAGGGTGTTTATCTCATGAGGGACCACTTCAAATGAATGATGACCCTCAGAACAGTACAAAGCTGCATGCACACAAGGAAACACTAAGAAGATCCTCACCATTCAAAGCAGAGGTGGTATAGTACAGTAGTAATAGTTGCTGTAGTGATATTACTTTAGTTCACAGTCGCCATGTATCAATATCTTTTAATGTATTAATTTCCAAAATGTAATGAAGTTTTTTAGTTCTAAATAAATGAAATCAATGACTTGTTGAGTCCACACGATGGTGCTGTTGAGTCAAGTCAGGCAGGTGATGTTCCTGATGCAAGAGTTAAAGGGATACGCCAACTTTTTTTTCTTTTCATGTCTTACCTCATTGTCCATGACAAGCAGATAGACACCATTCTTTTGACTGTGCGTGCAGTAACAAGGAAGAGATGGGCAGAGCTCGCTCACCGCTAATTAGCTTAGCTCAAACACTGGGAGTCAGTGGGTAGCTTTAGCCTGCCTCTGCCTACAATCATCAGATAAACTCTTCAGCAACTAATTTAATTTTATTTACTAACCAGTGGTTGTGTAACCCACTTTATTTGGTTTGTTTTCTATTTGTGATCCTCCGCTGTGTCTGAGTGGCCTCCATAGCCCCAGAATTATTTAAATTTTTTAGGTTAATTTGCTTTGGATTTTTATTGATTAAATTACTATTTTATTTCGATCTCCAGTGCACACCTACACACTGTCAACCTATCAGCACACACCCCACAAAGAAACATCCAGTTCACGAGGTCACTTCCTTTTCACTCCTCTTCAGGTGAAGCACACACAGCGGGGAGAGATGCATTTGAAGATTCCTCCATTACCTGAGACAAACGTCTCATCTCGATGGTGAGGTGTAATTTTGTATTTATGTTCTGTTTCAGTTTGTTTATGTCCGTTTACTGTGCCCGCAGTATACGTGGCATACATTTCATGTCACATTGGTTGTTTTACTTTTTTAAAGGAATTAAAGACTTATTTTTACCTCTTTTGGGTCAGGTTTTTTGCCCCACTATAATAAGACAAATGAAGACCCATGATGGCGAGCAAGGACCACAGACTTTTTGTTTCCCTTCATCTCCCTGGTATGAGAAATTCACTCCACACAGTTCTCACCACAGCGACCAGATCAAGTTTTTCTACCCCCCCCATAAACTCTAAACGGTCCTGTGAGCTTGTTGTGACTGGGTTTTTAACCACATTGTGTTACGTTATATATTTTTAGACTAAGATTTATTTCATTTTCAAAATACATACGAAACTAAACCGCAGGGCCAAGCGCAAAACCACCGTGCAAGTGCTTGTAAGTAGGTAAACAAACAAAGCATGTCCGCATGCGCATGGCTTGAAGCATGTGCCCTGCAGTTAAGTTTGTATATATTTCTCTAGAAAATTACATAAAATGCTAATCTTAGTCTAATACTAGATAACGTGTCGTTGGAGCTTAGCAAGATGGATCTGCGTGATTTCAGACACTTAATCAGGCAGGTCCATCTGCCCTGCAAGATTAATAATTTGGCTCAGTATGCTGCATTTTGGTGAGACTTTGAGCCAACCACTTGACATAAGATTAGAAAAGCACTCGGAGAGTGCAGACCTCAGCCATGATACAATTCTGGATCACCACTCACTCGGATATGATGGCCGAGTCTCTGCTCATGTCTGTCCATGTGGAGAAATCCTCTGCTGGCATTGCAAGGGAAGCTGAGCTACTTTGGTGGAGGTTTGTGATGTTAAAGTGCTTTCTAGTTATATATATATGCAGTATATATCACAAGCTCGTGATGTTGCCCAATGCAGCTTGACATCTGATGCTCACGTGCAGTCAGGATGCCATGAAAGTGGCCTAATTAAGTAAAAAATTAACATTTATTTTGACAAATGTAGTTTCTTACTTTAATTTGCCCTTTAAACTATTTTTTAAATTTGATATCAGCTTATGTGTCATTTCTTTCACATAAATGTTATTTATTAATTTCCAATAGTTTGAATTAGTAGTTTTTTTGTAAGCTGTGATTTCATTGATTTCACTTGTGTCAATACTATTGTTGGAACTTTACGGTCAATCCTAAAGAAGCACAATTTTTAGGGGTCAAAGTTGGAATTCTGAAAAGGGATGAATATGTCAAATCAAGAAAAAAAGAGACTTTGAGGAGCTTCTGAGGATTAGAAGTTTCCCTTTGACATTCATTTTTACTTAGCTGATTTTTCTTTGCTTTACTATTATTTTGCTAAAGTGCTTGATCTTGTTCAGAACATCATTTTGTGGGTTTCTTGCGGACTTATGGACATTTGGATTTCACAGTGAAAACACCCCTCACCGCCTTGCAGTGAACATTTCCAGCATGTTGAGAGATCTTACCATCTTAGATGTCCACATACTGTATTAGATGTATGTGCTTGGAGCAGAAGTCTCAAGGTGCTCGATTGAAATATTTTGTTTGTTGAGGAGGTTGATACAAGAGGAAAACCCCCTGGGGCCCTTTTACTCAAATCGGCCTTGCTCCTTTTGTCACACCCCGGTTGTGACCCCCATGACTCCTCACTCCCTATTTTCCCATCGACATAATAACCTCCCCCAACCTTTTTGATAAGGCCGCTGCGACCTTATTTAATCTGAACTCAACACAAAGACATAGGTCGGAGTTCCTTTTCCTACTTTTATCAAATAGTCTTGCGTTTTCAGTTACTACAATAAAGGAATCAAAGAAAGGATTGTTCTCAAGTAGAAATGAGGTATTAAAGCTGAGACATTGTTTAAAATGGAGGTGAAGGCTGTTTCAAGGTCCCTGCAGAGGTTCTCCTGAGAGTGACAACCTTGTCGATTAACATCAGGTTAAGTGTTAGTGCATGATCCTTCATTTCCACACAAAGTCAAACACACCACCATCATATTTTACACTACTACTGTGTGAGTCATCTGACATGTTTAAGTGAATTTTAATGACCTCTCATGAAACATTTTTCCTGCAAAAAACCTGGACAAGAGCCCTTGTTTTCATGAAGTGGTATATAATTTGAACGGCAGAGAAATATCACCTTCAGCCGTTAAGCAAAGAGTAAAGCTCCAGAGATGCACATATAATAATTTCTCCCCTGATATGCATTTAAGTCAAAAATATGTCAGTGAGTAACGTGCCGTCTGCACAGAGTTCATCCAAGCAACTGGAAGGAGGACAATATTTATCGGCCCCTTTCAATTATTCATTGCTAGTTAGGAGATATAAATACATTTGAGTGTATAAATAATCAAAAATGTTCTTTTTCTGTACATTATTGAAGTCTTAGCTTAGGGTCAATTTAAAGGACATCTCATTGTTGAATTTTTTAAACTCTTATGGTGCATGTCAGCATGTTGAGGATGTGTTTAGCTGCTAAATCTGCCTCAGCAAGCTAGCATAAGTCCAATTCACAGTACCTTTGTGCAAAAACATTGCACAAGGCCATGATATTGGTGTAAATTCATGCTGCAAAATGGCTTAGATGTTCACGACACGGCACGTACCACCTCACAAAAAGACAGAGACACCCGCTTGCAGCGCTCCTGTCTCCCACTGAGTCTGTGTGACTTCTTTCTCATATCACACCTCTGTTTCTACCTCTGGAGACGGAACAAGGAGGAGATCAACTCGTTCCCCCAATCCCATCTCCAGGATGTTCAGAGTGAAGGCGAGACGTCCCAGTGAGGTAAATATTATGCCTTGAAAAGGCAGTATGAATTGGGCTATAGCTGGAGACCTCCAACCAAATTTCTGTATTATTGGTTCTTTCGTATTATTTGGTCAAGGGCCTGATTTTGTCTTGACAGACACTGAGGACCAAATTGAGGTTTTAGATTATAAGGCAACATAAAAAAATCTTTTAAACACTGATTCCCATTTAGCATGCAAACATGAAGTAATTCATTTCACTAAAATATTTCAACTTCGACCTTTTTCTTGCTCAGGGCTCAAACTCAGGTCCCCTGGGTGCCAGTCGTGTGTTTGTTTGACCGCTGCTTTTTCCCCGTCTGCCACCCAAGAAAACTGTCTCGCCCCATAAACCCCTTCACCTGTGAGTGAAAAGGCAACACATTTAAAGCAAATGAAAAGAGTGTTTTAGCTTTATTGTCACTTAGAAACAAGATTAAAAAACAGATTTATCTTCTCACTGACAAATGCCTGTGTGATGTAATAGTAGAGAGGGGTTAGTGATAAAAAAGTATGAATATAATTTATTTGTTAAATTGTGAAGGGAGACTTTTTTTGCAGCAAGAGTTGAGATAACAGTGGTATTGACCTTGTACTTTTAGAATGTCAGAGAGAACATTTGTGCAAAGCTCTCATTCTCAACGACTGGATGAACATGTGGCCCAGTGACCTTGATCTTGACTGCCTAATGTTAACAGCTCTTTCTTGAGTAATAAGGCACATTTGTGTAAAGTTTGAAGAAATACTTTTAAGATGTCCTGGTCACAGGTAAGTGATGAACATGACACACAGTTATCCTGACCTTTGATCTCCAAAAATGGATTTCTTTATCATTGAGTCAGTGTAGATGTGTGTACAAAATTTGAAAAAAAAAAAAAAGAGAAGAAAAGAAAATCCCCAAGGCTTGAAAAATCTTATTCCAGCAAAGGGATGAAAATGAGGCCCCAAGACGGGGTGTCAGGGGATTAGTCTGATAGTGCAGTTGGTTGGTAATCGAAAGGTTGCAGGTTCAAGCCAACTTACACGGACGCTTCCACTGCTGCGTCAGTGGAGTGTAAATGGATATGAAGTGGCATGAATGCGTTAGTTGATACTGATGGATGACTGACATAGAAATGTGAATGTGCAGATGTGACCTGCGGTGTAAAGCTGCTTTGAGTAGTTAAAGAGACTAGAAAACTGCTACATGAACTCAATTCCATTTACCAAGAGGTTTACTTCTCACCTAAAAACCCCAAATGGTTTCAAAATCAAAATAAATAAATAAAAATCACTCAAAGTGGTTGCTAATTTAGTGTGCTGACTGGACTATTTACATGCTCACACACTTTCAGCTGCTTCCTCATATGATACTGCATTAGACACAAACACCAACAACCTTTTTGATGAGGCCCAGTGTGATTGTCTGTTTTAAAATCTGTTTTTATTGACTTTTTGCACAAACATAAACACAGAACAAACCATACACAGAGTCAAACAAATATTAAGTCAATAAATAAATGTAAATAAATAATTAAAAAAGGGTAAAATAATACTAAGTCAGAGGGAGGAGGACATATAAATTAACAAAACTCCAATGCAAGAATCTTCCCTTATAAATTGTTATTCTTTGGACCAATACCCAACATAGCAGTTCTTGATTAAACTGCTGGCTCTTGATCCATAAATAGACCAGTGTGATTGTTTTTTAAAGTGACTGTGTTGACTGGTGACCCATGGCTGCCTGTGTCTGTGGGTGCTGTAGTTTAAACAGACAGGAGTGCCCATGAATGGTTTTTATAAACAGGGTCAATCGAGCTTATCTTATTAATGTTTTGGTTTGAAACCCTAAAAGAGAAATATTTGTTAGAACTGCACACCGAGATCAGTAAACATGGTCACAAGTTACACCGAAAAACTCTTCAGACGTGGTTGGAAAAGATTTTTAAATGAAGCAACTTTTGCATAAAATGTTATATGTTAAATGATGTCATTTCTGTTGTTGGTTGATGTAGAATAAAGGAGTTGAGCAGGTCCACAGGTCATTCCAGACTGTTTGTCAAGGTCATAGTAATATATGTTTGGTGTTTGCAGGAACTATCGTGTATTTAATTTTGCTGATCTCTCTGAAGTTAGTTTCAGTAACTGTAATGATAATGGAATGAGGCTAAAGGAAAGGCCAGATATTTGTAATTGTTGTAAATGAAGCTTTGTAGGTCCACAGCAGCATGCTGTCCACACCTACAGATCCAGAGACGAATAAAGGAGCAAACGAGGCAGAGAGAGGATGGAGAGAGAGTGTTAGAGAGACAGAGATGCACTTTTATGTGGCCCAAGATGTTTGTGAAAACTTCTGTCAGGATTTTTTTTTTTTAACAGAGTAGGAAAACCTCTGTTTTTCAATACTAATTTAATACTTGCTGATGTGTAGACATAGCCTGAGACAGAGTTGACATCTTGTGTAAAATCTGAAGAAAATCCCTCTGAACAGTCTTGAAATAATGAGCAACCATGAAGCAGTGACCTGGACCTTTGACCTCTGAAGTCAGATCAATTCCTACTTGAGTCAGAGTGGATAACTTTGCAATTAAAATAATTCTCCAAAGCAAGCAAGAGATTAACATGAGACCTATTTACCTTGACTTTTGACCCATGACCTCCATAATATACTCAGTTTATCCCTCAGTCTGACTGGACATTTGTGTAAAGTTTGAAGGAAATCCAGCAAATGTTGCTTCAGGTATTGTGTTCAAAAGCGTTGCCTGGAAGTGAGAAATGCACAGGTATGATAAAAGAAACCTGAGATGAATGATCAAAATGTTATTGAAATGAGCTTTTTTACTCAACATTTGTCCATTTATTTGAATTTCTGGAAACATGTTTGCTTGTTTTATTGTTCATGCATATGTTGGTTGTTTGTACCATTTAAACTCAGCACAGTGAGTCAAACCTCAGTCAAAGTAGGGTTGACCTAGCTTGTGTTCAGACATGCAGGGTTTGTTTCCATAAGTGCTGCAATCAGTAGGCGCTGGACGATTGTGTGATTGTTGTTGTTGTTGTTGGCACTCCTTGGCTCCAGCGTTCCCCATTTTCTCCAGACCTGGATCTATATTTAGAGAGCAGGACTCTAATGTTAATGGGATGATAAATGAACTCAGCGAGACCTAATGTCAGGGAGCAGAAAAACCTTGAAGAAAAGCTGAACTGTAGAGGCTGTAATTATCCTCAGGGAGAGATCAGTCACAAACTGCAACAAAGGAAAAGGATTGGATCATGATTCATGGTACAAGAACATGCTGTTCACTTAGTCTACAACACTGATACCACCTTAATGTGCCCATACCATTGTACTCCTTTTCTTAAGGAGATGTTTCCCTTTAGTATTTGTGTTTTACGGTCATCTGTTTATTTTCTGTCTCACCATATGGTCATTTCTTGGAAATATCGCCAGAATAATTTTAGTTTTTTTTTTTTTAATTTGCTCAATGTCCAAGTAGAGTCCAGGATGAACTAATTAGATATTGTAGGTCATGAGTCAAAGGTCAGGGTCATGAAGCCTCTTGTTTATCGATTGCTTTGTGAATGGTATATCTCAAACACGCTTTTAAGGGATTTTCCTCATAATCAGCACAAACGTCTTCACTGATTCAAGCATAAATACACTATACTGAAAAGTATTTGCTCGCCTGCCTTCACTCACATACGAACTTGAGTGACCTCCCATTCCTAATCCAGAGGATTTAATATGATGTTTTCTCACCTTTTGCAGCTATAACAGCTTCAGCTCTTCAGGGAAGGCTTTCCTCAAGGTTCAGGAGTGTTTATGGGAATATTGGACCATTCTTCCAGAAGTACATTTGTGAGGTCAGACACTGATGTTGGACGAGAAGGTCTGGTTCTAATACATCCCAAAGGTGATCTATCAGGTTGAGGTCAGAACTCTGTACAGGCCAGTCCAGTTCTTCCGCACCAAACTCCCTAATCCAGGTCTTTCTGGACCTGACTTTGTGCACTGGTGTGCAGCCATGTTGGAACAGGAAGGGGCCGTCCCCAAACTGTTTCCACAGAGTTGGGAGCATGAAATTGTTTAAAATGTCTTGGTGTGCTGAAGCATAAAGACTTCCTTTCACTGGAACTAAGGGGCCGAGTCCAAATCCTGAAAAACACCCCCACACCATAACCCCCCCTCCACCAAACTTTACACGATGCTGTCTGACAAGTATCGTTCTCCTGGAAACCACCAAGCCCAGACTCGTCCGTCAGTTGCTAGACAGAGAAGCGTGATTGGTCACTCCAGAGAACATGTCTCCTCTGCTCTAGAGTCCAGCCGTGTGCTTTACACCTCTGCATCAACACTCTTCATTACACTTGGTGATGTGAGGCTTGGATGAAGCTGCTCGGCCATGGAAACCCATTCATGAAGCTCTCTACACACTGTTCTTGAGCTAATCTGAAGGTCACATGAAGTTTGGAGGTCTGTAGCTGTTGACTGTGCAGAACGTTGGTGACCTCTGTGAACTATGACCCTCAGCATCCCCTGTGATTTACGTGACCTATGCTTGCTGTTGTTCCCAATCACTTCCACTTTGCTATAATGCCACCAACAGTTGACTGTAGTAGTGAGGAAATGTCATGACTGGACTTATTGGAGGTCAAGGTCAAAAGTCTAATGGCTATGGACCCTTGTGTCCATCCCCTATTTTCCCTTATTTTTAGGGGTGAATACGGATGTGTATCGAATGAATAAATGCATATTTGCAGAACTAAAATTGAATTTGGGGTTCAACACAGATCTGCAAGCTCAGACCAGCAAAAATAAACCTCTCCCCATCGTCCCTGAAGTCTCCAACCAGGGAACACTTGGGTTTCCCCCTGAAAACAATGAAGAAAGACGAGTCTGAAGTAATGTGCTGACATTATTCATGTTCTGATGGGATCTTCAGTGCAGCGATCAGGTGTGGTGAGCTTCAGGAGAGGAAGCACTTTGTGAACATGTTAAGAGCTTAGTTTTTTAACTTGACTTTGGCAAACATTACTCAAAGAAGGATTTTTGTTCTAACTTTGCACTGATGTTCTCTAGCTGTTGGAGGTACAAGGTCAAAGGTCATCATCCCTTGCTTGTGATAAATCAGGACAGCTATGAGGGAATTTCTTTACTGTACAACCACTGTGCTTTTCTTCAAACCTTGTTGGGGTATGTAACCACCCGGCCTCAGTTACAGTATTAATATGAAATATACCATTCAAATGACCTCATCTCATTACTCTTCTCTGGAGACGTGGAGCTGCACACTGTTGGTCACTCAGCACTCCCTCCTCTGCAGCTGCACAGCGTACGTGCATATATAATGTTACAAGAACACAGTGTTTGGAGAACGATATATCTTCTGGCTTGTTTCATGTTGTTCTTTTGCACCCTGTGAGATTCTTTTGCTCTGGATGCTTCGGCCTACACGATAAAATATTGCCGGTTTGGTTTTACGTGTTCAGAAGAATGTAGAAATAAAAACCTGGCGGGGAGAAGCAGGGTCAGTTGCTTATAAGGGTCTAAAATTTCAGTCTTCTTTTCCAGCTGAAGCAATGTAAGCTTTCTATAATTACTGAGTGGAGCTGCAAAAGACCTTCAAGGAAATGTTAACAAATCATCCTTGAACTGATTTGTAGAGTGGGATATTTGTCCTTGAACTACTTTTTTGGTGGTTCACATGCTTCAGTAATCTAATTTGTTCCTTGACAGGTTTCATTGGACCCTTTAAAATACTTGCTTGAAGCTAAATTCACTGAATACATATTGACATAAATGGGGCATCTATGTCTCCTTTTGTTGTATAAATGTGATTTTATAAAAAAACTGTTTGGTACTGATGCATTGAGAAGGGATTTTTGATATTTATTTTGAATTGAAAATAAAATTTAAAACTGAAAAAGAAAAGATTGAAACTGAAAATCTTTGTGTTTGAAACATTTATATTGGCACTGAAAGAAGTTATACAGAAAAATAAAACAGTCATTAAAACTTACGATGATATTATTTTATTATTCTGCTTAGTTGTTGATATTTAATGCATTAGGATGTTTTTTTTCATGCCAGTATTTATGTTTTTGATTATCTTTTTTTTTTGTTTTTACAATGTCAGTATTTTTTGGTGTTCTGGTTTTCAGTTTTAACTTGCTGTCACTCTTGGCGTGTAGGGATGCACTCTAAAATCTAACAAGTTGGCATTACTTAAAAAATATTTTGGAAACCGATTGCCTTAAAAAAGTTAAGTAAATATGATTGATAGTCTAGACTACATTTACTTTATATTTACTTGTTTTGTGTACTCGGAACCCTGTTGTATTTACTTAATTTGATTGAGTTATTTTAACTTGGATTAAGAAAGTTATGTCAACTTCCTATGTTAGTTATCCACCAGTATCAACTCACACATTCCCACTCTTTTATGCCCATTTACACACCAGAAACTTGGGGCAATGTGTCTTGCCCAAGAACTTATCACCATTTGTTGCCCAGAGCTGTATTCGAACTTGCAACCTCTTGATTTTCCAACTAAGTGCACTATCCAACTGAGCCACCAACACCTCACATACAAGCAACCACAACAAAGGATGTTTAGTAGTTAAAAAAAATTGGTGTTTCAGTTCCGTGTTGCAGCTTAATGCAGATGCGTTAAATAACTCACCTTGAGACTAAGAGAAATTCTGCGTGCCCCAACATCGAAATCAATCTGCAGAGTAGTCTCCCGCCTGGCTTTACTGCACATGTGCAATCCTGAACTCAGTGTTCAATCACCATGATAAAAGTTTCAAGTCCAGCCTACACACAGGAATTAAGTTGTATAATTTTCTCAAGCTAAATGGGTTCCTTACTCATATTGATTGAGTTCAATCAACAGGTTATTAAGATTTAAGTAAAGTGCACAAATGTAATTTAAGTAAGAATAACTATTACATTTTAGAGTGTGGGGTTAAGAGGAGGGGCAAAGTACATGTTATTTGGTTATATTTATCTACAGTTTTAAAACAGCACATTTGAACAGTAAAATTGACATATTCTGATGTGTTTTGCATTATGTTAATGAGTCCTTTACCTTGTTTTGCATAACCAATAATTTCAACTGCATTAAATGAAATACAAACACTGGAACACAGTTAAAAGCTAATCTCTCAGGCCTTTATAGCAGAGAATCAAACCTCTGACCTTCTGCTCCCACAGTTATGTCCTCCTTACCAGCAACTTAACCACTGAGGTACACCACAGTCTGGGAGTGAAACTTGAATAAATCCACAGTGCATATCATCAACAATTCAATATCCTTGAATTATAGATATTTCTTTCTCTTGAATCACCTGCTGTACCATTTTGAATTTATGCAAAACATGGTAAAGAAATGATTGACAGGATGCAAATCGCAACAAAAAACATTGTTTTGATGCTCAAGAATGCTATTTTGAAACTGTAGGCAAATACAGGCAAATAAAATGCACCTTTGTCCCTCCCCTCCATGCAAAGTTTAACAGTGAGTTGAAACTAAAAATCAGAGATGAAACTTAAAATCATAGTTGAAACTAAAATAAGAGTTGAATCTAAAAATCAAAACTGAAACTGAAAATCATAGTTGAAACTAATAAATAAGAGATGAAACTGAAAATGAGAGTTGAAACTAAAAGTCAAAGTTGGAACAGAAAATCAGAGATGAAACTTAAAATCAGGGTTGATACTGAAAATCAGAGTTAAATCTGAAAATCAGAGTTGAAATTGGAAATCTGTGTCAAAACAGAAAATGTGATTACGGACTGTAAATCGGGGTTGAAACTGAAAAATGAAACTAAAAGTCAGAGCTGAAACTAAAATCAGAACACTGAAAGAAAAAACTGACATCAAAAAACATGAAAACTGGCATCGAAAAATACATCTTAACAAAAAATTAAACAAAAATAAAGAGATTTTAAAACAACACACTCTTGACAGTAAAGTAAGTCAAATATCCTGTTCATTACATATATGCACACACACGCACACACACATATATCTGTCACTATAGACTGTAATCAAAGTTGAATAGTACTTTATTTATCATAACTACAATTGTTGCTGCAGCTTGTATTCATATAGCATTTAAAAGTATTAACCCGTTACCAGTTGGTGCTGGTTATGGGGTCATGAGGATTCTCACTGCAAACAGTGGTCAGTTAGAAGCAAGCCAAGACCGCCTCTTTGTTAGAAATCTCATCTCAGTTGTGGTTTACCTAAAGGGAGTTTAAGTGCTGTTTCCACTTGTGTTGGGACACATGTTCTTCCCCAGGTCTAAAAGTCTTCTCAATGAATGTTGTGGGTTTTTTTATTCATAGCATAAAACAAGTGTTTTTTAATAACTATTATATGTTTTATTTATTCTGTTTATTTTTCTATAATTGCTTTCAGGTGGTTTCAAAGCATACATTTGTTTCACTAAGTTTGTGGTTTTATCTAAGACTCTTGCTTATAAAGGTTTAGATCAGTGTCATGAGGACGTGACCGGTGTTGTTGTGAATGTTCTTTCACCACCAGAGGGAGCCATCATTTCTCAGTTAGACCAGATCAAGTTTCTCCTTAGTGTCAGTCTTATCTCCCCCAGCTTTTGTTAGGCCTGTGCAACAGCTATGGTCAACTTTTCAGTGTTTATCTGAGTGTAAGTGCGTGTGCACTGGTGTGTGTGTTCGTGTGTAACCCTATCTGGCTCGGTCAGAGAGTTGTTGGGCCGTGTGATTCTCCAGAGTAAATATGAAAATAAAGCTTCACGCAGGAAAGCCCTGATTAGTCTGTCACTCCTAAACTTACCGCTAAACCTACCCACCTTCCTCCCCCTCTTTACCAGCAGTATTTCCTCTCTCTGTCAGAGTTGGTCGGGAGTGTCAGATTTAATCTGGTGCAGGGGTCGAGCGGGCCCCGGGGTGTGGGGAGATACCCATCATTTTCAGCTTGTGTGTGTATGTGTGTGAATGTGTGTGATGGATGGAGCAGATAGAGGAAAGGATCAGTCCGAGCAGGAGGAAACAACCTGACAAATTCAATAAAACCCCTCTGAAGCGCTCTGGCCTCCTCTCCTGCTTCAAGAGTAAATATGAGTTTGTCTAAATGCGCTCAGCAGAGCATTACCCATGTGTATAATTGTCTCATTTTTTGTCCAGATCGCTCTTCTGTTCTCTTGTTTCACCGACTGAACCCAATTACAGGTGTCACCATCACTCACCGTGCTGCACGGAGCGGATGATTCAGGGATGTGGGAAATTTATTAGTCGTTTGAGGGGTGATCGCATCGATTATCCATGAAACCTTCTGACTGACTCTTTCAATCATTAACACTCAAATCAGGCTCCAAAAAGCTCAACTTTGATTGCTCGGACTGAGTTTACTGTTTCCTTTAAATGATGCTAAAAGCAGACCCATATAATTTTCTATGGAGGTCTGTGCGGAGTTTAAGATCAACATATGTACATTTAGAAACCATGTGGATCAACCAGTGGAATGTCTAATGCTGTCTTTTTTCCAGGTTTCAATCAAGAGAATGTCTAAGTTTGGAAAATTATGACAAATTATGATTAATAGGGATTTCCCAACATAAGGTCTACCTCTCTAAGCCACTTTGTTTCATTGGGTTTATGGATCTATTTCATTAGCGGAGATGCAGGAATTGAGATATGCCAAATAAAACCCACACATTAGAGTTTATGGCGCTGTACAGCTTAAAGCTCCCTAAAGGAGTTTGAGGTGGTTGTGAAAAACATTGAAATTAAATGTTAGGCTTCACGTTGATGAATGACAGCCACTGAGGCCATCAGAGAGAACATTTAATATTTCCATACAAGCATTTTAAATGCTGGTTATGCTTGCAAAATAATGACCTGGAGATGTAATAATTAACAGTGCCATGTGACAGTAAAACACTATCTGGTCACTTTATAAGGTACACATTGCTAGTACCGGTGTAGGTACCAGATGTGCATGGGCTGCCAGATCGGCTCGGGGCCCTGCGCCTGCCGATGACGTCACACTACTGCAACTCCACTCGGACAAACTACATTGCACCCATTGAACAGGACTCAGTGTGCTCGGTTAAAAGCCCCTCACGGTTTTCTTAATTTCCGTTTGTTCGTTCAAGTCACCTCGAACCTTTGTCTCCATTTAGTACAGAGAATTGAAACTTACTGTACTGTAATTTTAATTCTAAATGAAAAAGAAAAAAAAAGATGCACTCAGATCTCTCTTTATCAAGAGATGTTTTTCCTTTTATCTCACATTTCCTTTCGCAACCTAAACTTCTTTCACCCATCCCAATAAAGCTCTTTTCAATAAGAAGGTGTATTGATTTTTTCCCAATTTGTTTATGGTGTGCATCTAGCACAATTATTTATTAGACCAATTATTAATTATACTTCAGTTCATCAAAAAACACATCCTCTTATTAATAACAGGAACACATATTGGCAATATGAACTTATTTTTCCCATGTCAGTAAAGTAATTTGGATATATAGATTATTTTTTTATTTGTGATGTGCAGTCTGGGATTATTTATTTATTGGACCAAATATCAGTTACTTTATTTATATTTAAAAGTACGTCCTCCTCGTGATAGGAATCGTCCATGTTTTCTCCGAAGAACTACGATCCCGTGATACCTTATCCGGACCAACCACAATCTTCTACATCATCCTGCCAACATCCGGCCAATCATATAGCGTGACGTCATCGTCAGGCGCAGGGCCCCGAGTCGATCTGGCAGCCTGAGCACATGTGGCACATTAGACCTTATTGCCCTCATAACTGCCTTAATTTTTCCTTATAGATCCAACGAGGTGCTGGAAACATTTCTAAGAGGTTTGGGTCTACATTGACAAGATAACATCACACAGTTGCTGCAGATTTCCACCACATCCCAAAAGCACTCTTTTAGATAGAGATCTGGTGACTGTGGAGGCCACTGGAGTACAATAAACTCTTTGTCATGTTCAAGAAACCAGTTTGAGAGGATTTGAGCTTTGAGACATGGTGTGTTATCCTGATGAGAGTAGTCATCAGGGTAGGCTGACCATATTCTGAAAACTCAAAAAGAGGACCCTCAGCACTATGTGTTGCATCATGACGCATGAAGCATGCACGCTCAATATCTTGACAGGTAGGTACATTGGAATAATGACAGTGGTCCAGTGCAGCGCTTTAATATAAATATTAACCCCTTTATTACTATGAATAATGGCTGCCTGGTCTTTTTTGCCTTTTTTGTCAATAAATGTGTCAGAAAAAGCCCTATGAGTAAATTATTTTGCACCTTGTTTCAGGTAAAAATAAAACATTCTAGCATGTATTTGTCATTATTAAGTTGTTAATGCTGAAAACAGTGTGCAATTACAAGAGCAGAAAAAGGAGATTTAAATTTTAAACAGGTTCCTCTTTATAAACAATTCTAAATGAGCATGTACAACACTTTTGAGAAGACAAAACAGAAACTCATCCTATTTTATATTATTTATGATTAGCATTTTTTTAACTATGATGAAAAAGACATTGACAAAAAGATGAACTAGGTGAAAATATGGCAAAATTCGATGAAAATACGTCAAAAGAACGGCAAGAAAACACTCCAGCATGATAGTAATGTCATTATTTACAATATTTTTACATTATTTACACAGAAAATACAGATAAACCACCAATAAATGACTTGCATGTTTGTCTTTTAATCCTCTCACTGCTCTTCGGCTCAGTCAGCTCATTTCCTGTCCCTCCCCCTCAGGCAATCCAGCCTTTACCGTAATATACAGTATATCACTGGAAAGCTCCGCTTCTCGGCTTTCAGAGTCTGTTGGAATTATTTGTCATTATATGACAGCATGAATACTCAAGGAGTTTTGGTAGTTTGAATCATGCATGTCTTTTTCTGTCCCCCGCGACAGCTTCGTCTGTAGAACAAACTGAGCAAAACCTGGACATTTTAGGGATTTTTATAAAACCCCTCCGGACATCATTTCCTGACCAAAAAGGAGGACATGTCCAGGCAAAAGAGGACGTATGGTCACCCTACATCAGGAGCCAGATGGGTAGCCCCAGATAGCAGTGGCCACCCTTAAAATCTCATGGGACACCCCAGGCAGAGCCAGAGGGTGACACGAACTGACTTCTCTGTGTAAGTACGCCAGGTAAGCTTAACTATTAAGTAGCAAAGGTCACTTTATTTCCTGTGTAATTAAACCCATTTTTATTTTGAAGGAATAAGAAACTTTAACCACAGAGAAAACAACAAATCAGAAAGAGTAAGGCCACAGTGAAGGGGGTCAGTAAAGGAGGAAATATTGGATATCACTGGATGCAGACCACTTCTGACTTGTTCACTGAGCTGTTGGTGGTTTTTTGTTGGAAAAGCTGAAAAAACATCCTTGCTTCACATCAGTGTGGAAGCAACAGGCTTGGTGGCAACATGGTGACGGCGAGTAGCTTGCTGACTGTGGCAGTTGTACATGGATCTGCCCTGGATGAGGGAGGGGAGCTCTCTTTGCTCTGTCACTGAGCAGTATGTGAAGTTTGGCCTGGTTGAAAGTCAGAGCTTTGAAGCTGATCCTGTCATACTTAGAAACCCATTTCTTTATCAATTTCTGTGTGTAGTCAATGAAGTTACTGGTTCATCCCTAATTTCCTGACCCACAAATAGCTGTAGAAAAATCTAACAAATGGGAACAAAAAGGGAAAATTAAAACAGTAGAATACTTGGAGAATCAGTTGAACATTAAGTTTCAGTACTTAAACAGTGGTTGGTGTACATTTGGCATACGTAAAACCATGTAGCAGTGATACATAAATCAACAGCTAATGAATAAGTTTTGAATTTCTTCAGAAAATAAATGTTGAATACCTCCCCTAAAAATATATATAATTAGTAATACAGTTGTATTCCATATTTTTTTGTCCATTTATTGATAAAAAAAAAAAAAAAGATATGCAGAACTGACTGATAATATTAGAAAAAATATCTCAATCCATGGTGTTAGTTCTTATGCCACCATAATACCTACATTTACAACCATATGAGATGAAAAAACTCTTCAATAAAAGATGCCGCTTCTCAGGGGGCTAACCTCTAACAACTTTTTGCTCAACAGGGAAATTTGATAAAGACAAATTTATTGTCTGGACCATAAATGATCACTGTCATGAATTCTCATTTCAGTCTCTTTGTCTCTGCCTGCTGCTTTATCCTTTCTACATCTCTCTGAGAAAAATAATTAATAAATGAATTTAAATGAAGTATAAAAGGAGAGAATGGCTTGACTTGCTCTTTCCTTAAGCATCTTGAGATAACACTTGTTATGACTTGGTGCTATACAAATTGATTGATTGATTGATTGATTCTATGACACACTTTACAGAAGCAAAGATATGAATTGGGTGTGCCTTATTCGTTCTGCAAAACCACAGAAAAAAAAACTCTCTATTTTAGCATTATACAAACAAATAGCTCCAGGGTTTCCTGATGAGATCTTTTTTAACCTGTCAATTAAGTGTTCACAGAAGTCCAGGGGTATTTATTCGCAATATGTGTGTGACTGATTTTGTTTAATTGCATTTCTTTCAAAGTATTCAAAATAACTCATCTAAATTAAAGCTATGGGAGTGTTTCTCCAATTTGTGAACATTTGTAATCACTTATTAACCATACAACTAACTCCAGAAGACTAAAGGACTACTTTATGTCCCTTTTATCACAGTCTAAGTGGTCTAAATGCTGGTCTTGATTTTCTGACAGCTTGTGCCCATTGATTAGAGTGAGCCCTGCCCTCTGCTCTTGGCCTCTGACACTGGCGACCGGGGCACCAGTCCCATGCACCTCTACCCCCAACACTTAACTGTGACCCTTAAAACTCAGAAACAGACCCACACTGTTATGTTTCTGTTTAGTCTGCCACATGGACCCATGTCTTTAATTCCTTATGAGGACACAGATAGTGGATACGTGTTTGGTTTTCTGTCTTCATTTTTCCTGGAAACGATCAAATTAAAAGTGACAAATTGGACTTTGGTTTAAACTCGTCTCATGAACCAATGTTTTTCTACTTCACAAGTTCACAAGTTTTCCAAAAGCTGAATTTCCCCCATTTTCTCTCCAATTTATTATGTCAATATGGTCCTGTGTTTTTTGCAACTTGTAACTCCTCTGGGAGCTGTGGCAGAAACGCTCTACTGTTTCCTCTCTGACACACACACTGCCTCACTCACTGAGGTTTTCAGGACTTTAACACGAGGTCTGAGGGAATTCTCTGGAAAAGACACAAGGATAGAATTACATTTACTTAATGAGATGTCCTTGCATGCTCCTGTGTCATATTTAGGAGAAAGCAATTACTTATAATTAGGTTTTAGAAAAGCATTGGACACCTGATAACTGCAGCAGTAAAACTAATAGCAGGGGATACTTAGGCAGCAGTGTAACAAAGTTTAACAGACAGCATAACTGTAATATACACTGATGATTGGATTGAACAGAATTAATGCAGATGAAGAAGCAATGAATCTGTCTTCTTCATCAATCTGCCGAGAAAGTATTTTGATTGGATTCATTCTTTGGATATGTTAAGACAAAATACACTTGTATCAATAAGAATAAGAGAATATATCAAAATCACTATTAAATAATATCATTTTGTGTTGAAGATTATCTATTACAAATAAATGTTTGAGTACTCAGATTACTCTTTTTTGCTGAAGCCTGTAGAATTAAACAGCACTGTTTCTGTTCTTCTCCTGTTGTCATGTTACCACAAACCTCCATGCATGCAGAAATAAACACAGTGTGAGTCCGGCACAAAATTATCCTATTCAGCTAATGAGATGACACTCTTCCACGACCTTAGTGTGGCCCGCTAGCCAGTTTAAAATATCAGAATAATGTATGCACATGCAGAAATCCTAACAAAATCTGCCAAGACATCATTAAAAATATCATATTTTCCAAGAAAATACTGTTGTTGTTTGTTTAGAACTGCCTGATTACAGACATAGAATCAGGCAGATCCAGCTGCTGTGCAAGGTTAAAAACATGAGGTTGGCTGTAGAAACAGGACACTCAAATGATTGTGTGCAGGAAAAGGATGTTTTTTACGGCCTAAATGCACATCTTTACAGCCTGGTTCAAAAATCTGCTTCAGCCTAAAAACATCTATGGGCCTATTCTACTAAGATCCAAATTAACAAGCGCTAAATTGCAAGTGCAAACTAAAAAACTGCACTTGCAATTAGTCTGGATGTTGCGGTTCATCTATTGCGCAATTATAAAAGGCGCAAAAGTGGTGTGGACCGCTCCCTTTAAATTGGGATTTTGCGTGTGCTACCTGCTGTCACCTTGAAGAGTTTGTGAGAGCAGAGTGGCCGTAAATGAAAAATGAAGTTTGAAGCCATGGAGTTAGAGGCAAACAAACACACTTGCAGTGACCTGTTTTGCTGTCTGTCATTTTGACGGACAAGGTCGTCACTTTTCCCTCATGCCATATTTTTATCCGCCATTTCTAATTTTTCTTTTCTGATTCCAATCAAACATAATCTAAATTACAGCATTCACATAGTTATACAGCTTCATCACCAATAACCTCTCATGTGAAGAGCAGTCTTACAGGTACGCACACACAGACCGTGCGGGTAAGCTTGCCTTTTATGCACTGACTGTGTCACACTCTCCACACACTGACAGCTCCTAAACTCGCTGTGGAGATCTCTATGGAGATCTTTTTTATATAGGTTAATTGACCTGCTCCGCGATGAAGAGCGCAAAACAGAAAGGATTTGCTTTACACGTATGTCTGCATGAGTATGATGCCACAGTGGATCGTCCCTCTTTTTCCAGTCCATCATAATGACAGTGTCTAAATCTTTCCGTCATTCATCAAAAAATTCAGTCAATGATGGAATATATTCGGTTAATGAGACCCCTGTTTCTTGCCACAATGACCACAGCCCTCTGTGCGTAACGCTGTGCTTTTTTTGCACCTGCCTTTCAAACGTGCTAAATTTAGATGCAAAAACACCGTGCGCAATCAGTTGCGGGTTTGATAAATCACATTGCAGGTGCTAAATGATCACATTTGCATCTCCTCCTCCCAGTATTCTGCACGTTCTGATCATCTGCATGTATTCTGCATTATCATAAAAGCAAACACGCTAAATGGTCTGCACATGCTATTTTGCTCATTTGACAGATGCAATCCTCGGTGCACCCTGTTAGTAGATCAGCTTTGTGTGCGCTATCAAGTTTGCACATGTTTTTATACACGCAAACCTTTAGTAAATCAGGCCCTATGTGTTCTCTCTGTACAGGAGGTGATGTTTTGATCACACCAATCTTTAATTTATAGTGACTTTCTGATTTTAAAAATAGGATGAACAGTAAATCATTGCATGTCCACATGGAGTTGGTCTATCCTTAACATGACTTCTCTGACTGAGAATAGGTAAAGCTGAAGTTTGGTTAAGATAGGATGTGCAGTATAGCATTACAAGGCATTCATAATGTTCTAAAGGCTCTTTGATTATCTAATGGCTGACGTCACATGGCTTTGTATAATTTTTTACAGTCTATGATTGTGATAGAATTCAAAAGTACAGAGCCCCCTGCTGGCTGTTGGATGAATTGCAAGTTTAGGGCACTTCTGTCAGAAAGAAAGTGGTATCTGTAGAACACTGGAGCTAACTTTACAATTATCTGTGGAGCTCCATAATTATCTTACACTCAGAAAATCTCATCCCAGTCTAACCGTGAAAACACATTCCCAGTGTAAGAAAAGAAACCTTTGTGAATGTTAAATTAATTCAATTCGTAAGTTTACACCGTCTGGGTTTTTAAAAAGCTTCAGTTTCTTCTGCTGATTATTTTCACTTCGAGGTTTTGTTCTGGCCTCCACCTGTGCATTCAGCTTGATATGCATAAACTACATTTGTGCCTGAACTGTTGCTAATCAATGTTCACCCATAAAAACCCTGGTTGAGCGGCTCCCCGGGGAGAGGAACGGCGCTGTCTTATTTATGAAACTCAATATGCGTGCAGAGAGAGTGGACTGGGCTCCTCGGGGCTATCAGTAATCGTCTGGAATAACTTCCAATTAATGAGCCAGATGGTATTTTCACAGTAACACCTGGGATGTCCAGGCGCTCAGCAGGCAGGAATTAATTCCACTTAGAGTAATATTTCAAAAAGTGTTATCCCCTACATCCCTGCTTCTTCTTTTCTTCACCACTGCCTGCTTAGAACTGAAATAAATACCCTTTGCTGCTCTCTAATAGAGGCTGCTCTCCTGTTTCTGAGGGTGTTTTTGGTACTCTGACATGCAGCTCAAAGTCAAAACTGTCTGGGACGACTTCCAGAGAAGCACAGGGGCAAAAATGGAAAAAGTAAAATTCCATGTGTTGGTGTTTACAAGTGAATATGCCACTCAGGCTCCTGCAGCGAGGCGTGAGGGCCAAGGTCCAGAGCATACGGGCTAAATCATGTTAGTAAGGAAAACAGAGCAACATGATGGGATTAGGCAGGAATGTGAGCAGAAACCAAGCTCCAGTCAACATATTTTGACTTGAAAAATGACTAAGAGTGAGTCTGGTGACCACACAACAGTAAAAACATGCGTCACTTGATATGAATGAGTCTCTGGAGGGTGATTTGGGCAGAGTTTACATTTATGGTAAAAGGTTGTGTGCAAATGGCCTCTCTTTTGTGATTTGATCTGCTTGAAATAAGGGCTGTTTTTGAGTGATATGGAGGCTGTAACATGCAGAGATTTTAAAACAGGGGTGTCCAGAGTTTCATCTTAGGGGCCACCTTCTGAAAAGTAGAAGAATGATGGGCAACTGTGATATACCTCATCTGGGCATGCCGACTGTCTTGGAGATAAGAGACTCAACTGTTTTTACCTGAGAACCGTGCTTTAACCTTGCACAGCAGCTGGACCAGCCTGATTTAATGTCTGTAATCATGCATACTAATCTTGCCAAGCTCCAGTCTACAACGTTTGTGCTCAGGAAGAGGTGGGAGAGAAGAGCGAGACGATGGCAGGAAGTGAATTTATAGAGATTAGCATAGATGCTAACAGCATCAGTAGCAGTTTTATCAGATTATGACCACATTTCTTTAATAAATGAAAAACAAATAACAACACTACAAACTTCTCTATAGTAAGCATAATTTTGCTCCACTTCTGACATGTTTTGATGAGAGTTTGTTTACAAAGTGGTTCATGATCTGAAGTGCAGTAGCTCCCACCTAGACATTATCTGATTGGCCTGTAATAAATGTTCATTGACCGAACGATAATCCAATCACCTGATAGATATGCTTCTGAAAGGTTCTGCCCTCCCCAAACACTTCCTATGGTCTCTTCCAGATGGATTAGTGAAATATTTTGAGCTGTCCATGTCAGGTTATCTGTACTTGTGTCTTGGCCAAAATAGACAGGATTATGAAAAAGGAGAACCATACTTGCCCTGTGTCATGTTTGCTTGTACTGGTAGAATACCCTTTCTTACCACTTTATTAGGTACATTTTGTGATATCAGTCTGGACCCTTTTTTGCCTACAGATCATAAGCGATTATCAGCGACTTTGGGCTTCTTTTTGGAAAAGTTGCTTGTAAATATTGGCAGCTGCGGGTTGCATTTTTTTGGGTTTGTTCAAAAAGTGCAGTTGCTCATTTGGGCTTGTTGGGCCCCCAAACCCAGGAGGGATCTGCTCACTCTACTACCAATATAAACTCAATTCAGAAGTTACACAAACTATTTTGTCCAACTCTAAACACAAATGTAAATTTAACTGTAAAAAGAGGGGCATAATGATGTTTCCACCAAAAAGAAATCCTTAAAGCCAGAATTAAATTAATCTCTAATGTAGCTATTACTGTTTTCACCATAATAAAGCTGTAGAGGATCAACATAAAACTCAGATAAAAGCCTGACTATGACTGTTTGGTTACAAAAATCAAGGTTAGACAGACTGTTTTGCTATAACATAGTTATACATAACAGTAGCTCCTCCCTTCACTTCTGTGTAAAGAAAATGATGTTCCACCTCCAAAAAAAATGATGTTGAACAAGTAAATTAAGAGCCAAATAAGAAAAAATGTCACTGTGAAATTTACATGTAATGTAGATGAAAATTAAAACATGCTTCATGTAGATTTTGTCTTTTTTAAAGAAGTAATATGGTATTGCATTAGGAAAAACAATAGAAGGAGACTGCTCGTTTGGGTTCGTTTCATTGACCTGGTTGCTTATTTCAGTAGAAGATCTGGCAACAATGCTAGATTCAACAATGGCGAGTCTGCAGCGGCCTGTGTGTTTAAACTGACATTTTCTGGATGGAAGTAAAGGCACCACTTCAACGTCATTGATGTAAAGGCAAGAACATACATGTGAAGTGTACATCATGTCTCAGAGCAAAGCATTTGTCCGTTGTGAATAACTTTACAAAGCTCGTGACCAAAAACACAGATAACGCCTTTGATTATACCAGCACTGCTGTAGCAGGCCAGCTAACAACAAGGAAGGACACTGAGACAAAGCCACACCGCTCAAGCAGCAAAAGCTTTTCCAAAAAAAGTAATGCAACAATTACTTTCTCTGCTAAATAATTACATTAATGAAGGAGTAATTCCGTTAGTAATTCCATTACTTTTTGGGTAAAGTAACTAGTAACTATAATTACTTTTTTAAAGTAATTTTCCCAACACTGGTGATGAGTTCATCTCAAGACATACTTTTACTTTACATTCATGACAGTGGTGACGGCAACAGAGAGCCTGAGTGTAAAGTCTGCACAGTCAAACTACATCATTTCAAATTAAATACCCTTCGGTCTCCATTTTCCAAAAAAGGGGTTATCAAAAGGTTATCACCACTCTGCAGCTTGGTGGTTGGAGACCTCTGGTTTAATTTTTTTTTAGATTCTGACCCATCTGAATGTGGCAGCAGAAACTGAGACTCATCAGACCAGGCAACTCTTTTTCAGTGCTCTATGTTCTGATTTCTGATTCAACGTGTAATACATTTAAGAAAGTTCTTCGACATACTTTGGTTGTAATAAGTAGTTATTTGAGTTACTGTTGGTTTTCTGTCATCTGGCATCAACATCATCATCATGTTATTTTCTCTCAGAGAACTGCTGCTCACTGGATATTTTCTCTTTCTCTAACCATTCTCTGTAAACCCTTGAGATGGTTGTGTGTGAAAACCCCAGAGGATCTGTAGCTTCTTATATACTCAGACAGGTCTGTCTGGCAAACAACAAAAATGCCACCTTTAAAATCCCTGAAATCAACTTTCATACTAATTCTGATGCTCGTTTTTAACTTCAGAAGGTCGTCTTGACCTGCTTGTCCACATGCTTAAATGCACTGAGTCTCTGCAATGTGATTGTCTAATTGGTTATTTTCATAAACAAGCAGCTCAACGATGATAAATACATGAAATGCTGCAGTCTACTAGATGTTCATTTTCATGTAAGGCACTTAATATATATGAAATCAAGATAATTGTAATAATATTTATATCTTCATTTTTTAAACAATATCTTTATTTAGTTTTTACCCACATACAAGGCAAGTATCAATATCAAATAATCAAAGAAATAACAATATAGCTGGCAAAGCAAATGACACATCACTTGGCATCATAATAAATAGTGTGACGTCAAAAACAGACAAACAAAAAACCCAAACATGATAAACCCTCATCCCCACCCCCCATCATACAAACAAATAGAGCAGTCAGGGAGCCATAAATCAAGTGTAAACAAATAAAAAACAAAGAAACCTTAAGTACGGGGGAGGCCGTAAAGCTTTAGAAAAAGTTATTAATTAATACTGATGTGTATTGTAGAGACAGCAGCAAATATTTACAATCCTGTGCGGTACAGCACCACACCATTTTGGTGTGTATAATAGTCCATCCAACTCTCAGGAATAACAATCATATATTTCTACCCCTTATCCACAAGACCCTTAAGTATAATACCTGACAATCTAGTTCCAATATAGCTAAACGGGGACCAGATATCATAAAATACCTTTATCTTACACTTAGACTTGTATGTTAGATATTCTAAAGGTATGATATCAAAGATTAGTTTATGCCAGTCAGCTACCGTAGTTGGTTTACAGTCTATCCATTTCAGCAATATAGCTTTTCTCGGACAAAAGTAAGTTATATCTTCATTTTGACATGGCAGCTTTTGCTTGTATTTATTCATCTTAACCATTTATTTGTATTCAAACCTGACTTGCAGGCTTAACCTTTGTTAAGCTGCATTTATGGCCCCTGACCTGCTAAACATTCAACACTATGAAACATGACGCACAGAGACTTCAGCTATTTGCACATTCATGATCCACAGATTGAAAATAAGCCCCTATTTATTAAATGCATCAGAAACCATGAAAAAAATGTAAAAAAAAATATATAAAAAAACATGACAACTATGTTATTTTGATAAACAGAATGAGTTTTTTAATCAATCAGGAGAAAAACTTTGGATGAAACTAGAGAAACAGAATAATGAGCTGGATGATCAACATTTAAACTGCATTTTCATCATCATCATCATCCGTGCAAATTAGAGTTATTTCTCCCAAGGCATCAGTTCATAGAATAGATTACTTTTTCACTGAAATTAATTGAATAAAAAAGTCATTATTCAGACGCATAATCATTGTTTTTCAGCTATTCAATTATTTCAAATATCTACATATACAGTCACATCATTTGGCCCTGCTATGAACTTGAAGAAGTGACTCAAATAATAAAACATGGCATGTTTTGTCTGCCTCTTGCATCGACATTCAGATTATTGTCAAGTGCACAATGGGCATGCTGTGAGGAGCCGCTTTGATGATCCAAAATGAAATCAGAGCTCATTATGATGAGTTTGTTGATCACCAGTCGGCCCCTTTTTTGTCTCTTGCTCATAACGATCAAAGTCGCCTGAAATGTGTCTCCCCAGGAAGCTTTTGTGGTTTTCCGTCTTCTTGTTTCCAGGGGCAGATCTGCCGCTTGGGGGGTGAGGTGGGGTGGGAGGGCAGTCGTCCATATGGAAGACATATGCAGCCAGTTATTTGCACATGCACAGACAGGCTGCCTCTGCGCCTGCACTCTGTGATGTAATTAGTAGCTTCTCTTGTCAAGAATGAGGCTACTGTTTATCTTTGTCAAAGTCCGTCCATTAAATCATTATTAGCCGGCTAAATGCAGCAGGAGGTGTTCAAGCCTGCGTGGCTGCTGCTTCAGTGACTTATGACCAAATATCGCCCGGCTCTGACTGACCTGTAATTGATGGCTCTGGTTAAGCTTGGGCTGATCCATAAAGAGCAGTTTCAGTACTGTTGGTAATGCAGGTCTGGAAACGCAGGAAATATGAGAAAGGGGAGGCAGTGAGTCACAGAAGTCCCCACATTGAAGTCAGAACAGGCATTACATCGATCCGTGTAATGTAATGTTGCTCATGTCGACCCTAAGCATACAGAGTATTACTTTTCAGGAGGTTAATAAGGGGAAAAAAGCTCTTCCAAAGCCCTTTTTATGGTCTCATTTTTATTATTAAACAGCATTAAACATTTATTAAAATAATATCAACCCTCTGAACTCCTGCAGGTTCATGTCCTGGCGACTCAGTGTTAGCATGAAATCAGACTCAATATTAAACTGTCCACAGGAAAAAAAAAAAAAAAAAAAAGCACTCGTTTCCATTCAAAAAATCCAATTTCCGTTTATGCAAGGCTCTCAAAATGATGGAAGAGAGAGATTACAAGTACCTGACAGTGAAAGTACAGTGACAGGTAAAAGACAAAAGCTTTTAAAGTCAGCATTGACATAAATGTAGAGTTTGATAAAAATCCCTCCATGTGATTTTAAGATACCATGTTCAGGGATTTTTCCTTTGACCTATGACCTCCAACATATAATCAGATCAACCACAAGCCTGAATTAGCATTTATGAAATGTTTTTGATGTTGTGCTTCAAGCCGCTTGGGGCTATACATAGTTGTGCATAGAGGCATAAGTTGAGAACTGAGCACAGAAGTATTATTTATTTTATATTATTTCTAATTGAGCTCGTTTCAGCTCATTCAGCTTCATATTTGGTATCTAAGCTAACTTGTAATAGCACTAATCCTAGCAAAAATAGCTAGGTATCCCTTAGCAAAAATCCCTTAGCATCCCTTATCCCCACACAAAACAACAGCAGCTGCAGCAGTAACAGCAGCAGGAGCAGCAGAAGTCTGGAACTTACTACTAAAGAAGTTATTAGGATAGCAAACTGTGTCCAGTCTGTGAGGACAGTCCCCGCTTCTAGTTAAGATCACTGATTTGTTTCACCTGGCTTCATTACTTCAATACAGCTGCGTATTGACAGCGTAATAATGAATATTGATTGAGTGTTTCCTCATGACATCACCAAGGAGAAGCATATATAAGAAGAAAACAACTAGCCTTAGCGCAGAACCATGAGGAACCCTGTAACTGACTTTAGTATACAGAGGAGACTTATTGTTCCTGTGTACAAACTGATGTCAATCAGATATGTAGTACTTGAAACAAGCCTTAGATTGCAGGGACTAAAACAGTACCTGTAATCCCAAGTAATTCCTCTAATCTCTGCAGAAGAATATCATGATCCATTGTGCCAAAAGCTACACTGAGATCTAGCAAGACAAGCACTGAGAGAAGTCTATCATCTGAACAGAGACTGCTCTGTGCTATGGTGAGCTCTGAATCCTGACTGAAAGTCCTCAGACAGTCTGCTGTTTTGAAGGAAGTCACAAAGCTGATTAGCCACTCTTTTCTAGAAGATCTTTGCAGCAAATGGAAGGTTTGCTACAGGCCTGTAGTTCGCTAGTGTGCCAGAATCAAGGGTAGGTTTTGAAGAAGAAGTTTAATTAGAGATACTTTAAAACACTGCGGCACATGTGCAGATTTTGTTTGTGCAGATTTATTGATTGTATTCAACAAAGGTGAACAAACCAAGGTCTAAAAGGCAGGTTGATGATTTGGAGGAAGAGACAACAGCATTTATTTCCCAAAAGTAAAACAACAGTGACAGTCTGGGAGAAGTATTACTGCCTAAATATGTGATGTGACTTGTCCTTAAGGGAACAGGTGGTGTGTGAGCTGCCACATCCAAGCTTTTACTGTGTAGTGAAAGAATGAAGATTTATGCTAGTTTATGGAGCATTCAGAGATATTGGAGAAGGTTTCCACAACTTTTATTGTTTTCTGTATTGAAGGTTGGGGATTTGGAAGAAAAAAAGGAATGTCATCAGCATAGAAACTTATTACATGGTGTTCACCTGGTGTTTTGGTTCCTTGCATATTAATATTTTGGCAGAAGGCTGTCACTAAAGGTTCCATGAATAATGTGAAGAGGAAAGGGGAGAGTGGTCACCCTTGCCCAGTCCCCCTGTGCAGTGTAAAACATTGTGAGATCAGTCCATTTGTGGGTACTGTGGCTGAAGGAGAAGTGTATAGAATATTAACCAAGTTAATAAATGATTCCCCAAAGCCAATTTTTTTCATCATGGGTATGAGAAATGACCAATTAAGCCTGTCGCCTTTTCTGCATCAAATGTGACTATGATCGATTGTGTTTGTTGTTGTGATGAGTGGTCCATTAAATTGAAGAATCTGCATGTATTGTTTGATGAATGTCTACCTTTGATGAAGCCGGTCTGGTCAGGGTGATTATGGACGGCATTATTTTTGTCTATTCTGTGAGCAAGTGTTTTTGAGATCATTTCAAAGTCTACATTAAGGAGAAAGATTGGATGTGAGCTTGATGGTGGTGATGGATCTGTGTTGGTTTGAGAAAGACAGAAATTGTTGCTGTGTTCATGTTGAGTAGTAATCCTAAATTTTGTTTTACTTCAGTAATTACTCTTTGGAAAAGTGAGGCTAGAATAGTCCAGAAGTGTTTATAGAACTCATCAGGGAAGGCATCAGGTCCTGGTGATTTTTTATTTGGCATGAGATAGAAGGCATTGGAAAAATCTGTCTGTGTTATTGGAGCTTCAAATGTAGAAATTTGGTCTTCTGTTAGTTGTAGCAAGTTGATGCTGAAAAGAAATTAATTAATGTCAGATCGGTCTGGGTCTTTTCTGATGTGTATAAGTTGGCATAAAAATCTTTAAAAATATTGTTTATTTCTTCTGGAGAATGTGTTGGCGTCCCTGCTGAGTCCTTGACAACAGAAATAGTTGTTTTTTCTTTATTTTGCCTGATTAGGTTTGCTAAGTATTTACTGGATTTGTTGCTATGATGGAAGTGTTCTTGTCTGAGTCTATGGGAAAGAAAATTGATCTTTTTATTTATGATTTTATTCATTTGGAAATTATGTTTTCTTAATTTACTGTGACTTTCCTCTGTTGGGTGGTTGGATGAAATGTCTTCAAGATGTTTGATGTTCTTGTTCCAGTTCAGCTTTTTATTGTTTTTCTTTATTTCTTTTGTGAATATGAAATGATGATGCGTCTTTGAACTATTTCTCCTGTTTCCCAGAGAATGGACTTAGGGGAATCATTTATTTCCAGGAAGGGTGCCCACTCCCTTTTTATGAGGCAGTCGAATTCTGGATCTTTAAGGAGGGATGTATGAAAGCGCTATCTTGTGTTTCAGATGGAAGTTTTAACAGTTGGATCATGAGGTCCTTGGTTCATTTCTCCAGTTCCTCTGTGGGGTGCTCTGGTATACCAGTAAAGACAAGGTTGTCGCTGACGCTTCGTGTTTGTAGGTTGAGAATGTTTTCCTTCATGGCTTTATTGTCTGAGGGGATAGAGGTAAGTTGTGAGGTAAGGGAGTTAGCAGTTTGCTAGAGAGATTTTGGCTTTCCTTTGTGTGTGTGTGTCTACTGGATTCAAATTTGCGATGTGAAACTTCTCTGAGTCTAATCCTATTGTCAATTTGCAGGCAATTTACATTTAAGAATGGCTCGCAAATGAACACCTCACCCAAAACTGCGAGTTGGGTCCCATCATTTACTAACAAGAGCTGTTCAAAAGACTCAACAACTCGTTCGTGAACATTACATCTCTAGCAAACCCCCACAGAGGTAGGTCAACAAAACATAGCCTCTGTTTAGGGGTAGATGAAGATAATACGATGATAGTAGAAGATAACGTGGAGTGACACGGTAAAGAAAAAAAAGGAGTCACATCAAGCACACAGGACCATTTAGAGTTGGTGAAGAGTTTATCTGATGACTGTAGGCAGAGGCCAGCTAACGCTACCCATTGAATCCCAGTGTTTGAGCTAAACTGATTAGCGATGGACAACTTTTTTCTTGTTACTTCATGCACAGTCAAGAGACTGGTGAAAAAGTTGGCATGTCCCTTTAAGATTTCTATTACATGAGACACATTTTTCTTGGTTCTGAAAACATTGACTGTATTTTGAAATTCAAAAAACAGGGAACATTGCCTATAAATTTGTTCAAAATTTCCTGCTCTGTTAAAGATAAACCTTTTCTATTCAACCACCTTTATGTGCTTTAAGTATTTTAGGAAATCCAACATTTTTACCTCCGCCAAGGAGGTTATGTTTTTGCCGCTGTTTATCTGTCTGTTTGTTTGTCTGTCTGTTTGTTTGTGTTCAAAATAACTTGAAAAGTTCTGAACGGAATTGGATGAAATTTTCAGGAATTGTCGGAAATGGGATATGGAAGAACTGATTAAATTTTGGGGGTGATCAGGATCACCGTCTGGATCCAGGAATTTTTTAAGGATTCTTTAACATTGCCAGATAGGTCCATTTTCGTCAAAGTGGACCAAAGCTGCTTGGCGGAGGTCTGCACTCTCTGAGTGCTATTCTAGTTTAATCAAAATTTTGTTCTTAATGTAAATTGGACTTTCGTAAACTAAACTGCAACAACTCATAGTCCCCTGAGGATGATTTCTGTAAAGTGCTTCAGTGACACAGTGACCTCCCCTCGAGCATGGCCCAAAGTCCAATGTTTGGACCCATAAAGTAACAAATGAAGTAGGAGCCCATAAGTGTCCCAGGTACTATACTTTACCTTCAAGTGCCTTGAACAGACAAAGTGAGAAACTCTGAACATTGCATATTAATGTATCCAACAAGAGCCAGAGGAAACCAAAACCAAACCCTCAGGAACCAACCTTCTCTAAATTTTTTTTTATTCCAGTTTTTAAATGAGTGGTTCTCCATAAAACCGTAATGCTGCATAAAAAAAGCTTTCGCAATGAGCTACTCTGCAGCAACACATCCATCAGTCCATTTTCTATACCACTGATCCCTTTTGGGGTCAAAGGGGGGCTGGAGCCTATCCCTGCTGACTTTGAGCAAGAGGCGGGGTACTCCCTGGACTGGTCGGCAGCCAATCACAGGGCCACATATAGAGACAGACAACCGTTCACATGCAGGACAATTAAGAGTCACCAGTTAACCTAATCGGCATGTTTTTGGTCTGTGAGAGGAATACAGAATACCCAGGGAGAACCCACGCATGCAAAGGGAACATGCCAACTCCACACAAAAAAGCCCTGGAATTGAACCAGCAACCTTCTTGCACTACCTGTGTCACCACTGTGCCGCCCTTCCAGCAACACAGTCAACTAAAATTTTAACTAAGAAGTATCAAGACCCTCTCTTACCAATTTTTAGGAATATTTCTCTTCCACTGCCCTTGAGTCAAACTACAAATGTTGTTTTCAGGCCCTGTGTTGTCATTTTCTCATATAGATTCAGATAGATTGGATAGATTCAGTTAAATTTCTTCTGACCAAAGAACGTCCATGTTTGTCCAAATCATGTATAAACCATAATTGCAGAGGCAGTGCTCACCCTTTCAAGATCTTTTCCACTGACTGATCAAGAAAACAAACACTAACTGCAAACGACAGAATATGTGCGTGGTCTGACAAAATGTTTTAATACTAAAGATCTGAGTCTTGGCTGATGTTGTAACACATGTGGTTCCTGGTGGACGTCCCAGAACACTTTTTTCATAAGTAGAAACTGTTGTATCTGTTTACACAAGAGTCAAACAAACTCACAGTGTTTTAATAAAGACCTCTGTCAGTAATCTTAATTTTTCCATCATGACCTGAGAATCTTTAATTTAAATAATATGCATGGTGTGAGTACTTTTCCACAAGACACCATGCCACAGTGAATTAAGGACATTGCTGTAAAGTTTTTAGATATATCATTGTGGGTACTTAAAGATTTGTGTTTATTAAGGGAAGTGTTATGTAGAGACTAAATAAAGAAAAGAGTTTAAACAACCTCTGGAGCTTGGCAATTGTTTGTTTTAATCAATTAATCATTAATTATCAGCATCAGTCTTTTCAAAATAATGTTAACGAAGGCACTTATTTAAAGAACTATTATCAGTACCTTTATGTTGCTAGATTTCACTCATATCATATGTAATGCCAGCCATGGAGGTGAGAGACAGACAACACTACAAGTATGATCTGATCAATGACTGTATGCTGTTGTCATGGTGCCAACTGCTATCTTTGCAACTGCAAGTTCATAGGTTGTTGCGGAGGGGTGTCAACGAGTGTCAGATATGGCTACAACACATCCCCATGTGTCAAGAAGAGGTTAATATTGGCTGGCTAGAAAAATGTCAGTGAGGCAGGCAGAAAACATGATGACAATCCCACATAAGTAAACCTGTAACGTGATGTTTTATTATAATAAACTGCATGTACAATCAGCTTTAGTGTCTGCGTGTGTGAGAGAGAGCAGAGCATGGAAGACAAAACAAAATGGGGGGCCTTACATGTGCTTCACATGTGGCCAGCTAAACAAACCTGAACAGTGGCGAGTCAACAGCTGAACTATGATCCACAGCCATCAACTTGGTCCGTCTGACTGTAAAGACATATTATGGGCACAGAAAAATCAAACTTATTTCATGGCACAAAGAGGAGAATGCAGCAGCCCAACAACAGCTAATCAAACACCTTGGTTTTGAATCAGCCCAAACCAAGTATCCCAAGAAAGTTGGTGATGACTTTGGGAAGGATCCAGGATGATAAAAAGAAGCCCAAAACAAGCAACCTCCAGCAATTTTTTTCTAATGCAATAAACTATTTATTTATTTATTTATTTTTAAGAGAAGGCATGTTTGAATTTTCTTCCACGTTACATTTCAATTTCACAGTGACATTTTTTTGTTATTTGGCTCTTAATTTACTTCTTCAACATCCTTTTGTTTGGAGGTGAAACATCATTTTCTTTTTATACAAAAGTGAAGTGGGGGGATACTGTTATTTATAACTCTGTTATGGCTAAACAGTCTGTCTAACCTTGATTTTTGTAACCAGACAGACATAGTCAGGCTTTTATCTAAGTTTTATGTTGATCCTCTACAGCTTTATTGTGGTGAAAACTAATAACTACATTAAAAATACATTTAATTCTGGCTGTGAGGATTTATTTTTGGTGGGAACATCATTTTTGCCTCTTTTTACAGTAAAATTTACATTTGTGTTTGGAGTGGGACAAAGTAGTCTGTGTAACTTTTGAGTTGATTTTATTTTAGAAGTAGAGTGAGCATCAGATCCCTCCTGGGTTTGGGGGCACAACAAGTCCAAATGAGCGACTGCCCCTTTTGAACAAGCCTAGGAAACGCAACCCGCAACTGTCAATATTAACAAGCAATTTTTCATTTATAATAAGCAGACCTGGCAACGAAGACCGTGAAGCTAGGGTGAGTCTCATGTGGGTAGTTTGTCCATAATTGATGAAGAGAAGACGGGGTCCAGTTGTCAGAGATCCTTCATTTTGATGGGGACGGTTGAGTCAGGGCCGGGTCAAAATGCTGGCCATATGAAGCACTTTCACCAATACTCTGCCTCAGGGACGAGCAGGCTGTCATCAACACTTTTTTGTTCTTCAAGCCGATTGACTTCTGCAGCACCAAAACTTGCAGGAGGGTTGGAGTGAGACCAAAGAGAAATCTCTTCACTACTGTACTCAGGCAGAATAGGCAATGTGCCCTGGAGCTCAGCTTAAGTGGTGCAGAGAACAGGGGTCCCAGTGGTTCTGAGACCTGCTCTGGATGAGGTCTCCTCCAGAGGAAAACTGGTCCCAGGCTTACACTGAAGTGTTAAGTTTACCTGCAAGAGGTCCAGTCCTGAGAGATACTCTTTGTTCTCAAGGTTGGCTCCAATAATGTCCTCTTCGCCTCAAGGATGCATGCTGGATTTCTGGTCTTTGAAGGTGAAGTTCTCTGGGATTGACGTTCATTCCTTACTTATAAATTTCAACAAAAACCTGACCCCAAAAACCACCCTAGCCCTTCTTTTTGACTCGTTGTGTTTTTATTTACTTGAAGAGATATAAAATGTGGTTACTCTTGCACTTTATCCATAGATAAAACTACTCTGTCAGTCTGTCATTTTTATGGTTGTACGGCCTAAAAGCTCTAATTACATGTACTGTGTAAGATGAAGCACTGTACAGGGATCCCTGAATAAACTGATTTATTTGCAAAGTATTAAACGGTCTGAGCAGCCAATATGTGGCTCTGAGTACAAGTCTTTATTCCCGCTCTCTAATGACTTTCCAACATATCGCAGTGGGTGGTAAGGACCAGGAGCAGGTTTCCCATCAGGCAGTAAACATTAATTAAAATTCTGTGCACAGTTGAACCAAACACAGCATCATGTTTTCATCTGCTGTCATATTTAGATTGAGTTTTTCATCTTGATTTGTAACATGAATATTTAATTTCTGCTGTCAGGATTTCAGTTAGAAATGAGGACATTACAGTAGTGAATAATTTCTGAACAAGATTGATTTTTAATAATTTATGTTGGACCAAAAGGATCAGAAACAAGAGTGATGAAACAAATAATTTGTCACTGTGAAGTCATGGTTATCTATTTATAATTACTGAGGTAGCTTAATTACAGCTTTTTACTCACCTGAGCATTAATGAAAAATATTGTCTTTGGTTTTGCTCTTCTGAAAAAAGGGACAAAGAACAGAACTTAATTTCCATACTGATGTTGAAGATGTACAGGTTGTCCATTTCACTTCTTTGATTTATTTACTTTATTTTTCTTTATCTTTCTACTTTTCTTTATTTTGAATCATTGGTATATTTGTCAGGGACATATACAGTATAAACAGACAAACTGAAACACTCATCCAATGCATATATTATTATGTTTGTGGCGTCTGTCAAATAATAATAAAATAACCATGAATAAATAAATAAATAAATAAATAAATAAATGCATAAAATAAACAAATAATTCATTATAAAAATAAAGCAATAAAAAGTGAACATATGAAATAATTAAATGACATTTCATAGTGAAAATCAAACATGTGTGCAGGTTTGCTGCTGAATCAACCAGGACTTAGCTGCTCATTTTGAACATGTGCTATAAATTAACTTAATCTGTCACAGACCAAATTAATGATTGTCAGTATAAACTCCCCAGCACCACCAGCAAAATAAGAATAAAAAAAGTTGTGAACAAATAGCATGAAATTGTGATATTTTTGATGCACCTATTTAAATTTAGTATTACCATCATTGTACAAAAAAAAAAAAAAAACACACTAATATATTTTTTCTTTCTTTACTTTCCTGATAGTTTGATTGATCAGTGATTGGAAGGTTGCAGGTTCGAGCCCAGCTCCGACTGTCACATAACGATGTGTCTTTGGGCAAGACGTTAAACTCCAAGTTTCTCCTACTGCTGCGTCAGTGGTGTGATAAAGGGTTAATGTTAGTTGATACTGATGGAAAACTGACATCGAAACTCCAACCATCAGTGAGTGAAAGGATGTGAGTGTGTGGATGTGACCTGCAGTGTGAAGCTGCTTTGAGTAGTCAAAGAGACTGTGCTCTATAAGCTCACCTCACCTCCTGGTTCACTTCCTGGGTTGCCATCTTGCTTCACTTCTTGTATTTGTAGTTGGCGGCCTCTTTTCCTTATTAGTTTGATCCACATCACCTGTTTCCTTCTGACCAAAGCTTGTACTCCCTTTAACTCACCCTTTGTCCACATGAGGCAGCAGCTTGGCAGCAGAGTAAGGGGATTTCTCTCCTCTTCAGCTATTCCTCTATATTGATTTATTTTTATCCCTGTTGAGTTTTATGGCCTAATATTCCTTTTGTTTATTTTTTTCCAATATCTATCATCCCAGTTTGACCAAAATAAATACTGTTTGTCAAAGTCTCCGGTTCTACATTCTGACTGGATATATCTCTGTCATATTAACAACGCTTGACTCATTTCCCCAACTCAGCATCATCCTTGAAACAGTCATATTTATGACTTCTGTGACACAAACACACAATCAAATGGGCCACTAAGCTGAATGTTTTGACTGTGATGAACATGCCAGCAATGAGCATTTCATTGGTCAGATGTAGACATACTAGATATAAAACTATCAAAACAATTGTGGACTGAAAAATATAAGGTTTGGCTCTGCAACATGTCACTAATGTGTAAGCTAAAGTATTTTTATTAAAGATAATGTCAGGTGTGCAGAGGTTTTTGTTTGAACTTATTTTTATTTTCATTTGGTTTCACAAATGTTTCCATGGTTTTTATTTACAAATGTTTAGCTATGCCCCTCACCTACCCTGGTCCTTCCTCCTTCTGTGCATTTCCACAGAGGGGTAATAAAACATATCTATTAAAAAAATAAAATAAATTAAAAAAATTAAAAATTAAAAATTAAAAACAGACAGAAACAAGATAAAGGTAAAGTTAAAACATGCAGATATGGACAAGAAAAAAAAATATATCAAAGCACATATACTCATACAAACCCGAATTTATAAACAACTATCCATAAACAGTGACTAGTTAAATGTAGCTATTTTTAAGTCTTGTTTTTCCAGTTGTGAACATAATGGATGCCAAAGGTCATGGAATAGGTGACCCCGGTTATGCTTCTCAAGTGTAATTTTTTCTAAAGGAAGGAACTGAAATATTTAGGTCAAGAACATGCTGAATGTTCTTGAATGAATTTAATACATATACGCATGGGGATAGCTCAAACTGTAGTTTTATTCATTTTGTGAATGAATCCTGTCCCAAAAATAATCAAGTTTATGACATTGCCAGAACATATGCAAAAATGTTCCTTGAGGTTTTTTTTTTTTTGCTCATTTCACAATATAAAAAAGTAAAGGTTGAGTGTACCATATTGTGGAATTACTATTTACTTTAACAGCACTTTGAGCATTTTAGAAACTTAGACATTTTTTGTGAAGTGGAACATTAATCCAATCTTGCTTTATGTATTCTTATTTCAGATTTTTTTTTATCCTTTCAACAATAAAGACATTTATCAGTTATGACAATTCATTGTTGTGGGGACAATAAACCAGCTCTAGGTGTTACATTTATTTGTCATTTAGATTTGCACCTTTACAATTCCTGTCAAAACAAAATTATGTTAACAATAACAATAACAATAACAGTACTAATATTGGTTAAAGACATATATTCACACTGTTAACACTATCCCTTTCTGTTTTTAATCATTATGGTCTGAATGATTTTAAATTGTAACAATATTGATTGCAATAGTTAACTATCATTAAAATATTTTTTATGTGCCTTTTATTTTACAGAGATACAAGAATGAATGCAAAAGACACTCAGAATAAAAAATGCACATCAGAATTGTCCTTTAACACATTGCTTTATTTAATGTACTTTACGTCAATCAGCAGCAGTAAATTTCTTTGACCTTGTCAATTTTAAGCATTTATTTATGTGACCTGGTTCATGCTCTTAAAGGGGGCGATGAACAAGGTCATGAACAGGATTTTTTTCCCACATTGTTGATGTAGTACAACATCATGAATCACAGTAACAGGACACGTTTCATGTCTCCCACTTTGTTTCAAATAACCACCTCTGACACATAGAAGCAATGAGCAGGAACAGAGAAATGTGAATTTACAGGCACGCTAAAAACCTCAAAGGTCACAGCAGGATGCAAGCAGAAGGATCCAGGCTGATGTTCTGCCATGATGAGGTGAGAGCTGTTCTCAGGAGGCGGCGTAATGAGCCGCTGCCGCAGCGGGCAAAGCTGCAATTTCCACCCATTAAAAACAGGAACCCTGAGTTCGTCTCGACCGTCGTTAAGAAGCAGCTGTGTGCGAGGGTCAGCGGTGACACGGAGCTCCACTCTGATAGCATATCTCCAGCTAATTGTGAGAACGCTCATTACGTCTGATAAAGAAGGACATAAATCAGTAGGTGAGGCCTGACCTGCGGCTCGCCCCGGACGTTTGGCGGGAGGGACTCTCAGGGGCCGACTCAGAATGGCAAAGATCTCATTACATGTTTGAGTTGACAAAGAGCCAGCAGCGTCTTTGACTCAGCTGGGAGAGAGGCTTTCATATACTGTGTGGCCAGATTAAAGAAACCTGAGACTGACACCAAACCAAGCGGCGACTCTGTGAAGATGGTGGCAGCCAGCTTCACTGAAATATCAATGAAAAGAGCCTGTGGGCTGAAGCAGAAACCAGAGGTCAAAATACAAGAAGGATGAAACTACTAACATGACATGTGTTTGACATTAGCAGTTGGGATATGGGTCAGAATACCTTGGAAAACAGACTTTTATTAAGACTGTTCTGCCATTTTCTGTTACTCAAAAGTTACATTTGAAAAATACGTGTTAAACTTTTGCGTGCTTTAAATCCTGAACCTACTGATACACAAATAAAATCATCAATGTACAACTTTCATACATTCAAAAACACTGTATGTCAGAGTTATCCTGAGGTAACCTTGCAGTGCAGCTGGATCTGCCCGATTCCATTTCTGTAATTGGCAAATCCATCCTGCAAAGCGCCAGCTCAGAACATTTTTGCCAGGTCCGCAGAGATGCTGACAAATTAGCATCCTTTGATGAGAATGAGGAGAGAGTTAAAAGCGGGACAACAGCTGGAAGCAGCTGCTAGCCTGTAAAGGATGGCTGCACCACCTACTTTGGTAACATTTCTATCAGATCTTGATAACATTCCTCCATTAAATGAAGACACTTTAAGCATTTCTTGATGGGGAATATATTTTTGCCCCCCTCACAATGGGTTTTAGAGTTTATGGCAAAACTGGCTCACGTTATGAATTTTACTCATCGGAAGTAGTGCTTGCATACTCCATTAGCGGAAAATATCAATCCCTCTGATACCAGAGATTCATGTTCAGGGATTAATTCTCATATAAAAATATTGATGTTCTAATAATCTGGGGTAAATGTGTGGTTTACCATAAACAGGAAAACAGTGGAAAGTAACAGTACTTGTGCAAACTTGTCTAAATCTCTCCCAGTTTGTTGGAACTACTTCTTCTTCCGCCTGTCATATTCACATGTGTAATACGGCTCATGGTCACAGGCTCACTCTGCCCAGCACTCACTCATTCAGTTCAACTGACAACCATGGCCGAACGCAAACGCTGTCATGTGTGGAGCTTTTTAGCTCCATAAACAGCAACAACGCAGCATGGGATGTGTGAGGAAAGACTGTGGAATACTGTGGGAAGACCACAAACCTTGTTAAACATCTGAGAATTAACCATAAAACAGAATATGATGAAATGATGATTAGGCAATCCGAAAAGGAGAAGAGAGAGACGGGTGCTGCTAGGACGAGACAGATGTCACTTTCTGAGTCCTTTAGTGCGGCAGGTAGGCACTGTCCAGGTACAGATAGAGAAAATGAGAGATAAATTTAAGCACAGGTTGAATTCAGTGGAGCCTGATTAACATGTAATTGAACAAAAAAGTGTGCTTGTCAAATGCTTGTGTTAAAATTTTCAGACAGGCAGATATTGTCAAGTAAAGCTTGGCTCACACTACAGGATTTTAAAAATCTTATAAGATTCTGAAATCGGGTTGTATCACACACATAAAGAGAATCTTGACAGATTATCTTCTCTTAAATCTGAAGCACACACACACTACAGGATTTCATCAAGATTATCAGACCAGAGAGACGCTCAACGTGATCCTACGTCATCTCACCAAGGAGATGACGTAGGATCACATTGAGACAAAATATGGAGACTGGTGCGATACTCCTGGATATCAGTGCTGGGGTGATTACCTGCAACACTCTGCTACATTATTATCTCACCTGGAATATTTAATGCGGATGCAATTTCTCTCCAACACTTGTCCTTTTCACATCGGTTGTGATAATCTCTGCATGAATCGTACAAACATTCGTGGTCTTGCCACAGGTCGACAAGACTGTCCTCCATCTCCGCTGTCCATCTCACCCGTACACTCTTTGTGCTCGCCATTCTTGTCTCTGATAACTCCTGTCTCGCGGTCATTTCCGGTCTTCGTAGGTGGCTCTCTCTGATTGGCTACTGTCATCCTCAGCGAATAGGAGTTGCGTAATCATCCAGATAAATATCAAACATGTTTGAAAATTATCGGGGCGGCTCCGATGAGTCTGTGAGACGATCGTGGGGCTTAAGATTGATCTGTCACCCACTCACACTAGAAGATAATCTTGGTCGAACGTCGGGGCCGATTTCGGTCCCCGACCAGATTTCTTCCCCGATTGTTGGGAGGGCTGAATCTGGGTTAAATCGGCCCGAGAATCCTGTAGTGTGAGCCAGGCTTAACTTGTATGATAATTCTTCTTAATTAAACAATAACAACAGGTAGTCTGATGCCTTGCATTCATTATGAAGCTATAATTTTAAAAACACTACTTTGTTGTTTAATTTTTCTAACACATTTACTTTCTCAAAGTTTCGGATCAGTATTGGCGATACCAGCCTGAGTTTTACTTGGTATCGGATCAAAAAGGAAATCACTGGTGTCACACATCACTAGAACGGACATGCATCCACTTTCTGTGTCTTTGTTTGAGTGATTCTGCCCTCTTCAGTCTCTTTCTCTTGGCTGTTGCCCTGACAGACTAGTGATATACAGTATCTTGTACAGTACCGAAGGAATTACATCTATATAGCCTGATCTATCTGGCTTTGAGTCTTACCTCAGCTTGGCCTTGTTGTCTGTTATTATTCAAACACAATGGATGCATGTTGCTGACACGTGTCATCGCTGAAGCTTTCAGACAAGTTTCTTATGTGCACGTTGTGGCTGAGTCCCCTGCTGCCACAGCCATGTCACTCTCCATAAATATCACCTCCTGTGAAGTGCACTACAAATGTTTCTAACTTCTCTCTGACATACACTACCACTGTGGACATACATGTCTGTCAAAACAAGGTAAATATGATTTTTTTTTTCATTTTCTCATCTAGTTTGGCCAAGGTATGTGGACGCTTGTGGTAAAAATAGGAAAGCTTCCTATTCTCAAGGACTTCAGGGCTTGTGTGAGACGTGTGCCCCGTGCAGAGAGTCAAAATGCTCTGACTTGATGACATGCTTGCCAAAATGGAAACACACATGCAACACAGCCTTCATGTGAGTGAACTGCACCGTGTGTTGATCCAAAGTTAGTTTCATTACATTGCAGCTGGAGCAGATTGGACTTAAAAGCCCACTAAACTGCTGATGTAAGCCCTGCTCTGTCTAATTCTCTCTGTCATCTATGACTATCACCCATTTTCCAACTTTTGATTTTTCTCTCCTCCCTTCTTTTCTCTTAGTTCTTGCTTCCTTTTTCTCTTGTCTCTTTGAATTCCCTTCTCTTTTTCCATCCATCAACTAATCTCCTCACTCGACCAAGTACTTTCCCATTTTTCTGACTTGAATTGGTCCAAGTTTCCCATTCAAAGTATACTTCTTCCTCTGACTCCTCCAGGTCCTATTCATGTCCTGTCGGCCATTTGCATTTAATGTCAAATGTCCATTTTGCCAACCAAAGAAACGCGTTACTTGTCGGATGCCAGTGTTCCCACAGTAAACTGGGAGCTACATATCCAACTATGGTTATCCACCTTTGTGTAGTGCATGGTTTTAAGAAAGATTTAATGGCAGTTCCTAACCTTAACCCTTCCACATGGAGACAAAGTCAGGTGTATCCGCACAAGTTTTTAGTCGTATAGGCATTTCATCCACAGGGGTACAGTGTGTCAGATGCCTGAAAACACACATTTTTGAAAACAAGCCCCAGAGTGGATAAACCTGAAAACACTGGCCTTGCATTCCCATATGGACAAAGAATTCGGACAGCTTCAGAAACAATGATGTCATAGGACCACCTCTTCCTTAAACTGCATGCCCAAACCACAACAACAACAGAAACATTTGGCAGAATACAGTGTCGAGTTTGTGCTGCAGAAGCTACTGAGCTTGTTATGACTTTGACAGCAAAATCTTCTGCTCCTCTACGACCACTGTGATCAACAAGAGGACACGGAGAACAGCAAACACCAGTGTATGTTCACGATTCTCATGATGCATGAACATGCTCCATGTCTTCTTCCCAGGTTTTGGTGTATGTCTGCAGCAGCGTTACAGCACCACGTACAGGCCTGGCATATGCACTACAGCATTGTCAGTGTTTTCGTGTGGATGGACACGTTTACTGAAACAAAGCCGCCTTTTCAGAGAATGTTTTCAACACAAAAACGTTTAATGACTGCTCATCATTTTTAAGTGCTTTCCACAGCAGTCCCATTATCAACAGAAAGAGTGGGTGGGCCACTGCTAATGCTAGCAATCATTTCTATGAGCATGTTTAATTATGACAAGAAATCAAAACTGCAGAAAAAGAAAACTCAAGAATGTTTATTTCTGCAGTTTTTCATTAAATATATATTTGATAACACTTAAAGGCATTTTAATGAAATCACTTACCAAAGAAATTGTAGGAAGAAGAACTAAGAAAACCTTGCATTGCTGCGTTTTTCAGTCTGTTTTCTGTCAGATCTGCTGCAAAACTTCTGAGAAACGAATGAGCTCAGTCTGCCAAGGTGCTGCCCTATCTATATCCTTTGAGGAGACATAGGTGGAGTCTACCGACATCCTAACAACAGCAAGAAGCAACTAAGAGCCTGTTAACAATGGCTACTTGCTCATGAAGAGATTAGCATGGATACTGCCTGCTATTTGGTGGTTTTATCAGAACTGGAGTACAATTCTCCATTAGATGACTAACAACACTAAACATTTCTCCATGGAAAAGGTACTTTTGCTCCTCTTGCGACAGGTTTTGGAGATTTTGATGAACCACTTGTTTTTAGTTGTATCAATTTACTCCTCCTCTGATTGACCTGTGAGGAATGTAGTTGGCAGGATGACTGTCTTATCGAACCTGGCAAACCAGATGGACCGTTCAATATATTTCACTTGTCCATCTGGGAAAGAGCCATAGAAAGTGTTTTGGGGGGGGCAGAACCTTTCAGAAGCAAATCCTTCAGGTGATTGGACAATTGTCAACATTTATTACGGGCCAACCTGATAACGCTATGGTCAGGAGCCACTGTGGTACAGAACGTAAGCCACTTCATAAAACAAACTCTGGTCTGAACATGTAAGAAGCGGAGCAAAATATCCTTACTATGGAGAAGTGTGAAGTGTTGATATTTGTTTTTCATTTAATGAAGAAATGTGGTCACAGTCTGATAAAACTACTTCTGAAGCTGTTAGCATCTATGCTAATCCCTGTATGTGCAGTCACTTCCTGCTGTCATCTCGCTTGTTCCTCTTCCTGCTCTGAAAGACGCTGATTGGACTGTGCTGCTTTGGTTGCACAAATTGTTGTAGACTGGAGCTTGGCAAGATGGATCTTCTTGATTAGAGACATTAAATCAGGCAGGTCCAGCTGCCTTTGGCTGTGGCCCAGGTGAACTTGTACGGTATATCCCATAGAATTACCGAACTGTCCATTTGCAGTTACAGTTAGAAGGCTTTTATCTTCTTTCAATTCATTGTCTTGCTCCCAAAAACACTGTAATCTCTGCTCATCTCTGTGTTTGTGCATGTCCTTAAGGGAACCTATACCTCCTTAAAATAGTCAGTGTCATTTGTGATAAGGTCTCATTTATGACGTTCCTTTGGTAAATGATAAATGGACACTTTTCTAGTCTTTGACTACTCAAAGCAGCTTTACACATCTACCCATTCACACCCATTCACTCTCACATTCACTCACTGATGGTTGGAGCTTCTATGTCAGTGATCCATCAGTATCAACTAACACATTCACACCCTTTCAATGCCCATTTACACAACACTGCAACTTGGGGTTCAGTATCTTGCCCAAGGACACATGGCCATGTGACAGCCGAAGCTGGGCTCAAACCTGCCGATCAACAACCAAGTGCACTATCAGACTGCACCACTGATGCCTTTCAGTCACTGTTATGGCTCCAAAATACATCTCAGAAATAATCATTGGCTGAGATGCGTTGTAGCTTATTGATTGCAGTGGTACTTCTGCCATCCATTGTATTGGTCACATGTCTGCGGTCAATACAAACTGAAAGACACAAAATTTATTAAAGGGGAAGGTGATGACAAAACATGAATTAAAGAAATACAGTGATAAATTATTATTTGTTTAATTTGTGGTTGATTTGTTCCAGTAGTTGTGGTATGATGAAGACAGACCCACATTTAAAAGTTTATTGTATAATATTTAAAACTGTATGTTGTCAAAAATAAATATCTTTCTTATGTAAATAAATGCTTATCTATCACCCATAAATTTATTTATTTTGTAATTAACACAAACCCACTGTTCACCTCTTCAAATCACATAAAAATAATTGCTTTCAAATTCTAACAGCATAAATTTTAATGAACTACACTATAGTTCCTTTTCATTTAACCCTCGAGGCCCCTGTCATCGAACGATGATTGGAAATCTTTATTCTGTGAATACTGAAGATTAAAGCAAGACAAAGAATGACCAAACATGGCTCTACTTCCATTAAATCCCAACTTTTTAAATATCAGATTGACCTCTAGTTAATGTCCACAAATTAATGATCCTGTTTAAATTCTGTTACTTTCACTTTGCATGTTTTCATCGCCTTCTCTTTTATCTTTTACTTTTATCTCTTGTTCATTAACTTCTTATTAAAAAGGGATCAGAGAGGAATAAAAACAGCAAATATTGTGTTTACAGTGTGTTTCAAAGGTCTGTATAGTGCCACTTCATGTATGTAAATATTATGAATGAATACATTTAAATGTTGTGGGGACAAGATTTTTTTTTACCCTTTTTGTTGTTAACACGATAGAGCCTACTTTCCCAAGAACTTTTTCATGTAAACCTGATGCTCTTGTAGTTGAAGAGGGGGGGTCTGAGGGTCTCTGTTCATCAGAAAGTATCGATTCGAGGAAACCTTTGACAGCACACAATCAGTTTCCTCCACTCTCCCTCTAAGCAGCATGTTGTACATCAGTGAAGCACTCAGACACATGCTGTTATTGTAGCACGTGGCTAATTTTCTCCCTGACACGTACGGAGCTTAAACAAACACTCACTTTCCTTCCAGAAGTAGAGCAGAAGTCCAGCACGGGCTGGAACATTTTACCACTTCGGTGAACCACTGTTTGAATAAAGACTCATTTCTCTTTGACTTTCATTAGACAGCACAGACACAAATTTGTCCACTATGATTCAGAGCAATCACTGAATATAAATATTTACAGAAAACGCCAGCACAGAGAATCAAGAGGACTTACATCTGTAAACCTCAGCTGCCTCCTGAATCAACCTTTATCTGGTTTATTTTAGCTGCTAGCCTACAGTTTACTGTAATGATATTATATTACTATCTACACTTTTAGCAGGCTTGACTTAAAGGTCATATAAATTAGTCCTTTTTAACAAGTTTGCACAGGTCTTAGATGGCACAAGGGATCATTTTTAAAGTTTATTGCATACTCTGAGATGTTGGGTTTTGGATGCCATGAACCTCCATTTTACCCAGGTTGTTTAAGTGTAAATGCTCATTAGCTTTGTCTGAACCATTCGCTATGTGGTATTGAATTTCAAGTTTGATGCTATGCTCTAATCTTTACTGTTGGTGCACAGAAATGCCTAGAAATATTTCTTCCACTGCAGCTGGCTGTTGGTTGAGCAAAAAACCTGTCTGTGGGAGTGTCGACCATCTGGAGAAGGTGGAAGATTCCCTTAAGATATGATATAAGATATGATATAAGATAAGATAAGATAAGATAAGATAAGATAAGATAAGATAAGATAATTTAAGATAAAATAAGATAAGATAAGATAAGATAAGATAAGATAATTTAAGATAAAATAAGATAAGATAAGATAAGATAAGATAAAATAATTCAAGATAAGATAAGATAATTTAAGATAAGATAAGATAAAATAAGATAAGATAAGATAATTAAAGAGAAGATAAGATAAGACAAGATAAAATAGAATAATTTAAGATAAGATAAGATAAGATCAAATAAGATAAGATAATTTAAGATAAGATAAGATAAAATAAGATAGATAAGATAATTTAAGATAAGATAAAATAGGATAAGGTAATTTAAGATAAGATAAAATAAAGTAATTTAAGATAAGATAAGATAAAATAAGATAAGATAATTTAAGATAGGATAAGATAAGATAAGATAAGGTAAGATAATTTAAGATAAGATAAGATAAGATAAAATAAGATAGATAAGATAAGATAATTTAAGATAGGATAAAATAAGATAAGATAATTTAAGATAATTTAAGATAAAATAAGATAATTTAAAATAAGATAAGATAAAATAATTTAAGATAAGATAAGATAATTTAAGATAAGATAAGATAATTTAAGATAGGATAAAATAAGATAAGAAAATTAAAGATAAGAAAATTTAAGATAATTTAAGATAAAATAAGATAGATAAGATAAGATAATATAAAATAAGAAAGATAAGATAAGATAAGATAGTCCTTTATTGAAATTCAGGTGTTGCAGCAGTACAGTGCTAAGTCAAAGAGTAAAGTAGCATGCATTAAGGGGAAATAGAATAACATAAAAATAGAAAGATATAGATCAATAAACTGTACAGTAGCAAAAAAAAACAAAAAAACAAAAAAAAACAAAATAGAATAGGTGGACATATTACAACTATCAAAAATAAAATTAAATTCAAATTCAGATTAAAGTTAATGTACTAAGTGTCATACAGGACGCTATCAAAAATAAAAAATAAGATAAAATTAAATAAAAAATAAAGTTAATAGAGTTAGTGTCTTACAGGACTCCTAAAGCCATTCTGTGCAGTACAGTGAAGGTAAAGTGACAGTGTGACAGGTAACAGCAGTGATAATGACAGTACATTTAACAGTACAAATTATTTTACCTAGAAGTATTGTGCAAGAATAGACTGGGATAAGAGAAGTGAATCAGTAAGGTGCAATATTTAAATAATATTACCAATATAGATAATAAAAGCTGGCTTAGAAGATATGGAGGATATAATAAGCATTAAAGTGCAACACTGAGTACAGTTCGGAGGGAATGCTTTGTTTAGTCCACCGCTGTTGTAAAGTCTGATGGTGGTGGGCACAAAGGAGCGTCTGAAGCGCTCAGTCCTGCTTCTGGAGGGGTAGATGCGTTGGCTGAACGATCTGCTCATGTCCCACAGCTCATTGTGGAGAGGGTGAGACAGGCTGTCCAGGATCGCCCTGATTTTGTCCTTGATCCTCCTCTCAGCCACGGTCTCTAGATTGTCCAGCTGAAGGCCCACCACAGAGCTGGCCTTCTTCACCAGTTTATTGAGCCTGGTGACCTCACCAGCCTTGATGCCGCCCCACCAGCACACCACAGCAAAGAAGAGTGCGCTGGCCACCACAGACTGGCAGAAAGTCTTTATTAGGTACACCTAGCTTGTAGAAGATTAGACCCCCTTTTGCCTTCAGAACTGCTGTAAATCTTTGTGGCATGGATTCACAAGCTGCTGGATACATTCCTCTGAGATTTTGTTCCATACTGACATGATGAAATCACAGAGTTGCTGCAGATTTGTCAGCTTCAGTTCCATGATGTGAATATCCTGTTTTACCACATCCCAACGGTGCTCTACTGGATTGAGATCTGGAGACTGTGGAGGCCAAACAACAAAATAGTATAACTGAACTGAAATTTTAATTCAAAGAGCTTTTTTAGTGCATGAAAAAAAAAATACAATTTAAAATAAAAGCAAAAATTATACAAATGTGTAGTGTTTTGATATTAAACGTAAAAAGTTAAGATTGAAAAAGCTTTATGATAAAATAAGTATATAAAATGATCATATAACAATTAAAAAAGAAACATAAATTAATAAGTGTGTTTTTTAAGTGTTTCTTTTGTGTAGGTGTGTGTGTTGTTGTGTTTAAATTTTCACATATATTTATGTGTGTGCTGTGTTTGTGTGTGTTCAGGTTCCACTGGCTGTCCTTAGGGCCTCACACTCTTCATATTTTTCCCTAATAAGCTCACAGATTTGATTTTCTCCCTGTATGTATGGGATTTTCTTTAAACTCTTTATTCAAACTTTGGGTGTATGTTTATTATTTGGGGATCATAGTCTTCTCTCACAGCCTGACATAAAGGGCAGAATGTGAGGGAGTGTGGACAGAGTCTGTCCTCCCATGGGAGCCAGCTCTTTTGTGACAGCTAGCTTATCTTTGGTCACTGAGTCTGTTACTCTTCAGATCATTGATGTGGACAGCCTGCTGCTGTGGACCTACAAAGCTTCAACTATTACAATTACAGTTTATTTGGCCTTTCCTGCTCCGTTCCATAATCATCACAGTTCGTGATATAAACTTGAGAGAGGTCAGCAAAATTAAAATATATGGTTCACACACATGTAGCCACCAACATAGATGACATGCTGCTGTGGACCTGCAATCAGGTGATTTCTGTAACTCTCAATGAGACTTCTGGACCTGTCCACAGGTATTTTGGCCCACTCCTCATGAGAAAACTGCTTCAGCTGTCTCAGGTTTGAAGGGTGTCTTCTCCAGACTGCATGTCTCAGCTCCTCCACAAATGTTCAATAGGATTTAAATCAGGGCTCATAAGGCCACTTCAGAATAGCCCAATGTTTTGTTCTGCATATATATGCATGCAAACACATCAAGATACATATATACAAATAAATATACATATACATATATTCAAACTCAACATGAATGCACCATTAGCACTGAGGCTTACAGTAACAGTGGCAAAATGAAACATCTGTTAGCAGTAGGAGTCTTATGATTATGAGGTAGAGAGAGCTATTGTTGGTTAGCAGAGCTGCATGTGTTTGAACTGGAATTCAACTGGGTTCAATCAAATTAAAACTGATAATTTCTTTTGTTGGTAGGTGTGGCTCAATGACTCATTGGCACCCCTGAAAACATTTTTAAAAATACAATAGTCAATAAAGCAGCAATAATACTTAAGAAGAACCCAAGGGAAGACTTTTGGTGCAGTTCATGCAAATTATCTTTCAACCCATTTGTCATTAGTATCTTGCCAGTTTAAGTGTTTTTCTTTAATTTCAATTCGTGGCAAAGAATGATCAGACACGTGAATCCAACAACAGAGCATTCTGAAGGCTAAACATGAAGTATGACTAAATATGACAAGATTTATGAGCTTTAAAATGTTAAATCAATGTCCTGGAAAAAAATCCAACCAGCATTTAAACAGAGCATAGGTGCGGCTTCATTTTTCACTGGTGATAATTGGCTGTTAGTATCTGACCTCAGTGATGGGAGTGGTGCAGTTTAGTGGCTCTGTATGACTAATGGAGCTCAGTCAGTCATCCATCTAACCGTGAGAGCAGATGTCTGTGGCCCACCTTACAGCCTCACACAGCACTGTACAGCAGCATGGGAAATAGGATCATGTGTCACCTCACTGTAAGGTTATGCTAATTAGCCTGGCAATAAAAACACTTGAGCTAATTAACAAAGAAAAGGCTTATAAAAGAGAGGAATGTCAAACACAGGAGAAAAGAGGAGGAGGGAAACTGCAGATCACAAAAGGAAGGAATGTAGGAGACCAAACACCAGCTGAGGGGGAGCTGAGCATGCTTCTGTCTGTCTGCAGGGTTCTGTGGTTTTCATGTGTGCATGTGTGTGTTTTAAGGGGTTTGTGTATGAGGTGGAGATCAAGTTTGAGGACAGATCTTCAACTTTCTCTGGGTACCTCTGCAGTTTCAGGAGGAGTGCTAGTTTTCCAGCATTTCTTTGACAAAACATAGAGGCAATATCTTCTGCACTGTCCCTCATAATCCATAGACCGACTACTTGGAGGTTCTGTGCCTTTATATGGTGTCCCCTGACCAGTCCAGTCAAATCTTCCAAAAAACAACTGTCCAAGACATACCCAAAGTAAAATGGCTATTGCTCTTGAACCCTTTGGGAAACATGCCTGGTGTTGGTCTCTTTTGTAAGTGATGTTCTAAAGTTTTACAAAATAATCAGAATTACGGCAGATGCTACTACTGCTGACTTATGGCAGCCTGAGCATACAACAATACGGTGATTTTCCTTGCCTGTTTTCTTCAAACAACTGCCTGCAGATGTTTGTCACTTGGACCTATAGGTGGAAAAATAAAACCAGAGCACAAGTCTTTCCTAATCAAATACAAAATTTCATAATAAAAAATAAAAAATAAAAATTTATAACCTGTTTTCTTGGACTATGTCTGTGTGTTTTGGTGACCATGTGAATATTCCTACAGTAAAATGACAGTAAAATAACTTTTTAATGCTTACTCCCATTGAGTAAGTACAAAATAAAGTACATTTTTGTTTATTTTTTCTGTTTATGTGACTCCTCCCTTACACCGCATGCGCAAACGACAACAGAAACAATAGCGGACTACAGTGGAGTCGCGGTCATGCTCCAGAAGCTACTGAGCCTCTTTTGGCTTTAAAAGCAAAATCTTCTGCTCCTCTACGACCACTGTGAACAACAAGAGGACATGGAGACCAGCATACGCCAGTGTTTTTGAAGACATTTGTCATGATGTATGCACATGCTCCATGTCTTCTTGTCTGAGTTTGGTGTATGTCCACAGCAGTGTTACAGCGCCACTTACAGGCCTGGAATATACAACAGTGTTTTCAGTGTTTTTGTGTGGATGGACACATTTCTTGAAACAATGTTGTCTTTACAGAGAATGTTTTCAACACAAAAAACATTTTCTTCTCCATGTGGACAAGGCTTGAGGCTCTGTAGTTATTCGTGAGTTTCTTTGTAAAGGCATACAGGCCTCAGTTCATAGTAGTTAGAAGCTGCAGTAACAAATTGCCCACAGAAAAACCAGCTGCAACTATTTCACAACAATAAAACTGACCATAAAAAAGTAAAAGCAGGAAGACCTTCTGGATTTCTCAACATCTGTGTGCTGCAGGTGTTACTTTAAGTGGAGCAAAGACAAAACTGAAAAGCACCAACACGTTCCGGATGAGAGTGTGAACAGAGCATGACAAAAACAGGATGTTATAAAGACGTACCTACAGGGGTGAAACCTATTACACACAGAGAGGGCTCAGGCATGTTAGGTCACTGAAAGCACACTTTTTAGAAAAGTCCTGCCAAGTTCAATATTAAAAAAAAAACTAGGTGTAGCGCTTAGACCATGTGTGGGCTTAGACCATCAAACTGTGTGCCACGATATCCTCGGGGTGATGTTGCACCATGGGACATTATCACTCTAGTTTACATGTGGTGCAGCCGATGTTGTTAAACTTGTTGATTTTAAGTGCTGCCGTCTGAACTGCCAACACATACTTTTCTTTTTAACTATGATGTTGCTTAAACAACACTTCAATAATACAGCTACACATCACAGAAATCCATACAAGGTTATAAACAGCCTTTAACAGTACGTTTATGCAATATTGAGTGGGCAGAGATGTTTTAAAAATCTCACATGTGTGGATGGGATTATTTTTGGAAAGAGAAGAGGAAAAGTACCAGCCATAGCCTTAGTCAGGAAGACCTTCCACCTTAGACCATGTCCATACGTAGATGGGTATATTTGAAAATCATTTTGGCCTTCTGTTCACCAGTAAACGGCATTTTGTGGCTCTTAATACACATGTTTTGAGAAACTCCTGCCTTGCTGAAGATTTGATTGGTTGACTGTGGTAATTTGTCAGCTTAGCACTGCTCAGCACTATGTTGTCATCAACTCTGCATTTCATTCTGCGCTGACCTTCCTACACTGAACTAATGGGCTTAAACTGGCAAAAAAATGGTTGGATGTCACACCAGTAAATCTATTAGGTGGGGGGTGGGGCAAGAAGTTTTAGGTAGTTGCCAGCACCATAGGGAGAAGTCCCAGACTTTTTGTTTTGTTCAAGGAAGAGCACAGTCACATTCAGGATGTGAAGGACACACTGTAGGGCATATGAAAGTATCATATGTGCTCTTTGAGAAACTGTTCTATAGCTGGGATGCTTGAGCCCGTTAAAACACAGTCATTAATGTCTCAGCTTGTGCTTGGTTGTCTGGTAATACAGATGATTTTTTTTTTGCTTACTATACTGGTCATCAAGCGCTCCACCTGGGCCATGTGACTGAAAGTAATCAATTGGTTCAAATTCACTAACATGATGGAGCAAATTGTAGAGGGAAGAAGCTAAAATCCAACATGTAGACTTTGTGTTGGGAGGGGTCCTTGATTGTTGTTCACAATAAAATGTTCCAAACAGTCCATCCTTGGGACTAATGGCTTTGAAACCCTATGACTCTCAGATCAAGCTGTAATTGAGCTTAAAACACAAAGTCTAACCCTGGCATAATGCAACGACATTGAGATGATAATCCCCAAGTCTTCTCATTTTTCAACTTTTTTCCAAGACACATGCAAACAAAGATCCTTCTGTAAGCTCTTTCTATAACTAAACAATAGTATTTCTGATTTGAAAAAGGAGATGGGGCAGCTAATTCTAGCCAGTTTGCTGTACTTAATCAAGAATTGTTTGTTTGGTTTCTGAAAATGATCCCTCAATGAATATTTATTTTGGTTTTTTTGAAAAAATGATAATTTTCTCCTGAAAGTTAAAACCCTGATGGAGTGAGTCATTGGTGGAGTGACACATTTGTATTTATTCATGTTGCGCTGGGGCAGTAAGACTTTCTAAACACACCTGTGTGATCTGTTGTCAGGGCTGCAATTGTCTGTCTGCAGGTGCGTCTCTAATGACCTGTGTGTGTTTCCTGTCTGTAAGCTGGTGTGAAGGTGGGTTTAGGGCTTTTGCTCTCCTAAAAGCCCACACAAGTACCCAATGTTAGAGTTAAACTCTATGAAAAGATGGAGCAACATGTAGCCAAATACAAATCATAGTCTTTTTCCCCAGAATTTGAACTTTGGTTCGTTAAAACTGAACTTTAAATAATGATTTATTGGTGGGAGGAAAATTCTTTATCCAGAAAAACATGGCAAACAGTAGCAGCTCCTTTTTCCTCCTGAAGCACCGACTGTTTTTTTTTTTTTTTTTTTTACTTTTTCATATTGAATTTTTCCAGTCTACTCTGCAGCTTTGTTTGAATACGAGCTGTTTAAGGACCTGCCATCCTGTTAAGTCTTTTTATTGCGGTGCAAATAAATAAGCTGAAGACCCAAACAAACATTAGTTTTAATGAGGCCCAAACAGTTAGACAGGTCAAACACAACTGTTAAAAACAAAGCTCCACATTTGGTGGTGTAGTGTCTACTTTAAAGCAGCATTATGATGAGCCTGCAGAGAAAATAAATACAGTCAGACCTTTGGCGCAAGTCAGATTATGATGATTATATTAGCTATCTTTAGCCAACTGTCAAATCCAAAGAGATTTATAAATACTGGGGACCACAAACACAAGGACCATCTAAACAGATTTTAAACACTATATTCCTCATAATGCACAACAGAGTTTACTACAGACTTTTGTCCACTGGCAAGTTTGACTGGTAGACCTCCAGAAATCCTTCAACATCAAACAAATACTCAAAAAAAGCTTTAAAAATGGAAATAACTGGCATATGGCAGAAAAATACCAGCAAAAAACATTTTATTCACGTACTGGCTGCTGTATTAACTTCACCTTGATGGCACCAGTTTGGACCTCTTCAGAGCAGCTTTGATTCCTCCTGGGAGAGACTCAACAAGGTGCTGGAAACATTCCCCAAAGACTTCGGTCCATATTGACACGATAGCATCACACAGTTGCTACAGATTTGTCAACTGCACTTTAATGCTAAGAACAGGAAACTGGGGCAACAATTCACATGGGCTCACCAAAATTGGACAATAGATTATTGGAAAAGTTGTACCTCATTTGATAGGCCTCAAGTCAGTAAGTCAAGCCAGCAAGCATCTTGCTGTGAGGCATGAGCAATAACCTGCTGCACCATCATTCACTTTTTGACTTTTTGTAAATTGGTGTATCTTCCCATCAGACATTTTTGCTGTTGATGTCCTTATCTGGCATGATACAAGCGAAAGTCCATAGCTAATGTAAACCCTGATGCACACGTTACACAGTTCTGACTGGTAACAGTTTCACAATGGCGATTCACCATTGGTGGGGGGTATGTACACAAGGGATCCCGGCATGGATCCATGTTCATTTTACACCAAAGTCCACATACCAAGATGGTGTGCCTAAGATGGATCCTCAGGGTAGCCTTAGTCAAGATTCTTGTGAACTATAAGATAACATGCTGGAGAAGTAACCAAGCTTGTGTTTGAGTTATTTGTCTGTGGGGTGGGGTTGTGTTGACAGTTTTAAATGCCTCTTCTCACATGCTTTAGTATCCATGCAGCACAGGCTTATTCCTATCTCTAGCCCTGGTAATAGAAAGAGGGTCCTTGTTGGTGTGTCAAAAGTATTATAGCTGTCTGGACTGTAAATGAGTTGTTGGTGGGAGCTTTGAAATAAAAGTTCTCAGCTTTTATACTGTTTGAATGCCTTTATTATGGAATAACTGTATCAGGAAATAGTTGTCAGTTAAGTAAGTTAAGTTTGTTTATTGAGCACCTTTCACAGTCATGAGTCACAAGGTGCTGTATAGATACAAAAACCAGGAAAAATATAATAATGAAGATGAACAAAAGTAATCACAATAGTTATCAAATCAAAGAGACATGAAACAGAGTAAAATGTAGTTTTAATAGCAAAAGATGATAATACTAGGGAATCACCCAAATGCATGTCTAAATAGGAATGTAATCAACTACCTTTTAAGACCACTGACAAGGCTCTACATTTGGTAAAGATAAAGGAAGGGTGATCCAGAGCTTTAGAGCCAAAACTCGGATTGCTCTGTCACCTTCAATCTTCTTGTGAGTTCATGGTACAGACAGTAATTGTTGTGCATTAGATCTAAGGGGGTGAGATGACTGATATTGATGCATAATTTCTACTAAATTATCTGGTGCTTGACTGTGTAGGGATCTGAAAGTGAGGGTGAAGTTTTAAAACTGTATTCCAAATGTAACTGGAACCAATTAAAGCAGGAGAGAAATGAAACACACCCAGCTTCTGTTACAAGCACCTGAGGTTTGAAGAAACTGGCACACACGACGGGACTCATTGTAAGTTTCTTCAAGATTTCTCAAAAATTGAGATAAATCAAGGAGTTTAAGAAAATAAAAACATGAAATAGCAATTTAAACTTTTACTCTTAGTTGAAACCCTAGAAGTAGCAACAGGTCCTAATCTTGTTTTGTGTCGAAAACTTCTGCTTAACACACAACACTTACTGTTACTCTGGCAGGCGGCATAAAGAGCATAACTTGACGTTAAGCAGACTTAAATGTTCTTATTTAAACTGAAGTCAGTCAGTGTGGTCAGCTGAGGTCTCTTTCTGGTCCAACCACCTCACGTAGGAAGAGGAGCATCAGAAAGAGCCCTGGATTACAGAGATCCTTTATGAAACCTGGGCGGAGACATCACGCTATACAATAATGTGTATTGCTAGCTGGTCTTCAGATTCTTGACCTCACCCAGTTCTGACTCCCTGGTGACTGCATATTCATATCAGCAGTCAGCCACAAAGGCAGACATTCAGCTCTGATAGAACCGACCTTGAGAAAAGCTAACAGGTAGCAAAACACATCTCTAAATATGGGCATGTGTTATTCTACTTGGAATGTAAGCTTGCTTTAATTAACCAGGGCTGTGTGTGTGTCTCCCTCGAAACTACTGATAACAGACATGCACACATGACCCTGCCTTCATGAAGAGGTATTCAGCAGATGTCTTAACCTTTAGTTTTTGGAATATTTACAACATAATCATACAAATTTCAGATCATATCCAGCTCATTGTCCAGCCTTGATGCTAAAACCTACCCTGGGTCAGATTCTTGTTAAAGGGTTTATACTGACTGCCATCTGTAGGAGTATTTCTATTTGTACCTTAATTCAGCTTCTTGAAAATCTCTTTTCCCCCTTTAGAATTACACCAGCTGCATTCTGCAAAACATCTCCTTTAAAGATATAATCCTACATTTGCTTTTTGACTCAATACATTCAGTCCATCTGAGAACCAGAGAGCAGGAGGTCACTGCTTGTTTCTCTAACAGGACTGCTCCAGCTTTCTGTCCCTAAAGGATGGGTGTGCCAGACTCTCCTTGTAAGATGGACTGACTTCAATATCAGTGTAATCATAGTTTAGATATAACACTGAACTTTAACCCACAGTCAATACAAATACAACAATGTCCCATCAGATTTTGCTTGTGACTTGAAGATACAGAGTAAGACCTTCTTAGCTTATATAGAAAAAGAGTATTTTCCTGCTCAAGAATTCAGCAGAATCTTTACAGGTTTTTAGGTTGGTACACAGTGACCTTTGCTCACCCACAGTGTCTCCACACATTTAGCAGCACTTGATAATTCATTCAGAGTGAAGTGTTAAAATTAGACTTTAATGAAAACTGTAGGTTTCTATTTTTTACAAGAACTGTCTTTTGACTAAATTCCCTAACACTGCAGAAGATATCTGTTCTCTTGTAAGTCCAACACAGTCAAAGCAGGTGGCAACCAACGCGAGTCCAGATCCGCCTCAGAGTTCTGCTTCTGATATTTGTCCAAAACTTTCCTTAAAGACTTGGACTGTTGCTTTTTCTTTTTTAAACATTTCCAATACACACACACACACACTCACACACACACACACACATATATATATATATATATATATATATATATATATATATATATATATACCTGCTGTATATAAAATTTACATCAATATACTGTCTATACATCATTCAACTGTTGATATCTTTAATGCAATTTAATATTTTGTAAACTGAGTTGTAATCACCAATGGAGAAAGAGATGTAAATGTGTGTATATGGATGATATTTCATGTTTCCTAATGTTTTTACCAAGTGGAAGCATGCCACACAGAAAAACAGCCTTTGGACAAAATACTCTCTCTGTAAAGGCAAGTAAGAGCTGTAACAGTCTCCCACACTCCATAAGGTACTGTCCCACATTACAAACTTTACAAACGCACGTCAAGCAGTGGCTGAAAGCAAACCAGTCCTGTAACCATTGACTTTTGAGGTTTTAGAAATGTACAGTCTTGTGATGCACTCTTATTGTGATCTATTGTCCTGTTCTATGTCCTGCTTTTGTGTGTGTGGTGTCTTTGGCATCATGTTTTTGTGTTACCTGCCTACGGACTGCGGATGTAAATGAGCATTGTTGCTATAATCTGGCATATTTACATGTATTGCTTTCTGAATAGATGTCTATAAATGTGCACTGTCCCTATTAAATAAATAAATTGATTGAAGAGTAGTAGCCCAAGCACTGATTCCTGTGGGACACCAGGCAAAACAGATTTTTTACGGAGCTGAAGCTGATGATTGTGAGGTTAAACTTCTTGTTTTGTATATATGATAAAAACCATCCAAGGACAAATTCAGACAAGCCATCCAAATCATGAAGTCATTGAACAAGGATTTTATGGTCAACTGTTACGTCCAGAGGTACTCAAACTGTGGATTTTTGATGGTCACTTTTGATCCTTAAGTCATTAATCACTTTAACTAGTGCTGTTTCGGTACTATGGTTTGCTCTGAAGCAAGACTGGTATTTTATCTTAAATATTGTTAGTTGAGAGAAAATTGTCTAACTAGATGTAAACAACTTTTTCCAGTATCTTACCGATATAAATGATATGCATGGAGCTCTTGGCAGTGTGGTTGTATAAGAGAAACAAAGGACCCCATGTGTTGCTCTGGAAGGTGAAAATATATCTGCGATGAGAAGCTCTGTAATGGAAGAGTTTGGCAAATTCATCACATTTAGCATCAGAGAGCATCTCGTGGAGTTGATTTCAAGGGATTTCACTATTTGAAAATAATAAAGATGTTTTGTCAAGATTATTACCTATCATATTGTTGATTTATGATTGTCTGGCAGTTTCATTTCTTTTTTGTAAAAATAGAGTGACTCGCTCTTTCTCCATTTCCTTTCAGCTCTTTGACAGATTCTTTCAGCCATTCTTATTTTATCACTTTTCTGCCTGAATGCTTTAGGTGGTCCATGTATGATCACAGTTTTCACAGGAGCAATGTGATTAATGATTCGAGACAAGGTATTGGAGAAATTGTCCATCATTGCCTTGCAGGATGCAGAAGTAGGTAGTGAGTGTCTGAAAAAAATCTGTAATAAAAAAATAAGCTGTTTTGGAATTGATGCTGAGTTTTTTGATGACTTGCTTGACATGTAAGTTCAGAAAAGCGCAAGTCATATCAAATAATACACAATAATGATCTGAAATGGCCATATTGGTGATTTCTTTGACTTGTGATGTCAAAACCTGTTAAAAATACAAATTAAGTGTGTGGCCTTTGACATGAGTAGACCCAGTGACATGTTGATTGAAGTCAAATGACTGAAATAAACTTAGAAGCTGTTCTGAAGCTCAGTTTGGGTTGTCAATGTGAGTGCTAAAATCACCAGCAATGATGATGCTGTCAAAGTAATTTAAAATTCTGGATAAAAATTCACAAATTTGGTCTTAAATGCTTTGTTTACTTTTTTGAGGATAGTGAACAATATCAAGTTTAACAGATGATGAGCAAGAGCCAAATATTCAAAACTAGAGCAGTTCCCAAAAGACCATGTTTTACCTATCAACTCGGGGACAAAGAAAAAAATTGTGTTTGTCGGGTGCCGTCGTAATGAACTCCTTTTTACCAGTTTAAACAGACCAGGTTTCAGTCACTGCGATGCAGTCGAGTTTGTCTGAACCAATGATGGCATCTACTTTTAAGGTCTTTTTTGAAAGAGATCTTACATTTGATAAAGGAAATTTGAGAGTGTTATATTTTACAGGGGCATATATATCATGCCTTGGAACAGCAGTGTGAATTGGACTATAGAGGGGGAGGGAGGAACTTAGTTTGCAAAATCCTTCTGTCTAAGCCTGTTGCAGCTTAACTATGGGTTGGTCCAAGCCTGAGCCAACCTTAACTAAAAAGCTTGATCAAAAAGGAAGGTTGTAAGTGTAACCTTAAAGGTAAAGTGAGTGACTGCCTCCAAGACCATGAGTGGTAAATGATTCTAGAGAAGAAGACCCTGAAAATTGAAGGCTGTACCTCCCATACTACTTTTAGAGAGTGATTGTACCAAAGCAGGCATGTTGGGAAGGTAATATTTTTGAGGGGTTGTACGGCACTACAGGCTTTATAAGATAAGTTGGTGCCTGACCATTAGGAGCTTTGTGCAGTTTTCAACAGTATGGTTAGCATTATTGTTGCCTGGATAACAAACTTCCCCACCTGTTGACTGTGTGTTGTTACAGCAAACTGATGCAGAGATGGATATCCAGACAGATTCACCTGAGTCCTCATGTCATAGTTCATACAGTATGTGTGTTTTTAAGTATAAACACACAAAATAACATGTCTATTGCTTTTTCAACCTGCCTCTGAATACATTCTTATATATCTCATAATATATCTTGTTGGTCAAATTTTGACATTGTGTCTGCACTATTCATCCAGCTGCCCTAGTTCTGATTCCCAGAGCTACAGTGTCTGTTCCAGATATGTTGTATCACTTTGTACTAATTCAGATTCAGAGAGGTCATCTCCTTAGTGACTGGTGTGTATATGTGTGTGTGTGTCCATGATAAAGTGTGTGTTGTAGAGCTGCCCTGTCTTTGAGCTGACTCCTGGGATCTCATACAGTCACATTGTTGTAAAAAGTGTATGTGCACACAGTAACTGCATGTGCGATGTGTTATTGTGTGTGTGTGTGTTTGTGTCTTTGTTCCTGTGCGGCAGGTGGCCTTCTGATGCCCCGGGCTGAGGGAACACCTGCCTCTGCGCTGCCTGCAGCTCCAAATTGTCCCATGTGCTTCACGTTGTTGTTTTGTAACAGTCACTGTAACACTTACATGCACACGGCTGGATGGATCAGAACAGGTAAACATTTTACCTGTGTACTACATCAAACCTGCTACCACACTATACCCAAGTCTACAGAAGAATCCTGTTAAAAGCTTTTAAGCTGACAAAGAGCTATAACAGCTATGAATCTGAATGAAAGATAAGTGAAGAAATGATTATTCACTTCTTACACACTAAGATAACTTTTCTTGTGTATTTTCGAGATGGTGATGTAAAGGACATGGTGAAGAACCAGTGGAGAACTCAATGATCCAATGAGCTGTGAGGAACTTTGACTTTAGAAAGAAGTTACCACAAATTAAGTCCCATTTAAAAAAAAAAAAAAAAAAAAAAAAAAGATTTGACAACCAAGATATATTTAGAAATCTATAAAAATGTATTCAGAGAGAACAGTAAACACAGATTCATTAATGAGATATTTACCCTCTTTAAGAGATTTGTAGACAGCATTTAATCACTCATCGTCAGGCAACTGATAAAGTAACCTAGTAAAGGGTTATTCTACAAGGAAGCATGCTAAAGAAAAAGCTCAAAAGGATATGCCAACATTTTTTTTCTTTTCGTCTCTTGCCTCACTCCTGAGTCCATGACAAGCAGACAGACACCATTCTTTAGGCTGTGCGTGCAGTAACAAGAAAGAGACGGGCAGAGCTCATCCACAGCTAATTAGCTTACCTCAAACATTGTCATCAGATAAACTCTTCAGCAACTCTAAACAGTCCTGTGTACTTGTGACTCATTTAATACCGCGTTAAGTTACGTTATCTACTTTTGGACTAAGATTAGCACTTTATGTCATTTTCTTAAGAAATATAAACAAAACTAAACCGCAGGATGCATACACAAACCACTGTGGAAGTGCTTGTTGCTTGTGTAACTCCTTCCAGGCATTGACAGACACAAGTGGTTTTCTTGAAACGGGTTTATTCGAAGCACATCCTCCAAATCCACTGTGAAAACTGGACAATACACATGTAAAAACACAATATTAGCAAATAAAATATAAATAAATATTAACATGCACAGCATGTGACCTTATTAAACCACTCAAATAACACACATGAAATAAAATAGCCCACCTCATTGGCTACATGCCGAAGAAAGGAATTAAAATAGTCCTAAACTGCAAAGAAAAGTCCATCTTGTCATCGCCATATCGACTGTCAAGTTCACACGAACATCCCAAAAGGTACTTCCCGGAAATGGACTTCAAAATAAAAGCATTTTAAATAACAAAATAAAACCATTAATGTCGCACACCTTGGTGGCTCAAAAACCAAACTTACAGGACTTAGAGACTTCTTAATAAAGTTATAGAAATATAATTGCAACAATTACAGCTTGGTTACAAGCACTTCCGTGAGTCACAACAAGCACACAGGACCATTTGGAGTTGCTGAAGAGTTTATCTGATGACTGTTGGCAGAGCCAGGCTAATACTTCCCATTGGCTTCCAGTGTTTGAGCTAAGCTAATTAGCAGTGGGCGAGCTTTGCCCATCTCTTTCTTGTTACTGCACGCACAGTCAAAAGAATGGTGTCTATCTGCTTGTCATGGACTCGGGAGTGAGGCATGACATGAAAAAAAAGTTTGTGTAGGTTTTTAAATGTGATCAACTACTGTAATACAGTCTGGGTTTCTTAATGAGTTCCTGAATCAGTGGATGTCTTTGACCCTGTGATAATCTGCTGTCGAGACGATGACGAGTAATGTTAAGCTGTTCATTTTTTATGATATGTTGTACCTGTGAACATAAAGTAAGTCGGCGGGATCCAAACGTTATTAAGAATTACTTTGTCATCAGTCTGATTGCCTGGTAACTGTGATGCAATTATTATTACTGCTACAGCTGCCTATTCTACCACAGGAATGTAATTAATTAATTTGTCACCCTGTTTGTATCGGTCCTTGAGGCAATTGTGTTCTCACTGAAAATGAACCACTCCAAGGGCCGGCTGGAAATGAACCAAGACCACCCTGGTTGTGCTGAAAGGAACCACGCTAAGCACAAAAACCCAGTTTTATTGGAATGAATCTCCAATTAGTACAGGTGTGAAAATGGCCTGAATTAGGAGGTCTTATGTGCCCGCCCTATCAGGTTACACTGCCACCTACAGGAGGCCCGAGGACACTGCAAGACTCAACAGGCTGAAGAGCTATTTAACCAGGTGATGTATCAAAACACGAAATATGATTGAATAAAAAATGATCTGCTGTAAAAGAAGTAAAGAGAGTAAATTCATACTAAAATAAATGACTTCACAATATTTCTGGAGACAAATTTCTAGACTTCACTCATTTCAAAACCTTGGTTATGGCTGTGACCATACCAGGAGGAAACCCATAAGAGTACATTCATAACAGTAACCACACAATCAGTCAGTAAGAGCAAATACTTGCACATGGCAATGACATGATCAACACTACACTTTATGATAGATAATTGATAAAATTGAGTCAAAGAGAAAATTAAACAACATTTTTCTTTGCTGCATGACTCTGGCGTTGTGTTGGTGCCTAAACTTGTTTTGTTTGTTAACTGTGAGGGAAATCAAAGCCTCTGTCATTCAACATGGTCTCAGAGTGGGTTTGTCTTTGGTGTATTTCATCCTGAATGACAACTAGAATGCTAACGCTTACAGCCATGACAATTCAAAACTAGCTCTTGACATCTATCCCAAGCTACGGCTAAAATTACCTCAGCTTAGCCAGCTCTTTCTGACACAATCTTTTGTATTGTGATGAGCAAGCTTCTTGTCATTGTAGTTCATCCAAAATACATAAGACATGAAAAACATGACAAAATAGCTTAGCTAGCTCAGCACAGAAGCAAAATCCCACACTCCTTCCACCTCCTAAATCTGAGAAAAGTCACATTTGAATATCTTGATAGTGCTTCATACAAAGTCATACTTTCAATTCTTGCTTATTTTATACAGGCATTAATGAATCCATCACAGTAAACAGCAGGGATATTTAAAATTTTTCTGTAAAATGAAGCTTAAGTTCATACTGGAAACCCACTGGTCCATTGGGGAGCAGAAACAACACATTTCAAAAACTAGGCAACTCCAGGACACCATCTATGAGATCATGGGTGAAGGTCAACGGATCTTAAGTTTATAACTCACATGTGAACACTACACTGCAAGAACTCTTCAGCAGGGCAAACACAGTGGGACTTCAACTTGCCAGCTTTGGCCTGGATTTTGAGTTGCATGACTGGCTTTGAATCTGGGGCAGAAATCATCTCAGCCAAATGTTTTTGTCATGCAGTCTACACAGGGATTGAATGGATGTCTGACATGTTTGATATTTTGGTTGTGCAACTGCATTCACACACTCAGTGACAGCATTTATGAGCTGATTCTTCACCTTTTTTCCTTTTTAAACAGTCAGGACAGTGTCTGACATCTCCATAGTAACTGTCCTCCCCTTGCAACAGGAAATATGAATGAGCTGAATGAGCAGGAAAATTCAATTTCCTGACTCTGATTTATTTTTTCATGAGTTAGCTGCTAATTGTGTTTGCTGGTGGTATTTTGTCTGTGTGTGTCACTCTCACATTCACTCACTGATGGTTTTTAGAGTTTCTTTTTTAGTTGTCCATCAGTATTACTAACACAGTCATGGCCTTTGGTACCATCTACACACCACTGCAGCAGCTGGAGCAACTCAGGGTTAAGTGTCTTGCCCAAGGGTCAACGCCATGTGACAGCCAGGGCTGGGCTTGAACCTGCAACTGCCTGATTACTGACAGAGCCACCAATGCTAAGATTTTACTTTAAGACTATGAACACTCAGGTCATTTTCAACCATCAGATTGTGCAATGTGAACACATAGATCATGCATGTTAGTTGTGGGTCAATATAGACTAAGCTGCACAGTGTAAACTGATACTGATATTCTATTCTGAACTCTGTTAGTATGTAAGATTTGTTGAGGATTTATCACCCACAAATGTGGCTGGGGTGAACGTTTTCCGTACTGTTTCATCCATTAATCCCAGAGTAAGGGATTAACAGATCTGATATCGGAGGTCATGGTTAAGGGTCACTAGCCCAATGGTCCTCCCCATCAAACTCCTCTTCTTGATCAATCACTGTACTTTCACAGTTTCCATTACATATAGTACATAAAGCATTATGATATATTTTACAGCCTGACTTTTACTTTATACATCATGGCGGCATAAAACTAATAAGCAGTAGTTCTGGATAATTTTATAACCAAGCCAAACAGTGACCTGAATAGGCGACTACAAAGTCACATACATGTTTATGTCACTTTTAAAGGGAAATCTTGACTGGAAGGCTGTTCAGCACTAATCTGCTGGCTCACTGGAAGTATGGACATATTCTGTCCTATGTCTATCAAATATTGATTAAAGACTGTAACAGATGAGTCCAACGATAAGTATTTATGTTAATGGTTTTCAGTTCTACTGCAAGTGTCAAAAAGAGCTTTGCTGATTGCTTACTTTCATGTTGGGTAGTCCCCATACTATTAACAAAAGCAGTACATTTCAGGACGTGCAGATGTGGGTTGGGGACCACCAAACTCAGGGGAGGGATTCCCCCTCCATAAAGTACACAGAATTATTGATGAGAAACATGGTTCCTATTAGTGTAAGGAATAGGAAATTAAATGATGTAAGAAAAATCGGTGACTTTCAGATGTGTTTTCCTCTGAAAAGTGCTTCAGCTGCACCAGGTTCTTTTGCATGGCCTGTTGATACATTCTTTTAGTTGGTAAACTCTTTTATTAAATTCTCACTTAAATAGCCTCACAGACCAACTCATAAACTGTTCTGCTGTACTAAGACCAGCTTCTAAAAGTTTGGGAAACAGTTTCCACTCACTGTTTGGTGCTTAAAGGCTCCAAAGCAGTCTTAGCCTCCTAGCCAAAGCCAATATCAGCTTATACTTCTAAACACGGGTACCACTTTGGTGAGATAGTCCTGCTAGTTTCTCTACACAGAACCACAAGAAACCAGAGCAGAGTTTGACAAAACCTCTAACCTGACTTATAAATAGTTAAGTAATGACTTAAAGGTGCCGTTGGTAAGATTTTGGCACACAGCCGGCTAAGATGGCGATTAGAAAAGCAGCACAGCCCCTCCTGTCCTGTTTTCTCTGAGATCACTCCCTCATGCGAGTTTAGCCCCTTCCACAAAAATGTGTCTGCAAACGCGACATTGTGCCCGCCGGTATCAAAACACTCCAGTACAGTGAGCACTTTACTGAAAGGCTTCTCAACAACGAGCAACACAACTGCTGTGACAATGTCTGATACTGAGGTTACAAAGCCCCATGAGGGAAACAGGCTGTGCTTACGTATGAAGTACATGCCAATAAGGTACTCGTCTAAGAGGGAATCTAAACATATTTGTTTGTTTTATATTATAAAACCGAGTAATACATCGCATGTTGAGAAACAACAGAAGAGGAAAAAAATAACTTACCTGTCCAACAGAAACGTAGCTAGCTCTGCATCGGATTTGAAACCCTTGAGATCCCGAAGGGTCCTCCATGAACGCACCTCGACCAATCAGGATTGAAGCATCAGGGGCTCTTCTGATTGGTCAAAGATACCTGGAGCTGTCTGAAATTTTTGACAGCTCATAACAGAGACAGATGGAAGCGCAGAGATCTCGCACTAGTGCAATTATACTACTCTCATAAAGGGATCTCAATGGATATTCCAACATTTGATATAAATGGAACACAAAAAATTAGCATTGGCTAGCAAAATCCTACCAACGGCACCTTTAAGAAAAGAAGTAACAAATACCAAAGGCAATACTTTTACTACAGTTTCTTAGTGTGAAGTTTTCAGGGAGAGAAATCTGAACTTTATCCAACATTTACAAAACAAGCTTAATTTTTTTATTTTATACACTTGTTGGAATAAGTAGTGGATATTTTATGTTGCCTTACTGTGTACAATAAATGTTTAAATCCTATCGTAAAGGTGAAAAAAAGAAGAAATGCTCAGTTGTGATTTAACAAACACTGAATCAGGTACTACAGACAGAGCGTAACGTTCTAGAGGAGTTGCACTGCAAGCTCATTTAGATAAATTGGTGACTGATTATTGAGAGCTTTATAGATGAGAAGAAACTTGAATTCTTTTCTCGAGTTTATGGGAGGCCAGTGCAGAGAAGCTAATACGTGCTGCAGTATTTTGAACCAGCTGAAGAGTCTTAAGCGACTTGCTGGGACAGCCTGATAAAAGAGAATTACAATAATCCAGTCTATGGGTAACAAAAACTAGACTAGCTTTTCAGGATCACCCTTCAACAAGCTGATCCAGATACTCTTCAACGTTTTATAACAAAAAGAAAATCTTCTACAAAGGTGTTAAAAGTTATGTAGAAATGATCAGATAACAGAGGTCTTTTGGAAATGAATATTAGTTCAATAATATCAAGGCCATATGCTAAAGTAAGGATGAGCGTGTGGTTAAAAGGATGAGTAACTTCACAGTGTAATACCAACTATTAAGGACATGAAAGCAGAGCTAAGACTATCACTTTCTTTGTCAACATGGTTATTAAAATCACCCACAATGAAGATTTTATCAGTGCTGAGTACTGAGCTTGATATAAACTCAGAGAATTTAGAATAAGGACCTGGAGGACGGTAAATTATCACAAGCAATCTGGATGGCAGGTATATGAATCAGTCTGAAATGAGCTGAGAACAAGACTTTCAAAGAGGTGTAACTTGCCTTTGGTCTGTGATAAGGAGTCAAGAATGAGCTGCTACACCACCATCACAGCCTGTGTCCTGAGTTACGTGAGTATTAATTTTACTGCGAGGAGTGGATTCATTTAAACTGACATATTCATCCACATTTCAGTTAAACAAAACAAATCAATGTGATTTTCTGTTATAAGATCATTCACCAGTAAAGATTTGGATGTCAGTGATCTGATATTTAACAGACTACATTTAATTATCTGATGTTTTGGTGTTTCTACATTTGAGGTTTTAATTTTGATTAGATTATGATTGACACCTCTTTTATTTGTTTTTTCGTTCACTGTTACGTGAGGTCTGGGTCGGGAACAGATAGCCCTATGGAATAAGTATTATATTTATCATTATCATAGCTGTCATGACTGGACTGCAGCTCTGCCACCTGGTCTTAACTCTGAGAGGTCATGATTTAAGGTAAATAAACACTGCCATGTTTCTAGGTTAAAGAGCTGCACCACCCAAAGTGGGATGAATGCCATCTCTTCCTGTCAGACCAGGCTTTCCCCAAAAAGATGTCCAGTTATCTACGCAGCCCACATAGTTTTCTGGACACCACTTTGATAGCCAGTGGTGAAATGATAAGAAATGTTTTAGCAAATGAACGCAGCAACACATTAATGCTAGTGACTTCTGACTGATGTCATTACTGTCAACATTGATGATAATCTTATCAAACTTGGAAGGAACAGTTTTTGTGTGATGTTGCAGAGTAACTAATCAACAGTAATGTTGCTCTTTACTGAACTGCACTACTAAAAGAGGCCATTTTATAAATATTGATTCTTCTTCCAAGCTATGGGCTTTATCCCAAAGTCCTGCCAGTGTCTGAATAATAGATTTAGCCAATTCCAGCGGCCTTGAGTCAATCACAGCACCAGGCTCTGTATTTTCTCTGGCTCAGCTCTGTCCTTTCAGAGATCCCATTCAGCTCGGAGCCATCCACCAGGAGAGAGAGCAGAGTGCAAGGAGTAGGTTCGCATCCACTCAGTCTTTATTTTTAGGGTTTGAGTAGACTTACAGATGGCCTACATAAAACTGAATAGGGCTTCATTTTAACAGCGGGGCAGAGAATTGGCCAGCATGCCATTGTGTGGTCTCTATTATGGGGATATGGGGGAGTTTAGTAATATGGCCTGTCCCTGGGTGTCCGCGCACATGGCAGACATGATTTTCCATGATGATTTCTGAAATGGGGTTGTCCACAGGGTTTCAGGGCTGTGTGCCATGAGGTGAAAGGTCAACGCTGCTGAAGAGGTGGCTCGATTGTTTGGCTACCGATGTAACGACTCTCTCTTTCTCTCTCTCTCTCCCTAAAATTGATTCATTTACTGCAGCCCCCTGTACGCCAATTCCATCTGTTCTGGCCCTCACCTAAATCGAAGACGACAGGAGTAAAAGTTTGAGGAGAAGGTGTTGAGAATTAAAGTGGAGATATTACAGGGAGCTCTCCCCACGAGATCGTATTAAGACGAGCCTCATGAGACATTCTTAAGAGGAGGGCGACAGGAAAATTAATCAGTGAAATGAAGGATTATGAATTAGAAGGTGTCAAAACGGTAATAGTCTGTTAAGTATGCAGGATGTTCAGAGATCTCAGCTCAGCCTTGCAGATCATTTCAGCCTCAAAGGCCTTGGATCTTTTTTTTATTTGAGAGCACATAAGTACATCAAGAAAGCCATCTATTAAATTTCTTTCTCCTATATTCTTTTACTTCACTAGGATAAGACCATCTTTTAATCTAGCCATTTACAGTCACCAGGATCACAGCTTGCAAGGATACATAAAAAAATAACCTGTTAAACCAAGCCTGTTATTTCCACTTGAAACAGTTACAATGATTTTGGGAGAAATTGCCCCTGGTTCAATATATAAAGATGGACAATGTGCCTCCAATTTGTTGTGGTTAGAAAGTGAAGCCAAAATACACAAGTGCTGGAAGCAGGTGTGTAGCAGGGCTTACATGTTTAAACAGACTATGATGAAAAAAGCCCCATAACTGAGCAAATAATTGCAACACCAATTGTGATCTTGATATTGATCAAAATAGTTTTTTATTTTGAACAAAATCGTGCCACTCTGGTGCCTTTACTTTAATCACATTTTAGTAACTTATATCAAACAAATTTACAAAATTAATGGAAAATAATGACAAAACACACGTTCGATAAAAGATGAACAGGTTTGACGTCAGTGGCCGCAGTTATAATGTACACTACTTCTCAACCAAAACTTTGGATCAACCTTAGTAGTCTGGCTTCTCACAATCAGAGACATATTATAGAACTCAATTGTAAGGATGTGTTTCAGGTGAAAGCTCTGTTTTGTCATCCACTGAAAATATTTTATTAAATATGTTAGTCTATATAAATTGCATTATTCTGAGACAGATATTTTCCCCAGTCATTTGATGAAACAGGTGGGCAGAGTATATTTGTTTAAAATAAAACAAAAAAAAACTATTGACTGTAAAACAAAAACTGAAATGATTAATAACTGCAATCAATAACTATGATCTTAACATCAACAAGTTGCTGGCTGCAAAATTAGAAAAATACAAGAGAGCATTGAAACTTTGCAGAGAGTTGTACTCACAACCTCTTGCATCTGACAAATCTTCTATTGACACTTTTTTAAATATTTGGTATTAAACCAAGTTGGTGAAACAGGCTAGATTTAAAGGGGATCCCAAACTTCTTTGTGATAATTTAGATGTCAGGAGTAAGCTTGCAAGGTAGGCAAAGACATGATTTTCTTCTCAATTAAGTGATTTTACTTGGAGATTGAAGTGGAAATGTCACTTGAATTCACTTTGCTAAATGTTTTCAACTTTTTTGCTCAAACAGTGCAGTTAATAGTATGTTGAGAGAGGGAGAACTGTCTAAATTGCATAATAAAGGTTGGCAACATAAAGCTAGAGAAAATTTGGGGGAAAAAGCAAAGTAATAAGAATGTTGTTTTTTTTTTTTTTTCAAAAATAAATGACAAGAAATAACTCCCACACACTTTCTAAAAATTAGCAGGTACTCTCTGAGCATGTAGACAATATCCTCTAAAAAGCCTGCAACAAAAAGTAAAGAAATTGCACAAATATATCAGCAACTTTTAAAAAAAGTGAAAGGAACTGGCCAGAAACTCCTTTCCAATTTATCCACAAATTGTGAAGTCATTTGTGAAATTAAACAGTGTGCAAAAAGTTGCAAGCTATATTTTCAACTAAAACACAGAAAGAGTAATGTCCCAAATACGTCTGAGATATTGATAAAGCAAAATAATTCAAGGAAAGAATAATTTTAGTGCCAGAAGACATCATTAAAGTTGCAAGCAATTTGTGAACACTGTCCAAATTGCATAAATAAGTCTCCAGTATTAGGTTAAACATTGTCCCTATTTTTCTGATAGGTATAAGCGGTATAGATAATGGATAGATGGATGTACAAATATTTGATTTCTGTCTATATATCAACACCCAAAATGTCAATTTCTAAACTGTATAATGCCCTTCTTAACACAAATACCCTCAGTATGAAAGAAAAGTGGGAAAAAGAAGCATGAATAAGACTGTCACAGGAGGCACGGGAAGGAGTTTGTTCATTTCAGTGGTCCTCAACAAGTTCCATGGACTGGAGGGAACATTGTTGGAAAAATCTGAGATACTTTTAACAAACAAACATATCAAGACAAATATAGAGAGTCAGTCATATTGGAAACAGTGTGTTTCAGTAGCAGCAGATCATTTCCATGTTTTCTGGGATTGCCACAGACTTTGTTTGTACTGGAAATATGTTCAGAAAACAATTTTTGAGATATTTAAAATTCAGATGCTGGCGACCAGTCCAGGGTGTACCCTGCCTCTCAACCAATATCAGCTGGGATAGGCTCCAGCCCCCTGCAACCCCAAAAGGGATCAGCAGCATAGCTGGTGGATGTTTAGGTGCAGCACAAGTTATAAGGATAATAATTGATCTCGAACCATTCCAAAAACAAATTTGCTATAATCAGTTATTACTCCTGGACAACGCAATCAGAGGTTGAAGCAACACCTCCTTGACCTCATCCTCTATAGGGTCTGTAAAAGCTGCTCAGGGGTCTGAATCTTGTTGTTATCAACTTTAGGTTATAGCTATACCAGCTAGGGGGCAGCAAGGGAAGCACATATCATTAATGCCCCCAGCCTCCCCAAAGAATGACCCCAAAACCAACAGTGTTCACTATGCCTGCAAAAAGCCCATCTGAAAAGTCCATGCACTCACTTACTGTAACCTCCACATTATAATTTTGTTTTTTTGATTAATGTCTTTCTTACGTTCTTTATTTTACAATCTTGAACTTATCTCTGGTATTGTGTACTTCTGGAAGCATTGCTTCATAAGATGATTATTTTATGGATAAATTGTTAAGTACACTGTACATAGTAGCTTGTCAATCATGTATCTCAACTTTTAAGGCCACACAAGTATCTTGCAAAAAATCAATTCTTCAAACATGCAGTAACTTAAGTAATAATGATAACTATAAGGAAATCTGTCACATCCCATGTTTAAGCTCCCCTGTTTTTCTTTCTCACATGTCATGTCTTGTCATTCCTGTTTTATTTTGAAAGTCTCACCCTTGTCTCTCATTTCAGGATTAGTTTCCTGTCCTCCCCTCTCTGTCTCCCTGATTGTTGATTCCTTGCACCTGTGTTCCCTCCTGCCCCGTTGTACCTCATGTCATCACTTTCCATCATTCCTCATGTGTCCCTCCTTGTTTCTAATCTCACTATGTATATTTTTACCTTCCCTTTTGCCTGCTGATTCTGATTCCTCTGTCTGATTTTGGCTGCTCCTTCTGTGTACTGAGCCCCTGTCTGATTAAAGGCTCTTTTGAGATCTTGGACTTCAACTAGTCGTGCGCTTGAGTCCTTCTCGGTTCAGTGCTGTGACAAAAACTAACTCTTAATTAGTGAATAATACACTTGAACAGAAGTATAAGGATAAAAACAAGGTGGTCTTCAGGTGAAATCCAGATATTCATTTATTGTGGGCAGGTCATTTTTGGGAGCACACAGGATGTTAAGACAGCAGGATTGTTCCAATCAGAGTTGATTTCTCCATCTCAGGGAAATGTGGAGGTACCGGATGAGTTACAGGGATTACATCATGATTATCTGCGGCTTTAGTCATCTTAAGTAGAAAGACTTAATAATAAAACAGCTACAGTGAGACTGGTTGTACCTAATCCTCCTACTGTGAACAGGTTCCTGGATGTATCCTCTATAATCTGACTGTAAGAGTTTAAACCTGCCAGTAAGTCTGTTTATATTCCCCAGACAGAAGTGGAAATTTTTGATTACATGTTTATTTGTTGCCTTTTGTTCTTAGTCTGTTATTAAAAATCACAAAATGAGGCCATAAAATGAGCCGACAGAGCAGGAACTGGAAGTGTCTGATGGATACTTTTCCTTAAGACCCAAAACAAAGATAACAGACGACCTGCAATCAGTGGGAAGTCCACTTTGGTACATTCCCACAATCCAACTTGTGTCAACATGAAACACGTACAAGAAGCAGTCAAAATGCTGAAAACAGTTCAAGGTGAGGCCTCAACTCTGAGGTTAGAAACTATTAAGGGGCATTTTAATGCTGAAGGAGATTTGAGGGTTCAAATATGAGTTTTAATATAAACAGAGGAGAAGAGTTTTAAAGGTAAAATATCAGACTGTAACTGCAGGTGTATTGGTTTAAACACAATGAAATACTTTAGATGTCAGAGAGGTTTGCTGTGTTACTGTGGTTATTGTGGCTGCATGTAAAAGAAAAAATGTGCGATGTATGTCTCAAAATATAATACCCTTTACATTGTAAAATATACTTTTTATAAATTCAATGACGTATGTAGTATAAACTGATAAAATCCAGGAGCCTTCTCTGCCTCCAGCTCCACCTTTCTGAGCATTCGTGTTGAAAAGGGTATTGAAAATATCATAATGATTTCATTAGGGGGGACACAGCACCTCCCAAGATTGGAGACAAGTCATTAATTGGATGTTTGCTTATAGCCCACAGGCAGCTTGAGTAGATGGAAAATGTCGAGGCACATCTGTGCAGCCACAGTAAACAATGGAGCACAGCACTGGAAAGCTGGAGGTACACCTGCTTCCAAAGAGGAATATGGTCAGACACAGCTCATGAAGATGTTTACTTATGCTGAGGTCAGACTATATAACGATCAGTATGTCAGACTAGGCGACCACAGAGACATAAATTCATGCAGTGACTTGGCTCACGAGCTTGTCAGACAACACAACTGAAACCGACTGCATGTAACAACTAATGTGATGACGATGGAAAGAAGAGGGGCAACACCCAAGACCCCAAACAAACACACTGTATTTGGAGGAGAGGACTTTAGTTTGTATCCACAAACACTATGTTGAATGAGATATGAATTTGCTGATAAATGTAAGCAGTCTCTCTCTGTGTTCCTCTGCTGTTTCTGTCCAATATTTCTCTGTTGACAGTCTGTAGTTGCTCCTCTTCAACACATCATAAGGGCAGGGATGCTGTTTTTCAGAGCTTTGCAAACTTTTCCTGTTTCGTAAGTCTCAAAATGCTCTCAAGGCATTAACCTTGGTTTGTTTACATCCATGATCGTCGCACATGCAGAGCTCTCTGTTCTCTCATCAGTCAGTGTCTCACAGACTGTTCTGTTGTTGTCTGTCATGATGACACACTACACAAGCAGGAACGGGCTGATTTTCGTGGCCAACGGGTCCTGAAACTCTACAACTGTCGGGTTTAATTGTGTAGTCTGACCCCGGCATTAGACAGGCTGTTTTGAGCAGGGCTGAAACAGAAAGAGTTAATAGGCGTGCCAAAACCTAATATCTGAGAGGACTTTTAGGCCAAAGACTTTAAAAATACAGATGCAGCCACTTTAAACTTCCCAACTTTCCCTGATAGGGTCTTGGCTGGTCCCTGATAGGTCCACGACAGGGACCACTCACCCTGATAGTCATAGATTGTAAACTCTCTGCCATATTTGGGTGGGTTTGTGTTGTCAAGTTTGCTCTCAGTTGATCTGGCAGCTGATTTACCAAACAAGGAATGGGCTGAGGCTATGTTAACTTGTGAGGGAGGCACCATTTCTTGGAGACACCCTACAAATGCATGAATCAAGATCCCTCTTGAAAATGAGGTGTTACAACTCAAGAAGTCTACCATTAATACATTTATACTTAACGTAGACAAATATGGTAGGGATGCACTTGTGGTCTGGGCACCCATGAGTTTGTCACTACCATAAATTCTTATTTTCAGTAAGACTTTTATTGATTATACTTCTATAAAATTATCAACACAACCATACAGACATGAGGACCCTCCTGAAAACAAGTTGTAGCATCTCAAAAGGCTAACCTCTAATAAATTTGTTTGCAGCAGAAACAAATTTGACGACGACAGGTCTATGATTGGTCCATTGATCTGTCACTAGCTTTAGTTCTTACTTTAGTCCACTTGTCTCCACTTACCTCCCTCTCTTTGCCCACACACCCAACACAGCATCGTGTGGATTTGCTGTTCATCATGAGACTGGGGTCCACATTCAAGATTTCCTGCTGCTTAACAGAAGGTTTTTTCTTCCCGCCATGATGGAGGGATTCATGATTGGCTATATGGATTCATGTTGGGTGTTGGATGTATATATTTGTATATATATGTATATGTGTATTTTATATATTTATATATGTATCTATGCATAGATGTGTATCCATAATATGAAGAGCTTTGTGCTCTATTGTAAAGTGTCTTGAGATAACACTTGTTATGAATTGGCGCTATACAAATAAAGATTGATTGATTGATTGATTGATTGATTGATTGATTGATTGATTGATTGAATCGGTGTAATTTCAATGGATTTTAGGCACAACCTCAGAAAGGTGTGGAGGGGCTTTCAGTGGCTAGTAATTGGCTGATAACTGGCTGGAAGTTGGCAGACAGCTGACACGGAGGGGAAACTTAAAACAGCTGGATCGATATGTTCTGGGGATGCCCACCATGCCTACTTTAAAATCAGCACTTGCTTTGAGTCTTACTCAAGGAAAAACTGATGATGCAGCGTCCCAAGTGTGCCTCAAGTGGTTTTCTTGACAAGGTCAGACAGAGAACAAATCTTTATGTGGGCTTTTATTCCTTGACTGAACTTTTAGAAAGAGGGCCAGCATTAATTCTTTGGAAATTGATATTTTTAGACATCCGACATTTTGTGGTCATTCTGGGTACGTCCACTTGTGTGTCTAAGGTCTCTTGAGGACTCTGTACTCCTTGCATGTCTAACCTGTGCTTCTCTAAAAGAAAGTGTACTACTTTTTAAGGAGAGAGACAATGACCAGATCTGGAGGCTGGATTTTAATATATTCAAGGAACAGTTCTGTATTTCTGAAGTTCAGTGGAATTGAATTGAACTGAATGCTTTATTTCAAACATGTAAAAAAAAAAAGGGTAAAAAAAAACAAATACACGCATATCCCAAACAACACAAACAAAACAAAAGAAAAAAAAACAAAGAAGGTAAACTGTTGATGACATCTTGCACGTGTAGCTTTAGTTTACATGAACAAAAAGGAGTAGGAAGAAGTATAAACTTATTTAATCCTACCCCCTTTATTACCACGTACTACAGTCTAGTTTTTAATTTCTCCATATTTATAATATTTACATTCACCATCTCTTAAGGAACCAATGGCCTTTATAATGTATTGACTAAAATATATTATACGCTACTTACATACAAATCTATGCATAACATGTCACCTATATATAATACTAAATTTCTATACATATAATGATACACCCTTATGCATACACAGAAAAAAGACATCACAAAACAAGACAATATATCCATATTTTCTAGACTCTGCCATTACCATCCTGGGTTAAACTGCTGCTCTTCATCCTTACATTTATATAAAATTGAATATTCTTTCAAACTTGTTAATGGTTTGACTTTTCTTTAATTCATCTGCACCTTTAACGAGAACGAGCTGAGATGACCAGTAAGATACACTGCTGTTAGCACGTCCATTATTTTGCAGAATTATGTAAGTTTTATGTAAAAAGGAGCCATGAAACTAAGCTGGGTCATATGTACGCATCACAGAACAGAACACTTTTGACCCTTTCCTGAAAATCTCCCCTATGTTTTTGTGACAGGTCTAAAAGCTTTGGCAGGACATCCAAAAGTTGTTGCTGCAGGTGGTGAAATAATAAAAAAAACAGAAGAGGGAATGAAACATTAAAGCAGAGGAGGAGAGGCAAAGCCAGGACGCAAAAGATTGTGTAAAACCAAGATTTCTTGGCCAAGTTTCCTAAAGCTCTGCACATTCCCTCAAGATTAATTGAAACTGTTTCTGTTTTTGTTTCTTCAGTCTGTGAATTACCTCCAGTTTCTACAGAAACAGCTGTTCGCCCTCTTCCCCCAGACTCGGCCTGTGTGATTATGTGTTGAACGCCAACGAAGACAAACATCCAGCGCTGAGTGGAGCTGCTCTGCCGAAGCCTTCACGCCTCTCTGATGTTGGTTTCAATTCCACCAACTGGCATTCATTTACATAATGATTAATAAAACAAAAGAGACACAGCAACATACAACGACAGAAATATTTATTAAATCTTTTTTTGTTGTCTGTTACGTTAGTCACTGCTGCTCCAACACGTGTATTTACAAAGAAATGGCCTTTCTGTAGAAAATTCTAGAGAGGGATTGAGCAGGAAACAGACATTAGAGTAGAATAGATGAGTACATGAGAGGATGGGGCTCATAGGCACAGGCACAGGTACTACAGTCAGAGAAATGTGCAGTTTTGTGGCACATCTGTGTCTAGTTTGGGTAAAGCAAAAACAGTTGTGACTTTAGTGGCAAAAACCTTCCCAATGCTAGATGCACTAACAAAAGCATACATCCTGTTTTCACATACAGACGCTGCTCACCAGCACAGTGATGCTGGCTACATGGTAAATAATCATGTGCAGAGGAAGTTTGTAGTCCATGATAACTGCCTTTTTTAATCCAACATATGCACAAAGAGAACATTTTCTTCTGACGTTTGCTTCAAACACTATGCATATAGTTAACACACAGTAAAATTTTCATTGTTTGTCACTGTCTTTAAATCTTTTAGTAACTAAAAGCATATGGAAAGTAAGGACAGAGTTGCTGTTGCTATGCTAAATTATAACATGCGTACTGTGCAGGAGGAGAAGGGTCACAATGGATTCAAAAACTGATTTAAAGCATCTGTAATTCATTTTGAAATGCGTATGGCATCACTTTGTCAAGTTTTTATTCATTCTCCAAAATTGTTCTTTTAGTCTGTTGAACAATTCATTATATTTTTATTTCAATTTCTCATCTCAGGAACAGTTGCATAATATTTGGGGGGGTGTAACAAACGTATCACAATATGTCAATTCTCAGTTATGAAAGAATGTCATTAGCCAGACGGTCAGAGGACCAGTTTTCCATGGTCAAGTGTTAATATGACTTATTCAATCAATCAATCAATCATAGTGCTGGTTCATAACAAGTGCTATCTCAAGACACTCTACAATAGAGCAGGCTGAGGCCATACTCTTCATTAGATACACATATAGGCATATATACAAATACATATAAATATATATATTTGTATATACACATATACATCCAGAGATGTATCCATCCAGGAAGAGACAAAGGGACTAAAAATAAGAATTGATGATAGCAACAATCCCATGATTAGATTAGATTAGGTTAGATTAGATTAGATAGAACTTTTTTAATCCCTTTGGGAAACTCCCTCAGGGAAATTAGGATTCCAGTATCAGTTTGAAAAATAGATAAAAAGATATAAACCAAAATAGAAATAAATACAAAATAAATGTAAATAAAAAATACAAATAAATATGGCTACTGACTGGCCCTCTGTCTTCCTGTATTATCTTCTGGATGCCCAGATCATAAATCTGTCCTCATCACTTTTGTCTCTGTAAATATAGATTCAATCAATCAATCTTTATTTGTATAGTGCCGTGTTTGTCTTTGTTGAATATGAATTTATTAAAGGTAAGCCCACTTGAGATGTGGCTATATGGATGTAAAGATAGTTACTATGCATGTATACTCAATATAACCATGGATCAAACTAATATTTACAATTAATATACGTCCACTTGAGGCAGTCTGCAAAAGCACCTGAAGTCAAAATTGTTGAATTATTTTTTTAAATAACTTGTCCAGTATGGTTTTAAAATGGAGAAGGGTTTTTCATAATTTTGGGAATGGCTGACATGATTGCAAGCCTACTGTGTAAGGAGGCCATTTGTTGGAAGCTTACAATTCCACCTTTTTGCCTGTTTTTTTTTTTTTTTTAGCTTGAATTAAAGGTAGTCTAAGACAACGTGTCAAGATGGTTTCCAGAGACAGCTTTAAAAGGCCAAAGGCTGATACCACCCATTCTATGTTCAATACTTTTCACAGTCAGTGGTTAGCTCACTATGGTGCTATGCTAACCAGCAGGAAATTATCTGCAACTGAATGCAACACAATAATATATTGCCCTCCACATACAATACTTTAACTATGAAAATACAGCCAAATGCCTTCACCTTGATGCCATTAGCAAAACATATGGTGTCCAGTATAATAAATACGATTTTAAGGTTCTTTTATTAGTTTTAAAACCACTTAATGGTCTTGTTCCAGGTTATTTATCTGATTTGCTTTATCATATGAGCCTGTGAGAGCCCTCAGGTCTTCAGGTGGTTTTACTGTTTTACTTTACTTTTTTAGTCGTGCCAAGAGTCCAAACAAAGACTCACGGTGAGGCAGCTTTTAGTTATTACAGCCTGTTTCTGTGGAACAGCCTGCAGACCTGAGGGCAGCACAGAGGGTCAGTATTTTTAAAACAAACTCAAGACCTACCTTTTTAATCTCGCCTTTAAATAACTTTATTTGTTTACTTGATTTCAGGTAACTCTGGTTATATATTTATCTATTTTTACATTTTATTTTGTTTGATATATGATTGATATATGATTATTTATTATTTCTAAATTATTATTCTTTTTTTTATTCATTTATTTATTTATTTTGCTTGATTTGGGTTTGTTGTTATTGTTATTTTAGTTTGTTCTGTCCATACTCTATTTGTTCTCTGTTTATGTAAAGCACTTTGCGCTATGTTGTATGTAAGTGCTATGCAAATAAAGTTTGACTGACCGATTGACTGATATGCATATTTTTCAGCAGCAATACGTTTCACATGTAACTCTGGCCCAAATGTGCTTGATTTTAATTTCTGTAGCACCATGTATTCAATCATTTAAGGCTAAGAGAGTCTAGTAGTTAAACATCATTTGACCAATCAGATAGTATTTTACTGATTAGTCATTTACATTAACACACCTCTTATTGACTCCCTGTCAGCTCCACCTCAGGATATTGGAGAGCTGTAAAGCATTGTGAGGTGGTCAAGAATTGCAAGTGAGTTATTTTTGGTCAGTCCAATGCAAATTTTCTTGGCTCAGCCTCGCAAACCTGTTTCAAGATGAATGACAGTAAAAAAAACATGCGAGTGTGTATGCCAAGCACTACGTCAGAGAAAAATGTCTGTCTTGTTGATAAAGTTTAATGGGAACAGTTTCTTGTTTGCGATGTTCGCCACCATTAAGCTTCCACACATTGAATCTTTAACATCATTTTAGATGCTACAGTCCATAAACCAGAGTGGCTTTAAGGAGAAAAAAGGCTGAAAACAGATCTTTTTGCTACTGAACATTTATCCTTTCTTCTTCTTTTGGACTGATGATTGTACCTGACCGTACTGCATGTTTGTACACACAACATCTACACACGGAGGGTGTGATGATAATCTTGTATATTTTTTGTATTTCATATAAAAGACATATAAAATGAAACAAAGCATTATTTTCATATCAAACTGTGAGCTTTTTCTCTTGCTGAAGACTATTAATGTGTCATTTAAACTGTCCTTTAAAAGAGGAGTGAAAAAAGAGTAAGTATCTAATACTGTATGTTACATCAGGCTTGTTGGATACACAGTATCCACAGAGCTAACTGATTGGGTTTTCTCATTGTGGCATAGCTCGAGGCGATTAAAGAAGAGACAGTGGACTCTTTATAATGGTTGGAAAAAGGGAGAGGAGGCTTGTAGGTCTAGGGAGAAAAGGGTTTTACATAAATGAATAATTTTTGCCCTCAAGTTAAACAATATTACCTGAACATAATCAACTTGAATTGAAACATTTTTAATTATTTCCCTCTAGTACTCTCAGTTTTAGTGTGATGAAGTTATACTAAGATTTCTTCCTGACACAAGTGAATGTTGAATGTTTACCAAGGGAACCAGGGAGAATCATTTTATTTGATAAATACAATGTTAATTCTTAAACATAAACTTTAAGGGTACATATTGTGCCTTTAAAGATGGAGATATACTTGCTGATAATGAGGCTTATGCAGAATGGCTGCTATTTGTCTTCTGTATCCATTTGGCACATTTGCAGAAAAATGTACACAATGTGGACATGAGTTGCAGTAAACAAATGACCAGGAAGAAGGGAGTGTGCAGCAGCAGAGACTACAATGGCAGAATGACTGCTGACAAACTGATAAAGTAAGTCACAAGTTATAGACATAATCAAAGTGTCATTAATTTCCATTTTAATAAATGATGTAGAAACCTGTTAGACTTAAAGAAACCAGTTCTGAGTTTTGGCTTAACAAGCGTCCATTTAAACTAGTGACCTCTGGCTGGAGAGTGTGTCCATGATAACCTGGCACACCTGATGGACCGTTCAATATATTTCACTAGTCCTTCTGGGAAAGAGCCCATAGAAAGTGTTTGGGGAGGGCAGAGCCTTTCAGAAGCATATCCGGCAGGTGATTGGACGATCATTCTGTCAATCAACATTTGTCACGGGCCAATCAGATAAGGTCATAGACGGGCGTTACTGTGCTACAGAACATGAAAAACAAACTCTTGTAACCTTGCAGCTGCACTGCAAGGTTATGTCCATGGCTGCATTTTTAATATTTAAGTTTCTCACCAAATATGCATGTATCTATCTGGTTAGCTGTGTTGGGGATAACTTGCTAAATGGTAATCTGTAAGGCTTCAAAACTAATGGCTTTCAAGAAATCTCAAATTAGTTATCTTTTCATATAGGAACCTGATACTTGGGAAAAAAATGCATTACTTCCTTTTCCCTTGTCACCCCAAGAAAGAAACAGGAAATACCACAGTATCAGCACAGTTTGATTTTCTCTTCCACACGTTGGCTCTGTACAGGGATAAGGTAGACATAGCTGTGTCAGTACATTTGCAAAGCTAGCCTATTTAGCCAGTAAAAGTCAGAGCAGACAGTATTAACTTTGTGGAAATATTCCCATTATGTTGAAATTTGGGATACAAAGGAAAATAAAACATCAACATAAATGTAAGTTTAACCACCCATGTTATGTTGTTTTCCTTTATATGGCTGTGTCCTACATTGCATGTTGTCAGACAGAGCTTATTAGAGAGCTGTGGAGTTTATCGCATCAGTTATTCCTGCTATCAGGATGCAGAGTAACAGAATATGGATTTTGAACGGGGCTGAGGAGTCAACACATTCAGAGGCAGACGTACAGCTGATGATGTACTTTAATATTAGACTAGTGGGACAGATTGAGAGATCACTTTTTGCAAAGTGACGGTACTCTTTCCTCTGTGTATATCACTGTTAACCCTGCAGAGCAGATGGACCTGATTCATTGTCTGAAATCCCGCATGTCCATCTTGCTAACCTCCATTGTTCCTGATTTCATGGCTAAATGCTTAATGGCCCACTCAGGGAAGAGAGGCAGGAGGTGCAGACGTGACGACAACAGGAAGTGACTGCATGTTTGAAAACAATGGCGGCATGTGAAACGGTCTCCGTGGAAGCGGAAATATCTGCAGTTTTATCAGAAATGGTAGCCCGGAGTCATGGTTACTCAACGATTCCTGGCGAAGTCTGCTCTCCTCAGAAGTTTACCAGGAGAATTTGGTGGGTATTGTCTTTGACGAGGTTCATGTCACATATAAGTGGTAAATGACATATCTGTGTGGTATAATTTAATGTAAGATGTTAGTCGAAGGATTGAAACATAGTTTAAGATAACAAGAGGGTCTAACTGCTACATCATACTGTGGCTTAATATGGATTGATCTGTGAAGACTGTGATGAGCAGAGAGGCCGCGTTGCAGTTGTTTTTGAAGGTTCTGCCTCAGAAAACATTTTCAAACAGCTCTTTCCCAGATGGACTAGTGAAATATTTCTGTAACGGATGTAGCATTACAAATCAGTTTTGATGGGTTGCTTTCTAAGTGATGCTTCTCATTACCACTGATAAGTGCTGTAGATTTTGACTTAATCATGAAAAACTAAACAAAGAGGCCTTTAACACTCTATTTTCAACAGATGCTGAAAGCAAGGCATCTGCAAAAACAGTTAGCTGAACTTTGCTCATTTACAGATTTGCTTGTTAAATCAGTACCTGCAAACCAATTACCCTTCAGTGGAGAAGTGTGCTGATTGATTGATTGATGATTTCACAGAAAACTGTACTGATTGTCTGGTCTGTCCACAGGTTTCTTAAGCTTATCAGTTTTTTTACCTTTGACTATTAATGAGTATTGCATTAGTCCTAATCTCAAAAATGAAATAAAAGTCAGATGTTCTGGCACAACCTCACCAACTTTTAGGTGCTTAGAGAGAAAGCTTTAAGAAATCAAGGAGATCCAGCAACACTTGTTTACTTGTTGCTGGAACAACTTTATTAGACCAACGCGTTTCTGCATGGCCTTCATGATGAAGGCCATGCAGAAACGTGTTGGTCTGAACTACAAATGTTGCTGGAGCTCCTTTGATTTCCTAAAAAATTAAATTATAATAACATTATCGAGTGTTTCTGGGTTTGTAATTCACATCTGGCACAAGGTATACAGCCTAAACTCTCCAAGGGCCCTCTAGAGGTATCGTCCAATAACATGCCTCAGTTGCAGGGAAGTACGTAGAGGGTTCTAAGATTATTCACATAACTGGGCTGCACTGCGGTTCAGCAGAAGTGCTGATGAACAAGGGAAAAGGTTCTGGATAGAAAATGGTTTGGGACCTTTCTATATTGAGTTTTGAATGTGCTCCCTGTGCATGCATGGGCTTTCTCCAGTTACTTCCTACAGACCAAAACATGCTAGTTAGATAATCAGGTAACTTAGAAAATCCTATATTGTTTCGACCAGCCAACACAATTTCCCATCTGTTATGATTGTCGGTATGCCAAATTAGACAAACACAGTCCCGAAGCCCAGTGACTGTCAGGTTGGGCTGAAATTCTACATAACTCATCCAGTCTGACCTGGGCACAAGGAGTGAGTTGGAGCATAAATGGTTATTTGTCTCTTTCTGTCAGCCCTGGAATTGGCTAATGGACAGACTCCAGCCCTCTGTGATCCTGAAATTCATCAGCAGTATAGATAATGGATGAATGGATGCTCATGACTTAGCCAGTTGCATAAACACAGCTAAACAGCAAGCATATCTCAAGCATTAGCCTAGGTTGTAAGAGTGTCATGTAACATTGCCACAAGGGCTGTAGTTTGGTTTGACTGTCTCAGAGTGATCAATGAAAACATAGAAAGCTGATTATTGGGACAGAATTCCCCTCTCTTGGTTTCCCAAAGCTAGTTTCTTGTGTGTGAGTTTAAGTTAAGCCAAAAATGAACCAAAGGATGAAGAACAAATTATGAGTCGACTGTCAGTTATTAAAGAGATTTATATACATTCAAGAGTGGATTTCACACTTCAGTGACATTAGCCAAGCTGGTAAAAAAAAGTCTGAGAGGCATCATTAGCAGAGTGAAGAAAAGGGCGAGCATATCATTTGATACAATGGACGGATGCTGGACGGATGCAGGAATAAAGAGAATGAAGATGCCAAGATGTTTGTCAAAGTGCACGTGAGGATGGATGGATGAAGACAGGAACACAAGCAGTTATTGTTGATCAAATCCACGTGTAGACATGCTGCTCCATCAGTGACACCACTTTTAACCCACATAAGAAGCAGACTTTAGGCTTTGTTTTTGGTAAATGCATGAATTTTTGTTTGCACAGCTGTGGTAAAAAGAATATGCTTACTGCACGTTCCTGCTTTCAGCCCTGATTTTGATCATAGCAGGAGCACTCCACATCTCCTTCTCTTTATCCTCTCAGGTGTCCTTTGGAAATCTCCACTCGTCTCATGAGAACAGGGCACCTCGCTCCGTTTACTCCAACTCTCCCAGTGGTTGATAAGAGCACCACTTTACATGACATTTAAGAGAGCTGCTGAGTTTTAAACACCTCAGCCCACCTGCACACATGGCTCTGTAAGTCCATCACTGTCTCACTGAAACATCTCAAGCCAAAGGAGGTTTTACCAGGAGGCAAGGGTAGGCAATCACCAGGGGCCCAGCATACAGTCATCACTGGTGAGCATCAAATATGAGGAGTATCACTAACATTACTTTGGTGAGCAGTGTTTTGGACAGAGGGGTGAAAACAGTGATGTTTAACCTTATACTGGAGACTTGTTTGTACAATATGTAAAGTGTTCAAAAAATGCTTGCAATTTTAATGATCTCTTCTAACTCCAAAATGATACTTTTTCTGAGTTACTTTGTTGTATTTTAATAAATCAAACTCATTTGTGATAGTGCTCATTCCTTTCTTAGTTAAAAATATAGTTGGCAACTTCGTGCACACTGTTTAATTAAAAAAAACCTTCACAATATCTGAAGAGAGCAAATTGACAAGGAGCTTCTGGTCAGTTCCATGTTCCAAAGTGTAGGGGAGTTATTTCTTGTATTTTATTAGTAAAAAATATATTTTTCTTATTTCTTATTAATTGTTTTGCCCCAAATTTTCTCTAGCTTTCTTTTGCCAACCCGTTCCCCTCTCCCAATGTACTGTTAACTGTACTAAATGAGAAAATAAGTCGAAAACATTTGGAAAAGTGGCTTAAAGTGACGTTTCCACTCACGCTACAATTTCATTACAAAGTAAATTCACTTTATTGAGAAAAATATCATGTCTTTACTTTCCTTGTAAGCTAACTCCTGACATCTAAATTATCACAAATCGGTTTGGGTTCCCCTTAAATCTTGCTTGTTTTACCAACTTGGTTAAATACTAAAAACACATACATATGTTAAAAGACTAACTCGTACCTTACCACAGGGTCAGGGGAACTGCTCTTAAATTTCTCAAGATTAATGTTGCTAAACCATTTGTGCAGTTTATAACATATCTTTTTAGTTATATAAAACCATGAACCCTGTCTTGATTGCACAAGAAACTTGGCGACATTTAAAAAAGTTGTAATTATGCTCCTCCTGGCAGCTCAATCCTCAATTTTCAAGTCCTCCGCAGTTCTGTGTATTTCATAACTAATTGAAGCAAATTAATTAAGAAAAAGTAATGTCTTTACAAAACTGTCTAAATGTCACAAAAAAGTTGATAAAAAAAAAATAAAAGTTTGTCTAGTTTACTCACTTTTCCAAACATTACCAACTTATTAGTGCATTGACGACATGATCAAGAAAATTCCTTGGAATCTTCACAATTTTCTTGGTAAATAATTACATTTTTTTAAAATTATGTTGGTTTGATTTAATGTTGCTTACTTTTAAATGCAATTATGAGTGTCTGTGGGCAAAATCCTATTTTTGCTATTTAATTTCTGATTAGGTCAATTAATAAAAAAAAACCTCTTTTTCATGGGAAAAACATTTCTACAAAAAAAAAAAATGCAAACAAGCTCCTGTACACTGTCTCATTTGCATAAATAGGTTTGGACTAGAGGGTAAACTTGGCAACAAGTAGGGATGAGCTTCTTTCAAGTTTTAACCACTTTTTCAAATATTGTCAACTCATGTTCAATTAAGACAATGTGCAGAAAATCACCTGTAATTTAAAAATACCCTCCTTGTTTTTTTTCTGATCAAGGGTTTCAGTCCTCACCTACGCTTCCTGTTTGTCAATAGTTGCCACTGATTTGTGTGATTATATTATAAAATTATTATTATTATTATTATTATTATTATTATTATTATTACTATTATTGTTTGGCTTTAAAACTGCAAGCAAACTTCTGAAACTGTCTTGGTTTAAAAATTGAGTCGACAATGTTTGGACAGGTTTGTGAAACTGGCAGCAAGTCCACGTTCCAGTGTCACTCACTCGTCCAAAAAACTGTTTCCATCATGTTTGTACAATTTACATTGTGGTCTCTCATTTGGTTAATGATAAACAAAGATAATTTAGTTATGCACTTGGAAACCCCCTTAAATGTCCAAAAAAAAAAAAAAAAATTAATCACACCAAATGATTGCTTTTGGCTAAAATGCCCTTGCTGGTCTTTGCCTGGAGCCTCCACTTGATTAAACTCCCTCTGTCTTGAGCCACAAAAAAGACAAAAACCATCTGTTTTAAACTCTTGTTAGTTATGGACACATCCCTGAACTTTGTGGGAAATTTGCCTCTTTCTTTATATACAATAGTCATGATTTAACAGTGATTCACAAAGCAATAGTGTAATAATAAAACTACATCTGTGACATTTTAATGACAGATTTCCAAACACAAGCATTCTACAATGTCTACACCCTGATAGCACATCAGACTCTTTTTTTCCCTCCTGGACTTTTGTTAAAAACAATTACAAAAACATCATCATCATTTCAAGCAGATACATAAGCAGTGTTTTTGTATGATTGTATCAAATAAACTGTGTAAAATGAGCTAGCATACGGGTCAGTTGGTTTAATTGACCTTCTACTGTACTTGCAGACCAAAGCGGAACAAAAAAAAGCACAAGGACGTCACAATAAATAGGAAAAAATACACTTTGCCTGGCAAATATTCACTTCTACGCTCCGTTCAAATATTTTACTGTACACCCGTGTTGGCTGCTACAATTGAATTATGTGATGTATTAAAAAAACAAACACATTAATTGATCATTAAACCTCCTCTATCCAAACACTAAAGATGAGTGCTTCTTTTAATTTCTTTTTTTAACTCTCAAAAATGCTCCTCCGCCATCTCAGATGCTGCATCTGACTCCTTTTTAACCTGAGAGGAAGGTTAAGTTACCAAAGGCCAGCCTCCCAAACCCCAGTGCCTTCGGCTAAAGTCTTTCAGCAACAGCATCCTTCTCGTTTTCCTTTTTCCTCTTGGATCATGGGTGATGTGTTTCCCGATCTTCTTCAAAATCTCTTCCACTTTGACGTGAGATTAAATAATGTTCCATGTGTAGGGTTGGCGATGTTTTCCTGAACGCAAAATAATGTAAAAAGTCTGTAAACTTTTAAGGGATCCCGCTGTGCTTCTTTGAAATTACAGCTAAGAAGTGTGAACTGATTGAGTATTTCTGTGTGCGTATGTGTGCATATTTAATGTATAATACCTGCACTGCATACTGTGAGCGGTAGTGAGGCAAACAGGTAAGAGACTCCGCCCCCTTTCACCCGGGGCATCTCGATCATAGGTGCCCATCAGAAAGTCACGAGTCAATCAGGTTGGCAAGTCAAAAAACAACCAAGGCTTCAGCGTGGAAGTCCATTCCTCTCTCTTTTTTCACGTAGAGAGATTTTGTTTGTTTGTTTTTAAAAAAGTGCTCCTGGAGGGGAGGGGTTGCAGGGTAGGGCGGCCTGTAGTCCAATCAGGACAGCCCTTTCCCGGGGGAATCCTCAGAATTGTGCGCTATAAAGACAAGATGGCTGCCAGGAGGATGAGGGTGGAGCTGAGCAGGAGAAATGAGGTCTGGCGTCGAACAGCAGAGTTCACATCCCGCCGGGCTGGCTCTGGAGACTCGTGACCAAAGCCGTCTACAGAAGACAGAGACATAAAAATAATTGCTCATGAATAAAACAGCTCAGCTCAAACAATAAAGCTGATTAACAAACAACTTTTCTTTTTCACTTAATGTAGTCTGTCTTTACAATCTTTATGTATGAAAGTGCTTTAAATGATGATGCTCAGTTCAGTTAAACAAATGTAAATGTGAAATCCCATTGGGCAAATCAACATTTTTAGGTGAGTTCTGATCACTTGAGTAGTTTTTAATCTAAAATGTTATAAAAGCTGCAAGCAGTTAGCCTGTCATGCCAGAAAGACAGGTCATAAAGGATATTTTTCTCTAACCCATCTGGGTAACAGCCCATAAAAGTGTTTGGGAGGGTTGAACCTTTCAGGAACATATCCAGAGGGTGACAAGACCATTGTCCGTCAATCCCATTCATTGCAGGCAGTCATAAAGGAATAAAATGCAAAACACAAGCCAGACTGTAAATCCAACAATTGCTGCAACCTGTTTAGAAAGGGACAAAAATATCTTTCCACTGAGAAATGTTTTCAGGAATATTCTTTTGTCCATTAGACGCATTGAGAAATTGAATTAACTTTGCAGTACAGGCTAAGTTTGGGTGACAGAATGGACAGCCAGAGAATGGAAGTCAATCAGAAGTAACAAAACGAAATGAAATGCAGAAACAGAATGGCAGAAATTTGGAATCCAGATTTGTACTTAAATGTTATTTCCCTTTTCTTTCCAATCACCTCCAAAAATAAATTACTTCTTCTTTATGCCTTGACCCTGTCAATAGGAGACAGTATTGGGCTGCAGGCAGGTCAGTCTAAAATTTGTATGTACCTTTAAACATTAATGGTGCCTTCACAGATATGCAAGCTACCCATGCTATGGGCACTAGCACACCTCCACACCATTACAGATGCTGGCTCTTGAACCAACCATTGATGGATTTAACAGGAACCCCTTACCATTTACCATACATTTCATGTAAGTAGGACCTCACTTACACACATTCTGATTTCTAAAGCAACCTTCTTCAACACCACCTGAAAAGTTAAGTCATGAGTCAGTCCGTGTCTTTTTTCCCTTTTCTCTTCTACTTTTCCAAAGCCCAAATAAACCTGTTTAAATCTGGTTCACAGCACGAAACTCAGACAGCTCATAGAATTTTAGCCCAAAGAAAAGTACGGTCACAGTAAACAACATTTTCTTTGTTTAGTGAATCATAATGTTCAAATCATGCTGAAATTAAAGTGAAAGGGATGATTATTCTCAGATGTAAACACAGGAGGAAAAATCACTCTACATGCAAACACAGTAAGTCTCATTTATTTCCACCCACCTCTGGGTTCTAGGGAGTTGTGACTGTTGTCCTCAAAATCGACCCCCTCCTGCACGCTGCCCGAGTTTTTCACACAATTGTCTGAGGAAACAAAGAGGACATGTGGAGAAGAGAGAGACCTTGAATGTCACTGAAGTTCAGCCTGATCGAAGGCTGCTTTATAACACAGTTGAAAAAAACTGGACGGAGTAGACACAACAAGAGCGTGAGACTCACTCTGAGGCCTGACGAAGACTTTGAGTCGCAGGCAGCTCCGTCTCCCCTTGTCGTCAGTGATGGAGGCTGTGGGAACATCATGCAGCGTTCAGAACAAAACATTTAATATTTTTTCCATTTCTAAATACCTTCCTTGATCTAATCTGAGGGTTGTGAGGTTGTGGTTTTGGCTGGGGTGATACTATGCTCAGTATGATTACGATGATTTATTCATGTTAGGGAACAAAACTGCTCCATTAAAATCTATTAAAGTGGAACATTTTTTTCTGCTGCCACCACATATTTTACTAATAACCATAAAGGAAAAAGGAAAAAGTCAGTATTCAAACATCTTATAACACTGGGATCACCTTTTCTCCACATTTATCCTGAAATTTGTCTTAATGTTTTACCTCTGAGCAGAAAAGTTCTGACTTGCACTTCCCCATAACAGGAGCCATTAAACATTGTCTCTCCAAAGCTTCTCTGCTTCAACCAAAGAATGACTTGATTAAATTTGAGGTCATAGATCAAGGAAAACACAATGGGTTTCATGATCATCTCTTGCTTGAGAACACTTTGAGTGATTTCCTTTGAAGTTGGCACAAATGTCTACTCTAACTTAAGAAAAACTCAATACAGGTTCAAAGGTCAATGTGACCTAATTTCATTACATAAAATGCATCTAAACAACTAAAGGAAAATTTTAACTTGTATGCCTTACCCTGCACTCTTTTCATCTTTTTACTCTGTCTACTGTCCCTCCACTGTCAAAAAACTATTTTGAATACAAAGATTCACACTTACTCTGAAAACAAAATGTCCCTTGTAAATTTTTTATAATGTTTTTGTCCACATTTAATTGCATGAATGTTTAAATGCACCGTTTAATGTTGCCAATCATGTGCTACAAGATGTTTCATCCATCTATTATCTATTCCACTTTTCCCTTTTCGGGTTGCCGGGGTGTGAAGGGGTGGTAATTTAGAGACACCAGCCAACCTAATGAGTGTGTTTTTGGTCGGTGGGAGGAAACAGAGTGCCCAAAGAAAACCCATGCATGCACAGGGAAAACATTAAACCCTACACAGAAAGACTGTGACTGACTCAGGATTGCACCGGCAACCTTCTTGTTGAAGAAGGTGTTTCATTTATAAATCAATTTCATCAACTTAAATCTCACCTCCGTTGCAGTTTGTTGCCGTCTTAAGGTGTTTGCAGGTATTCTTATTGTTTCTTCATTTGGTTTTTAATCATAGATATGTCTGATCAGATATTAAATATAATAATCACATATGTTAGAGCATTCTTAAATGCTTTTGTACTCCCTTCTCTCAAGTTTCCACCCACAGATCAAAATAATGCTTGTTAGGTTAACCCAGTGGTTCCCAAGCTCTTTTTTTTACCCCTTTGGCAATCAAAACTATTTTTAACCCCCCATCCCCCAACATACACTTTAGTAGATAAACATATATATATAACAGAACAATCAAAAGCGACACTGCAACATGAATAACAGGAAGACAGAGGACAGGAAGGAGCAGTAGCCAGCCAGTAGCAATATATTTTTATTTATTTATATTTATGCAGATTTATTAATAGTTGTTACAGATCTATCTTTTCTTTTTCTAGATCTTTTTATCTGCCATAATCAACTGTTACTGAATCTCAATTTCCCTGAGGGAGTTATTCCCAAATGGATTAATAAACTACTATCTAATCTAATCTAATCTAATCTAATCTAATCTAATCTAATCTAGTCTGAAACATCCAAATTTTAGGCTGTAACAACAGTCAATGTGACAGGCCTACAGATGGAGTCAAAGGCCTGACGTGACTTCTTTGCTAGTTTTATCTTCTTTTTTCAGTAGTAGTAGTAGTAGTAGAAGAGGTAGTGTTCAGCATATTTATGCTATAGCCTTCGGTTAATCTGGAAGTAAAATGAAAATACTAATGCTTTTCTGGCAGTGCACAAAAGTGTGCATTTTTTTGCAAGAATTTGCATTTTGCACTGTTGGATCATAAGAAGATTCTAACTAGAGCTTTAAAAAGCAAAAAGAATAAAAAGAAGTGAGAGACAAAACATTTTGAGCAGGAAATTTATTAAAAGCAACAATTAAACTGAAATCTGCTGTTCATCAGCTGATCAAAAGCTTAAGACCAAAGCTCAAAAAACCCTTGGGATCTTTTAAGTCATTCAAAATGACTCAGTCATTGCATCCAATCTCAGCAGCGATGGTGCGTTGCGAGAAGCCTTGCTTATGCAGCTCAACAATCCGACCATGTTCAGAGACAGAAAGCTTTTCTGCCTTGGCCATCAGGAGGTCATGACAGTGTGAATACTCAGGCTGTGGTCTTAAACTTCTAATCAGCTGACAAAAGCATGTTTGAGTTTGAATGCAGTTTTCAATAAATTGTCTATTTAAATTTTTTGTCTCTCAATCCAATTTCTTCTTTTTACATTTTGAAGCTCTACTTAGGACCTTCTTGTTGTTCTCAGATTTATTCCCCCCTATCTTTTCAAAATACACCTTATCTGCTTTCTCAAAACCATGTTGAGTAATTCTCTGTTTTCATGCTGTTATAAAACAATTTAAAATCACCTCATATTTCCCAGTCTAATTTGGTCGAGGGGGCACCCATTTTGAAGCTGTTTGGTACAAAATTACACTCATCTAAAACCAGAATCTAATTTTCTGCTTCCTGATTGTAAAAGCCAATCATTAGAAACTTTTATTTTGGCGAGGTTGCTGTAATTACTTTGCAGAGTTCAAATATGTGAGTAGTTTTGGGACATGGTGCTGGACACAGTCAGCTGAGGGTGTGTCCAGCTGTGCTCCATGACTTCAACTTCTGTCTGCACTTTTGATAAGAATATTTCATGTTTTGTCTGTGACAGATTAACTTCTTTATTTTTTAGACTGTTATTTCTGTGCCTCTACACTCTGGCCCAAATAATTCCCTGCCTTGAACCAACACAACCTTGAATTGGTTTGAATATTTGCTAACATGTTTTGTGTCAGATTGACTTTCTTCCATCATGGCAGCACCTCTATCTGTGGCTCAAATGACTATATTTGCCATTTCAGTATAACTTTGCCGTCATTAACCCCATTCAAAAAAACACTGAAATTATCCAGACAGGTGAGCTGTATGTGTGAACACTTTTCACTTGGACTTTACCTGGGTAACTTCCTAGTATTTTATCCACATAAAGTCGGAGTAAGCTGATGTGTAAATGCAGGAGCAAATAACCCAGGTAACTCACTGAGGCATGACATCATTCTGTGCAACCGGCACAAAACTGGAGAGGGGAGGCTTGACAGAATGGGTAAAAACAACCGCAGTTGCAGGGAAACTTTATTTGATTGTAAGGAGAGAAACACAAACTCCAATGTGCATCTGGACATTTAAAAGTGTGTCCAATGCACATCATCAATATTCTGTTTTACATCTGCTCAAAATCAATCACCACCGGGTCCCTTGAACATTCAAGGAGTTATATTAGATACAGAGCTAAAACACTTTCTTTCTCTGTTATAATCAACATGCACGTACTGATACCGCTTAATATTCACTTTTACATTCAACAGCTGCTCCTCTTAACTCTTAAATCAATGCTGTTGATACACTTTTTTACATGTACCTGTGAAGTTAGGGTATAACTTGTTACATACATTCTTCTTCTGCAAGCATATTATGAACACTGACTTCCACCTTGTCCGACTGACATCATGTGCTGCCTGTTGTGAACAACCAAGTCTGCAGTTCTCTTGGCAAAAATGCCTTGTTGGGGCCGGAGGTCAGAGAGGAGTGGCCCAAGTTGTTCTACATGACAGAAAGGCAACAGCAACTCAAATAACAAACCACTTTTTCGAAAGCCTCTGCAGCTTTGAACGAGTTTTCCTTACTAAAATGTTAATTTGTTGATTGAAGACTTGATCATTTGTGTAATTAGTAATATAGAACCAGCTGAACAGCCTCTTTCATATGAATGTGATCAGTACCTTTTGATTTATTAAAAAAGTTGACAGAAAGTTTTGAATAATGATTTGGTGAGTTCTCCTCTGTTAGGGTAAGTGAAGCAAGGTAAGATGCCCTGACTATGCTGAACTTCTTTAAAGTGTAAGCCAATATAGTCAAGTTAAAAATATCCATGCTTGACAAAATTACTGACATAGACTGTCTCCTTCAGTAATATTCACTATCTTTTCACCTCATCTGTCTTAAAACCAAGATCAATAAAAGACACTTAAAGACAGAGTCCAAAACTAACCCTTCAGTGTACCAACAGCCTTAAAGATTTAAAATATTAGCCTAGTTTTGAAGTCTAAGGTCGAGAACGTTACTTGTGGATATGTGGTTTTTTAGAGTATGTCAGTTCGTTCAACCACTGTCGATAGTTTGTCTACAGTCACTCTTCCATCCTTCCATCCAGACTCTCTGTGTGATGGGTTCTGTCCCAGCGGTAGATTCCTGATAAAAGTAAAGCGTGTCAGTGTTTCCACTGTCGCAGATGACTGCAGCTCTCATTTCAAAAGGCACTTTATCAGATACCACGCGGCTGTGAGCGCAGATAAAATCCCCTTTAAAACTTCACCATGAGAGGAACATTGGAAGCGAGGCTCAGAGGGAGGAAATAAACGAGAGAGAAACTGTGTCAATCATGTTACTTCTGTCTGTGTCAGGGGTATCGAGTAACTTACCTCACACCCCGACACTGGCTTCAACAGATGGGAGAGCTCTCTGTCTCTCTCCCTGTCTCTGAACTTAGACAAAAACACTATAAAACTCTCTCTTTAAGCTTCTGATTCATCTGTAATTATGCCTGCTCCACTGTCATTATCTCTCATCACCACGTCAGAAACCTTTACAAACTTTTGCTTCAGTTTCACATGATGTTATAAAAGGCCTGTACATCAAGAGCTATTTCAGAGGGATGACAAAAAGAAACCATCTGAATCTGCCCTTGTGGAGTTTCAAATTATCCTTAAAAAGATGTAAAGTTAAGGGGCTTCATTTTAACTTTATGGTTATCTGATCTTTTATTTTTATTTTAAAAATCTTATTACTGATTTATTTTTGCAATGACCAGTCTATTGATTGGTATACAGGTGTGACTTTGGCCATTCACACTGCAAAAACTCAGAGCTAGGTGAGAGTTTTTGTCCAGTTTCAAATCAAAAAATCTTGCTAGACTTACTGTAAAAGATAATTTCCTAACATTTCTGGATTAACATTTAATTTGAAGATACAGAAACTGAAAATAAGGCTTGCAATCAGTATAATATCTGCCAGTGGAACAAGCCACATTTAACTTAAAGGGTGTCTTAAAATGAAATGGTCTACCCAAATTGATCATTAAACCTCTATCAAACCCTCAATGAATAAAATTGTCCTTGTTTCATTGGCAGATGTTTTCTTGTCAATACAATCAAGTCAGTGCCTAATTTTGCCATTTATTCCTTGTAGTAAGATATTGTCAAGTATATATATATGTCAAGTGAACGTGGATTAAAATAAGTTTTATAGATATTTCTGACTTGAAATCAGACAAAAGCACTAGCTGAGATCTGCATTTTTGCAGTGCAGGTTTTCTTAGATTGGCTGAAGGTCTAACTGTTGGAGGTAAACCTACTTAATTCTAACACTTTAGTCAGACCTGAGCAGATATTCAAGTATGTGTTACAGTTTTAATGCAGACTTGAAGCTTGAACTTCATAAATGTGTTAAATAGCAAAAATTGGGCAACGACCTGTGAGCTACTCAGGCAGATACAGGTTGACCTACATCTTTATCAAAACATATGACAAAGCCAGTTAATTAGCTAGGTATTTGAGCTGCAAGATTTTCTGTTCAGGTTTCCAACTTTGTCAACCTCCAACCTCTGCCATGTTTGCCCTGTATAAGTGCTGTGCTCTTGCTTTCAATCCTCTACCACCCCAGCATCCACCCGTAGACTTTAGCCCTTTTCACACATGCAGCCCTGATATTATCAGGATAGCGTATCCAGGTAATTTACTGACATGGTCGTTCACACTTGTTCCTTTCAGCAGGGAGTGTGCCCTACTGGACGAGTCAAGTCAGTGTTCATAATATGATCACAGACGAAGGAATTATATAAAAATGTATATCCTTATATCCCTTATATCCTTCATTGATACATGTTAAAAAGTGTATCATCAGCACTGGTTAAAGAGTTGAGAGGATCACTGTTGCATGCAGATGTGAATATGAAGTGGCATCACGACGTGCATGTTGACTACAATGGAGAAAGAAAGCTGCAGTGTTTTAGCTATTTATCCAACATAACTCCTTTGACGCTTGAGAGACCAGGTGGTGATTGATTTTGAGTAGATGTACAGCAGAACTTTGATGATGTGCATTGGACACAACACTTGCAAATGTCCAGATGTACATTTATGTTTGTGTTACTCTCCTCCCAGCCAAATAAGATCCAGTTGCACAAGATGATGTCATCAGCCCTCCCTGATTACCTGAACGCAACCCAGGTTATTCACTGCTGCATTCACACACCAGTTCACTTGGACTTTAAGTGGATAAAATATTAGGGGGTGTGAGGCAGTTACCCAGGTAAAATCTGAGGGAAAAACTTGGCTTTCAGTATGGCTCACTCGTGTAAGGTCTGGATAATTTCAGGGAGTTTTGCAAGGGTGAATGGGGTTTCTGACAACAAGTTTAAGATACCATTTCGGCAGTCCTCAAATCCTGAATCTGAGTAAATCTATCAAAGCCTAGACGCCAAACTCAACCTGTGTTTGGCTCCTGTAATAAATGACTTAAAGAGAAGCAGCTGACAGGTGACAGTTTGGCAGGTTATTAAGAGAATAAAAGAGAGAATTAAACCCCAGCTGATCATATCAGTTTCATTAAAATGAGTGATCATGCATTTTTATTAAATATGAATGGATAATGATTGACTTCTGATCCATTTGAGCACCTTTAAGATATACAATGTTTAAAAAAAAAAAAAAACTAAGATCATTCTTGATTGAGGAGATGATGTTTTGCCTTAAATCAGGTTCATAAATTAATTTTAAAGACTGTAGAGTATGTTCACAATCACTGATGTTCAAAAAACTTCTCCATGTACTGAGTACCCCTGATTGTGCTGTATTCTCTCTCTGTCTGACATGCTCTGTCGGAGCTCCTGCCTCTTTAAGGCTCCCTCTGCTCTGATTGGATTACAAGTTAACTTTTTGGTAATTGGAGAGTTCGGCGCTGCTCTGTGTGTTGTCAACAACACTGCATTTATTCTAATTTCAATACTCTGCAATGAACTTGAACTAACAATGAAACAATGGAAAGATGTCACACTGGTAGGTCTAGTTGGAAGGGTCAGGGGGAACAAGCAGTTTTATGCAGCTGCTGGTTGTATTATAAGTCCTGTTGCAATGGAATTTTGTCTTGTTCATAGAAGTGCCTTGTCATGTTGGGGAGAAATGTGAATCACATGCTTAAAAAAAGCAGAATATGGGCTCTTTAAGTTCTAAAAAACTATTCAGGTACATAAGCAAGACTGCTTTTTAAGAGGACTTTTCCATTTTTCTATTATTTTATCTGTTAAGCTTATGAGCTTGATTGTTAAAAACTGTCAAACTTCAGCTCAACTTTTTGACTTATCGGGAAAAAGATTGTGTTTGTATCAACATAAACAGTGTAAGAGACCAGCCTCAGCAGTGGACATTCATAAAAAGGACAAAGTTCAGGCTGCAAAAACAAGTTTATACTGCAGAGAGAAACATAATCCATCATCAGGAGCAGCTACAGTGGCTGTAGTTGTTTCTGAGATCATAAAAGACAAAATTAAAAGTATAAACTGGCTGTTAAAATAAGCTCAGCCTCTGGGGAAATAAAACACAGCCGCTGTTGTTTCCCTCTATGAGAGCGTGGTATAAGCAGAATAATGCACCCTGAGGTGTCATATATTGGGACATCTTGGCATGCATCATCTCTTTTTGTGTTGTGGAAAACTTTTTACTGCTCTGAAGTGGTATTTTTGTGGCTTCGCTGTGGAGACTGGAAATATATGTTCAAGTTCTTTAATGTATTTTTAGAGCTTTTGACCAACTTTTTCCTCCTGTAAAACTAGTTTATCTGTCATTCATGTCTCCCGGTGTTATATTTTGATATAAAGAACATCTAAGTCAACTTGTTTTCTAATAAAATGTCAAAAGGTGCAGCTGTGAACACTTCTCTTCCTGCTTTTTGACTTCCTTCTTTGTCTTTCTTAGATTTGTGACATGCTGTCTTCCTTGTCTCACTTTCTCACCCTTGTCCTCTTCCTTTCCTTTAACTGACACACACATAATTACCATCACTCCTGCTCTCCCTCATGTCTGCTGCTGAGGTCACAGTCTGGCTTCTCTGTCCTCAAGCTACAGAGCCGTGCCTCGCCGTGACTGTAACTCCAGCTCTTCCTGCAACTCTACACTCAGCGTTAGCCAGGTCATACACCCGCTGACAATGTGTCGACTGTGAGGAAAACCTCCCGATAAGGCACATGTTACACGTTGAGTCATGTAGCGCGAGACATTTAGGAACAGCAAGACATATCAGAGATCTCCAGACAGGCCAGGGTGCCGTGTCAGACCGAGCTTTGAAGTGATGATGAGGTGAATTAGACAGATCCTGATATAAATACAGCAGGATCAGATGTTTTTCTAGTGATGATCTGTTTATCTTGGGGAACAAAGCTCTTTGTCCTTGCTTCAGCAGCCAGGCGCTAAAGGGAAACTGTCGGGGTACTATGCTGGCGGGGTTCAAGTCATTATCAATGTAGATCTGCGCTGGCTATACGGAGCAGGACGCAGCGTTTGAAGCGAGAGGGCTTTACAGGGAGACAGTCATCTCTCTCACACAGGGAGAGCCAGACTCTCCACTGTCTCCTCTGAAAATTGGATTTCTATCCTCTGAGATTAGGATCAGGCTCTCCCCGCTCCACTGGGGCTCTATTAGAAAAACATGCCGCCCTCCGAGGCCACAAGAAACTCGCAGCTCAGACCGCAGCGTCATTCTTTGACCTTTGACCTTCCAGGACCAGCCGTAGGACTGATCCTACACCGGCTTTCCTCTGGTGTTTCTCTGTCTGCCAGACAGCGAGGCCTACAGCAAACTGCAGGTGTCATCTATTTGATATGATCCCGCCCCCTCTTCGACCCGGCCCGGAGCGACTGACAAACGCCACGGAGGACAAAGGAGGGTCTGTACTCAGAGAGACAGGAAGACATGAAGCCGTCTTCAACATGTCTTCAACAGACTGACAAACAGTATTACACAACAATGTTAGAAATTTTCTGCCATTGTTCAACTTTGTTGTGAATAATGATCCTGGAAATAAAACAGTGAGGGCAAAAAGTCAATTTTCATGAATGATTTTCCTGCTGAGACTATTTGAAGAATAATTTGATGTCAAGATAATGAATGGTGAATAAACATGTATAGACTGTAGGCATGGGAGCAAAATAAGAAACCTTTGCTACAAATATAAGAGGCAAATAAAACGGGATGCATGATATTGGTATCTGCAGATATAGCTTAAATGATGATTATCAGTATCAGCAGGTATTAAAATCTTTTGCCTATCTATATATATATATATATATATATTTATATAAATATGTATATATATATATATATGTTGGCAATATATATATTAGCCATACATGTCTGTAATTTCAGCAGGATAATGCAAACTTTGGCACCTGCTGTGTTGAATTTATCAAATCAAATCTTTTTAACAGCTCTTTTAAGTGAAAAATTCACAGTTGTGAGTGAGCTGTTCGTTTTTGCAGGCAATTTTCATTTAAGAGTGGCTAGCTGGAAGAAGATAATATAATGATAGTAGAAGATAACGTAACATAACAGTTACAAAAAGCACACAGGACCATTTAGAGTTGATGGAGAGTTTATCTGATGACTGTAGGCAGAGGCAGGCTAACACTACCCATTGACTCCCAGTATTTGAGCTAAGCTAATTGTTCGTGGGTGAGCTCTGCCGGCCTCTTCCTTGTTACTGCAAGCACAAGAATGATGTCTATCTGCTTGTCATGGACTCAGGAGTGAGGCAAGACACAAAAACAAGAAACATTTTGGCATATCCCTTTAAACATTAACTGTAAAACCTCACTAGGGGGGAGGAAGAGTAACAGGAAGACTGAGGATGGGAAGGAGCAGTAGTAGCCAGCCTGTAGACATATTTTTATATATTTTTGTTCATATCTATCTTTTTAATATATCTCTTATCTGCTTTACAAACTGCTACTGGAATTTTAATTCCCCTGAGGGAGTCTTCCAAAGGGATTAATTAAGATCTAATCTAATCTTACCTAGTAAAATGAAGCTCTACCTGCTATATTGTCGGCTGGAGCCACTTTATTTCCCCACTTTCCTTGACTGAGTCTTAACTGGTCTGTGACTGGAACATACTGGGACCTGCCCACTCTCCTGACTGTAATGAGACCCCCCCCTCAATGACGCAACAGATAATTAGTGACACTAGCACTACTCCACTCAGGACAAGCCCACTGGATGTGTTCTTGTGAGGAAAGCACCATCAAATAGGCATGTTTATGGTGAACTATGGGCACTCCTATTGGCTGGATGTTGGCTGGTATTTGACTGGAACTCGGCAGGCATTTGGCTTGAAGGGGAAAAGGGAAGCAGCTGCATCTGTATAAAAAACTTACCAATCTGCAGACAGAAAATCATCCCTAAAAGTATAATGAAAATACAAAATTCTGCAAATGTACTGAAATCTAAGGCTGAAATATTGTCTGTAAATACTGGCAGACATTTGAGTGTCTGTTGACACCAGCTGTGTGTTTAGGGTGGGAAACAATTACCTGCAGTTACCCATATCAAACTGATAATATCTTGTACCCTTAGAAAACATTTGTAATATAGAGGCATTCTTTTATAGTCCTCAAATTACAACTATATTCCCATTTACATTTTAATTTGCATTTTCTCATTTTAACACTTTAAACATCAGAGAGCATTATGAACTTGTTCAACTGTGGTTAAAATTGGGTCTGAGGAAAGGCATCAATGTTGACCTTGGTTTTCATAATCAGGCTTCACGATTTTCACTTGGATACTTTATGGATGATTCAATTTTCTGGACAAGGACTGATGTTTCTCCTTGCTACACTTGCACAGGGCTAAGTGTTCAGACCCAGTTGAAGGAGACAAGCAATGTTGTATCCTCCTCCATTTCTGAAAGAATTGCATTGTTAATTATTTTCTTTTCAATGTGGATGTTTCCACAAAAACTGCAACATTGTTTTATGGTGCTCTTTTTTTTTTTTTTAATAATTTACCAAAAATAGTTGAATATGTTTTTTTGTCATGATGTTGGGTGTGTTGCCTTTTTGAATAGAGCAATGAAACATATCCATGGCAGACTTTATCATAATTGTTGTTTATGGCTAAACTTGATTCACCTTGATGTTAAAGGGATAGTTTAGGGTTTTTTAAGTATAGTTGTGAGGTTCATGGCATGAGCCTGAAGGTGTGCCATAGTGTCCCAGCTCAGTTCTCTCTCTGTTCAGAAATCCCGGGACAGACGCTAATGCTATACATTGCTGAACATGGTGCCAAGCATTTTGCATAATTAAAAAAATTGTGTGAAAAAAAGCCACAATAACAGCATGGGGCCATCACACACTACAAACAGTTTGTTTACATCTGCTTAACTTCCTACTGCCAAGCTGCTTTGATTAGGCACTATTTTTGAGACACGGCACAGCCTACATGCATGCTGGGTACCACAAAAATTTTAGGCAGCTTCTGGCCCCTGGTCTAAACAATGGAAGAATTTTGCTTCAACTTATGTAAAATAGTTTATTACTTTTCAAAACAGAAGGTTAGACATCCTACTTAAAGGTGGAAACCAATACTCACACTTATACTATGTGTATATTAAATTATTATATTATACTCTATGTAGCTCTGTTTTAATTCACCCTTTCTCCAAAAGGGGTCCAATAAAAACAACAGTTTAAACAGAATTTGACACTAGTCAAAAGACATGTATGTTTTTAGATGCTCTGTTTACCTAAAACAGGGCAAAAGGGGGTTGCAGAGTGAACAGATCTGGTAGAGAGAATTCACATAACATGAAATAACATTTCTCAGAAAATGAAGATGATAGTTACAGCATATTCTATTGCAGTAAACAGCAGTATCATTCAAGTAGGTAAACATAAGACTGGAATGAGCTCATGTTTCCCATCTCTGAACCACATGAGAACAAATATCTGTATCATGTGAAAGGTTCTGACTAAAGGGCCTGGGTATTTTCCTGGAGGTATCTTTGTCTTTTGTTGGTTTATCCCCTGTTTGAATCCTGTGTTCTCTCCCTGGGAAAAGACAGATTTTACTGAACAAGGATCTGATAGATGAGTCATGAATCTGAGTCAGAAGAGATTCTCCACATGGCCTCAAACTGCTAAAGGCCATATGGCCTGTCTCTCTATTCTCTCCCTCTGGACGATCAATCATCATCAGAGGTCCACATAAACACCACCATCTTCACTCAGTCTCACTTAAACCTGAGCCAACTGGAGCAATGGGGGAAAATTAGTCAACCAACAGTTTGTCTTATCGACATCCAAGAAGAGGCAAAAGTATCAACAGTTCTCTGGCAGCTCTGACAGTAGAGCACAGTGTCCCTCTAAATGCAATCCCACTGAAGAGGAATCAAGTGGGCCCGCCTGTCATCATTGAAATCTAACAGAAACCTCCAATGTAGGGTGATAGATCTTAATAAAAAGGGTGATACATCTTAATAAAATGCCTCAGAAAAATGTGTTGGACTCTTGAGATGACAATCTTAAGGATGATTTGATCACAGATGCTTGCTTGTAGCAATGCTCAAGATCGTTGAGCTCAAATCCCCAGTGACTGATATTTCATCATCCACTTGACCACTTAATTATGAAAAATGGATATGATCATTTGTAGTTTCACGGCACTCTGACTTTTATTGGAAGTCACAAAGTGTTGAGAGATACAATAAAGCTATGGTGGAAAAATGTTCAGAAACTCATACGACCTCTTTGGAGCACAAAGCTTTAGCCCTCATTCGTTCTGAAGAACAATGTGCAGGTTGGTGACCCCAATAAAACAATCTGTTTGAGAATAATTAACAAATACTGTATTAGAAACAAAAGGGAGCATCGCATCGAGCATATGGATCTTAATAATGCTGTCATCGTTAAAAAGGAAGAATTTGTATATTCACATGTAAACAGTCATCAACAGACTTTATAATTATGAACCTGTGAGGTGTTAAAGGGGGTAGAAACATGTCAGGAGCAGGACAAACAACAGCCAAGAGGAGAGATGAAGCTTATACACCATTCTCTAAACTGTGCTGCAGTAACAAGGAAGAGACGGGCAAAGCTCGCCCACCGCTAATTAGCTTAGCTGAAACACTGGGAGTCAGTGGGTAGTGTTAGCCTGTCTCTGCCTGTCATCAGATAAACTCTTTAGCAACTCTAAACGGTCCTGTGTGCTTGTTGTCAGTAATTTCTTTTTTTTTTAACCACGTTATGTTACGTTATCCATTTTTAGACTGAGATTAGCTCCTTGTTGTAATTTTCGAAAGCAATACATACAAAACTAAACCGCAGGGTGCATGTACAAACCACCGTGGACGTGCTTTGTTTGTTGGCCTAGTTGCTTTCTATCTCTGCCTTGTTACTGCACACACAGTCAAAAGAATGGTGTCTATCTGCTTGTCATGGATTTGGGAATGAAGCAAGTCATGAAAACAAAAAAAAATGTTGGCCTATCTCTTCAAACTAAAGCCCAGTGTCATTTAAAACAAACAGGCACTTTCATTTGCTCCATCTTAAGCCTGCAATATTTCCCTCATATGTACATTAGAGCAGAGAGATACTTGCACAGTTAACAGAATGTTTGGTTCACAAGTCCTCGTAAAGTCAGGATGTGGTTGCTGCTGCTGCAAACTTTCCTGTATCCTGCTAGATCTTTTCATATTAAATGCCTTGTGGTAAATTAACAACAGGAGACTTTTATTTTGAAGAATATATAGAAAATGAAATGTCATCATGGTCTAACTTGAGTCGCCTAGCAGCGTATATATTATCAGACAGCATAATAACATGGAGAGGAGATGCAGTGCTGCTTTCATGTTGGGTAGACATGAGTGGATTAAACGTCTTTGAAAACTGGAATTTAAGACAGAAATAAATTAAATATTGACCCATCGTGTCAACAGATAAGATGGAGTTAAAAAATATTAAAATAATATAAGAGTGATGTAAAAAAAAAAAAAAAAAAAGGCAATGTACATTGATTTAAACTAACTCTAGAGAACAAGACCCAACATTAAAAAAAAACTTTTTTCAACAGCATCACTGAAAACACTTTTTCATTAAAATTTTTAACTTAACTTCTGAAAAACATTTTAATGTAAGAAATAAGCAACACATTGAATTTTAACAGAAATGTTTTGTATTTATATCAAAAGAATTATAACCTGAAAGTTGTCCTTTACACTATTAAACTATACACTATAAAATTAGTTTATCCATGTTTTAGTGTAAATGTGGTAACTGATATATCTAATGTCACGGTTAGCTAATCTAATGTTAAGTTCAGTCAAGCAACTCTCATTTCTTTGTGTTTAAAACATTTCCTGCAGAGACAAAATGCAGTTTTGGTCTGGTTTTCAGGCTCCTCCCTCATCAGTCCTCTCAGATTTATTCTTTAATGCAGAATTTGAGGGTTAATGAGACAGCATCTCAACACCCTGTCCAAACCTAAAGGTGTATGCTGGGATGGTGGAGGCTAAAAAGCAAGAGTGCAATGCTGTTGCAGGCAATGTTGGCAGGCCAAAGCACGAAAATAAACTGGAACTCCTGCATCTTAAAAAGCCTGCTAATTGGTAGGACACCTGACAGTTCATTGAATAATGATGCATGTCACGTGTTAATCCAAAGTAGCTCAAGTTTTCCACCTGAACTAGCTAGCAAGTGCTGCCCCACTTTTCCAGGCAAACAGCACATACAGTCCCCCTCCTGACTCACTGTGTCCAGCAGTCACATTATTTGTATTTTAACCAATAATTAGAACTGTCAGGATTTGTCAAATGAGACAACTTGTTTAATTTTAAGGCTTTCTGAACTACTGTCTTTGGGTCCAGGGCCAGCAAAACAGGAGAATTATGGAAGGAAAAAACCTTTCTCTCTACTTCATGACTCATTCTCCATTTTCCTTGGACTTTACCTCTTTATCTTCACTTTTTTGCATTGCCAAGCTTTCCTCCACTTTACCTGACTCTGCACTTTTCCTAGACCTGGTTCCTGTTTTTTTTTGTTTTTTTTACCACTCTCTTAATACCAAATATCTGCCATGCAACTCAATGAATCTCATTTAGTCCTTCACTTCTGCCCCTGCAGGGCTCCGACTTTGCTTATGAAAACACGACTTCCCAGCTGTTTGTTTTCTGTCGTCTTCTCATGAGGAGGAGAAAGCTGAGCTCAGCCAGGCAGCAACAAAAGAAACTCCAGACGAGACCTCAACAGCAGAGATGTTTTGCTCCCTCTGGCTTGTATTTTGGTTTGGCCCTCATTCCAAAGACTTCAAAAACAAAAACCAATACACTGCTGCTGTCTTTTTGCAAGATTTTAAGTTGAAATTGATATTGATCCTCTGTTGAATGTACAAGTTAAAGCTTGTTTTGATTGTAAATCTTTCCGTGGTAGTGCTGATATAACAGTTGAGCTGCAGCTCTGGCATAAACAATATTTGCTGTGGACCTCACTTGAGAAAAACTTCTTTTCATCACAATAAAACAGACTTAACTGACCAGAAATCATATTTAAACACTGCAGTAACACAAAAAACCAAAGCCAAATAAAGTTTCAAACATGGGAGAGTTTTGATGCCACCATGTGCCATTCAACTGATGGAATACTCTTGAATATAACACACGTTTTGAGCAAAACATTATGTAACTAAAAAAACACTCAGAGAGCGCAGACCTCCGCCAAGCAGCTCAGTTACGGCAGTGGCTTTTCTGCTCCGACTGGACGGCCGAGTGTCGGCTCATGTCTGTCCATGTGGAGAATGCTGCATGCCATTTACATCGGAACTGGGAAGAGGGCAGTGTGAATGACGTGATCTCTCTGAGTTATCAGCGTTCCAGTTACAAAGTCAGAAAAAATGTGCCCATCTACCAGGCTACTGTTAGCCATTGTGTTAGCAGAACTCCTCTGCTGGCATTGCAATGGAAGCTGGGTGATGCAGTGACACAGGCTTGAAAAACGTTGACATCAGCTTGCAAATACACTACAATTCCCATAATGACGTAAATTGCCGTTATGACCTTCATTGTTTTTTTGTGACGTCAATCTGGATCGGATCAGCTCCAAAATGTATTGGCTTCTGCCTTGGACCAAACCACACCTCTAGTAAAATTTTCATGTAAACCCATCCAGTAGTTTTTTGTAAACTTGCTAACAGACAAACAAACATGCAAACAGACGGACCCTGGAGAAAACATAACCTCCCTGGCGGAGGTAATTAGTGCATACTCACAGATATAGTAATACTCTCTGCCAGGGCGAAACTCAAAGCCCAGGGAGAACGGTGTAAAAAGCTGAAACTTCTCAGAGAACTTGAGTGGTCCGTTTGGTGACAGCGGCCTGTTGCACTCCCAGCGTTTGAAGCCCTTGGCTGTGTGGTCACAGGAGCTGTAGCCGTCATAGTTCACCATGTAGAGGACGTAGCGCTCAGCCCGATCATCAGAGACTGGACCGATGTAGTGTGGACAGTAGACATCAAGGTAGTCATTGATACATACGTCAATGTGGTAGTCACCCCTGTAAAACCTGCAGGAGAAAGAGAGAGAGAAAGAAGAGAATATTGGATATATGCAAACTGTTTGTCACTATGTCACAAAATGACTGATCTAAATGGGCTGTTCTTTATACTGACAGCAGGAACACAGACAAAAGTATTGAGTCAAACAACTGGCTAACAACCGAGCAAAAACATTCAGAAAAAAAACAAACAAACAAACTGATAAACAACAGTAATGACAACAGGTTAAAATCTTTCAGGGTTTTGATTCCTTCAGTGACAAATTTTGCCGAACTAAGCAGTAAAATGTGGATTTTAATGTTGTTTTTTTGAATTTGTTTGCATTGTTGTTGTTTGTTATTCATTTAATAAAGAAATGCACTCTAGGTCTGATGAAACTGCTTCTGAAGCTGTTGGCATCTATGCTTATCATTGTATGAGCGGTCACTTCCTGATGTTGTTTTGCTAGCAGCTTGCTCCATTTCCTGCTCTCAAGGACTCTGATTGGACCATCCCGCTTTGGGATCAGAGCTTCGCAACATGGATCCACCTGATTACAGACATTGAATCAGGCTGATCAAGCTGCTGAGCAAGATTAGTGCATCCTTACTCTCTCTGCAACAACCCGCTCTTCTTCCAACACATTAAACACCCTGAACCCCTAAGGCACTGCTTTGCTCAAGGGTACAATGATAGCATCTGTTTGAGTGGGGGATAGCTACTCATTGATTAGTTTGGGGACTCTCTTCCAATCATGTTTCTAAATGAAGAATTATTAAGAGTCTGAAGTACTTCAGCACCTGATGAAGAGAGATGGGTGTGATAGTGAGGCTGTAAAATGGCTCTGAAAAAGAAAAACTGAGGACAGAAAGAGACCCGGCTGTCCTACACCTCCTCTAGTTTTCTTATAACAGGAATGTCACTCTCAATCATCTGAGCCTCTTGTCAGACCAAACAGACTCTCTGAAATGCACCAGCCCTGCTACAGTCAGTCTTAAGCCTTATGTCAATGTTAGCGCTCAGCAGAGATGACTTATGCCAAGGCTGAAATTGAAATCCCTCAGCGTAATGTGTCGAACATCCTGGTTAGCATGTGCCTTTAGCAGCTTCAAGAGGATCCCTTTGCAGAATGAGTTTTTCATTAGGAGCCACTTATGGATCTCTGACTCCAGGAAAAGGAGTTCTGTCCTCCAGCTTTCCCTGGTTCCTTTTCCCGTGTGTTTACAGTAAACTAAGTGGACAGGAGTAAGATGGTGATAAGGAGTGCTGCAGTGAGATATGTCAGGGATCATTCTTGAGGAGCATGATCAGGAAGTTCCCATAGGTGCTCTATAGGGTTACATGTGTGAAGGTTTCAGCAGAGATAGTTCAGGCCTGGACAGCCGACTTTTGTGTCTTTTTAGCTGTTAATGGCCTGAAGTTTGGTATCACTGACATACTACAGGTGGTACCACCTCTGTGACATATTGAGGGCTGTCAGATGATGTGTTGTGAGGGAAGTCACCAGAGCACTGCAGGGGAGGTTTCTACTGTTACTTTCATTCACAAAATTGGATATTATTCTCATTTCTGTTATTTCATTAGCCTCTGGGAGAGACAGGTGACAGAAAGAGGAAGAGTTGAGCTGAGTTTCCAGACCAAAAACATCCAAAAGCACATAAAAAGTACAAGAAAAGCTTGAGGAGATCAGTGGCAGATAGTGCTGTTAGGCATGGATGGAAGGGTCAGGAACTGACACCACGGCACAAAACACTGAGGACAATAGATATTTGTTGCACCCTCATAAGCTTAACATCCAACATACCAGGAAAACCCCAGTTAGTGGCTTGAAGCAAAATGACATGGTTCAAACACGAACAAACTCCCAAAAAATGGAGGCTTTTCATTTATTTATGTAAGCTCATTTCACACTTTCTAGTTCTACTCATCAGGTAGCTGAAAGGTGATTTATCACAAGCTCAAGGACCCAAAGGTTAAATTATTTTTGCTGGAGTTGTTGCAATAGTTAAAAAATTATAAGACAGTGTTCAGGTCACACATGAAATAACCTGACATGACAATATCAGCCAATCAGTTACTCAATCAAGGTAGTGGACATCTTTAAGTACGAGTCGCTTTGTTGAGATATGCTGCACATCTCTGCTCCTCAAATGGCTGCAAGTCTGACAGAGAAAAAACACAACTACCAAAAAAAACAAAAAGAAGATGATGGTAAAGTTAAAAAAAATTGCAGTTCCTCAAGTGTCCACTTGAGGATGGCTGCAGAAGCTCCAGGGGTTACATACTCACTCTGTTCAAATACATACTTATGTAGAGGAAATAAAAATGTTTACAGCTTGGTTCTTAATAGGACTATGGTAAAAGTGGTTCATGATTTGTGTCCTCACACCGTGCAGGGGGTTAATTTAGTAAAATTTGTAAGTTTTGATTCTTTAATGATTGATTGATTTAAGTTTTGTGTAGGCATAGTGGATATGACTGCAATAAGTGTGGTAGCTGTTTGTCCCAATATACGTCTCCATGTCTGCTTTAAGGTTGACCTAAAGTTAGCTCAAGACATGATTTCGAGTTGGTCACAGTCACAAACTGGACTAAATTCTTTGAAATGATTTTTGTCTGTGGTTACAGGAAACTATCATTTTTCATGACACTTATATGTGATATATTACCTTAAAATGTAAGACATGCTTTAGATTGATCCCTGACACGCCAGCAAAGAACAAAATTGTTTTTTGTAGAACTTTTTAAAGTCTTTGACTCATACCTCCTCTCCTGAAAATGTTGTGTTTTAGGGCCAAACGTGATATACTTTGGTTTAATACATTTATTCAACATATCTTTAAATGGACCCTCATCCATCCAGGCTGCATGGTGGGGCAGCAGGCAGGCAGTGCTAGTGCCTCACAGCATAAAGGTTGCTGGTTCAACTCCCCAGTTGACCTGTGTGGAGTTTGCATATTTGCGTTGTGCACACAAGTGTTTACCCAGGTACTCCTGTTTCCTCCCACAGATAAAAAATGTGCTTTATTGGTTGGTTACTCTAAATTGCCCCTTGGCATGAGTGTTGGAGTGTGTGAATGGTTTTCGGTCCCTCTATGGCAGCCCTGTGATTGGCTGTCAACAGACCAGGGTGTATGGATGAATAATCATTAGTTAACTGTGTATCCATTATCTACACTGCTTTATATTTATGTCATAGTGGCAAGCCAAATCATTCTTAAAACGTGCTTTTGCCCATCTTATCTCTCATAATTCAACCCAAGACCATCACATCACGCAGAAAACCATCCAATCTGACAACCCTGCTCCCAGCTGTTGCTCTACATGTTTGGCATCAGGGAGCATGTTTAACATAAAGGGAGGTGTGTGCTCTCTGCGGCCTGCCGGGGGTATCAGGTTGTCTCCACACAGATTGTAAATGCGCTGCAGGATTAGTGGCAGTTCTTCTGTGTTTGCAGAGCCACAAATGAGCAGCTGTTTGTGTAAGAGTGTGAAATAGTATTAAGACTAACGCTGACTAAAGATTTTTACAGTCAAACAGGAGCTTTTAAACAAACAGTCAGATGGTTCTTGCGAAATTATAACAGGAGCAGCTTTGGAAACCAAACAGCCCTGCAAGACAGAACATCAAATTTTTTAAGGCTCTTTTTAAGCACTGATGTTTGTCGAGTCACTGAGTCTTTAGTTTACGGCGTTTTGTTACATCAGCAGCCATATTTAAATCTTTTTCTTTCTTTCTTTAGTAATAATGGTCAGATGTGAAACCAAAGCTCTTGTTTTCTTTCCACTTTTTTTACCTCACTTTTTCCCTGTTGAGCCCCAGCTGAGCGTTTTGGCTCCAGGCAGGCACAGCATGGCCTCCTTTAGCCCCTGCTGCAGAGCTGCTGGCTGATATTATGACTACCAGGGGTCAACTGACTCCACAGTATCACATCCTCAGCCCAGAAGCATTGTGGGAAGGCCGCTTTGGCCTTTTGGGTCTTTACAAAGCTGTTAATGTTTGCTTCATCCCTGCAAGTGTCAGCGGCTGTCAGTCAAAGTAGACCCAGGAGGGACAGAGCAGAATAGTCAAGATTTTGAAGTTTAAATTCTTGACCAATCAATCAAGAGTTGTTATGATTTCCAGGGAAACTTGGAGATACATTTGTTTTTCACTCTGTTAGGAATTCATATGATAAGAAATTACATTCATTAGTTAATGGTGCATTAATGTGAATTGGTGTATTTGTACATTTTAATTAAATCTGTTATTAACATTCACTACATTTATCAAGTCTCTGCAGAACATTTAAGATAGTGTCTCTTCGGCCATCTTGGCGTCTTGCATTGAAGTCTCTGACATACACAATTCAATCTGAACGTTCACAATGTCGCTCCTCGAGCCAAGAAATGTATTTTCCTGCCAAAGAAATTGATCCTATAAAAATGTTGGCAGTAAACTCTGTATCCAGAATAAATGGGCTTGCTTTTCCTTTGTGAATGGAAATCTAAATTCAATCTATCAGTCCATTCACTTCTATTGTATTACGGGTGGATGAAGACAAAAACTCACAGATTGTTATCTTTAATTCTTTTCAAATTAAATAAAGAGTGATTTGTTGACTGGATACTATAAGATCTAATGAGACAAAAGAAAATTAAAGACAAGAAAGAGGCATAGATCAATATATGGATCAGCCAACAAGAAGATAGAAGAATCAATTCAGCACTAAGAAGAAAATATGATCGTAAAACAACCACAATGGAGCCAGAAAAAAAACTTGGATAGACATCAGATTAAGATGATCTTTGTTAATACATCCAAACATCCAGCAATAACACAAGCTCATTATTGCAGTAAGTAATTATCACTACTTTTGTTTTGCTCTTTCCCCTTTCTCTCTCTTTGGGCCATTTAATAATTCATTGGTCTTGAGCTTGTGTAGCAATGACTACTCAAAGCTTTTATACTGCAAGACACGTTCAACCATTCACACCACACGTAACTGATGGACATGTTAAGTGTCCATTAGTATTAATTTAGACTACACACACACATTTACATGACACTACATTGTTTTCCGAAGGACACTTTGACATATAAATGCTTTGCATCTGTATCAGCAGGTGAAGTTTAGGTGATCTGTCTCTGATTGTTGTCTTGAAGTAACAAACATAAAAGATGATGTGATGAATAGATAATGTTAAAGGGGACAGTTTTGATGGCGTGAAACATGCTGCCGGGATCAGACTACAAAATTCATCCACGATTATGGCCTGACCCGTAGATGTAGACAAACCAAGTTTTTGCCTTTAGAAAAGTTTGCAAAGCTTTGAAAAACAGCACCCCTGCTCTTATGAGGTGTTGAAGAGGAGCTACTACAGACTGTGAAAGGAGAAATGTTGGACAGAAACAGCAGAGGAACACAGAGCAAACTAACATCTCATTCAACATAAAATTTGTAGCATTAATCGCATTCTTGCAGCCTGACCCCTGCATACAGCGCAGTTATTTTCTATGTTCTCAAGGTAGGAACACCAAACAGAGCTTGACCATTCCTCACTATTAGACAGACACAACCCTGAGCACTAACACGAGGACATGTTCATTTGCTATTTGAGCAACCTGAGAGCACAGTGTAAAAATCAACTGCATCAAGTGCAATATAGGAAAGACACCTGCACTGCATGCCAAAATGCTTTACAGAAGGCTTTAGAAGGGGCCCAAATATTACTTCAGTTCTGCTGGTGGGTAGACAATCAAGCTAAACTGGGTAATTTGTGATGCCTACTTAAAACATCAACCTTCCATCCATGCCATAGCTGATGGTGTGTTTCATTTAGCTCATAACTTGATGGTGTCACACCTGAGCTGACCAACAGCCAGTTAGAAGTTGGTGAATGCAGGGTAACTGAAGATCCTCCAGCTATCATAGATGGAATTATGACTAAGAGGGAGATCTAAAGTGATGTGTCAAACTTGCAGGTCTGATTTCTGAGATTAAGTGGAATGCACTCAAGCCCTTTGCTGCCTGGAGCATTCATACCTCTACCTTACTGTGTTCCTATAGCTCCCTGACAAAATGAAGATTCACAGCAGATGTATGAATCTTGTGTAGAGTTTTTGCTTGACTTGCATTGTTTCTGTTTAAGATTCACAAAGTTTTCAGTTATTAATTACTTTACAGATCAATGCATTATCAGAAAGCCAATACAACATGCGAGTTAGATTGTTGTGATGTTCAACAAAGCCACAAACAACATATTTCTCTGATCTGTTTCTCATTCATGCTTTGGAATTTATCTTGTTTTTCTTCCTCTTTCTGATCCCATCACATCAGATGGATCCAATGACAGAATGGGGTCAAATGTGGCCAAACATATGCAGCAAAGACAAAGTGTATTAACTAAAATCTAAAATATGGGCTGTTAATACCAAAGACGATAAAAAGCTCAGTGAGAGCAGCCAGAGAGCCAAAAGATGATCCAGATGTTGTCCAGATGGACGCTGTAAGGAGGTTTTTGAGTGGCAGGAGTGAAATATTGATAAGACAAGGAACTATAAACACTAAAAATCTTTCAAGATGGAGCTTAAGAGATAAAATTTTAACTCCTCTGGTATCTTTTTTTTTTTTTTAACAGACGTTCCTCTTTAAATCTTTTTGTCTCTTAACCCCAAGAATCTCCACTGAGAGGTACAACATGTGGAACTATTGCACTGCAATGCCAGTATTTAGTAAAACTGACTACTTCTTTGTTTTAAATACATTTTTCAGATGGGCACTTTTTCCCTAAAATATTTCCAACAATTAATGCTAAACTTTTGATGTCATAAAAGGCCGTATTTTGTCTTGGCCACTGTCAAGGCAAGGCACAACTTGTTTACCATTACCATGGAAACACTGCAGGTATGTCATATACAGTTCAGCTTCACAAGAAGGCAACAACTACTACAAGATGACATCCTTTCTCGTGCATCATTGATGTCTTGTGCCACTTTGCTGGACAAGATTACACTCTGCCATTAGCTGCATGTTCTGTTGCCCAAACTTCACCCATGATACGTAACTATTCACACCTATTTTGCTACATTAAGTACAACACTGGAAGTTTCCCTCTTAGGATCAATAAAGGATTGTCTTAACTTCTATTCAAGATAGCTTGGCCCACCCAAAAATTACTAAGACACTTTCAGCCACGCCCACCTCTGCGGCTACTTTTTTCTTACTGAAGGAGCGTGTCAACAAAAACTTTGACGTAAAAGTAAAAAAAAAATTGTCAGTTTTGATTATATGGATGAATCTCTCAAAGAGAGGGAGAAAATTAATTTTAATGGCCTTTCTGTTTTACGCTGAGAGCAATACCAGAATGGTTTTTCTGTAGGTCTGCACAAAAATGCCTTGCTGAAGCACCTGGCAAGCCAATAAAAAATAAAGAAAAAAATTGACCACTTACAATCATTACAGCCAAGTTGTGTTTAAAGACACAAACAAGCCTCAAACAGTAAAACAAACAAACAGTACAATAAATGTTCAATTAACTTATCTTCTATGAGGAACTTCCTCACATTTGGATGATTTCAAGCATTTTTTGTTTTTATTGAATAGACAATCAGTCATCATGATCTCCACTAAAAACTTCCCCACTTTCCCTGAGAGGGTCTTGGCTGGTCCCTGACAGGCCCATGGCAGGTCCTGCCCACCCTGACAGTCAGACTGTAAATTCTAGGCCATATTTTGGTGAATTTGTGGGGTCAAGTTTGCACTCAATAGATTTGGCAGCTGGTTTTCTAAGCATGGAAAGGGTTGAGAATATGTCATCTTGTGAGGAAAGCCCCATGTCATGGAGACACCCTGCAAATGCAATAATGGGCATGTCTTGATGGATTCTAGGCACAACCTCAGAGACGGGAGGGGCTTCCAGTGGCTGGAAGTCGGCTGGTAACTGGCTGGAAGTTGGCAGGCAGCAGACAGGGAAGGGAAAATTGAAGTGGCTGGATGACCCTTTAGTGTGTATCTTAGATCTAATCAAAATAGACAGATCATTGAAAACTTGGAAAATGAGGGTTCTGTTGTTTCTGCAGACAGCCTAGAGTGAAAACTGGAGAATATGCAGTTTTTTGCTCTTAATTTTTCACCACTTGAGGATGCCGTTTAGTTTCCAGACATCATTTGTGCTATTGTTCTTTGCTAAGGACTTTCTGCGCATTTAATGGTGAAAAATGATTCATTCATAACCTGCAGCCCATTTCTCAATTTTTAAACTTTTCTTCCTGCTCATTAAAAACACGACTCGCTCATCTGTTTTTCTTAATGGCTCTATCGTTAGAAGCATTTGTGTGAGTCATTAAGCTTTTGCAGGGCTGATCTGAGCAACATAATTTTTTTTTTCTGTTTGGCGTTGTTCTTAGCAGCTGGATGTTTGGGTCTAATGACGGGGTCTTTGGGGGCAGAGAGACTGATCAGACCTCTGCAAAAGAAAACATGAGCACAGTTCAACAGTCCAGTGTCAGTTATAAATGTGTCATAATGAGCTGTTTACTAAGTAAAAGCGCCCAAATCCTAATCCATTTGTCCTGAGGATTGATGAGTCCTGATTGGCTGAATTACTCACGGCCAGTTGGAGGGGCTTATTAATGAATCAGTAACTGGAGCTTTTAACAAAGCATACATCTCTGGATAATCCCCCTTTTCAGTGAGAACCCCCCACTGTTTACTTTAAATAAAATCCCCTTCTGTTGTGTCTTTGTCTCCATGTGGCCCCGGCACAGGTAAAGCACGACACTGTTTAGATAGAAACAGAGAGAAAGAATGTAGGGATGAATTTAGAAGAGAAAGGAAAGAAAGAATTTAAAGTGGAAAAACGGGAGCACTGGAGGAGACATTTTGAGATCATTAGTTAAAATCAACCACTTTGTCATTGATGGTGAATCAAAAAAAATGTCCAAACTGTTTCCTCAGTGCTCGCTCCATGTTAAATGTATCTAAGACTGCTGTCCTCCCAGGAAATCAAGTATAATGAAAACAAATGAATATGTTTTACAAGCCTAGTGGAGGTAAGAGAAATCATCTCTAAATTGCAGAGGAGAGTGCATTAGAGAGAATAAGCAGATGTAACATGATGTCTTGCATACTTTTGGTTTGCTTGCTAACATTTTTCTGTCTGACCTCTATGTGCTTGACTTAATGGAGCTTAAGTGGTAACAAAAAAATACTACAGACTTAAATTGATGAAGTTTTTCTCTTTCGGAAAATATATCCAAAGAAAGGTTTCACATGGCCTCTGATTCCTGAGTGGTCCCACCAGCATTGACAAAGAGATAGTTGAGTTGTAACAGTTAAAGGTATTTATTGCTGTGTCATTGCAGGAAATTAGGCATGATTATAATTAATGAAGATGTCACAAGAGCAAGAAAGAGGAGATGAAGGAGGAGTGCTGGAGACAAGAGAGCAGGAGAAAATTAGAGAACCTTGAGGGGAAATAGTAAAAAACTTGGAAACTTGAAGGAGAATGCAAAAGGGACTGAAGGTGTAGGAAGCAAAAAAAGAAAGAGAGAAGATGAGAGTAAAGAAGAAAAATGAAAAAAGCAGAAGCCCATGCTGTTGATAACTAAAAACGCAGTGAAACCTGGTTTGATGCAGACTTAATTCTCCATTTGAAAGCAATTATATCAAAACCTTAGTGCCAATCCCAGCTGAGAATCCATGACGAATAGTCAAAGGAATCAATACCATTTGCCATTTTTTGTTCAGTTTTGTTCAATTTATTGTCAGTGCCTTCCAAATAAAGCAAGTCATGCCCTCGTCAGAGACAGTCACCAATGACAACACAGAGGTCAAAGATGGATCATAGACAGGAAACAGATGTAGTCAAAGTTGTGGCTTGAGCTACACAAAATGATAGCTGCACAACATGATGCTCATACAAATAAAGATTGATTGAGGGGGGCGCAATGGCACAGCAGGCATGTGCACAGCCACACAGTAAGAAGGTTGACAGTTCGATTCCCGGGTCAGCCAGGGCCTTTCTGTGTGGAGTTTGCATGTTGTCCCCATGTGACTGGTGACTCCAAATTACCTGTAGGTATGAGTATGAGTACGTATGAGTGTGAGCGTGAATGGCTGTTTGTCTCTCTGTGTGGCCCTGCGATCGGCTAGCAACTGGTTCAGGATGTACCCCGCCACTCTTCCAATGTCAGCTGGGATAGGTTTCAGCCACTGTGACCCCAAGCGGGACACGCCGAAATGATAATGGGTGGATAGATTGACAATATCCAGTGTCTGTTTCTTTGTGATTTTAGGAGTGGCAAAACCAGAAACTTTCTGAAGCACTTGTCAATACAGATAAGCATCAAACACAGAGAGTGCCATGTGTTTCAGGATGTTGACGCTGAATATTTGTGCAGGCCCAATTTCTTTTTTTTAAAACAGAAAATTAATGAAAATAATTATCATCCCTAATACATTGTCTTATGGTTCTTGTAGCTTGTAATAAATATATATGTATGTATATGTGTGTGTTTCAAATAACTGTGTGGTCCAAATCAAAAACATAATGTTGAAATTTGTCATGTAATCTTAAATGATGATGTGTTTTTGTTTGAGTCTGCAGAATGACTGTTGGATAAGCATAAATAAATTGTCATTATGATGCACTAAACTGTTACTTTGAGTAAAAAGAAAAAAGCGTGATCAGAAACTGCATAATTACTGATGTTTTGATGGAAAATTTTATTTCTTTCAGTGCTGAACAAACATTTTTGTTTTCTTCCTGCGATTTTGACACCAATCTAGAGCCCCTGATGTAGAAATACCAAAAGAGTAAGAAAGTGAGGACGAGGACAGAAGAGAGAAAAGAGAGATGTATGTAGAAGAATGTGGAGGGCGTAGTGGAGTGAAGGGAAGGAGGATAAAGCCCTCCTGTTGTTTTCCCCCTGAACACAGTTTGGGTCAGACGAGGGGCAGCTTCCCAGGGTTATCCACAAAGAACTAAAGAAGAGATGCTTTCAGTCTGAAGGAACACATGAAACTCTTATCTCAGCACACACACACACACACATGTGGAGAACACACAGACCACAGACGGGCTGCTTCTATATCAAGTCTCTCATTTCACTTCACCACAAACCAACTGTCCTCTCAAGCCTGCAGTGTACACTCTCAGCCTCTAGGGGGAGCTCTTTTAAGGCCGTAGAGGGTCTAAAAAGTCTCGGTTGTGGATGTGTTGTCACCAGATGGGGTCTGTCCGAGCTGCTGCCCTCAGGGTTGGGAGGTCTCCACCCCCCCCACCCCCAACCCCCTCCACCTGTCCAATCATTCAGAGCTTTTCGCCGCTGGGGAAGTCAGAGCCATTATTACTTTTTTGGCTAATTATATACACACATCTGTCTGTCTGTGGACCCCCAAACACCCGAACACACACACACACACACACAAGTTCATGCACATCTAAAGTCATAATGTGATTGCCAGGGGGCTCTGGGTGTTGACAGCACAGAGATGGGAAAAATGGTCAAGTAAAGACAGTTTTGTGTTTTATTCCTGCTGGGAACAAAACCAGAAGTGAATAATTGGCCCCAGACTGAAAACATATTGGTGCTTGTGGGACAGCACCTTTGCTCTGATCGTTAAAAAATAAAACAAAGGATATAAAGGAGAAGCAGAGGAAGGAAGAACGAGAACAGATCGACTGTCTATGGATCCCGATGGTGGTCCTGAATAGGGCCGGGAAATACATCAAGTTTTTAAAATATATATTAATTTTATTTTCAGGTGAAGACAAGAATGACAAACTATTGAAGTCAAACTTCTACACAGTGTCTAAGTTGTACAAAATCATTGACTAAATTTCCATATACTGGGGTTGTCCAGATTTCTATATTCTTTAACACCAAATAGTTGCAGTTGTATCTGAACTCCCAATCTCAAAAAGCAAAACAGTACTCATAAAGCAAATGAAAACTGTCTTATCACACTTTGCAATGGGTTTTGATACTCTAATTGGTTAAATATTTTTAATATCTTTGCAGACATGAAGGGGTACCAATACTACTGATACATGAAAAATAAGGAAAATCAAGAAAAACTGAGACATAATTTTTCTCTCTGGTGGTATCGATGTGTTTGAAAATAATCATATTACCATTGTTTTAGTTATGGGGTATCAAAAAGTGAAAATGAGCTCTACAAGAGACAGCCCTGTCAGAATTGCACAAATATTGGCAACATTTCAAAAAGTTGGTAAAATTAGCAAGAATAAAGGAACAATATAAACACAATATATGTCCCAAAATAGTTTCCAAAACCCATTAAACACTTGCAGAAAAAAACATAATTCATGAGTTTACCTGAGTGAGCTGCATGTGTAAATGCAACCCTCTCTGGTCATTGTAAGATCACAAAGTATCTCTCTTAACAATTTCTACCCTGTTTCTATGGCAGCGCATTAATAAGTATGTTATGCACTGATTGAGTGATAGCACAGCTTCATTGTCTTATTTTGTGATTACTCCTGATCAGTGCATCAGTGTAAATACTTTAAGATGGAATCAATGGAAGTGAAAAAGAGTTTGACAGAGTTAAAGGTTTGTAAAACTAGAAAAGTAACAAAAAAAAAAATCCAAAACATCAACAAACCAGAAAAAAAAACTCTTTGAGATGCATCATTTTAAATTTTAAGATGACTTTAATTACAATTTGCATTACAAATGTAGAATAATATCCATAAATAATATTTTTTAATAATAATTTAATACCTAACAGTTTTGCTATCAAGCCTCAATTAATTCATCAAGTCATTATACATTTTATGACCCTGCTGAAAAACTGTTTTGCCTCCTCTACCTCTCCACTGACTGTCAGGCAAACTGCAAAACGTCTTGCATTCAAGTACAAATGTTAAAAAGCAAGCCAGTGCATTTTCTGAGCAAGTTACCCTAAAAAGTTCAAGGAAATCAGAGAAGTGAAAAAGTGAAAAGGGTTCATATTTGTGAAATTTAGATGGTGTGTGGGGGTCTCTAGTTAGATGAATCAAACAGGAAATATAATAGTCTGGTTAGTTTTTGTTCATTTTTCTTTTTTTGATGGACTGCTTTTTGGTACCACCTTCATTAATATCATGATTTATCATTTTGAAATACATAAATAATTCCAATAACCTCAACATACATGTGCTGCCAGTGTTTTTGTGCAATTTGTGGCTATTGTTGCTGCGAAAATCTTAACCCACACAGCTATATTGTTATATGTATTCATGCTAGAAGATGTGAAAAGAAGATGTGAAAAACATGATATACATTGTGATTCTGTTACTGCTTCAACCAGTTATTATTTCTTTAAGGGATAAAGAAGATCCAGATTTATATGATATACAACCATTCAGCTGAAAAATACTGATTCAATCATTTTGGTCTATGTTGCCTAGCCCTAGTCCTGTTTGTGCCATCCTCTAACTGGAGCTTGAACCCAGCTGTAGCCCCACTGTGAACACACACACAGAGGGAGTGTTATGTAAAGCTTCATGTATATTCTAATCTCCGTCTGCATGTAAATTAGGGCCCTTTTGTTTCTTTTCACCAGCGTCCAGTGTGAAAAATTGATGGAGGAACCAAAACAATACTTCCCTTTTTTCTCACTTGAATGTATATAAATCCCATTTTCCTTCCCTCATGTTAAAAAATAGCCAAATGTTTCTTTGATTTTGTGCAAACTTACACTTAAAAGGACTTTTACTTTGTGCTCATTAAATGATTTCCTTACATAGTCTGAAAGTTTCCTGGAGAGGGCTCTGTAATTTAATTACTCTATTTTAAAGATGAGGCATAAAAAGAGGTACTCAAGTTATTCAGACTGCATTTAAATCAGGGAGACCCACAGGGGGATCATTAACAAAGGAAATGTTCAAAGCCAAAGCACCAGAGGCTGGGACATCCCAAATTTGACTCCCCAGCAAGCTCCAGAATCACTGGATCCTACATTTCCCATGATGTAACCACTGTACTTCCAAGACCCTCTTTTCCTTGTGAGAGCCCATGTCTTTAAACCTTTGGACCTTCTCTGTAAGAAGGGCTAAAACATCTGTCCAACAAAACCACGGCTTCTGACATGTGTTCTTTAAACACTAAACATTTTTTGAGGCTTATTAATTAACTGATTTGTCTCTGTTGAACTGGAGTGAGGCTGTTTGCCTTTACTCATATCAGGCAGTAGATAGAGTAAAAAATGTGGGGGATGAGCAACAGAGAAAGGAACTACAGGTTAAACTAAACTAGAACCACCCGATTGGAGCTTGACCTTCGCCCTTTTCACTGTGAATTTAAGCAAAGGCATCAGTTTAGATGCACATGTGAGAGCAGGACACGATGTATGCTTCTCATACATGCAAAGGCACACACACACACTGAGAGTGCTTATCTCCCCCACTGGGTCTGCATGCTCCCCTCTAACCAATATTATGCCTCTGAACTACCTCAGAAGATGGAGCAAATAGGAAGCCAAATTGTCCCCCCGTTCCATCTCTGTGTCATTCATAAGGGTTTACCTCCAAGCCTACAGTAGTCCTACAGCAACATGTGACTGTCCTGTGGCAGATGGTGCGACACAGTCAGCAGCTCTGAGTGTTGACGTATTGATTCTGCCCACTTGTTATAAAGCGGTCTTTTCTACATAGTTCAAATTAACTCCTCCAGAACGAGCTCTGCCCGTCTTGAAAGAATGGTGTCCATCGGCTTGTCATGGACTCGGGAGTGAGGCAAGACATGAAAACAAAAAAATGTTGTCATATCCCTTTAAAGTGCAAAACAGTGAGGGTCTGCACATGGCATAACCTCCTTGGTGGAGGTAAAAATGAAAGAAACTCAAACCTTACAGCTTTTTAGTTTGATGCCTGCAGTTCCCCTGCATAAGACATTCAATGAATCCAAATCTAAGGGTAACTACATTTTTATTTTGAGGTATATGAAATATCTATGCAGTTACAACAAAAACTCACATTGATTCAAACCACTTCAGTGTCATCATCTGTCTGCTGTGGGTATTTCCATAAATCATCCAGATACATGAGCAGTGATTTGAGTGAACTGTCCCTTTAAGTAGATTATTCCTGAACTATTCTGTCTGTCTTACATGGATGGTGCAGGTTAATTACTGACAATGCTATTCTGGAGTCAAAGAGGTCAAAGTAGCAACAGCAACATGGGGTTTGTGTCAGTCAGCACACACACGCACACACACACTCACAGCAGGCCTCTGTCACTCAGTCAGTGTAAAACCCCAAGGGGCTGATGGACAGAGTCGTAAACCCCCAAAGTGTCAAATATGGTTGTTCGGGTTGCCATGGTGACAGTTTACAACAACAAAATGTTCCGTGACCACAGGACAGACGCTTTCAGAAAACACATAGTGCTGATACATGTGGGTGAGACACACACACACACACACACGCCTCCATCAGCTCTAATGCCACATAACTGCAGGAGGCCCAGAACACGGACTGTTAAAATTACCACACTAAAAAATGTCCCATCAGCACCTGCTGGACATGTTTTCCAGGAAACATAATGCAGGCTTCATTAGTGTGGTTTCCATGCAAAGCAATAATTGTGCTTAACAGTAATGGAGAATTTCTGATATGAAACTAGAAAGCACTCGGGGAGCGTAATTTTCCACCAAGGTAGCTCACATGTTGCTGTTACATCTATAAGCAATAGTTCTATGATAAAGTTACCATCATAATATGATTGCTCGACCCTGAAAACCCACACCTAGCACCAGGAATCATGTTGATATCATTATTAGTTAGACAGTTATTGAGCAAAAACTATCATTCTTTAATGGCGGTTATTTGGATCACCACCAAAATCTAATCATTTTTAAGTAGGGCCATTACCAACATCTCCTGAAAATTTCAGCAAAATCTGTCCAGTAGTTTTTGTGTAATATTGCTAACAGACCAACAAACGCTGGCAAAAACATAGGTAACTATTGGAAACTTAAGTCCACATTAGCATTTAACTACAGAAGCAAGAGTCTTCATTGCAGGAATCAACTCAAAACCATCTGTATTTGCATCAGGCCAAATCCAAAATATCGTCTGAGTGTCTGATCAGTGCCCTATAAATGTTCAGACCAAATTTAGTGAAGCTCTAAGATTGTTTCCTGCAAAGACACAGAGACCCAGAGAGCGATAGAGAAGCTGACTGTATCCCAGGATGCCTCCCATCAGCCGAGCGGCTCACCTCGCCCGCCTGATATCGATCTGACACCTTAGACTCTGAGCTGAGGTCAGGGGTTAGTGACAGCCCATTACTCAGCCCCAGAGCCAGTGTTTGGTCAACGTCTGCGCCCAGGTGACAGAGTGACCTCGCTGCCGTCCATCTGAGGAGCTGCTGAGGGACGGAAGGTGAAGTTTAAGAAGTCGCTCTGAAAAACTCAACTCCCCATGAAATGCGTCACGCCTCGTTCACTTCTGCATCTTCCACTTTGTATGAGAGTCTTCCTGCTCACTGTGCAGGTCTTTATCTTCTTCTTACTAACGTATACAATGTTTTCATTTGAAATCAAGATTTTTGTTCTTCTTTTCCCTTAAAATTGCCAAAAACTAACCTGATTATTCCCCTTGGGATGTCAATATTGCACAGAATATTTAATTTTACCTCTTCACTACACGTTAACATGGAATTTTGTGGCTCAACAAATTGACAAATCAAAAAGTCACAATGATTACAACCCTCCATAATGGCCCTCAGTAGTCAGGAAATTATTTTTTGATTTGATTATTGTGTCTTTTTATATCCATCCAAGTCATTTTATGGAGGGATCTTTCATAACTAAGAACAGCTCCCTTTCTCTGTCCACGCCTCTCCGAAATCTCACTTAAAATGCACTCATAATGTGGATTTCCACATGATAGACAGGAACATGCCAGAACATGATAAATAAAGACTAAATGTGTTGCTGGTGACACAAGTCAAGGCAAACTGGACTGAAAAGATGTCGTCTCCCTTCAATCAAGGTCACCGGTTCAATCCCAGGGCCTTTCTGTGTGGAGCTTTCATGTTTCCTGTCCATGCTGGGTTCTCTGAGGACACTACGGCCTCCTATCACAGACCAAAACAAAAGGTCAATTGGTGACTCTAAAATTGCCCTTAGGTATGAGTGAGTGGCCCTGTGATTGGCTGGCAGCCAGTTCAGGGTGTACCCTGCCTCCCACCCAATGTCAGCTGGGAGACGCTCCACCCCAGCAACCATGAAATGAATAAGCAGTATAGATAATGGATGGATGGATAATCCCATGACACATGAGCTTGACCACCTCTGAATCAAGGCGTCTTTGTTGCTCGATGATAACTCAGTAGCAAAAACTTTGAGTTTAATGAAAGTTGCTGTCAAACTGCCTTCTGTCTAAGTTGCACAAAAACCTAAGCAACACTTTCCAACACAGCCTTTACATATCAGACACAGTTTTTATGTGCTCATGTTATCACTTTTCCCCATTCCATAGCCAATGTAAGCATACACTTTAGTGACAATATGCTGCAAAGCAAAATTGCGGCTTTCATTTTACCAGACCGTAGTTGATTTTTACAAAGTCCTGTGTCAGGCAACCCAAATCTGACCAATTAGCTTCCCGTCTTATTTTAACGAGGCACAACACATGGACCGTTCAATATATTTCACTACTTCATCTGAGAAAGAGTCCATAGAACGTGTTTGGGGAGTGTTTGATTGGATGATCATTCCATCAATCAACATTTATTATGGGACCATCAGATCATGTCGTAGGCGGGAGCTACAGAATATGAGCCACTTCGTAAAATAAACTCAAAAACTCTTTAATAAAGAAATCTGGTCACAATCAGATAAAACTGCTACTAAATCTGTTAGCGTCTGTGCTAATCCCTGTATATGCAGTCACCTCCTGGAAGAGAGTTGATTGGACTGTGCCGTTTTGGGCTGCTCACAATCATTGTAGACTGGAGCTTGGCAAGATGGATCTGCCTGATTGCAGACATTGAATCAGGCGGGTCCAGCTGCTGTGCACGGTTAATGTTTTTGCGTAAGTCATAAAAATGCCAAGGGAAATGAATTTTTAAGATAATGTGTGGAGGGAGTTGGTGCAGTATCGTGGTTTCTTGAGTATACTTAAGCTTCGATAATGTTGAAAAGTTGGTTCTGAAGCAGCGGTAGTTCAGTTTCAGCTCCTGAACTAAAGGGTGAAACTTCCATGGTGTGATTTTTGTTTTTATACTCATAGATATGAATGTAAAAATGTGTGGCTTTTACGGCTGTCTGTAGTTTGTTATGGTGGCATCAATTCATTCCAATATTTTGACACTGAAGTTAAAATTTTGGTTATTGTGACGCCCCACACAAACACATGCACACTCACAGAAACCCAGATGTGAGCTGACCTATGCAGAGAATACCTGCCCCTCCTGAAGCTGCCCCTCTAACATCATCCTGATCCACTCTGCAGCACCGAGACTGCCACCTCTGACCCCCCTGCCTGGGGTCAATTGAGCCCCCTGCACTGCCCTATCACTTTACTGCACCCCAGGGAGCCTGCAGCCCCACCCACTCCCCCAACTCTAACACACTCTGAACCCACAACTATGGGAGAGGGAGGGAGGGGACAACAGTGAGGAGAGGAACCCGCAACGTCTGGACTCAATCACTCGCCCATGACAAGCCTGCAACACTGTCTCACACACACACACCAGCAGTTATCCACCAGTGAGGTCTCACACACATCAAAGTGCCCTGGAGCTGCTGAGGTGGAGTTATAGGCGTTCAGCGGGGAGATGGAGAAAACCTAAAAACTCAGGCATGAAAAAATATGTTGTGTTGTAAGGAGAGAGGGAGGGAGGGGGAGAAAACAGCAAAGAGATGGATTGACTGGTGAGAGAAAAGTGAAAGAAGAAGCCAAAACGATGTGAGAAAATTTAGAGGGAGGGAGTGGGAACAAGCACATCCTTGATTTAAAACTCCCTGAGGTCCCGTATATAGGCGAGGAGGTCTGTGAGAGTGAGTGTGTTTGTTTGTGTGAGTGTGTGGGCGTGCTCGCTTATGAGACAGTTTATTTGTATGAAAGCATATCACATACTGAGCCTCAATGGGCCCAATAACATTAATGGCTCCCAACCTGATCTGAACTTTTGAAGAGGACCAAACAATAGAGACAAGAAGAGAGGAAAGTTCCGGATGTGACGGATGGTCTTCTTTAGTTCGGGCGAAAAAGGAACGTTCACTCAGGGGCCGTTCACACGGAGACGAATTCAGGCCTATATGCACAAGTGCTTAATCATATCGGCATTTCATCCACACGGAAACAGCGTCTCGGGTGCCGAAAACGCACACTTTTGAAAACAGTTTCAGTTTGTTATGGTGGCATCAAAACAGGTGACACATCACAACAGTTTTAGTCAAAGTTCAGTTATTGTGACGCCTCACACATGCACACTCACAAAAACCCAGATGTGAGCTGACTTATCAGAGCAGATAAATCTGAAAATGTCTGCTGGGCATTTTCGTGTGAACAATGAATACGGATAGCTTCAGCAACAATGATGTCATAGGCCCACCTCTCCCTTAAACTGCATGCGCAAACCCTGACAACAGCAGAAACGAGGGCGGGATACGGCGGTGTTACATTCGTGCTGCAGGAGCTACGGAGCTTCATTTTACAGCAAAATCTTCTGCTCCTCGACAACCACAATGAGCAAAAAGAGGACGCAAATAAAAGCATACGCAAGTGTTTTATTCACTTTTGTCATTTTATATATATATTTATATATATATATATAGATAGATACATATTTCACACACATCCTTTCTCCTTGATTTATTCTGTTTATTTTGCAACACTATAAATGTATTAAATCTTGGTGCATTTATGGTACTTCACATTGTTGTATATTTTGTTATTCTTATGTGTGCATTTTTTGGGTTACAAAATGATGCTACATATCTTGTTACTTGTCAGGTGACCTCAAAGTTGTATAAATGGAGGTGTGTCTCTTTATTTTTTCATATCTGATGAAGGCCTGACCTGAAACATCACGTCTCGATTGATTTTATCATTAAATTGACTTTGGAGCAACTTCTGATGCGCAGATCTTTTTACTCTTTTTGCAACTGCATTTGTGTCGACCACCCAGCACTTTAGTTTTCTTTGACGTGCGTGCTATTTTCTTGATTGACATCTGACATCCATGACAGCAAGCAATTCCTTAAAACTTTATGTCAGGGTTGTTGACCAGACACATAATGCTAAAATTAAATTTTCATTTTATAATAAGCAGTTTCAATTATCACTGCCAGGAGGACACTCTAAGGTCAATGAGAACAACAGCATCAACGAATTGATACATTTTTAAATTCATTAAAACAAACTCATTGGTAATATTAAACACAGTATTTCTACATCGGTCCATACGTAGCCAAACACCCTAAAATTACTGGCAAAAAAATGCCAGAAAGAGCTGAGATCAGTACAGCTGAGTAAAACAAATGTCCTGTGAGTTTTGATGACGACTGTTCTCAAAATAAAATATACTTTCAAAAAAGAGGAATAAACTTGGCATAGAGTTCAGATAACTTTTCAGTCAGATACACAAACATTTGTTTTTATATGCTCTCTGCTGCCTCCGCAGTTTGATAAGTCATTCTTTAAAATTAAATCGTAAAATATTACGACTGACTGTGCGGCTGTTTGAGCCTCTTTATGACAGAGCTGGTGACAGAAAGTGAGGCTGCAGCCCGCTCTGTATCTCGGTTTAATTACAGGTTTTTATGGAGGAAGGGTCTTATGTGCACACTAACCTTCAATGTGTTTCACATTCCTTTAATGATCATCAGAGGAAATAATCAAGAATAAGATCAATGTGGATTAAACACTCATTATGTTATGTAACACGGTGCTCAGTAGGCTGTCAGCAAGCTTCTTAATTTGATGTTTACAGTGGACTCAACATTTATTGTAAAAGACAGATTCTGGTGGATGAAAATGAAAGACAAGCTGAACAATCTTGTATTCATTAAACTTCTGTGTCAGTAAATTTCTGCTTTAAAGTTTGTTATGAGCATGATATGTGGTGAACCAAAGTCTTTTTCAGGCATGCCATCTAGAATTTTTGCAAAAATGTCTGGATTCTGTGAATATTTCCTGAATTCCTTGTTCACACTTGTCCCTGACACCAGGAGGTTTTCCTGCTGTTAGTATGTCAGTCAGTGGAGTGGAGGAGGGAAAAGAAAAGGGCAAATGGGGAAATTTCAGGTTGAAGTCTGGGTGAAGAACCCTGCGGTCAGCATTCACAAATGCAGCTCACCTGACTAAATTCAGGAAAATCCCAGTGTCTTTTTTGTTTCACATAAATTCTGTTTCCACACAGGCAGCCCTTGACTTTACAGAAAACTTTGGGGTAACCTACTCATAAAATTCTCTGACTAGCTTATTCGGATTTCTCCTTCTCCTGGCAACCATGATATTTTTCTTTGGATTATACTTGCGCACCAGTGATAATTTTAGGTAAATGCAGATACATTTTGCAAAAATATTTGTTTTAATTTTGATTTAAAAAAATAAAATAAAAATCAAAGGATATGTGCTTGTAATGAAATATGTAATGGCCAACTCTATCTTACATTTCCTCCTGAGAATTGAATATTCAAGAAACACTTTGTTACATAAAATGTTTTACATAAAACAAGTGAACAAATGTTTTCATTTTCTTAAGGTAGAAGAAAAGCTGTCAAAAGTGACCTAATGGTGTATTCATGTATATAAGATCTCAGATATTGGAGCTGTGAACGATGCTGACTGTATTCCAGTCAGGATGCTTATAAACTCAGGTTAATGACTTCCAAATTCTGATTTGGGGTGGTTCAGGAGCTGTACAAACTTGCAACTTGGATTTTCTGACTTTCGAGATCAAACTAAATGCACCATCACTGATGTGTGCTATAAGTTACTTGTGAAGCCCTCTGAGGCTAATTTTGACATATTTTCTCCCTTATCATATAAAATTCATCCATGGAATAAAAACAAGTTTACTGTTTTGTATACATACCCTCTTGAAAATAATCCAAAATAAAAAGGAGAGGAGGAAATAAACGCAGTGGAGGGAGCAGAGCTGAATGGCGGGTCTCTCCTTGACTTGGAGTTTCGAGTTGGCCACTCTGTTTCAGTATCGGGATGTTGAGGTGTTGGGGTGGGGGCATAAAGTACCTCCATATCAGAAGAGCTTGAGCAACACATCACTCAGTCATTGGCAGAGGATAGAGGTTCATCACAATTAAGCAGTGCAAAGCATGAATAACATAAAGAACTGAATAGCTCCCAAAAGCAGTCACCAGTTCCTTGTTTTGCCATCTTTGACTCAATATTGAGTGTTTCCATGCCAACGATTAACACTTGGCTGCCACCAGGACGAGACCTGGACTGTAGCAAATACAAAATTATGATTTTCTTTAGCTTGTTGTTGAAAATGTTTGAGATAACGTCGCTCTCATCAAAAACAAGAGATATATAAATAGTTACTTCTTATCATTTAAACATGTCACTGTAAATATTTTACATATTCTCCAATTAAAATGTAATAAAAGAGACCCAAAGAGTAAAATAAACAGTTACAGCGGTAAAACTGTTCAGGACTCTCAGCTCAGGCCCCCCCTTACATCCCGCGGCAGGCCCAGAAAAAACAGCACATGTAACATCATGTAAGGGCTAAACATAGAAGCGCCCTCTGAGTGCCCCGCATGCCAGCGCAGAGCCGTACCACCTGGTACGTTCAATCTGCCCCCAAAGGGCCCCATCGCACCCTTCAGGCCCCTCCCTCTAACACCAAATGTCTGTCAAAGTCTCGTCCATCAGCCCGCAAACCATCAGACTATCTCACATACCGCCCGCCTTCAGAGCGGGGCCTGGCCCAGCTCAGATTCACAACACGCTGCCTTCAGAAGTTCATGGCTCATATTCACACACTTCACCGTCAGTCTGTATTTCATATTCACACCGGCTGCAGCATTCCAGTGTCAGCGCGGGCTCAGGCCGGGGCTCTCATTCAGATATTCAGTGCAGGGCTAGGCGTTCACTGGCTCGAGGGATGGCTTCTCTTTTTGGACTCCCAGTGGGCAAATTTTAATGCATATAAAATGGATTCCCACTGCTGCAGAGCAAAGTTTCACTGGATAGATACTCCAAAATTACAAACACATGTGAATACGTACTGTAAATACCTGCAGATACACACAAAAAATGCATAAACGGAGGCAGCAGGAGATACAAGTTTAGATGGTTGGTTGCTGGTTTAAATTCTTTCAAGGTGTATCAGAGATAGAAAAGCATTAAAAAACAAAAACACGATTTCATTCTTATTCAAACTGAAAGTTGATTTGTTTATCAAAATTAATTTTAGTAATTCTGGTTTTAAATCATTTTGATCTTTTTTATTTGTTTCAAATGCAGCGACTGTCTGAAGCACAGTCGAGGCACACTTTGTGAAATAAAACTGATGAATATGTGCCACTTTTATTACCTTCTGTATTTTTTTGCTGTTTTTCTTGAACTTGTATTCATCCTTTTTATTTTATTTCTACCCTAATTTGTGGTTAGTAAATGTGTATTTAATACACCCTTATTAAAGCTAATTTTGCTATGAATTATCACATGAACAAAGATAACAACAAGAAAAATTAGTGATATTATGGCGGTAAAACAATAAAGTATTCAGGCATATCTCAGCCAAACTGCTGTCTAAACTTCAGGACCTCATGCAGGTAAAATATGATTTTTGAGACATTTCCTGGCCTCACATGTTTGAGATGTGATTAAAGATTTCTGAAAATGTTGCGAGGCTTTGCAGAGACCCTGCTGGACATGAAGGATACCTCAATGATTTAATAAAGATTAATGATGGTTTCAGATTTTCTGGGTCATTCTGATGCAATTCAAAATGATTTTTATTTATCTATTTTTAAATAATGTAGTTATTTAAATTATCAAAAATTATCCCAACAGTGTTCATACTTGGAGACTTAGCCGGGAAAACTATATGTGGATTTTTGTTTCTGATTTTCTTTCTCCATGTTTCTCAAATTACAGAATTTCACCTTCTTGTCTTGCAGAGGAAATTAAGGGACTATTTCTCTGCTTTAAAATATGTGCGGCAGCTGAGAAAAAAAAAAGCAGGTCATCTATTTTCTGAGTCGCTCTATTTCCTCTTCTTTGTAGAAAAGAGTCACAAGATTGGAATAGCGTTTGTTTTCTTCTTAAACATTGTAAGAATAAAAACTTTCAAATAGGAACACATAGAGGATAACCATCTGTATTTAGCTTTTAAAGCACTACAGCTTTGAGTTCTTTGCCAGAGGATCTAAGATTTTTTACATTATTTTTTTAAAATGTTCGTTAGTCTACAGACATTCTTCTGACTTTTTATTCTTGTTTCTTCCACTTTTTGTTTTATGCTTTAATGCATTTTTATTCAACTCACTGTGCTTTATTGTCGGCATGTGAGGCACCTTGTAACTGCTTCATAAATAAAGTTATTCTCATTATTATCATGATTTTCTCTTAAACATTTTGAGCATTGCTAGAGAGCGACTAATTACATTTACTCAAGTTACCATAGTTGAGTAGCTTTTTGTGTTCTTGTTCTTGTTAGCGTTGGTTAGTTTTTAAATCAGCGATGTAGCAGCTCTGTGTTTATATTTTCTAGTTTGGGTCATATGTAAAAATAATATACTGTTATAATAATACAAGTTACTGGTTGACCTATCGTAGTCCTGCTTTGTTCTTTTTACGTGTAATTAAAAATAAAATCAAAACACTAGGGCTTTGAAAACATCTTTAATGAGGTGCTTTTTACTTTTACTTGAGAAAATCTTGGAGTACTGTTTTGCACATCAGTAAAATATTTCTTTTATCGCAGTGACTGAACTTTGACTTAAGTGCAATATTTGTGTATTTTTTCACCCATGATCTTGAATTTTGTAACACCAAAATTTATATGGTCTGTAATTCTGTTTTGATAAAGAAAACGGTACAACATTAAATGCTGATATTTGCATATTCAAAAAGACATCATCCAGCTCTAAATAATTATGTCTCTTTGTGACAGGGATTAACTGAAATATATATTTTTTTCTTTGAATCAAATAAGAAACGTTGTTGCAAGACAGGAATATCTTCTCATTACTCTTGTACTGGATATAAGACAATATTTTTTTAACTCAAGGTGGCCCAACAAGATGGTCTTTTAATTTATTTATTTATTTTACCTCTCATTCTTATGGATGTGAAAGTGGAGATTTTTTTGTCCTTACTGGCCTTAACATGTAGTAAACATGTTCAAACTTCAGCTAAGATACCAAGAAAAAATAATACAAATAAAAATAATAAACTACAAATTGTCAGTTGAATAAATAAATGAGCCCTCCTTGATAAACTTGTTCGTAATGGCACGAGGTTTGATGATTATAAGTGTTTTGTCATGAAGAACTTGGTCCAAACTTCTTGAGCACTAAACTCGACTCTATATGCAGTCAGTCTGGAGTGCAGAAATTGGTAAAGGCGCTCAGTGAGGGACTACAAACAAAAAAACTCGCTTTAGAAATACAGTTCATTAAAAGGGCTCACAACCCATCCACCCACATGTCCATGCACTTTGCAAACCCAGCCCACATTATTCTGAGCCAAAGGCCACAGAGAGCGGGGCAGAAATCTGCTCTGGGACGGAGCGAGCCGCTCGAACAGAGGGACCGGGGCCAAGAGAAATATCGGCAGCTGCTATCCAACAGCTGATCAGCATTAATCCAAACTGAGCACAAACGCGCCTCACAAATGTTTGAATAAAGTCACATCCGCATTATATTCATATGTTTTTATCAACACCTAGCACACATCCCATCTACTCTCCGAACTCCATCGCCGACCCCAGATCGGCTATCAGCTCGCTCCTCGCCATGTTGAGCGTCACCTCGGCTGAATGTTGGCTGGTTGTGAAATCAGCAGATAGGAACCACATGTCAGCAGCTGCGTGTCAGTTTGAGGAAGGATTTACTGCCTGGATGTGATGATGGAGAGAGCCATAAAAGAGGGATAGAGCCGCTGTTGATAGATCGCCTCACCGCCGCTTGGTTTCCATCTCTTTGCAGACACAGCGGGCAGCTTCTTCGCCTCCTCGCCTCGCCATGAGACATGAGACAGATGTGTATTTCTTTTCTGACGATCTCATAGTCGGAAACTTTTTCATCCTCATGCTGTGTTTTTCTTTCACACGTACAGCTTTCACCTGGGTTAAATTAAGCGTCCCTGTGCAACCAAAACCTTTCCCTCCGCCCGTCATTATCGGCGTGTTTTAGGGAGCAGACTGCAGCGATTAGCCCCAGCCGCTGAACCGTGGGCCACCTCATTTAACACACCACTTGATGTAATTGTTATTGGAGTGGAGATACTAGCCTGCTGTTCAGACTTCAACAGGCAACAACACTTCTCTCATCGCCACCTCACCCTGACAGTTACTGGCGACGCTTTCACACTGTCTGTCCTTGTTTGTGGATCGGAGGAAATAAAAGAAAAATCAGGACTTGGCAAAGACGACGGAGGTCTAGCAGGGTATGAAATGTCTGGTACAGGGCCAGAAATACAAATGACGAGGGCCTCTATGAGCCTTCCCTGTCAGCACAGTTGTCTTTTGAATATTAGATTTTTTAAGATAGACGCATGTCCTCAATATGAATACGTTTTAATCTCCATGTGGACAGGGCCTAAAAGACTGTTACTGGTCAGAAAATGATCAGGCTTATCAGCATCTTGTTAGGCCAAAGAAAGGGTAGCTACAAGTTTGGGTTAGTACCTGTTAGGCAGGGTTTTACACAAATATCTCAAATGTTTATTTGCAACTGCAGGAGAATCTCAACAAAATGATTTTTCCTTTTTTCAAATACAGGACAACATCAACAAAGAAATAAGTCCTACGTAATAAACTCTAAATCATCTGTAGTCTTGCTTTTTATCACTTAAATTAAGTCAGCTTACACTTTCCTGAATGAACAAGCATGTTGGCAACAGAAACTTTTTGGTACAAATCATCGCTGAAAGATTTGTGGAATTCAGACAGTACTCTCTCTTGGCTTTACTTGCATTTGTATTTGATTAAGAGGTTTAAAAGTTCTTTATGACTGGGCACTTTTTATCCTGTTGTCCATGAAGGTAACAGAGACAATTCTGGCAACCATATAGTTAACTCAACCTTACTGTTTTTGTTTGTTTGTTTGAGAGACTTAGGATGCTTTTACACATACCATGCTTGGTCTGGACCAAACAACCTCTGGTTCACTTTGTAGGAACTTTGGTTCATTTGTGCTGGTGTGAAAGCTCACACGAACTCTGAGTGCGGACCCAAGAACTGACCTCTGGTCGGTTATAAAAACGGGGGTTTTGGTTCACTTCCAAGCAGACCAGAGCCAGGACCAACAATGCAAGTAAACCAAAAGGCGGAGAATTGTGGCTTGGTTTTGGCTGAATATCACAACAGAAAAGCTAATGCAGAGCAATATCCAGCATCTTGTTGTTAGCTTTGCAAGCACTGCCAGCGTCCGGTCCTCTTGACAGGTGAACATCTACAAATCCACACGCAACATGTTAACATTTTGCTCCGGTCAGTATACAAGTGCCATCCAAAGCTGCCTAAATGCAGGTTTATCTTTATTTTATGGCAAAGAATACCTCCAAACTGTGCTGAACAATGTTATTACTCGATGCTGGTTGTGAATGTTCCTGGATGGCACGAACTAACACCGCAACTACAGGCACAACCAGTGGCAAGAGGCTACACAACATCTGACAGGCTATGGTCCACCTGACTAGGTGCAGTTTGGAAGCACACCAAACCAAGAGAAAAATGAAACAATGTTGGAACTTCACGTCCGAACTGAACCAAGTTCGCTGAATTTTAGGTTTGAAAGGGACCTTGAATTGTGTAGATATCACTGCACTTTAAAATCAGCAGATAAGGACTTCATAAAGATTGAAAACAAAAAAATATGAAAGGAATTTAGGTTTCAAAGGAGAATGGAATGATGGGGAACATTGATGATGAAAAATCTGAAGGAGGAGAGAGGAAAGGAAAAGGCTCAAAGAGTCATAGAAGCATATTCAGTCAGTCAGTGGAGACGTGGTGGGGTGGAGGGTTGGATAAATATACTCCCCTTCACTGAATGACAGGCATCCTCATCTCTCATCCACCCCCCAGGGAGGCCGAGAGAGAGCGGAGCGGGCCCAACCTGCCATCTTAACCCTTCCTGTCTGCTCGTTTTACACTACTACTCCTCTATTCATCTGCTCCCCTCTCACACTCGAGGCTGCCACCCTAACCCTCCATCTGTAATTGCTTTAATAAGACCCCTAACCTTCTGCCTCTCCCGTTCTCCCTGTCCTTTCACCACCACTACTAAGCTCTCCCTCCACCCTAAATGGCATGTGACCACCATTACCGCCTTGTGGAAAGAGCGGCGTCATCATGTGTGCCATCATTTTCATCCATAACCATTAGGAACGTTGTAAAAAGATACGACCACTCTCACAGCGTCTTCAAATAATGGAGCGGAGGCACACCGTTGGAGTTGCTCACCAGCATCAGCAGACGCTGTCATTACTTTTTACGACTTTGAGTACTCTGGCCCTTAATGTACATCCTTCCTGTCCTTCAGGGTTTGAACGTGTGGAAGGAGTGGAGAATAGACTGCTCGGTTATCAAAACAACCGCAGGTTCGATCCCTGCAACAATTAGCAGAGCTGTGTTTTAGAGACAACTCCAAGACCCCAGTTATTTAACAAGGGCGTGGCAGTAACTCAATATTCAGTGATCATGTTTCAGAGGAATCACATCAGGGCGCAGTCAGGGTGTCCACTTGTCAGGATGCATGATTCTCCTGTTGAGTTGATTGGATTACAAAGAAATACTGAACGCTTGTGCCTACATTATGTTTCAAAAGAGGGGCTGTATGGAGCTTCATCACAAGAATATTCAGAACTTTAAAGTTTTAAATTTCACTAAACTTAATGAAGAGAAAATAAAACGATGAGGCTCTCAGAAGTTCCCCTTTGCTATTGTTTTTGCTTGAATGTTCAATGCAACATGGAAGCTATCGTAGAAAATATACCTATTAGTTACACCTTCCTGGCACTAGACTTTATTGATGGAAAGCTTCAGAGAGCTGGCTATTTTGGGTCAGCTCCTAAAGAAGAGCTGGCTCTCTTGACTTCTGCACGGCTCTTAATTTAGGATCTTCTGTAGCCCTATATTTTACCTTAACTCTGCAAAAATGAATGGTTTGTGTATTAAAAACCTTTTTTGTGTTCAGTGTTTTTGTATGAAGCCTTATCATTGCTTAATTTTGTGCATTTATTCTGTTACAAAACAATTCTAACTTTTTAGTATTTTAGTCAAACTTTTTTATTTCACAAATTCAGAAAAAACTGCAACAAATCACAGAACAGAACCAGAACAGAACTCGAGCAAACAGTTTTTTAAAAAATCAGATGCCTCAGCTTGGATGGGCTGATCCGATTTCTTCTCTCTGTGAGTATCTGCCCTGTTTTTGAGACGATTCTCTGAAGAAGAACAGATTTTGCAACAATACATCATCTTCACCAGGCCTCACATGTGATTGGCTGTATGGCCGCCAGGCTGGCCAATCAGAACAAAGTTCTGCTGTGAGCAGAGCTGGGGCTGAGCGCTGTAAGAGCTAAGCAGCAAAAGGAAACAACAGGGAGCCGGCTCTCACTAGATGCGAGCTGGCTCTTCTGCCGGCACTCAGAGCTGCATCTTTTGCACATGACACATCACTGCTAGACTTGAGCCCCTCTTGCCTTCAGAACTGCCTTAATAATTTGGGGCATAGAGTCATCAAGGTGCTGAAGACATTCCTCAGAGATTGTTTGTCCATATTGACATGATAACATTACACAGTGGCTGCAGATATGTTCCACATCCATGAGGTGAATCTCCAGTTCAACCATGTGATTGGCTGCATGTGGAGGCCACTGGAATACAGTAAACTCAAAGTCATGTCTGAGAAATCAGTTTGAGATGGTTTGAACTTCATTATGGGGTTTGTATCCTGTAGCCATCAGAAAATGGGTACAGTGTGGTCATAAGGGGATGGACACGGACACCACCAGCCTGAGCCATCCATCAAAGGCAGGATGGATCCATGCCTTTGTTTTTTTAAACCATATTCTGATCCTACCATCTGAATCTGGTGGCAGAAATAAAGACTCATATGACCAGGCAACACTTTTACAACCTTCTAATGTCCAATTTTTGTGAGGCTGTGTTAACTGTACCCTGCTGTAGCCCATCACCTTTAGGGTTCATCATGTTGTGCATTCAGAAATGGTTTTCTGCTCAGAGTGGTTGCAAAAAGTGGTGAAGTTACTGTTGCCTATTGCCCATCCTAAACCACTCTGACCATTCTTATCTGACCTCTGGCATCAACAATACACTTCAGCCAACGTAACTGCCACTCTACTTTTATTTTCTCTTATTTCTGACCACTCTGCATTAATCTTTGGGTTGGCTGTGTTAAAATCCCAGTAGGTTAGCGGTTTCTGAAATACTCTGGCACCAACAGCTCACTTAAGTCACCTTTGCTTCCCATTCCGATGCTTGGTTTGAGCTTCAGCAGATTGTTTTATGTCTATATGCCCAAATACACTGAGAATCAGCCATGGGATTGGTAGATTAGCTCTTTGCATTAGCAAGCAGTTGAACTGGATGGTGAGTGTACACCCTGAAGCAAAATTTTCCCTCTCTCATGCTGTTTTAACTGACCCTGCTGATGTTTATGAGGGCTAAAACAGAAACACAGTCACATTCCTCAGACACTCATGGTGGTCTGACTCAACAAATGTTCCTGCTGATTGACCCAAAGAAAATGTGTGTATGTGTGAAATAACCAGTTAAAGGTTAAAGGGCCAGGGGTTAAAATCACCCTGAGCCACCATCAGTCAGCAAAAACACGCATATTATTACACACACAGTGCACACTCTTCTGTCACCACTCACTGACGAACACACAGTGAACACTTCACAGGATCAACACCACTCACAATGTGTTTACTCACAGGACAATATCAATAATGACATGAACAGAGGGCTCAAAGTGGATAAACAGAGCAGTTGTAATCACAGAAAATGTTTCTCTTTACTCTATGCTCTGCCAACTAGAATTAATCAGACCAAATCAAGGTACAACAGAAGAACTCATCATGGGTCTTCTTAACCCATCACAGCACTTTCTCTGTTTGCCAACCAGACCTGCGAGAGTATAACTGACAGGCAGAAACCCCTTTAAAAAAAATTAAGCAAAAAATAGCAGATGAGTTCAATTCACTGTTTCCTTATTTCAAAGGGATGTGTATTTACATTACTCATACACTCACCTGCCACTTTACTCCTCACTGGGGGGGATGAGTAGTAGCAGGAAGACAGAGGACAGGAAGGAGCAGTAGCCAGCCAGTAGCCATATATTTTTATTTTTATTTTATTGATATATATTTTTGTTTAGATCTATCTTTTTTCATATATCTTATTAATCTGTGACACTTAACTGCTACTGAATCCCAATTACCTTAGGAAGTTTTTCCAAAGGGATTAATAAAGTGTTATCTAAAATAATATAATCTAATCTTTATTACAGATCCAACCATTTCAATTTCCCCCTCCCAGCCAACTGCCTGCCAACTTCCAGACAGTTACCAGTCAAATACCAGCCAACAGAAGCCCCCACACATTTCTGGTGTTGTATCTAAATTTCACTGAAACACGCCCATTCATTTGTTTGCAGGTGCCAGAGTAGCTGCCAAATCAACAGAGAGCAAGCTTAACACCATAAATTTACACAAGCTTGAGAGGGCAGGCCTTGTCATGGACCTGCCAGGGACCAGCCAAGACCTGATCAGGGAAAGTGGGGAAGTTTTAAGAGGCTGGATCTGTAGGTACACCTGTTCAACTGCTGGTCCACACACAAATGGCAAAACATGAATGTTGACATTCTCGGTTTCAGAGACTGCTGATCCACTGGTATTTCCATGTACTACAATCCTAGGGCTTAAAGAGAATGTTCCTAAAAAAGAGAAAATATCCAGTGAGCATCAGTTCTCTGAGCATTAAATGCCTTGATGATGCCAAAGGCCAAGAGCTGGAGTGGTCTGAAGTGATAGAAAAGAAACAGTATTTAAAAAAAAAAGAAACACTTGTAACAACTAGTGTATGCAGAAGAGGCATTGAACCTCAAAGCAGGTTGGCTAAAAGGTAGAGGACCACACTGGGTGCCTCTTCTGTCAGCTACGAACAGGAAACTGAGGCTAAAGCTCACACAAGCTCACCAACATTGGACAATAGAAGATTGGAAAAACATTGCCTGGTCTGATGGGTTGGATGGTAGTGTGAGAATTTGGCATTAACAACATGAAAGCCTTATATCAATGGTTAAGGCTGGTGGTGTGATGGTGTGGGGGATATTTTCTAGGCACACTTTCGACCCTTTTGTACCACAGTTGAGCATTGATTAATGACCACATCCTGCCTGAGTATTGTTGCTGACCCTGTCCCTCTCTTCATCCTCTGATAGCTACTTTCAATAGGTTTAATGCAGTGACTTCACTGTCCTACGGTGGTCTCCACAGTCATCAGATCTCAATCCAAGGGTGAATCTTTGGGATGTTGTGGAACAGACTCACATTATGGATGCACAGCAGCTATGTGATGCCATCATATCCATATGGATCAAGCAACTTGTTGAGTAAAGGCAGTTCTAAAGGCAACAGAGGGGTCAAACCTAATACCAGTTAAGTGTACCTAATAGGTGTACATTGACTTCAGCTGTTGTTTCAAGTCACTGACATGAGAAATAAGTTGTGCTCCAAGAGCTAAGATGTCACCCGTCACATTGAACCTGTCTGATGTTAGACAGGTCACTTTAGTGGAGGGGAGGTCTCAGTTTAACACCTTCGGGTCACAGGGTGCACCTTTCCTCTGTTATAGGCGCGGGCTGAGTCCAACTCAGCAGTAACTCGAGCTTGGCCCTGCAGGCACCTAATCCACCCCAACAAAGCTTTTCTACCGCCTGACAGGCTAAGCGATCATCAGTCAGGTAAAGCAAACTGATCCAGCCTGACCACTATACACACAGGTGTCTTTACCGACCCCTCACACTGTTTGAGTAGGTGTGTATTTGTGTTCTGAGAGGGGACGCGGTCGCAGGAAACACTTCTGATAAACAGTGCCAGACTGAATGAATGTGTGTGAGCCCAGTGGTTGACATGTCTGGACCTGTTAGCTCTCATACGACATGAGACGGTGCAATGGTGAAACCGAGGCTGCAGTCGTCACACACAGACAGACTAATTAGGTTTCCTTTTCTCACGGCAGGTAAAGACTCAAATCCCCATAATCCCTTAAATGATTAGGCTCAGGTCAGGAGAGACAGTACACACAGAGGAAAGAAACTACATAAAAGAAAATATTCTGCACAGACACCCACAGTCTAATAAAAGATAAGGATTTGATTACATTTGCTGCCGTTAAACGGTTGCTATTGATTGATTGCCAAGGAATGTACTTTATCAGGTGGCCAGAATGATCAATAATGTGATTCTAATCCTGGGACATGCTAAAAAGTGCTGTGACGAGAATCATATGGACACAGAAAGAAACAGAGGATATGTTGTTCACGATAAAACAAACAAGCCAAAAAATTAATATATAATATAAGAAAATGTATTATTCTCCATATCAAAGCATTAAGAATAACCAACTGGTTAATGGCGCAAGCAGACGCCAAATGTAAACTGAAATTTAATGTGTCCTTAAAATTAACTTTTCAACAACACAGACCATATGGGTTATGTTTTAGCATCTTGGTGTATGCGACTTTCTTTCCTCAAATTTTACTGCCTTTAAATGCAACTATGACTGCAGTGTGAACAAATATGACTTCACTAGTACAGCTTTCTTTAGCATCTTAACTGCTACTCTGATTTACAAGTATATACAAAGACAACCGGGATAATTCGTTCAGATGGTTTGTAAGGTTCAAACTTCAAAATCCAGCTGACAAGTTAAAAGCTTTTGATATTAAATATTTTTTATCTGTTCTGCAGGGCTGAGACATAACTTGAGGTAGATGACTCTCTGCACTTGGTAAAACTGTTTAACATGTGATGACGACATCAGCAGCTGTATGGCCTAACTTTATATCACAGTCTGCTATGACTAATATCCACAGTAAGGATGTCCTGACTGACTTTAACCATGGCTGTCTCAACACAGATATCATGATAGGATTTGTGTTATAACTGATGTTTTAGTAAGTAATGACTGAGCACCAGCAGCAGAAGCTAAACTCAGGAAGATAAGCCAATAGTTAAGTTGCTGTATGTCATTCAGTTTGCCAAAGACACCAATGCATAGATTTATAGGGATATATAGTTTGCTGTTGGATATCACATTAACCATGAGACGGATAAATACAACTTATAGGGATGTTTGAGCAATTTTTGAAGTAGGGTTGTATCAGGCACTTTACAACAGTCAGTGAAGTGGGTGAAAGAGCTCCAGCACCGCTTTTACCTCTAAGGAGATCAAGCTAAGCTCAACAGAGAAGCACACTGTTGTTAATGGGTACAGTTTTTTGTGTAATTTCGTGAGTTTTATGGAAAAAAACAAGTCATGAAGCTATGTTGGATCAAATGTACAATTGGGTGAAACATTTTTGAGCACCTTATTATTCCTCAATATGAGTCAATATGAGCGATAAGTGACGATGACATTCTTTTACTGCTGATGCACAGGCTTATCATTATCAGGCTTTACCTTTTCCCTGCAAGCTTATACCCACAAACCTTCCTTATAAAGTGCCCCGTAATTAACGCCCAATTTTACATTCTACCCAACATAGATCCGTTGCTTGATTTTACGTTAAACTCACATAATTACACAAAATAACTGTACACAATAACAGTAATGTACCTCACCGCTCATCTGAGCTTGCTCTCCTTAAGGTTGCAGTGCTGCTGGAGCCCTTTCAGCAGCTGTCGTCAAGTACCTGATACAACCCAACATCAAAAACACTGAACTATCCCTTTAATAGGGCAGCAGTGACTCCACTAGCCAAAAGCCAAACTTCGCAGTAGACTGATAGACAAAAGTAAAAGCCTGTTCAACATTTACTTTACTCTGGCTTCTTGGTCACTCTTCATTTTCTCTTCTTTGTGTTTCGCAGTAAGACCTGGACGACACTAATGAACTAGGTGGTTATAAAAACCTTGCATGATAAAAAATGATTTAGACACTAAAGGAGCGTCGAGCCACGGGGCAGCTGCTGTGACATAAAAAGGAAGTGAAGGGCCGTTTTTCAGCAGCCTGGCTAAGATTCTCAAAGAGACACAGGTTAGCCAGAGGCAAACAAGCTAAGAAAACAACAAAAATAGGCTTCAACAACCTCCTGAGTGCAATGCTTCCATTCTGAACCTGTTCAAGAAATGGAAATGACACACTCTCCACACACTCTCACACACATGCTGTTGCATTCCTGTGTGCCTCCTGGCTCTTGTCCCTCCACACTTGTCACCGGGCAGCGCAGCAGGGCTCTGCAGTGTGTGTGCCGGCCTGCCTGAAGAGTCTCTCACAGGCCTGTTAGCATGCAGATGGTGTCAGGTGACAAGAGCCCGAGCTGCAGGACACAGATGGAGGCTGGTGGCTGCTGCTGCTGGAGGACTCAAGGATTTATTTCCAAAATGCCTCACCAACAACTTGTGTCAAATTAGCTTAAAAATGACATCGAGGAGCACAGTTTGGTTTCTTATTATACTATATTTGACAACAATGACCTCAACTTAAGTCTGTTCTTTTCTAGATAATCCCTTTCTTGTTCATTTACTACATTTAAGTAGCAACAGTATAAAGCTGACTTAGAGATGGAAATTTTAGACATTTTTTTATAATAAAATTTTAGTTTTTCCCCTGTTAAGAAGAATCTTAGATGGGTGTTCATCAAACAAGCTCATTTTACAAGAGCCTTTACCTAAATTCAGGATTGTGCTCACGTTTTATAAATTCTTGATTCAAGGTTTTTCAGGAAATTTGATTATATTTATTGCACAAAACTGTGTTTACAATGTAAAAGTAATATAAATATAAAATACTGGCCTTTTTTTACAGTGCATTTCTGCATCAGAACCATAACAAAGCCCCAACTTTATCTTGCCTGAAGATATACATATAATTCACAGCACAGTCAAAGCTCTACATACACACTTAAACCCTGCTCACTGTGCACAAACTAAGAAATACTGTATAAAAAGCTCGTCAATCCTAACAGCTTTATTCATCTGTATGAATGTGACAGCAGCACAATGCTGATATTTCCATCCATCTATCCATTTTCTATACTGCTTATCCCTTTCGGGGTTGCAGGGGGGCTGGAGCCTATCCCAGCTGACATTGGGCGAGAGGCAGGGTACAACCACATAGAGAGATGGACAACCATTCACTCCTACACTCATACCTCAGGGGACTTTGGAGTCACCAATCAATCTTACGCGCATGTTTTTGGTCTGTGGGAGAAAGCCATAGTGCCTGGAGAAAACCCACACATGCATGGGAAGAACATGCACACTCCACACAGAAATGCCCTGATCAACCATGGGATCGAACAGGTGATGTGAAGCATGTGCACTACCTGCTGTGTCACCGTGTTGTCCAGATGTTTCCATATGTGTTAATTCATGGTACGTTACTTTATATTGTCGCTGGAGTGCAAGTACACGACACACTGGGAGCAGCAATCAGATGCAGTCGCCTCAGTTTTCCCCTCCCGGTCGAGTTCTAGCCAGTTACCAGCCAATTATCAACCAACTACCAGCCTTGGAGAGTCTAAATAAGTTTTTTTTCCTGGTCTATTTTTTTATTTCTCTACATAGAGGCATTTTACATGCTAATTCAATTATTCATTTATATGTCAAATAAAATGTAAGTAGTACGGGTTACATGTTTATCATATCATTGTAGGGATCTCATTGCAGCCATGAAGGTGGGCAGGTATTATCACTATCCTGTCATAGCTAAAACTCTGCCAAGGAAACCAGAAACATTCAGCTGGCTTCATCTGTACAGTCAGATATGCACGTGTACTCTGCTGTCTCCATTGATTCTGTGCTGCTACCTTAAAATGTGGCAGAGATGGGGGATCACCTGAACTTTGACCCCATTACCCCTCTGTGACATTTATAATAAAGGTGAAATGTCACAGGGATGTAGATATCACGCCTCAAAATGGACGGTGAATAAGTTAATTGACTTGGCAGACAAATAGAAACAGAGCACTCAGTGGCAGCAGCAATGGCGGCGTTGGATTTGGTGGTGGTTGTGTGTGTGTTGGGTGGTCTTAATTGGAAGAAACAACATTGCTCTTTTCATCTCTGCAGCAGATGTGGAGCAGGTTTCAGACACACCGCACATGAGAGGAATGTAAATGACCCTCTGACCTTTTTACCTATCAGAATGGGGGCCCTGCCTCTGCCTTTATGCATACTGGATAACATTCAAAACAACTGCAGAATAAAGAGGCACAATTTTGGACAGAAGTGGTTTGTTGTAAATGGATGCCTTTCTCTGAGCTCTAATAGAAGGAAGTCTTGGGCATGGAACAATAAATAACAAACACTGACTTCAGTAGTCTGTCAGTGCCTGTCAGCATTCATAAAAAAGGGTTTCAAGTCATATTTATTCATTCCTGATGACTGCCTTTACTTTAAAATGTTAGGGTGCTTGCAGATTAAAGTCATTAAATCTTTTGCCTGTTGGGTGACCTCAGGTATTTCATTATTTCCTACTCTTGAGCTTCAGTTATAGCGCTGGGTACTCTTGTTGGCAGCAATCTGTTTTTTATGTAGTGTCTGCTTTTTTCTTTTAACATCACAACTACTGTCATCTAACAAAGCTGCTGCTAGCTTAAAAACTAATTGTTTTGCAGTATATGCTATTCTCTCCCAGCCTTGGCTCAACTCTTCTTGGTTTTGGTACTCAGAGATCAGTTTCCCTTTAAAGTATTTGCCATTATTGCACCTCCCCAATGTAGGGATCAGACTAGTATGAGTGTACAAAACATCAGCAGAGGATATTCAAGTCTCAAAGACACAAGTATTAATAAAGAGATGGATAGAGGCAGTGACACAAATCACTATTAAAAAGTACAAGAGGTTTTGGGGGGCAACAAGATGGTACAGTGAGTACCTCTGTTGCCTCACGGAAGGAAAGTTTATGGATTGAATCCCCCTCAAAGAAGACCTTTCTTTTATCCTTCCATTTATCATCTGTACAGTTTATCCCTGTCAGAGTTGCAAAGGGCTTGGAGCTTGTCCCGGCTGACATTGGGTGAAAGGCGGGGTACATCCTAAACTGATTGCCGGATGATCACAGGGCAACATAGAAAGACAGACGACCATTCAGTCCCACGCTCATACCTAAGGACAATTTGGAATCATCAATCAATCTAATGAGCATGATTATGGTCTGTGAGAGGAAGTCAGAGTGCTGAGAGAGAGCCCACGTATGCACTGGATGAATGTGAAAACTCCACTCAGAAAAGCCCTGACCGGAAGGTCATGAAGGAATAGAGAGTGGGGGATCAGCATACAAAACAAGAGGCCGTGGGCTTGAACTCAGACCCCCCGCTAAAAGAAGATCCTCTAAAAGGGGAATGTACCATAACTGCCAGGCAACCAGAGCCCCTGGCAGGCTCTCTATGCTCTCCCTCTGCATGCAAGAGTTTGCTGCAGATTCTCCAGCTTCCTCCCACAAACCAAATCATGCTTGAAATGAGGTACACATGAGATGAAATATTCAGCTAGGGCTGGGCAATTAATCAAAAAAAATGATGAAACCAACATTTGGACCCTCTAATCGAAGTAATTTTACTCATGTCGACTATTTTGATTATTTTCCCTGTGTAAGCCACGTGACCGCGCCCCCTCCATACAGTCTGCGTTCACTTTCGCCAAGAGCGAAGGACGCGCTGCCAACATGGAGGAGACAAGCGCCAATCTATCAGAGGACCTTGTAGCCAAGAAATATGCTGTCTCTGTTGTTTGGGCACATTTTGGATTCTGTGCAGAGGACATCAAGTAGGAAGAAGTTAAGTGTAAATACTGCAGGAAGACCGTTCCGACGACCGTTGACCACCACCAATTTGTACCAGCATAGCATAAAGTAATCGTTCATTAATCGTAATCGAGGTAAGAGCTTCAATTAATCATGACACTGAGATTAGATAATATTGTTCAGCCCATATATTCAGCCCAAATTCATGCTCGGATCCCTGCTTTGGACCAAAAGCCTGATTATCTGATGTTCCTAAAGATTATTTTACCTGACTATGCAGAAATGTGAGGACTCTTCTCTTGGAGCTGGCCCGCCTCAACTTGATATAATAAATATTTTACACGTTCTATACTTATGAGCAGAAACCCAGATGTATAGGGAGAACACCTAAGTCAGCTGAGCATGTTTTTGTGTTTTGTCACATGGGAATCAGGGAGTAAATGTGGCCATGACAATGAAAGCAAAGGCAAAACATTAGATTAGCATAAAGTCTATCTAGACATTGATGGAGAGACAAATTAATAAAAGAATTTAGAGTTGAGTCGATAGTTCAATAGTAGCATGTTGTGAAAGAGAATCTTAAGAGGAACTCCGTAGTCCATCTTCAAAAGATGAAGACTGTCCTTTTTAAGTCTAAAACACGATTTAAGAAAGCTTTTATACTTATGTTATTGTGTCAAATAAATATAGCGACGAGCATTATCCAAAATGGACGCTGAAAGAACATCTATGATATTGTATTTCAAAGCACTGTCCTACTGACCAGCCTGCCACATCTCTGTGGTTGTTCTGGGATTGAGATGGTTTCAAAGGCATCAGTCATCTCACATATTTAAGAGATTAAACCTTGTCTTGAAACCAAAGAACAAATTCTGGCACCTGCACTGCAGTGTCTGTTTTCCTGACCAAGCACTACACTGGCTCTGAGATGAGATCCCCAGCTGAGCTCAAGTACAAACTGAATCCAGGAGGAGACTGAGCCCCCTCCTCTGAAGGGTCACAAAGCAGCTGTGCTCCCCTGGATTTATGATCAAAACACATCCAGAGGAGAAACATCGCAGGCAAGGTAGAGGAAAGGATTGACTCTTTGGCTTATGCACACAAACACTTCTAAGCTATAATGTTTTTTTTAGGATGTTTGAGGCAGATAATTTACACTGTTGCAGTGTATCGAACATTTTTACACAGCCATGTATGTATAGTCTACTCTGCATGGCACAATACGTCTTGTCAGGCCTCTGTATATTGTATTCAGGCTCCTGTTTAGATTACACCATATGTTTCAGTATAAACTGTTGTTAGAAAGTCCCTGTGGCAGAGTCATTAAGACAAATTCTAACCCATTTAATGTTTCCCAGTGATGAAATGATTCCTTAATCATTTAAAACTCGAATAGTCAGGCACTTTGTATACATTTAATTGTTCTCCAATGTAACGCAGATCAAACAAGATGGAGTATCATGGCACGGATGATTAAATCTGGAGAACCTGTAAGTCTTAATAGCTGCTAATGAATCTCCGGTACTCTAAGACTTTCATTCAAGACTGTCTCTGCCTGTATTTGTCTTCATAAAGAGGAATTTCCCCTGTTTAGAATAAATATTCACCTCTGCGCTTCCTCTCTGCGATGATCTTACACTGGAGATGAAAGCTCACACACACACACCTCCAGGCTGTTCTGCTTCTCATTAACACTGCAGAAAAGTTCACACATGTATGCATACAAAGGAATGCACGCTTCCTGAGATATTTGCCTGCACACACACCTTAAGCTGGCAAAAATGACACATTTTCGGCAGCATGCACATCACACACTATTTGACACAATTCCCTGCTCCTGACACACATTACAGAGAGCTGCGTTCAATCTCTCACTATCCTACTCGAACAAACACCCGCTTGGGTTCCTGCCAGCTCCGCTCCCCGGGCCTCTCATCGTGACTGAAGCACTCACTGCCTCGCTGTAAAAGGATGAGAGCATCAGGGGTGGCCCTGGCGGTCAGTGGGACGGCCCGCAAATGACAAGTCGCACATTTTGTGCCAAACAACAGGCAGAATGCTTGCATCTGTGGCTGCGTTAAGTGGATGGTGTTGACAGTGAACGCAGCACAATGGGATGATATTACAGTCGATGAGTTTTTAAACGGCCCCGTGTGGGTTTCTGCAGCACTGAGAGGCAGTGTTTGTCCGAGCATTGCACTGATCCCGCTGATAAAAGGAAGCAAATGTACCAGAGAGGAGTGAATAAAACGCAATAATATCTAATAATACACCACAATATGAAGACTGATATCCATTCTTACTTAGGGCACACTCACAGTAGGCAATCTATACAATGTCAAAGCATGTCTGACCCTTAAGCCCAGTTTGTTTAACTAGGGTAAGTGCTCCTCTCTGTGTTCAAGCATGGTACATTTCATTTGTTCTTGCACAGTTGAAAGAGGGAGCTTTGGCATGGTATACATCCTCAAGCGCTACAAGCTTAAGAAAGCAGCATGGAAATCACACAACCATTTCTCTTAACAGCCATGGTTGGATTTACAAAGAATGGTCCAACAATGGGCAAATAAATGGTAAATGGTAAATAGACTTGCGCTTATATAGCACTTTTCTAGTCTACCAAGTAGCTTTACACCGCAGGTCACATCTACCCATTCACTCCCATTCATTCTCACATTCACTCACTGATGGTTGGAGTTGCTATGTCAGCTGTCCATGAGTATCAATTAACACATTCACGCCCTCTCCTACCCATTTACACACCACTGATGCAGCAGTGGGAACAACTTGGGGTTAAGTGTCTTGCCCAAGGACACATCGTTAGTGATAGCCAGAGCTATCCTTCTGACTACTTACCAAGCGTACTATCAGACTGCACCACCAACGCCCCCCTGTGAGTGGCAGCATATCCTGTGAGTGGCAGTTTCCTTGGTGAAAATGCCGTGCTGATGCCAGAGCTTAAGAAGGGAATGGCTAAAGTGGGTCTAGATGATGGAAAGATAACAGTAAATCAAATACTCCTCACAACAAAGATATGCAAAAGACTATTTCTGAATGCACCACAAGTTGAAGCACATTGGCTACAGCTGCAGAAGACCACACTGGATGCCACTGCTGTTAGCTAAGAACAGGAATCTGAGGTTACATTTCCCACAGGCTCACCAAATTTTGACACACATTGTGATAGTATTACTCACAATAATGCTTGTTCAGAGGGAGCCTTTGGCTTGATTCTAAACCCAAAATAAAAAGGCATTCACGAGGACTAACTCTGTTTTCATCAGCTTATTAACGGTGGCATTACAGAGCCGAGTTGACTGGAAGTTGCCAGTTGACACCTTAACTACTTAAAGCACTACACAAAGGAAAATGCTGTAAAAACTGTGTGCATATGGTGTTGACAGTGTGTGTTTTATCCACTGGTCATCAATCCAAGCTAATCTATTGTTTCTATTAATCATTGGCGGGTATTTTATTAGTTCTTATTCATTCTGTCACATCATGAGGTTGAGTGTTCTCGAGTTTCTCATCTCCCCTCTAGTTACACTCGTGTAGAGCTAAAATTTTTTATAACTATATTCAGAGCACAGGTGGACGGGTGCTAGAGCATGGGTATAATAGTGAATTTGTCTCGGGTAGTACTTTTGCATTCAGAGACAAAGAGTCTAAACGTAAAATCTGCACTGTCAAAATATGCAGATAGATCTAGTCATCCTTGCAAATTAAAACACCTTTTGGTCAAAGTTATTCAGAAAAGAGAAAATTAGATAAATTATTTTTCTTCTCTACAGCCAGGTAACAGTCAAAAGCTTGTGGCTGGGGACCGTGTGTTTCTAAACACACCTTAGGCCCCTTAGTACCAATTGAGCATCTTTAAACCTCACAGCCTACCTGAGTATTGTTGCTGACCATGCCATCCCTTTCTGACAACAATGTACTCATCCTCTGATGGCTTCTTCCAGCATGATAATACCCAATGTGAAAAAGCTCAAATCATCTCAGCCTTGTTTCTTGAACATGACACTGTGTTAACTTTAACCCAGTGTCCTGAACAGTCCCAAGAATCCAATAAAGCACCTTTATGATGTGGTAAAATGGGAGATAGGTATATATGGATGTGCAGTTGACAAATCTGCATGTCATGAAGAATTAAGGTAGCTCTGAAGGCAAAAAGGCACCAGCCCAGTGTACCTAATAAAGTGATCATGTATTTTGGGTTTTTTAATTCTACACTACCGGGTCAGGTCGTTTTTTGTTGTGCCCATGGGTTGCAAGCACTCTGAAGTATGGCATAAGTCAAAGCTGTAGTCAAGACACTGGCTTACAGTAGGGTCCTTCCTTAACCTATTTTGGGCATTTTTTGGCAGCCCCTGGAGCAGGAAACTTGCAGAACCATCTCTAATTTAAGCCACGAGGAGTCAGCTTCCTTTCCCTTTGGCTGAAAATCTCCAAAATGCCAGGCACATTTTTTTTTTTTGTGTTACAGCTTTGGCATGTCCCACTGTACCCCCCAAAGAGGAAGGACCCACGGATGGTTTAAGGAAGGAGGACTGGTGAGGGATGATGGGTGGATTCTTCACTGAGGCTTTAATCCGTCTGAGCTCAGTAGAAGGTGTTGGTGTGAAGAGCGGGCCTGTCAGCACCCAGGGACTCTTTCCTTTTCCCTTTATCCCTCTTTGTCGTATCCTCCATCCCTAACCGAGCTTCATTCCCACATTCCTCTGATAAAATGGCAGGTAGAGAGTAAGAGACAGCAGGGAAGAAGTTGAAGGGGCAGCTGTGGCTCAGGGCAGCAGACGTGCGTTGGGTAAAGCCCACCGCTGAAGCCCTGATAAGCGTATCTCCCTCCCTCATGTGTGCCAGACAAAACCCATTTGTTTCCCATCTGTTCCCCTGATTTAGCCTCCGACAGCCTCAGGGTGAGCGGTGGAGGACCTGCGACAGAGTCATGGAGGGGAAGATGGAGGGAGAAAGGAAAGATGAAGGAGGAGAAGAGGAGATCATGCCTTTCATTTCTAACACCTTGTTTGACATGTGGCTTTTTGTCCATCCATCACATGCAATATCAGACACTGAGGAGTTTGTGAGATACAGTAGAAATGGGCCACTGAAGGTCCTCTGGTCCATCTTATCATAATTGCTTAAAGGAAAGACTTATTTTATCATGATGTGACACTATGGGGAAAAAATAAGAAAATGTGAAAGGGCATGAATTAATCAAACTAACAAGCTGTAAAGTCAAACAAATTTACCTCCAAACAATTATTTACTCAAGTGCAAAAAGGAAGAGAAACCCACAGTCGCTCCATCCATAAAAACTATTCGATAAAAACTACCCTCCATGATGTGTATAAACTCAACAGAAAACCAGTGTTTCTATTAAATAGAAAAACTTGGCATAAATGACAGAGAGATTGTAAAAAAAGGACTTCCTGGTTCAAGCTGTGAGCTACTTGCAGAGCATTTTGGGATTGTTCTTATTGGTCCTTTCCATTTGATCTTGAAGGTTGGAGCTTTAAGCACTCCCACTGAACACATTTACTGGGATATGACCTAACTTCCAGTTCCTACATCTATGAGCTCTGAGGTAAATGGAACACACCATTAGCAAGAGTCAGATAGTCCACTTCCAGAACTATTTTCCCTTATTATATTAATGTATCAGTAAAACAGAGATATTCGTTCCCTGTGTAGTGTCATGGAGTGTTGTTTTTGTTGACCAGAGACCTTGGTGCTAAAAGAGAAGTAACACTTAAGGCAGACAAAGGAGACAGCAGATCAGAATTCAACTTGTAAACATCTACTTACGAGGGTCAGGGGGTGAAGTTACAGGAGAAATTTTGGGTGACAGAACAGGCAGCAGGCAGAGAATACTAATCGTCCATCACAGGTAAGCAGCACAAAATTGAACATAGCATTGGCAGGACACAGAGTCAAGAGGGCTATTATGCCAGCATACCATTATCAAACAGCAGATCCAGCCCACCACTGCCAACAGCTGATTTGCCCCTACGTTGCAATTGGCTAAAGACATTCAGACCGCTTGTTTAAGCTGCTCTGGCCTGCCTACTCTTTGCTGCTCCCTCTGAGAACTGCTTTGCAACCCTCCTCCACCCAGCTCTTTAAGCAGTCTATTCATTGAATCCGTCTTTATTTGTATAGGGCCAAATCATAACAAATGTTGCCACAAGACACTTTACAAAAGAGATGACAGAGGCCACAATCTTCATTTTATCTCACACCTCCACTGAAGCCTTATTGGGGGTATGTGTGGGTGCAGGTGGGGAGCTGGGCAGAAACAAAGGGACTGAAATAAGAATTGATGATAGTGACAAATTCATGGGTACCTGGATCATGTATTTGTCCCCATCACAAATATCTCTAGTGAACTGAAATGTATTAGGGGTTAGCTCCTTGAAATGTGACATCTTGTTTTCAAGAGGGTCCTTCTCTATATATGGTTGTAAATGTAGTTATTATGGAGGCACAATTAATAGAAACCATGAGATAGTAATATTATTACTATTAACAGCTATAATGGTTATACGATAGAGAGGGATGGTGTTAAGTAATAGATCAGCATCTAGTTGAACTGCAACTAATATATATTTACAACTATGTTGAGTGCACAGCTGGGCTTAAGCACAAGGTTTAACAACATCTTCTTCTCAGGCCTTACTTATTTGTTCATCACTGCAGTGTCAGGGTCAAAGAGCCTGTGTGAAGTGTGGTTCTTTTATAAAATCATGCTCTTTGGTCTCTGAAAATCAAAAAAGGGTAATGAAATTATTCATTTCATTTCCCTATGGCTTGGTTCCAAAAAAAACCAAAAAACAAATAAAATACGCCCTGGTAGTTGTGGACCACTGTCTTAGAGTGTTCATGTGATTACCCAGTCATGAAGAAGGGTTGAACAATACCCTTTACTTTACTTTGAGCTCCAAATTCTAAAAAGTTAATCCTTTAGTCAGAGTGGATAACTATGCTAACTAAGTTGAAAGGAGTTTTCTCTTCAGATATTGCAGCTACAAGAGTTTTGTGGATGGACACAACAACTAGCACAATGTCTTTATCCCTGGCTATTCCCTTTGCAGTAGCATAAAAATGACTAGTAAAATAAGTTTACTGATCGAACAATAATTCTCAGAAAAAACGAAAGTGTAGATGAAGGTATTGTACCAAAGGGCAGCCCAGGACGGAGTGTTCAGTCCAGAAACAGAGACATGTGGTGCAACTGTGATCGAGGAAACTGTCAAAAGAAGCAGGACTTTTCCCCTAATGCCTCACAGAAGTGACTGCAGGCTAAAAAGACTAATGAGAAGGAAAGAAGTGTGTGGTCCTGCATAGCTCAGCTGGTACAGTCAGGCACCACCTCAGCCCGGGTGGCAATGCTGAGGGTTGTTACCTTCACAGCAGAATTACCGGTGCCTAAAATGTATGCATGCATGATACACTGGGGCCCTCTGGATAAAAGCACTCGCTAAATGGTGCAGGGGAACAAAAGAGGGGAAGAGACAGGAGAACATGGCTGCAGTTTGTAAATGAACTCTTTCTCTCAGTGTTCATCCTGTTGTATGTGTGGATGTAGGTCTCTCATCCCTCATAATCCCTTCCCCAAACACCGATGAGTAAGTTCTTACACACATACACACTCTGCGTGCTGCTGTGAATTTACTACCTAAATAAACACTGCACACACACACAAACAAAGAGGCATAAAAAATAAATTGAAGCAATAAATTTACTCTGTCATCCTTTTGCAAGAGCTGGGTATTGGACATTTACAGATTTTGTGCTTATACAACACCTAAGATGATGCTTTTTGTTATTACCTGGAGGCAAATTAGACTTGTTTTTCCAGAAATAGCTTAGCCACACATCAGTGGAAACAAAGTTTTTACAAAGCAGGTATCTTGAGAACCGTTTGTGCTCAACTCTGATGCTAAATAAAGCCTTCATTGACCACATTTCACTTTTTTATTATCAAGGAGTGATGAACATAAAATTAAAGGGACAGCGCAGTTGAAGGAGGCAGTAGCCTGAACATTAGCCACAGTGAAGAGAACAGCTTTGCATCTTTATTGGAAGAATTGGCACAGACACTGTGGCAATATATTGCTACAGATGGGGCCAGATGTGTACATTTAAGAGATTAGGTGAAAACAAGTCTCAAAAACAGTGATTGCATACTGTATTTAACACATTTACAAAAACTTGCTTTTCAACTACCAAGCCACTTTGTTTCATACAATGTTTGGTATACGATATAGCCAACGTGTCCTTCCACCATCAACACACCAGTACGCTACAGTCTGAAGGCTTCTCAAAGGGAAACAACTTCCACTAAACTTGAAAAACGCATGTTGCAGCGAGTACAACAGCTGTTTACTTTGAATACCTGGAAACACTTGTATGAACTGGAGTGCACACAGGAAAAAACTTCTGTTTGTGGAGGGTCAACAAGTCTGAATAAGAAATGGACAAAACTGCAATGGGGACAGTAAGACTGACAATATCAGAGGCATGTTATGATGCAAAATGAGACATTTAAACATTTAAACACATGTCCAGCACAGACCTTGTTTCAGGGATTTACCTAAAGAAGCTATTCCAAAATCCTACAGACTTTGGGATGTCCACGTTTGGAGGTCTCATTCATTCACCACACTACATGACGGTTAGCTGATGGAAGGATGGATGAATGATGGGGCACAGTGCCACCTATTGTCAGACATCTGAACATACTTAAATCAAATGGTTTTCTCTGAGGTCTTCAGTTCTGGACAAAGACAAGAGTTAAGTTAAAGGCCTTCATGAATTCTTGACTGAAGCTGCATGTAGCTATCGCACTGAGCCACGATGCAGTTCTACAAGTGTTTTATGTTTGTTTGGGGAGCTAACATCATGGCGCCCTGGCAACCAGATGGATCATTCAACATATTCCACTAATCCATCTCGGAAAGAGCCCATAGAAAGTGTTAGGGGAGAGCTGAAGCATATTCAACAGGCAGGCCAATCAGATCATGTTGTAGGCGGGAGCTTCTGCGCTACAGAACGTAAAACAAACTCTCTTCAAAATATGTCAGAAGTGGACAAAAATAGAGATGTATGTAGTGTTATTTGTTTTTCATTTAATAAAGAAATGCGGTCACAATAAAACTGCTACTGAAGCTGTTAGCATCTATGCTAATCCCTGTAGCAGTCACTTCCTGTTGTGATGCTGATGCCACTTTGGGCCGCCCTCACTTGTTGTAGATTGGAGCTTGGTAAGATGCATCTGCCTGATTACAGACATTGAATCAGGCTGATCCAGCTAATGTGCAGGGCTAACATCATGGAGCTGCATCCCTTAAACCCTAGGTTTTTCCTCTGTCAATTCAACTTGCCCTGACATTTGCTTTGACACTTGATAATGCTTCCTGTCACTTTTGCCTTTTAGAAGGATAATACTGCCAGTAGTTTAAATCAGCTGCAGGCATTTAGCATATATCATCTTGTAATTATGGTAAATGGTTTGCACTGACAGTGTTTTTGTCCAACAAGACAAAAGCAAAGCTGACTTTTCAACATGGCAGAAAGTGGCAAATTGAATCACAGTTACTCTAGATTGTTGTAACAGGTATTAATGATAAATTGAAGGAAAAACACTCAAAAGGGGTTTCTTACTTTAAAAGCTGATAAGAGACTGTAAAAATTAAAGTTATTTGTATTTTCTCCAATAGCTAAATTTTACAAGACGATTTGGATTTTATAAGTGGAAGCTGATCCTGCTTATGATACTTGATAAAACCTTAACGAACCTCAAACCTACATGATAAATGTCAGGAAGAGTACAAATCTGACGAGCCAGCATTTTGTACCAGAGGGATAATCTGTTGGATAATCTTTGCCACAGAGACATTTATCTGCACCATAAAAAGAACTGAAGCTCACACTTTCCATTATTCTCACAGAATCAGCTTTGAGCATCCACTCCAGTGTCCCTGTGTGTTTCTGCATCTGAGATGTCACACTGTGTTAAGGAATTTAATTAGCATCAGCCTCAGTGGATTCTGAGCGCTGCATCGGCTCAATGCTTGTCCAGAGGCCAACATTAATTCTGGGGTGAGACCTGGTTTAAAAGTAAGTTAAAATCTAATCTAAGACAATAAAAAGTTTTATGTTCCTCATAATGTGATACAAGGAGCCGGGGAGATGAAGGGCTCCCAGGAGGTTAAGGTTTCTTCTTGCACTTTTACTTCCTTTTTCCTCTCTCGTCTTTCCTCCTCACCCTCTTCCCTCTAATGACCGTGCTGTTTGCTGGCACATGGCCCATGCTGATCTATAACCATCCATCTGGCCCCTGTGTGCGCAAGTGTGTGTGTGTGTGTGAGTGTATGATGAGGCCATGATGAATCTGTATGTGCACATGAGTAATGTATGAACTCATGAGCAAGTGTGTGTATGGATGTGCGTGTGTGTGTTTCATGTTTTCCCGGCACACCTGCTCCTGGTTCTAACAGTGCACGGCCTGTTAGCTCCTCTCAACACTCAGTATTGTGCCGTTAGCCAGCGTGGCGTTGCTAATCAGCAGTGTTTCGGGGTTAGCTGGAGGCTACCGTTCTGCTGCCTTTACACTGGTGTGAATGGGAGAGGAATGTGGCACAGATGTTCACTGTATGGGTCGGGTTGACATGGGCTGTCATTGTGCTAACCTGATAGCACAATGACAGAGTAATGAGTTTTTAACATGGTATTCTGATTCTCTTTTGAGTGGGGCATGATTTACTGTAAAACTCACTCAAATCAGTACTTTCTAGTACTTCAAGTGAAAATATAGTGAGTATTTAAGAGGTTTTAGCAGCAGCCTTTAAACTCATTCTTTAGAGTTAGACTACAAATTCTTATTAGTGTTATCTTTTTCTTTAAATTGCATGAAGTTGTCCTCTTCACAAGTGTAAATTATAACATTTTAAGTGGTCTACCATGCTCTGTCAAACAAGAAGAGCACCTCCTATGACCCTATGTCCACTTTTCAGACTTACTAAAACTTTTGAATAGGTCTGAGTAATTAATCCAAAACGATATTTAGACCCTCTAATCGAAGTAATTTTACTCATGTCGATTATTTTGATTATTTTCCCTGTGTAAGTCACGTGACTGCACCCCCTCCATACAGTCTGCATTCACTTTCACCAAGAGCGAAGGACGCGTTGCCAACATGGAGGAGACAAGCGCCAATCTATCAGAGGACCTTGTAGCCAAGAAAAATGCTGTCTCCATTGTTTGGGCACATTTTGGATTCTGTGCAGAGGACATCAAGCAGAAAGAAGTTAAAGGTGCAGAGTGTAGAAATTGGCATTTTAGCGATATCTAGTGTTCAGATTTTGGGATGAGCCCGTTCGTTACTAAAACATCACATCACTAAGTGACGAGAGCCAGTGAAGACCAAAAAGGATCGTGAACAGGGCATCATTTACAATAGTTACGAGGTGAGAGTTTTTTCATTCATATTTCTAACTATTATATTTATAGATTAAAGGTCAGTTAAGATGATGATAATCAGTTTTGTAAACTTTTAGTAACGCAAGCAAACATTAGCAAGACACGATTCAAATATTGTATTTCACTCTTCTTGTCCCCAAAACCCACCAGTAGACAACATGGCGGATCGTTATGTCAGCCTCCACAAAGGGGAGACCCGCGGTACATAAATATAAAAAGCCTTTTCTAACTTAATAAAAAGAAAACAAAAGTTTTATGGGGATGATTGTACACCTATTTCGATGGATTTTACATACAAATAGAAACATTAGATCCTATATTCACCATTTCTGTTCGGCGAAATGCAGCCAACTTCGACACACTACACCTTTAAGTGTAAATACTGCAGGAAGACCATTTCGACGACGGTCGGTAATACCACCAATTTGTTCCAGCATAGCATAAAATAATCATTCATTCATTTATTGTAATCGAGGTAAGAGCTTCAATTAATCATGATACTGAAATTAAGTAATATCGCCCAGTCCTACTTTTGAACCTACAGTTATTACACCAGAAAAACATGAAATGCCCAATTTCAAGCATTCAGTCAGTAAACCAGGCTTCAAGTTTGTACATCACATTTTCTATGATATTGCACCATTTTCCCACTGCAGCCTGTGCGCAAATATTTGTCATTTTCTCATCCTCTCCCATTTTCTTGTTCTATTCATTGTTCTATCGAAATTTATTTATGTTTTTGTTTATAAAAATAAATAAATAAATAAATAAATAAATAAATACTAAGACAGAATCATAACCTCTGGCACCTCTTTCTAGAGATAGCAGTAGCAATAAACACCAAAACTGAGGCTTAAAAACTGAACTAAAAGTAAAGGGTGTCATCACTTTGACTTTACTCTAAAATTTTCTCTGGGCTGTTGTAAGTTACCACAATTTTTTTTTTTCTTTTAATTTTTTTGAAGTCCTCTTCTGGGCTTTTAAGCTTTGAAATTGTAAAGTTAATATGCTCTCATTTCAACTAAGATAAAACGAAGATTAAATTCTCATTTCTTTTGTCCCATGAAACTGTACACATCCACTTCCCTGTACGACATGAGTCAGCAAAGCCTGCATCTGTACAGCCATCTTACCCTCTGCTGTCACCCTTATTTGTCTTCTGACAAAGTCACAGCAGTCAGGAGCTGATGATCTGGAAAAGCTTCAGTTTAATCACATTCAGATTGTGTCACTGCTGCTGCTGTTACCTTGTGCTCTGAATGGCACTTCTGCTGTAACGCTATGGGCGCTGAGTGACATGACAAAAGGTGACACGGCTGGTGTGTGTTGCCCTTTAGCTTGTGGCATGTTTTGGAAGCCTCATGGGACCTGTTGAATGGGGGAAATAGTCGGTCTTTTTTTCTGTTTAAAAGACCAGCTGCTGAATAAATATCATCAGGTTTATAGTATTTGCAGCCGGATACAGACAGAAAACCCACAGGTGATGCCTGAGCAGTAAAGACTGATGAAAAAGAGCACTATTCGAAAATACATTTAATTTGATGAGATGGAAGAAATGAAGTGATTTTCACTAAAAACACAAAAGACTTATTATGTCCCTGCTTATCAGTTCAGACAGTATAAAATTGTACTATCTTCTCAACAAATAAATTCTACACAAATAACTAATTTAAATGTTTTTGTTGCAATCACCAATTCTTATTTTCAGTGCCTTTGTCTCTGCCTGGATGGACACATCTCTGGATGTATGTATATGTATATATGTGTATATGCATATTCTATATGTATTTGTGTATATATGTATATCTGTGTATCTATAAAATGAAGAGTACGGCTTCATGCTCTATTGTAAAGTGCCTTGAGATAACACCATGAATTTGCGCTACACAAAAAAGATTGATTGATTGATTGATTGATTGAAAGAGTGATATATCATAATAATATTGCTTTAAGTCACACAGGATTTATTTTATTTAATTATTTATTTAACCTTTATTTAACCAGGTTTGTCGCATTGAGATAAACAGATCTCTTTTTCAAGGGAGACCTGAGCTACTGCACGTCGCACTATCGTTGCCATTTTGTTTTGTAAATCCAGACATTAAACCACTTCTTTCTTCTGTCTGTCATGGTGCCAACCTAGACAACCCCATTGTTGTTCATTCTGACTGCCTATCATGAGCACAAAGTCATTGTGAGGATGGCACTGATAAAGGAATAATTTATTACAAAGAAAAATAATAAAAAGAATACATAAATGCCTCAAACTGGTCAAAAGCATCTCTCAGTAAGAACAGGTTCATCCTACTGGGACAGTTGAGACTAATTGTCAGCAACTTTGGCTACTTTACAATACAATATTATATGTCAATATGCACATATACATAAATATACAGTATACACCCAAGCAAATGTTTAACTATTGAACCAACTGCTGTCAGAGTGGTGTTATATTGGTACCAATTATTGGGCTGAGTATATACAGTGCCATGGTTCAGGACATCTTAAAATTAGAAGCAGAAATCAAACAAGACGTGACACTGGATCCACAGGCCCCTGCTATAGGCACCAAACCTGCAGCCCTCCAGCTTTCTAAGAAGGGAGCGACCAAACCACTTCAGCAGGGAGACAATGGAGGCCATAACTCATCCTCCCTGAAAGGATAGTTATTATGACAGCAGACCCATTAGCTAAATGGAGAAAGAGCATGTGCAGCATGTAGTTCAGGCTATATAAATCTGCATCTCTCACCCTGACCTCTAGCAGTCATTCCCTGCTGGAGTCAACCTGGGATAATTCCAGACACCCTGATGATGGCCTTCCCCGGGTCAGGTCACCGTAAATCTTAGCCTCATCAAGACCAAGTGACACCTGGGAACGTCCCTTTTCTCCGCAGTGACATAGTGTCAGCGGTCTGGAGGTGTGTCAAGGACTTTGCCATGACCAAAAAGTGCTTTGCTGGGCAGCTGGTGGGCAGGAAGCAAGCAGCGTCATGTGTCCACGCTTTTAGTTTTCCAATGAGGATATTTATGTGTCTCTCTGTGTGCCTGCAGCAATAAGACAGAGAGGAAGTAACTGCTAATAGCCATGTTAGCTAACAAGTCAGCTGTAAGGTTACAGAGCCACTTCCCCTCTGTGCTTTAAAACAGATGAGTGACCACACAGTCACACAGCAAAAAACAGGACATAAATCAGAGCTTTATGCTTGGCTGGAAGAGAGCGCTGGTCAAATATAATGCTTTAAATCAAGCACTCTGGCAGATTTTATCCTGCTGGGGGAAGCTAGAGCTCCAAAATCTTTAAGTTATGACCCAGGGATTCACAGAACAGACATTGGCTGTAAACATATCTTGGCAGAGTGATGATGGAGGACAATCTGATCAGTTTCTTTAAGGCTGCAGATTTATAAAGGTTTCAGAGGAGAAAAGGCAGCTCTGACAGTGTGTGTGCTGCCTTTTGCTTCAGTAAATGTAATCTATTCAATATTATCTAACTGAAATGCTCAGATGTTTGCTGAGTGCTTCAGAGAACAGGCCCTTTATTTACTCAATGGGAAGAGCATTTTAATTGACTGTGACCATTCAAGCAAACACTGATTTGATTTGAAATATCTCCACAAATATCTAGTTAAGCCTCCAACAAGTTCTGTGATTTAATAGAGTTTCAGCTTCAAAAATGTGAAAATTCAACTTTGATATAGGTTAACAAAGACTATTTAAGTCTATAAACTTTGACTGGGGCAGATCACTTGTGGCTGTGGGTGTCTGCAGCAGAAGAAAATATGACTAATTTGTGTCAAATTTGACAATACAACTTCATAAACCAATACTTTATGGTGTTTTGCTAAATGCGTCATAGCATTGTTTTGGAATTTTAAATGCCCTTGCGACTGACCTCTTCTATGTGTAAGACAAAAAGTCTGTGGGATCAGGACTTCTCCCTCTGCTTATGTTTGCAGTGCCAATAGTGGCCTGAAATGACTGATTACTCCATTCTACCAAATAGACCTGCCAATAAGACCTCCCACCACTGTTAGGTCTACAGGTCAAGCCTCAGCTTATGGCACTGAAAACATGAAAACACTGAAAATACAGCAGTGGACTACGCTAAACAAACCAATTAACACAGAGTAAACGGCTAAGCCAATCATTGAGATAATTTTCACAAGCGAACATAAACCTTCATGAGAGTAGTATCAGGCTATAATGTAACTTCAACATGGTTGTTCTTAGAAGCAGCTAACATATTTCCAATAACTTGACATTGTAACCTCATTTTGAGAATTTCCTCTGAATCGAAAGATCTGATCAAGGTGGTCCTCATGATGTGGCGATGAAACAGCATATACATATAACACACATATATTATGTGACAGTGGTATATGTGTTGTTGTTTTTATTTTTAAATGATCAGAAATGATTGCATTAGGGCTCCTGGCCATTTTGTAGTCTTTGTTAGGTAAGCAATTATCGTTTTGAAAACATAAACATACAAAGGTTCACAAATCATATTTCTAAATTCTTATACTGTATACTTTCCTCATTGGGAACCTGAAGTGTCAAAATGCTGTCTTTGGACTTATTCCTGCAGAAAAAGGGACATTAAAGTGGCAGGAGCTTTTGTACTGCAGCTCAGACAGAGTGAGAACGGAGGTGGATCAGGGGTGCTCAGTATGTGAAAACTGGCGGTTTGTTTTATAATCAGCTATTATGAACTTACTCTAGGAGCCACTGAAATTAAAAATGTACAGTCAGCATAAAAACTACACTTGGAACTTCTCTCCCTCTGTTTGCACTTATACTTTAATCATCAATAAGTTATAAATATATGTAGTATATAGTATCACCCATTTCTTTAAAAATATAACATAATTTCGAGGTCAAAGCAACCCTCTCTTATCCACATCCTTTAATTTGTTTAGCATTCAATGTTGTCTTCTGATCGCAAACGTTTCACATGTAATTAAAAACCAAATGAAGTTGCTGGCATGCAATAAATAAAACCAATTTTTGGGCAAAAAGCTTTGTGTGTTTCTCTGATAATGACCTTTGTCTCAAAAGGCATGTTTCATAACACTTTTAGCATGATTACCTAATTCATCAAGTAACTCCAGAGGTCGGAAAATGAGAGGTACGTCAGTGTGCATGTAAACTCACGGTTTTAAATCTCCTACTTAAAATACAGACTCAGTTTAGGACCCAAAAATCCTCACATAACCTTGAAGCCTTTTTTTCACGATGTTTCTATCCCTTAAAGCTTTGTGATCATTGAGTGTGTTGTGTCATGCCTCCATTTGTGTTTACTAGAACACCAAACAAACAAACCACTAATGTGTGACCACAGTCAATGACGGTCGGGACCGTCCCACTCCTCCCTGCCCCATCTTATTGACACCCAGTGTTTTATCGATATCAGCTGTCTGGACTGGTCACCGCACACACTGTCCTTTCAAAGAGCGTCACTGACTGAAGTATTGAACTGTTTGGGAGCATTTCCCCTCTCCTGCTTTGTTTGGGTGTGTGTGTTTGCACTGGTGATCTCAGGAGCACAAGAGGAGGATGGGATGGAGGAGGAGACAGAGTGATAAGGTCAGACCCCTCTTTACATCTCAGTGTGTTGATAAAGCAGGACACACACTCACACAGTCGACCAAAACATCAAAGACTGATAGCACATATCTGCATTATCTTCCTGTGGCTTTGTCTCCGTCCTGTGACACCACACTCCTTTATTTTTTAACCAGATCAGGGCAGCGTGGGGCAAATCCACCTTAATCAATTTACTAGAGATCAAGCACATTCTTCTTCAGACGTTTGCTCAAAAACAAGACTGATAAAAGTGGAGTCCAACAGATTACTGATATTGATACCAGGAAATCAGGATAAACTAACTTTTAAAAGAACTTCCTATACACAGAAATACTGTATGATATCAGAATCAGATAATTGCCTCAGTAGTTAGACGTCTGCAAAGACAAATATGGAAATTTCTTCTGATAGCTTCCAATATTTTAGCCTTATATATAACATCTTTACATTTGTCAAGACAATTACTCATAATTTTAAGTATAAGCCCTCTAAAACATGGTCAATTTTCCGTCAACAGGTTGCTACATCGCTGTTTGTGGCTCATGTAAAAGCAGATTAAGCTTGGTATTATTGTAACTGTTACATAGAAATTTGGCATCTGATGCAACTATAACCCCCCACCCCAAAAAAAAAAAAAAAAAAAAAAATCAACTTTCTGTTATGTCCATATAGTAAAGGTCAGAATCAGAACTGGTACAGTTTAAAATCTGCTAAAAAGTTCAATCTTCAATACAGTGCACAACTGAAATAAATATTGTTTAACTCTGGCTAATTTGTAAGTATCGGTGCTGCGGTTTGGTGCCTCGACAAAGTTGGAAGTGATGCTCCCCCACATAACAATGTTGGCAGACTTTTTCTTTTCAAACTTTGTGCAAAGTGATACAAAAATGAAGGAAAACTAATTTAGTGTGTTTGTTTCATTTTGTGGAAACACAGCAACAGAAACAGAGGACATAAATTAAAAAAGAACAACAATATGGGGCCTTCAGACAAAAGCTGAATCCAGACAATAGTCTAATCCCTTATCCAGCAAAAAGCCCATTCAGTGAACTCTTTCATCTGTGCAAACAGGGCAGGGGGGAACAGAAAACATTTGATCAAGTCAAAGTTAATCTTCCAACAGTTTGAACTCGTCGAGCGCTGTTACAATGGGAGCAGTCAGAGTATTGTTCCTGAAAAGTCTCACAGTTTCTTGTGGTAGCTGGAGCCCCCCATGTCCTTTAATGCATCTGGATGCTTTTCCATATCAAAGTCTACCCTTTCCAGTCTTTTTTCCTTTTCCACTATCACAAGCCTCTTGCACTCTGGGGCTTCAATAAAAACGTATTTATTAAAATAACATGACAGACTTTTTGTGTTTTCTTGCTCCCAGCAAACCTAAAACATTTGGGTCAATGTAGAAAACTGCAAGTGAGGAAGTTCTGACTGTTTCAGTGAGGTTGTACTAAGTTTATTGAAAGGTGGAGTTCAAACACTGATGGAGGTGAAAAAGAACCTGTTTATACATTAGTCCAGATGTGGAGATTGTATGCTGGGATAAGGAAATTTGTCTGGTTAAATTTCTGAGCAAGTGATGAACATAGCTTGACTTAACTGAAAATATTGCCTGGTGGTTTTTATGTCAGCACAAAATATCCATTCAATTAAAGTACAGCGGTTGGTTCAACAAAAACATCTGGGATGGGTTTGGTGTTAGTGAGATTGGATGGAATATTATTTCTTTAATGGCGTAGGTTTACGTGAAGTACCAAGATTTAAGGTCAAAGTGACCTTGGCTTCAGGCCAAGAAAATAAATTCATTTCGTCCATGAAAAAGTCAACAACTGTGCAAAGTTTAAGGAAAATCCCTCCAAGTGCTCTTAAAGGAACAGTTCAATATTGTTGAAGTGGGGTTGTATGAGGTGTGTTTCAACAGTGAATGCATTAGCTGCTGGGATTTTGTTCAGCCGCCCCTGTAATCAAAGACCTGGCACAGAAGTTGGGCTGTAGCCCACAAGTTAACTCCAGGTGAGTACAAGCATTGGGGTGATTGTACACTGTACTGAACACATTTACACTGACAAGCCCTTTTGTGTTGATACTACAGCACACCACCTGTGTTCTTTGACCGTTTAGTACAAACAAAACAAAGGGGCTTGCTAGCATAAAAGTAAAATGATGTTATTATGTGAACCATCACTGAGATGCTGTTTTTTGGCAGAGATGCTCAGAAATAATGTGACTAATTTTTTTAATGTTAACATTAACCTCATACTACCCCACTTAAGTTTCCCAGTAAAATTTAGGGTTCAAAAGCAAAGGTTAAGTATGAGGCTTGCTGAACTTGACCTCTGACCTCTTCAGTCAAATCCTCTTGTCCTTGAGTAAGAATGGACATTAGTATAAAGTTTGAAAAAATTTATTGAACTGTTCTTGAGCTATGACATTCATGAGTAAGGGATTAATGTGAGGCACAATTACCTTGATCTTTCACCTATGACTTGGGATGAAGGTTAAATTCCAGGTTGTTCTACATTTTTAATAACACGATAATCAATAACATTTGACTATATCAATACTGCTTTAGAGTCTTGTGGGTCCTGTGAGACATTAAATCATACTGCTGGTACACATATTTTTATAAGTTTTTGTTTGGGAGCAAGTACATGCAGCACATGTCAGCTTAAAGCAAAAAGAAATAAACTTTCAATCGTCAGCTTGGAAAAATGCTGTTAATAACTGATAAAAGCACACAAATAACATCACAACAGGATAGACGCCCATTTAATTTGCTTAAATCAACCTTGAAAAGTGTATCGAAACATTGCAATGAGTTCTGTTTGATTATTTTTTGGGGTGTGTTATGATAGAGGAGAGAGATAATGGATAGACTTATGAAAGGGGGTGAGAGAGAGAGCAGGGGATGACATTCTGCAAAAAGGCCTTGGGCTAAAATCACCTGGGCCGGCAGAAGCAGATATGGGGCTTGCCGGGTTTCTTAACCCCAATGCCAAATCTAACCTGACTACTGAAGCGGTTAGCATCTATGCTAATTGCTGTATGAGCACTCACTTCTCGCTCATAGCTCCCACCTTTTCCTGCTCTGAAGGATGCTGAGTGGGCCGTCCTGCTTTGGGCCGTTCACCATCGTAGATTGGAGCTTGGCCAGATGGATATGCCTGATTACAGTCATGGACTTATGCAGGTCCAGCTGCTGTGCAAGGTTACGCCAAACCAGCGTCCCCCTTTTTTAACTTTACAAGCAAACAAATGTGCTATAATGTGTTCAAGATCTGCTTAGATAATTAACCATTATCTTCTTTCCACCAGGCAGAAAGTATCAGTAGTGGTAGCAACAAGGATCGATAATGCTAAGGAATATCAAAAAGGCCATCAATTTTCAACATGAATCAACAACCCCATCCCTACCTATGACCTTCAAAACCTAATCTATTCATCTTTAAGTCATAGTTGACCTTCAACAAGTATGAAGATCATTCCTCAAAGCATTTTTATGAAATGGTCTTCGAAAAAATGGCTTGTGTGGTCATGCAAACTAACTGACAACCCAAAAGCATGAGCTTCAGATCAAGAACTTTTGCTGCACAAGGGGGTGAAAATGATGAAAAAAAACTTTTCCAAGGTATTTTAAACTCCTCTCTGATGTCAAAAACTGGCCCTGAACTTGTCAGTAAGGACATAAACCTGTTTTTAAAGGGCATAAAAGTAAACACAAGTGCCAAGCCTGACTTCTCATGGCCCGGGCTGGCACACCGGGCAGCAGCGCCATCCGATCCTGGAGCCGTGAGGCCTCGCCACCGTAAATCAAGAGGCATCTGAGACGCTGAGCTCGCGGCTGAAACGAAGCTGAGTCCACAACGAGGCAGACAGGAACGCTGATGTGTGTCTCTGATAACACACACTCATAGACACGCAGCCAGTTTCCTTTAGCGTTCACACTGGGCTCACAATAGAGCCCCACAAACAGTCGAACAAGAGGAGATCAGAGGACGGCTGACATAGTTGTGTACACACTAATTAGGCACACTCGCACAACCACAATGGGCTTTTTTATTGCCTGCATGCACAAATCACTCACACACACACACACACAGTGCGAGTATCAGGGTCGGGATCCCTGCCATGTTTGCTATGATACCCTCTTTGATCTGGGGTGAGAAGTTCTCTGCCCCTGCTAATAAAAAGAGAGAGTGACAGGCAGGTTTTTGAGAAGGTGGCAGCGGTTCTTGGAGCGTTTGACAGTCACTGTGTGAATGAAGGATGCTGTGTTTTGTTCCGGCTCTGTATGAACAGGCGTTTTGTTTGCCAGATGACATTTAGACAAAGGCTGCAGGACGGGTGGGAGGAGAGTGAGGGAGAGGAGGGGGGGAAGTTGTTGGCGACGATCATATGAGCGACGGCTGAGGCTTTTGTGGATGGCTGAAGAACAGAGGAGGTCAGCAGGTCAAGACCGAGTGACCTTCTGCTGACATGAAGGAACAGAATAATGAGGCAAGGGGAGAGGAAAGAAAGCTCATGTGCTGTTTTTTTAGCCTAAAGCTTTGAGATTCAACATCAGCAGTGTTTTTCTGTCAATCAGATCAATTGCTGGCTGTGGGCCTGAAGAATTATGGCGGGTTTACTGCTAGAAAGTTTGCACTCTTTCTGCTGTGAGGGAATTAAGTTGTGTGTTTCAAATGTGAAGAGCTATTAGGTTTATAGAGAAAGGAGTCAACAAATCAGACTCCCTTGGGCGGAAGCTCAAGCTGTTATCAATAACAATGTTTTATTATGTATTCTGGTCTTCCAGTTTAAATGTTATACAACCAAAATGAAGCAACAACTCAGGCCCCATGTATGCAAAGCATATCACCCGATTAATATTTGTCTTCAGCAACTGGATACTAAGTGACAATCCTTAGTGATTTGCATGAACATCTTTCAATACGAGCTGAAAACAATTTGATATTTGATACCTCAGACTGCATACAGAGGAAGCCTGGGATGCCATGATCAGCATTGGGTTGGTAGTATAACTGACTGACACTATTCAACACTGCCCTGTCAGCTGATACAATAGTCGTCCAAGCCAAGGCAAAGAGAGTAGTTTAACTACATTTTTCCAGCCTTACCAGATGGATTCAATATGTTTCTCTAGTCCATTTGGTAAAGAGCCCATAGAGAGTGTCTGGAGGGCTGAACCTTTCAGAAGCACAGTCAGCAGGCGATCGGACAATCATTCTGTCAACCAACATTAATCTGACAATGTCCTAGGTGGGAGCTACTATGCTACAGAAGGTGAGCAACTTGGTAAAAACAAACCCTCATCAAAACATGTCAGAAGTGGAACGAAAATATCCTTACTATAGAGAAGTTTGAAGTGATGCTATTTGTTTTTCATTTAATAAAGAAAAATCTGATCAAACTGCTACTGAAGCTGTTAGCATCTATGCTGTCGTCTTGCACGTAGCTCGTTCCTCTCCCTGCTCCGAAGGACTCTGATTGGGCCATGCTGCTTTGGGATGGTCCCAGAAAGGGATAAGCAGTATAAATAATGGATGGATGGATGTTAAACATCTACATGTTCTTAATCCACTCACTCTTTCGCATGTAAGACTCAGACTCAGGTGACAGATGAGACCAGATGAATCATATTTTTGGGATGTTCATACATCTATTCTAGAAACTCATGTGAATTGGATATTTCAAGAACACTTGGAGGGATTGTTCTGAAACTTAGCACAGGGATCTGGTCAGAGATCATGGTCATTTGGCCTCATGTTCGACCCTTCTTGAGCATGTTATCTTAAGAATGCTCCTTTCCCACAGCTCAAATGACTGATCTAACTTATAAGATTTGAGCCTCATGGTTACACCTTGACAATGACAGTTCCCCAATCCCCCAGTCCTCCTTCTTGACCCCCCACTGTACTTTTACCATCCAGACCTGAAACACCTTGTTGTAGCCCAGCAGTAGTCAAACTAAACAAGCCAAATTCTGAGAAGCATCCCTAACCAGCAGCTGTTGTCTGCTCCTCGTCTGAGCGCAGGTGTAGATGTCTGGCTGAGAGTGTTCAGTGAATCCCTGCCCTCTTATCGCCAAACCAGAGGGTAATCACTGTGATAAACTCTCACAGGGGAGATATAACACACACTCACACACAAAGATACAAACATTCAGGTGATTCCAATCAGGGCAGTTTTGTTATGTCCCAGGGACTCGCCACAGGTGATGATTCAAGCAGACAAACTTCAGTAAGATCATCAAACACACATGCATGGTAGAGCATAGCAGGACCTCGGACTCCACTAAGAAGAACTCAGCGCCTCAGTCAAAACATTCACACAGAGATGAAGGTAAAGATGAGGGACAATTCTCTTCTGTCTCTCTCCAGGTGTTGCTCTGCCTGCATGTCTCCCTCTTCCTCACCCTCTCCACCATCACCCTCACTCTCTCTGTCTTGCTCTCTCTCTCTTTCTTCATTTCTTCATGCTGTACGTCATTTCGTGTGTGCAACCAAGTGCAGAAATATGAATGCCTTCCAGGAGAGGCTGTCTAAAAATGTGTGTCATTATCCCCATGTTGGAATGATTATCATGTCTGAACCTTCTCTACGATGACCGACTTTACTCCAGGACTTTGAATGAGGCTGAACACTTTTGCTTTCCAACACGGTTTGACAACCCGACGTATATAATTGTTATTCTTGAGCAATTTGAACATCAAACTACACGGTACAATGAAGTGGTGGAGATTTTTTTTTTAGATTATTTTGTGGGGTAGTTAGAAAATCATTGAATTTCTGTAAGTTCTGCTCGACCTGGCCATTACTGGGACACTAAGTATTAGATTTGCAGATATCCTATTGAAGTCCAAGAAAAATTTATATTTTTTTTTATTTCAAGAACCAAGTCTCCTCTGTGCAAAAATTGCCCTGTTCGTCATATTTCTGTATATTCAATATTTCTGTCAAAAAATACAAATCCATACAAAAGCATTTTATTACACAATAAGCAATGAATGTATTATTTTCCAATATAGACATTCACTGATAACAAAAAAAAAAAAAAAAACATATAGAACTCTCTGGGTTATTATTTACTCTAAATAGAGCCATTAAGATACGTCAGGCACGATATTTTGTGCCAAGTGCCAAAAACTTATTTGAGAGAGAGACTGTAAACACATTTGGCTTTGTGAGATATTCTTGTTTGAAACAGAATGAGCACATCAGGGTGTTTTAGATTGGATTTTGGTGCAAGGGAGCTAGCAAGAGGGAGATAAAGAGAAGCTGCAGCTGCTGCAGTCAAAATCTAAAATCTCTCCAAAATTATTTGGACGAATGTGAAAAACACAGAGAATTGAAAACGTTCGAAAAAAAAAAAGATGAACAAAAAAACAGAAGTCAGCTCACAATTGATTGACACATGAGCTAAAAAACTGTTTTAGAAACATGGAAATTTTAGACAAAAAACAGTTTAAACAAGTAAGCTTAAATTTCAGGGACATTCTAAAATATACCATCTAAATAAACTTTTGACAATATCAGGCTATGAGATGCTAAAAAGACATTTAGCTACACTCAAGCCCCGTCTCTGTCCTGATTGTACCACATAAAACCTGATTTGTAGCTGTACTTTTACCGAAGCTTGTGCAACACATCTGCATAACCTGAACTGATTCACTGATGTGCACTTTGCTCAATAAGGCTATGGGGACTTTAAGCCCTGTGATTAGTCTGCCACACAGCACTAGTGACTGAGTCCATGTAGAGGCCAAACTAGGACTAAAAAGCAGCTGTAGATTCCAACCTCTTAGATGTCTTCTTTTTCCTCTCATTGAATGCTTTATAATTAACTGCTGCTCGTTATTTCTCTACTCTATACTATATTAAATGCTCCGTTTCAGTTACCATGGTTTTTGTACAAAACTAGCCAAAAAAAATATGTCTGATAAATATGTTGCAATGGTACACAGCAAATAAAAAAAGTCTGTTCTGATCTGTACTAGAGGAAGACCACAACAGTCCATTATTCTTTCATTCTGCCCCTGTGCTTGTACCTGTGTGACAACCCCATAAGGAGTCTCTTCTCTACAGCAGAAATGTGACGGCTTGCACTTGCTCTGACCTCCCTCTTCATTCTTTCATTCTCCCTAAAGGGGGAAAGCTAAACCCTGTCCATCAAGGGGTAGAGAGCAGCCAACGCAGCACACATAGCTTGGCCTTCATCCCCCCTGATTTAAACACCTCATCAAGCCGGCCTTACACCTCGCCTCGAAATAGACGCCATCTATACTTAGTAAATAAAATAAACAGTTGCGTCTTGGTCTGTCTCCTTTACTGAGGACTTCAGAGCTATCAGCTGCTGTGGTAAAAGGGAATCACATGTTTGGCCTAACATGAGAAAGCACTGTCAGACAAGGAGAGACGGAGACGTGAAGAAATGAGCAGAGAGGCTGCACTGGTTTCCTTCCAGCTTCACTTCAGCTTCCCTAAGTGTGAGCTCTGACCGGCCGCATGAGGTAAAGAGAAACAGATCTTTATGACAGGTTTTACTGTGTAAAATATGAGCTGCTGATAAGGCGCCCTGTGGTTGCATACTGGAGAAAAAGAGCCAAAAAGAAAAGAGGCCGGCTCCATTTTGGGGTTAGTTTACCCATTAATTTCACTGGAGTCTCTTAAAGGTCCATTAAGGCGAGTCTAGTTGAAGAGCGACAGAGGGCGGGCCGACATCCATCACCTCCGCTGCCTCAGAGCCAAGCAACACACACCCTAAAGAGGCCTTAATGAAAGAGCGGAGAAGGTTGTGTGTGTCAGTGTGTGCACATGCACTACGGCCTTCTTTTGTGTACAATCCTATCAGTGTCACAAAGGTTACGCTCCCTCAAGATAACCCGCCGAGATCGCTGTGTGCCCCGACTGATTTTTTTTTTTTTTTTTTGCCCTCTTTTTTTGTGATTAGGTGTCAGCAGAATTTCCTTGGTGTACGGACGACGGCTTTCATGTTGGGGGTTTCTCATGGTCCTCATGGCCTAGCGAGCAGCCCATTCAAACACCATGCTAAGCCGCTGCAAAGCAAAGTACACAATGTCTGTTTGTATTCTTTTACATGCAGTGCTGCATTTGTAAGTGTTGGCTCCACTGTTCTGAAAAGCTGTTCTTTTTTTTTTTTTTCCAACAAATTTAAGTGCGTTTACATTGACTTCAGCATCCCTAATTTTCCATCCTATCTTATCACTTTGGTTGATAACCTTAATATCCTGAACCTATCCTGATTTTGAAAAACCAAATTTGGCATGTCATATATAACTTAATATACCTACAACATCACTAACAGATGTCAACCAGCTGGAAATATGCAGGAGTAAATGTAAATGATAAGTGAGTTTTAAATGATTATCTCTCCTCCAGTGAACAGCTCCAGTAGCTGCTGAAATTTCCTCGACCCCCAGTAGACGCACCACTGTGAACTCAAACCACTGTTGCAACAGAAGTTCAAGTCCATTGGCTCAGGTTGGCAAACTCTGGTGCTGCGCTTACTATGGTAAACTATAGTATGCGATACTTAAATGGGGTCTGCCAGATGAAGTGTTCAATATATATCACTAGCCCATCTGAGAAAGAGCCCATAGAAAGTGTTTGGGGAGAGCTGAACCTTTCAAAAGCATATCAGGTGATTGGATGATTGTTCCATTAATCAACATTTATTACAGGCCAGCCAGATAATGTCATAGGCGGGAGCTACTGCCCTACAGAATGTGACCCACTTCTTAAAGCAAACTCTCGTCAAAACATATAAGAAGTGAAGCAAAATTTCCTTACTAAAGAGGTTTGCAGTGTTTAGTCATGCAGTCATGATCTAATAAAACTGCTACTGAAGCTCTGCTCCTGAAGCTCTGCCTGATTACATACATTGAATCAGGCAGATCCAGCTGATGTGCAAGGTTATGCGACACCTGATATACGTCTCGAACCGCTAACAAGGTTCCAAGCAAGTTGAGCAGATACTAAAATGTGACAATTCTTACTTCTTAATGGTCTTGGTATCAGCACAACAAGGGATATCCAAACTGGGGATGAAACATGATTCTCATCTCCATACCACTGTATGAGTTCCCAAACTCTGTCCTGCTTTTAATAGTATGTTGTCTGCTGCTTACCAATGTCTCTAGAGTAAAACTCTTCTGCGTTTTGTGTGGAAAAAAATAGCTCCTCTGTGTTAGAGCTGTCACCTAATATTTAATATTCAATTATTTGTTTGGGCATGGGTGCCAAAATCAGTATTCAAACTGTAAATATACATTTGAATATAAAATAAACAGCTTAACAGCTCATTAGGGCGCCTGATCTAACAAAGGGTGCTTCCATTACAACCAGACCACCTGTAGTTCTCTTGACCACAACAACAGCAAGCACACCTTAAGAAAATGGAGAACAGACAAAGCTACCCCATGGAAGCACTTTGAGCTCCACACTGCTGGCAGAATAATTTTTTAAAGGCTGGGTGTAGGTCAATCATGTGCAAAGCAGCTGGCCCACTCCTCATCTCTGTAGGCCTTCCACACACCACAATCCAACGGTGCTTAGTACCATGCAACCGCATCCTCCTCAGCAGGTCCCCCACCAGAGAGGCAAGGCTGCAATATTCATATGCAAGGACATTTTTGTAGCAGCATGGCCGGGGGGGTTAAATATTTTTGATTATCAGCGTGTATGTTTGAAGACTGATTGGGGTTTATTTTGGGGAAAAGTAACAGCCCTACTCTGTGTGCACATGAACATTACATAACAGATATTTTAATACATGATACAGCCTGGGTGCTCAAGTCAGTGTATACACACTCTTAGTGAAAAACAAAAATCCAGTTTTTATCAGATCCTCTGATTTAAAACACATCCCCATATTTTGTGGTATAGGGAGGGACAGATGTGACAGCAGTGGCAGGCTGCTGTTTGGTGATGACAAAGCGTCTCTGGAAATGGGTTTTGTTCCTCCGTCACCACTCAAGGCAGTTGTGGTTGGTTGGTATGTACTCCCAGTTTTACACAAACTTGCCTTTTAGTGGAGTAAACATCCTGAGAAGAACAGTGGCACTGCAAGACACTACAAGACCCGGAGACAGTGCTCTGTGCCGCTCCTGCTCCACCTGCACTCACTTCTCATTTTCAAAGGTTTCTGGTCCAACAGCAAGCTTTTAAATATTTATTTAGATAGTCTTATCTAAATTGTTATTTTTCAGGCAAGACCCACTTTTGCTAAGTAGGTGTTGCAAGTGCAGAAAGAAGCATTTTTACATTGTCCACAGTAAATGTTCCTGACAAGTCACTTTGATATAACATAATCATAGATGAAGTTTCAGTGACACTAACCAGGGGTTTCTGAAGCTGTCAACTGGAGCTTATCAATGGGCTGTCGCAACTAGGGGTAGAAATAGAAAACCAAGTCCAGTTGAGAATCAGTATCATTAGTCTTTTTGCTTACAATTCCCTTTTCAATTCTTTCACTTTTTTCTACATGCCTTTCAAATAAAAGAAGTCAGAAATGATTTATACTAAATCTGGTTCAACAACAATTTTCATCTGAAAAAGAAAAATAACAATGTTTAATTGCTGGTTTTATCTACAAAAAAGGGTGAACTCTTTTTCTGAAAAATACACTGTGTAACTTTTGGTTCTCAAATATTGACATGAACTTTTCTTCCCATGTTAGGTTGTTTTTTCTTATATTCCCTTCCCTGTCTTTTATTTGCTTTGGTTTGAAACTATAATTCTCCTTCTGAAACAATACAATAAAGCTCTTTAGTTTGGGTGTTTATCTGAAAAACAAAGACAGGAATGAGAAAATGGCTGTTTCCTTAACTCTCCGAAAGCTGTAAAATCGTTCCTCTGAGGACTGTAAACAGCTGTAAAATGTGTTGGCGTGAGATAGAATCAAACTGTTTGTCATGGTTTGTTTTTACACCAGTGCCGGCCTTTATGGTTTTTTAATGCAGTGCCGCTACGGCCCTGAACACGGCCTCTCCCATAGTATTCGTGGCATTCTGGATGAGGCCTAAAATGTAAATGTGATTGTGATTTACCATGGGAACTTCGTGGCATTCTTCTTGTTTTGGAGGACTGTGAAAGGAAGCGGACCGGAGCCAGCTGAAGTGAACAGTGAGCCCTAACAGCCAAGAGGCGGCTGCAGTGGGGATGCATTGAAAAGACCATATAAATCTTGGCTTTTTAGAGGGCGACTTTAACCCTCCATCTCACACACACACATGCAGACCAGCTGTTTGAAACTGATGCGTAAATGGTTCAAAATGGGTCAGTTTAGTGCCAGGATGAACACAAAACGCTCTGAAAATCTCTGCTTTTAATGAAGACAACTCCACAAAACTCATTTACCCATCAGGATGTGTAACTGAGAAACGGGCCTGCCAGATACCCAGTGTGTGTGCAGCATGTGTAAAAAGGGAGAGAAGAGAGAGGTGAAATTATACAGCAAGAGATAATAAATGAGAGACAAAGAGACAGAAGAGAAACTGTCAAAGGGCAAAGCAGCTAATCTTCTGTAAAAGTAGGGATGGGGGATATAGACCAAATAGCACTGCTCAATAATTTAGAGCTTAATGTAGATAAATGGTATTATATTAGAGATGCAGGAATTCCTTAATTTATCACATTTAAATTGCGTTATTTTCCTTTTTTACTAAACACATGTCATTCATAGTTGGTCTTTCATCACTGTGTTTTTTGTGTTTGTGCCTGTGAGTCTGCAGGGCACTTAAGTTGTACCAAGAGGAAAGTTTTCAATGTGCATCACCCAACAATACTTGACAGCACTCGGAGAGCATGAGACCTCCATCAAGGTAGCTCAAAAATAGTTGTTACACCTTTAAGCAGCAGCTCCAAGATGAAGAAGCACTTGGAATCATCCACCCATTATCTATACAGCTTATCCCTTTCTTGGTCACGAGGCTGGAGCCTATCCCAGCCAATCGCAGGGCCTACTAGAGAGACAGAAAACCATTCACACTCACACTCATACCTAAGGGCACTTCAGAGTCACCAATCAACCTAATGAGCATATTTTTGGTCTACGGGAGGAAGCAGGAGTGCGCCAGGAGAACCCATGCATGCACAGGAAGAACACGCAAACTCCACACAGAAAGGCCCTGGCCAACCGGGGATCAAACCTGCAACCTTCTTGCTGTGAGGCACGTGCACTACCACTGTGCCGCCCACTTGGAATCATGTTGTTACTGTTATTAGTTTGACAATTATTGAGTGAAAATGATCATTCACTATGACCTGGACCACCACCAAAATCAAATCATTCTTTGGTTAGACCATTACTGACATCTCCTGAAAATTTCAGGTAAATCAGTTTCCTAGTTTTTTTGTAATCTTGCTAACAAATAAACAAACCAACAAATGCAGACAAAAAAGTAACCTTCTTTGCAGGCATCGTAATGAACCTCATTCTTAGTATGAGGTGTGAGTAAGGCCAAAACTGAAAATCAATCATTTTTGTGCTTCTCTACGCCTGTAAACCACATCATTTCATTAAACTGCTGGTCCACAAACAGTCATCCGGTTTTGCTGAGGAGGCATTAACTCCAAACACATCCCTGCATGAAATTAAGCACCAAATGTCGTACCTTTTCACTCTGGCCTTTGATAAACAACTAACCCCATAACAGACTCATAACATACTGGCCTCTGCAGCAGGAGAAATCCTTCTCATCTGCTTGTTGAAAGTCCTGTTGGTTAAAGTATGTAATCTTTTTTAAAGTCCTTGCTAAGGTCGGCAGGATGACAGATTCAAACTAACCTCTGTAAATATACACAAGTGGAAATGAAGCATTGACAAGTGGACCTCGCGGTAACATTATGATGTGATCAGTGACAGCTCGGGATCAAATACTGAAATCTGACTATTGCCGGTTTGTTTATCTTAAAATCTCAATATTTTTTTAGGCCTAGCCAATAGGAACCCTGGGCAGAAATGTAAGTGATAAAGACTTGAAGATGGAGTACTAGTGACCACGGTGAGGGTTACGGATACTTGTGAAAACTGACTGAGCAAGGTAAACAGCATTAATACGTCTGCAAGAGTGCGCAGCACTGTGTGTGGAGTCAGCTGGTAATGTAAGGGAGCAGGAAATTGCAGGGGAGGGTTTCCTGCGCTGTGATGTCACAGGGTGGAGACCTCGACTACAAAGCTGACCGCTGTGTGCCCAGGCCTCCCTGATCCTTATCACGGAGCTACTACACTCTGATTCAGACTCCTGGTTCGGTTTAAGCTCCACCTCAGCTGCTATGTGCCTGCTGGCTTCATTATATCAAAGACATTTCTATGTCAGCTCCATGGTACCTTTATGAAGTTGCTGTAAGTCTATCAGGAAAGACTGCACATATCCATAAATATACTCCATATGTATGAAGAGGGAGGTCAAAGTTCAGCTGTGCCACTCACTTTGGCATACTGGATGAAATTCTGACCTATAAGAGAGAGCTGACTTTCTTGATATTTTGTGCCTCAACCTGCAGACTAGAGATGGGAATTACTGCTCTATAAAGGGAGCCAGATCTTGAGGAGCTGTTCCTTTCAAAGAGCTGTTCAAAAGAATGGCTCTTTGGTATATTTATTTGTTTTTCAGAAGTCAACCAGGGGAAACTTGTTTCTGACACTAATACTGTTGTCAAGTGAGTTTCAATGTTGCGGTGTAGATTATTCGTTAGCCCGTACTTGAAAGATGTGATGTTTTTTTTTTCTTTTACAAATGTTGCACTGATGCTTACCTTGCCTTTCATCCATCCAAAGTGCATCCAAATGCTGCTACATTTGTGACTCTGGCTCATTTTATGGGTTTTTGTTTGTTTAGTCGCTATCTCCTCCTCCCTGATATAGCCATAAATACTGGCTCCAGTCCAGTAAGTCGGACTTGGGCGGCCCTGTGAGCTCACTACTTTCTCCCCTCCTCCTCCCTGATAATACAGTGGCAAATGTCTTCAGTCCAGTCGAGTGCATCTCACTAATATCTCCTCCATTAGGGTAGCTGCCCAATGCACATGTGTACAGCTGTGTCCACGTTAATTGAACTCACTGTGGACAACTAAAACTTGGAGATGTCATTAGTTGTTTACGTGAAGGCAGCATGCTGTGTGTAACTCAGACCCATTCTTAAATATTCAGTTTGTATTAAGAATGGCTCACAAATGAACGGCTTACTCACAACTGCGAATCAGTTCTCATCGTTCACTTAAAAGACTCGACTTGTTCACATGCATCACATCTGTAGTGCAAACCTCTGTTTATGAGGAGAAGATAATACGTAATAGTCGAAGATAATGTAACATAACATGGTCAAAAAAATAATTTAAAACAAGCACACAAGGCCGTTTAGAATTGCTGAAGAGTTTATCTGATGACTGTTGGTAGAGGCAGGCTAACGCTACCCACAGACTTCCAGTGTTTGAGCTAAGCTAATGAGCTAAGCGAGCTTTGCCTGTCTCTTTCTTGTTACTGCACACACAGTCCAAAGAGTGGTGTCAATCTGCTCGTCATGTACTCCAGACTGAGAAGACATGAAAAGAAAAAAAAGTTGGTGTATCCCTTTCAGGCAAATATTCATTGTAATCAATACGTAGCAGCAGCTTCCTCACAGCACACACTGACCTTTATCATCTTGTCCTACATGGTGCTACTACAGGTCACTTCACACGGTGTCCATGTTAAATGATGTGTAAATGCCCCCAGGTTAGTGGTCATGGCTTGTTATTTTACCATCATCATCATGTTGTGAATGCTGTCTTAAAAATAAGGGGAATTCCAACCAGCAGGATGCGGAAAAGTAAACCTGAGAACAGCATGTCTGGGCCCTGTTAAATAGTTAATGGTCTTTCCAGCCATCATTAACATATTTGTGTGTTTTGTTCATTAGATCAGCGTGAGCATGTGTGTTTGAGTCTTCAAGGTCAATGAAACATCCAAACACAAACGCATGAGGCTCTGCTGCCACTTGTTTATTTATTTGCTCTCTGGGTTTTCCCTGCACGCTCCCGCTCAGTCAGCACATGCTAACTGCAGGCCAAGGCCAAACACCCACAGGGAGCAACTCCGTCCTCGGCACCACCAAGCAGCCTCTTCTTATCCGCCGCCCACTTAACCCTCACCACACACACAAATACGCTTCCTGCCACAAAAACACGGAGAATATGCTGAGACCAGACCAACATACAGTGGCCCTGAAAAGCAAAACACAATGCTAAATCGACAAACACAACAATAAATCGCAAAACGCCACAAATTAAAAGTACAGCTTAATTCAGACATGAAAAAAACAATTCTTTAGATGAAAAGCAAAAACAAGTAAAAAACTAATAACAAATCCAATGGAAAAACATCTATCAAAAGACAAAATGACAAATCAGTCAACACACATTAAATAAAAAAATTAAATCAAACAAAAATATATAGCAAAACATATCACATGCTGCAATAACTAAACAAAAACAAAAAAAAAGACGACATATACAAAACAGGACATCATATTAAATGACACAACAACAAAGCACAAAGCACAAAAAAGAACCACCAAAAAAAACATTAAGCATTGAATAAAAAAGTAAAAAACACAACTCAGCTGATTTAACTCACAACAAATCACTAACATAGTGACATATTAAATAAAACAAAATGATCAAACAAGAAAACCAATCCCAAAATTAAATATATATATACATATATATATATATATATATATATATCCATCCATCCATCCATCTTCTTCCGCTTATCCGTAGTCGGGTCGCGGGGGCAGCAGCCTGAGCAGGGAAGCCCAGACTTCCCTCTCCCCAGCTACTTCGTCCAGCTCCTCCCGGGGGATCCCGAGACGTTCCCAGGCCAGCTGAGAGACATAGTCCCTCCAGCGTGTCCTGGGTCTTCCCCGGGGCCGCCTACCGGTGGGACGTGCCCGGAACACCTCACCAGGGAGGCGTCCAGGAGGCATCCTAACCAGATGCCCGAGCCACTTCATCTGGCTCCTCTCAACGCGGAGGAGCAGCGGCTCTACTCCGAGCCCCTCCCGGATGACCGAGCTTCTGACCCTGTCTCTAAGGGAGAGTCCGGACACCCTGCGAAGGAAACTCATTTCGGCCGCTTGTACTCGGGATCGTGTTTTTTCGGTCACGACCCAAAGCTCGTGACCATATGTGAGGATAGGAGTGAAGATCGAGTGGTAAATCGAGAGCTTTGCCTTGCGGCTCAGTTCCCTTTTTATCACGACGGACCGGTGTAGAGTCCGCATCACTGCCGACGCCGCACCGATCCGCCTGTCGATCTCCCGGTCCATCCTTCCTCCGCTCGTGAACAAGACCCCGAGATACTTGAACTCCTCCACTTGGGGTAGAATCTCATCCCCGACCCGGAGAGGGCACTCCACCCTCCCCCGGGTGAGGACCATGGACTCGGATTTGGAGGTGCTGATTCTCATCCCAGCCGCTTCACACTCAGCTGCGAACCGATCCAGTGAGAGCTGTAGGTCTCGGTCTGACGAAGCCAACAGGACCACATCATCTGCAAAAAGCAGCGACCTGATCCTGAGGTCACCGAACCGGAACCCCTCAACACCCTGGCTGCGCCTAGAAATTCTGTCCATAAAAGTAATGAACAGAATCGGTGACAAAGGGCAGCCCTGGCGGAGTCCAACCCTCACTGGAAACGGTTCTGATGTACTGCCGGAAATGCGGACCAGGCTCTGGCACCGGTCATACAGAGAACAAACAGCCCGTATCAGGGTGTCTGCTACCCCATACTCCCGGAGCACCCCCCACAGAATCCCACGAGGAACACGGTCGAAAGCCTTCTCCAGGTCCACAAAACACATGTAGACTGGTTGGGCAAACTCCCATGCACCCTCGAGGACCCTGTGGAGGGTATAGAGCTGGTCAATAGTTCCACGGCCAGGACGAAAACCACATTGCTCCTCCTGAATCCGAGGTTCGACAATCCGGCGGACCCTCCTCTCCAGTACCCCTGAATAGACCTTCCCAGGGAGGCTGAGGAGTGTGATCCCCCTGTAGTTGGAGCACACCCTCCGGTCCCCTTTCTTGAAAAGGGGAACCACCACCCCAGTCTGCCAATCCAGTGGTACTGCCCCCGATATCCACGCGATGTTGCAGAGTCGTGTCAGCCATGACAGCCCTACAACATCCAGAGCCTTGAGAAACTCCGGGCGGATCTCGTCCACCCCCGGAGCCCTGCCACCGAGGAGCTTTTTGACCACCTCGGCGACCTCAGCTCCTGAGATAGCAGAGTCTACCACAGAGTCCCCCAGGTCTACTTCCGCACTGGAAGACGTGCTGGTAGGATTGAGGAGGTCTTCGAAGTATTCTTTCCACCGATCCAGGACGTCCCGAGTCGAGGTCAACAGCGCGCCATCCCCACCATAGACGGTGTTGACAGCACACTGCTTCCCCCTCCTGAGACGCCGGATGGTGGTCCAGAATCTCTTCGAAGCCGTCCGGAAGTCGTTCTCCATGGCCTCACCGAACTCCTCCCATGCCCGGGTTTTTGCCTTGGCAACCACCGAAGCTGCATTCCGCTTGGCCTGCCGGTACCTGTCAGCTGCCTCCGGAGTCCCACTGGCCAAAAAGGCTCGATAGGACTCCTTCTTCAGCTTGACGGCATCCCTCACCGCCGGTGTCCACCAGCGGGTTCGGGTGTTGCCGCCACGACAGGCACCGACGACCTTACGGCCACAGCTCCGATCAGCCGCCTCAACAATAGAGGCCCGGAACAAGGCCCACTCGGACTCAATGTCCCCTGCCTCCCCCGCCACATGGTCGAACTTCGCCCGGAGGTGGGAGTTGAAACTCTTTCTGGTGGGAGACTCTGCCAACCGTTCCCAGCAGACCCGCACAACACGCTTGGGCCTGCCAGGTCTGACGGGCATCCTCCCCCACCATCGGAGCCAACTCACCACCAGGTGGTGATCAGTTGACAGCTCCGCCCCTCTCTTCACCCGAGTGTCCAAAACATGCGGCCGCAAGTCCGATGATACGACTACAAAGTCGATCATCGAACTGCGGCCTAGGGTGTCCTGGTGCCAAGTGCACATATGGACACCCTTATGTTTGAACATGGTGTTTGTTATGGACAGTCTGTGACGAGCACAGAAGTCCAGTAACAAAGCACCACTCGGGTTCAGATCGGGGGGGCCGTTCCTCCCAATCACGCCCCTCCAGGTCGCACTGTCGTTGCCGATGTGAGCGTTGAAGTCCCCCAGAAGAACGAGGGAGTCCCCAGAAGGGGCACTCTCCAGCACCCCCTCTAGGGAGTCTAAAAAAGGTGGATACTCTGGACTGCCGTTTGGTGCATAAGCACAAACGACAGTCAGGTTCCGTCCCCCCACCCGAAGGCGGAGGGAGGCTACCCTCTCGCTTACTGGGGTGAACCCCAACGTACAGGCGCTGAGCCTGGGAGCAATAAGTACTGCTACCCCTGCCCGGCGCCTCTCGCCATCGGCAACTCCAGAGTGGAAGAGAGTCCAGCCCCTCTCAAGAGGACTGGTTCCAGAGCCCAAGCTATGTGTCGAGGTGAGTCCGACTATATCTAGTCGGAACCGCTCGACCTCGCACACCAGCTCAGGCTCCTTCCCCACCAGAGAAGTGACGTTCCACGTCCCTAGAGCTAGCTTCTGCAGCCGGGGATCGGACCGCCAGGGTCCCCACCTTCGGCTGCCACCCAGCTCACATTGCACCCGACCACCTTGGCCCCTTCCACGGGTGGTGAGCCTATGGGAGGGGGGTCCCACGTTGCCTTTTCGGGCTGTGCCCGGCCGGGCCCCATGGGCGCAGGCCCGGCCACCAGACGCTCGCCATCGAGCCCCATCCCCAGGTCTGGCTCCAGGGTGGGGCCCCGGTAACCCGCGTCCGGGCAAGGGAAACTGGGATCCAATGAAATTATTCTCCATAATGGTCTTCGAGCCACGCTTTGTCTGACCCCTCCCCCAGAACCTGTTTGCCTTGGGTGACCCTACCAGGGGCATAAAGCCCCCGACAACATAGCTCCTGGGGTCATTGGGGTACGCAAACCCCTCCACCGCGGTAAGGTGGTGGCTCCAGGAGGACTATTAATATATATATATATATATATATATTCAATACAAATACAAATCACTAAACACAACAACAAATGAATCTTAAAGATACAACAGCAAATCAAGAAACATATAAAAGAAAGTAAAAAAGGACAAGAAAACAAAAGAAATTGAAAAGCAAAGATAAACCACAAAACACAACAACAAATGAAGAAAGAAACAGAAAGGACGTGTTAATTTTTTTGTAAATTTTGATTTGTTCTGTTCTGTGATTTGTTGTGTTTTTATGTGTGGTCATTTCATATTATTTGTCTTTTTCATTGCTTTCATGTCATTTTTGTGACTTTTCTGCGTTTTTTCATTTGCTATTTTTTTTTAAATCTGTTCCTGTTTCTTATTTGTCCCCCCAGTGTTATTTCCTTGGATTTATCCTGTTTCACTTTAATTGGTTGTTATATTTTGAGACTTAATTTTTCTAATTTTGAAAATACGTTGTTTTTTTTTTTAAATTTGTCAGTGTTTTGTGGTTTGTCTTTGTGTATCTAATTTGTTTGGACTGTGATTCATTAATCTTTTTCTTGATTTGTTATTTTTTTTGGATTTCTTGTATTTTGAGATTTTTATAAATAGTCTGTGATTTTTCAGAATTCATTGTTGTGAGCTGTATATGTTGTTTTGTTTTTGAATTGTCTTATGTTTTGTAATCAAACCTCTTTCCCTAACTGTTCTGTTTAGTGATTTTGTTTTTGACTTCTTTGTGTTTTGCACTTCGGGGTCTCCATACCTGCTTGTAAGGAAAAGTTGATAAATGTTGAGAAGTAGAGGAAAAATGGTCAGTGTCCAAGCCAAGGAGGACAGAGGCAATGCTGGCAACACACCAACAAACACACACACACACACACACGAGCACACAGCCTCAGGTCTGAGGCAGAGCGGGGTGTCAGAGCCCGTTAGAGGCCTTTGGCTGGACGCAGCTCCAGAACAAGCTGGACAAAAGCGTTGCCTGTCTCCCCTCATTAAGTGATTTAAGATCCCGTGTTCCCTCGACTCCTTTCATCGCCGTCCAAAGTGAACACGCTCAAAAAGCCCAACAAGACTGCCAGGACCTGCTGACATGAATGGGGTGAAGAGGGGCAGGAAAGCCAAGTTCATGGCGGAGGGACCGGGGGTCTAAAGCTGAGCTACGCTAGCCATGCCTATTAGCCCTGCACGCAGATGGAGGGGGAGATTGAATGAACCGGGGTGAGAGCATTGCCCGATCCTCGGCTGGGAAACAGCAGCCACTTAATCCATTAATAGTCCTTCCTCAGCAGACACAGAAGAAGCAACGTTTTCCCATGAAGCTTCGGTTTAGCAGAAATGTGCCATTTCCACATTCCTGGCTAACAAGGCTGCGTTATCGGGGGAGGCGGGAGACGACAGAAAGATGGAGGTAATGGATGGAACATTGGAGCTGCATCCAAAATCAACCTCATGAGAGCGCTGCTTTGGCCTAGTCGTGTCATAATAATGAGTGATTAAAGAAAGCGATCGTATGACACATGGTTACCGGGATATGCAATGAAAACCCCACCACAGCCTGTGGCCAGGTTCTGGATATGTCAGCAGGACAGAAAAGGAACAAAAGTTTGAGCAGCTGCATCAAAACCATGAACTTTTGTGTGGAGAGTATTCGTACCTTTAAACAACAAATTAAGGGCTGAAGAGCATAGTTGCCAGGTCTGCTAGTTATAGGCAACTTTGGGTTTCTTTTTCTGAAAGTTGCTTGTAAATTTTGGCAGTTGCAGGTTGCGTTTTTTTGGGGGGGCTTGTTGTGCCCCCAAACCAAGGAAGGATCTGATGCTCACTCTACTACCAATATAAACTCAATTCAGAAGTTACACAAACTATCTTGCCCCACTCCAAACACAAATGTGAATTTGACTGTAAAAAGAGGGGCAACAATGATGTTTCCGCCAAAAAGATATCATTACAGCCAGGATTAAATTTATTTCTAATGTAGCTATTACTGTTGTCACCATAATAAAGCTGTAGAGGATCAACATAAACCTAGATAAAAGCCTGACTATGTCTGTCCGGTTACAAAAGTAACAAAAGTCAAGGTTAGACAGACTGTTTAGTGATAACAGAGTTAAAATAACAGTAGCTCCTCCCTTCACTGCTGTGTAAAGAAAAGGAGGTTCCACCTCCAAACAAAAGGATATTGAATAAGTATATTAAGAGCCAAATAAGAAAAAATGTCACTGTGAAATTTAAATGCAATGTAGATGAAAATCAAAGCAAGCTTTAGGTAGATTCCTCTTTAAAAAGTAATACATCACATTAGAAAAACAAAATAGCTGGAGGTTGCTTGAGCCATTATGCTGTTTGGGGCCATTTTGCAGGAAATTGTATCTCTATTCGACAAAACTGAATGGACTCTAATAAATTTTGCTGCAACTGCAAAATGATGCACATGTGTGTGTCTGTCTTTGCGCTTAAGTAAAAAACGTGTCATGTTGTGCTCTATTGCTATTCCAAAGCCAAACTGCACTACAAACCGACCCAAATATTATATCCTTCCAGAATTAATTCAAACATCATTAAGCTTAATGATGATACAGCTTTGTTGCAATGCTTTTTTAATGCACTGAATGCAATAACTGCACTGTGATAATGGTGTGATAAGGTTAAACTGATGCACTCAGCACAGCTCCAGTTAACACCTGAGAGCCTGTAAGATCTTCTGGGTCATTATGTCACTTGTTAGTGTTAACAGGATGAAGCTTTAAGAGCACTTTCTCAGATCCTCCACAGAGTCTGATCTCCACTCAAAAAGAAACTTGTTTGAAGTCGGTCAACTCTCTGAAACAAGCCGAGGAGATCCCCTGAGCTGATGGTGAGACACCTGTAATTCAAGAGCTGCATCAGAAGGGCTAAATCTTTTGCATATCTGCTAAAAGAAGGAGCGTAATTGGAGAGAGAACGTGGCCTCATGTAGACAGAAGGCACAGAATGCAGAAAATGCTCTATTTTGATTTAGATGCAGCCAAGGTCCAATTAGTGTGGTATACGATGTGGGATCCAAACATTTGTTTACAACTGGCTGCGTTTCTGCTCACTCTCTCTCTCTCCCCAGGACGGGGGATCCCTGGTCGGGTTCCACGGCGGCTCCACAACAGAGTGGGTGTGGCTACACCGCACAAACCTTGGGGCCTTTTGACATTACACTGCGTAACCATGAGGTCAGAGGAAGGCTCTTTCTTCCGAGGCACAAAGGAGTGATTTTTCACTCGCCCCGTGAGAACAGCAGCGAATAATGAACCCTAGGGCCCCTGGTATCACGTTCGGTTTCACACGCGTCAACTCCATTCTGGAGCGGAACAAAGGGGGCAGTAGGAGAAACATTTGTGGGGAGGGATCAGTGTGCCCGGGGCATGGCGTGCTGGGTGAGTCTGAAGCATTTTAAAGGTATTTAATGGCCATGATATTCATGAGATTAGAAGGGAATTGTTTCTGTTAGACATGCAGGGAAACAGGAATAATGACGGCTACTCAACAGACATGCAAATAAATCTAAGGGCTTTGTTTAACTCCACTCTGACTGTGCCAATATATGGTGAAAAATGTCAAATCTGCACAAGCCATTACCACTGTCTGCACGTTTTTCTAGCAAATCTATCTGTCCTAAATGTAACTTTATGCTGACAGGGAAGTGATAAAATAACTGAATGGACAAAGTCTTAAAACATTCTCAGGTTAATCCATCCATCCGTCCATCCATCCAGCCTCTAAACGAATCATCTAAAGATGTTAGAGAACAAGATGTACTGTTAACAAAAGGAATCCTAAGACTGGAATTATCGGCTTGTGGGCTGCGTACACTTTTTATTAAAACAACAGCCAGGCTTTCACTGTGACAAATTGGGTTACCTGACTTCACCTCAGTCCTGACATTTTGATTCCATGCAGCCAAATAAGAGTCTGCTGTTGCAACAACATACAGTAAGATGAGGTAAGAATTCAATATCCTTGGGATCTTTTAAGTTTTGACAGCCCATCATCTTCAATATTCATTGGAAATTTCCTTCAACAGTGGTAACAAAGACAAATGTTGCTAAGAGATGAACAAAGAGATCACAAACAAATTCTTAAAGCTGAGCTGGGAAAAACATTAATCAGGACATGAGGCATTTCAAAATGGAAATCAAACAGGACGAATATCGAATGAATGCCTCTTAATGGCCTACAAATGCAAATAAGTCATTAAGCATGAATGTCCAGTATTTTTGCATACAGTAGTTATTTTGATTCCTAAAATCAGAGTGATGTAGGACAAGGAACAAGGACATTCAGGGCACATTAGGTCAGGAAATCAGATGGTCCTGGATGTTCCTCGATTGTTTTAAAGATATAGGAGATCAAGCCTTCTCAGTTGCAGCTCCCACTCTGTGGAGCACATTACCTTTCACTGTGCAGACTGCAAATAGCCTCGCCACTTTTAAAACACAGCTTAAGACGCACTTGTTCACTTTGGCCACTGGCAGAGTATAGTCGCTTTTATTGTGTTTTTATTGGTTTTATTGGTTTTTAAATGCATTTATACTGTATTGTTTTGTTTTTCTTTTTGAAGGTTTTTATTGCTTTTATTGTTTTAATTGTCTCTGCCTACTCTACCGTAAAGCACTTTGGTAGGCCACTGGCTGTTTTAAATGTGCTGTATAAATAAAGCTGACATTGACATTGACATTGTATTTTTCGTCCATGAGAGCAGTATCCCATAGGTGGTGACTAGGAAGGTGACTGACCAACTACTTTGTCCGTCACATTCATTATGTGCCAGTCAGAGGCTTGCTGTCGCTTCTCACTTTTTACACAACTAACCCATACTTGCAGCTACCTTGTCATTCTCCTAAAAGATTGATGATAAGTCATTTTCTAACAGGAAGCAATCGTTGCAGTCTCAAGCTCTGCAAGATGGACCTGCTGATCAGATGAAAGACATGAAATTTGGCAAACCCTTGTCTAGCCTTTCTTGATTTGGCAGCCATTCTAATAACCATCTCCTCTCTTTTTTGTATTGGCAACTCCTCTTTGTTGTTCTCTGAGTGTTCAAAAACTAGTCTTATCCCATAACTTCTATTAAACCAGGCTATGCACACGCCCATTTTTGAGGACACTGCCCCCTTCAGTTGGGGAATATCTGTTTGTGGCGAGGGGAGAGCCACAAAAAGAGTAATAAAAACGTTTAAAAAAAAAAAAGTAATAATGTCACTGCAGTTTGTTTCTGTGCAGAAATCAGAGTACGACCAAACCACAAGACCAAATAGAGATTAAAGGCATCCGTATTTTGCCTTTAAATCTGGTTCATATTTTCGGTTTTGATGAGTGCTGGAGTATGGTTACAATGAAAACACCTCTTAGTTTTCACATGCGTTGTGCTCCCCATCTGATCTGAGATGCCCTGTTAGTGCTCCTGTCCCTTTAAGACTCCCTCCACATTTGGTCCCAGTCTGCTCTAATTGGTTGACAGGTCTACTCTGTGGTGATTGGTCGTCTACTTACTCTATCAAGCAGTGGAAGCATAAAAAGCACACAAAGGGGCATCTAGAACTAAAAAAGTATAATGTGGGCTTTTTAATACCACTTTGTTTAGTACTGTAAGTTCATGAAACAGAAAAGTATGCAGACAGCTTCTGGGTTCCTTTCAAACGCTGACCCCAGTAACACCTAAAATACCCTGGACGTTTCTTGAATGTACCTGTGTGAGCCGCACCTGTGGACCAACAGCAGGGGTTTTCATTCAGATCTAACTCTGAAATCTCACAGCTGCTCACTTTTATTTTGTTTCATAGCTACGTCTCCATAGACTGACAAGCAACCAGCAGAGACGCCCCATGCTGTACAAACACATCAGGAAACATTCTAGATAGGTTAGTCAGATAATTTCAGAAGGTTGCAGGTTTGAGCCCAGCTCTGGCTGCCACATGGTAATGTGTCCTTGGGCAAGACAAACCCAAAGTTGCTTCCACTGCTGCGTCAGTGGCGAGTAAATGGGCACGTAAGGGCATGAACGTGCTGGTTGATATTGATCGAGGATCTACATAGAAACTCCGACCATCAGTGAGTGAATGCAGGAGTGAATGGGTGTGAATGGGTAGATGTGACCTGCAGTGTAAAACTGCTTTGAGTAGTCAAAGACTATATAAGGATAAATAACCATTCAACTACATGTGAAAAGGGCTCTTTATGGCATCTGAAGACTAGTGAGACATACTTTTGGCAACACTGATGACTGAGTGGTTAGCCAGCCTGCCCTTTGTGCTGAGTTACAGGGTCAAGGTCAAATCCAGTCTAATCCTTTGACCTTTGGAGTATGTCTTCCCATCTACTTTTGACTCTAAAATACCACAATTTCTCATATATAATACACCCTCATTTATAACACGCAGCCCGTTTTTAATGCTTTTCCAGGAAAAATGCTGTATTTAAATATAGCACGCACCCACATTTGCCCAAACCTTACACTCTCAGACAACTCAAAAACTTTTATTCAAAGTTTTAATCAATGAAATTTCAGTATTTTCACAACAGATACACGATTTTCTCTCTCAACCAGTTGCGGAAACGCCTTTTGCTTCAAACATGCAAAGTTACTCGATTTCTGCCAGAGCATGTTCAGTTGTAGTGTACCGGCCAATCAGAGAGCAGCTATCAACATGCCGATGTCTTTGACCAATCACAGCGCAGCTATTTTGGTCCTCTTGCTCACAAGATTGCAGCGCCCTGTGTTTGCATGTGAGTGGTAACATATTGTTGAGAATTACACGATCATAACACAAAGGTAAACTAATTAAGACCCTAAATACTGGATTAGAACAGTTTAACAGTCAGTTTAATAAGAATAACAAAAGTTTGGCGGTAATGTTTCACAGAGAGAGAATATTTTGGCTTTTTGTATCAGACGTGTTTTAATCGCGATGTCAGTGAGACAAAATATTTCACATATTTTGCTCGTGCTTGTGTATGACACATCCCCGAAAATAAGACCTTATTTAAGAGCAAAAAAATGTGCATTATATACGAGAAATACACTAGTAAAAAAAAAGTACACATTGTTTTTCCAAAAAAGGGCAGCTAAAACAAAAGCAGATAAGTTTGGAATTTTCTTCAAGCCAATTTGTGGTGTTGGCAGTGTGCAAGTGTGTTGGCTTGATGGCAGTTTTTAGACCTGAATGTGATGGAAAAGTGTCGAGGTTGAATTGTATTTAGTAAGTAAAATTCTTTTTCTGTTTTATTAAAATCTATTATGGTTTTTAGAGGAAATTTACTAAGATTCTTTTGAAATATAAATAGATCTTTTTGCACTTTTACACTCTCTTTTCAGGGCAGTCTGACACTTTAAGCTCATGAAACTATGTTTTCTCAGACTTTTCCAAATCATTCCTTTTGCTGTTAATTTTTGAACCTTCACCCCTGAGACATTTTTAGTTAAAAGAGAGTTCAGACTTCTCACCTACTCAGAATTCATCAAACTGAAAGTGAAAAAATAGATCAATCCTATCTGGAACATGTTTTACTAGTGATGCAGAAATGTATTGCTCAACTGAGACTAAAACCTGCGTCTTTCCTCAGACGCTCTGTAAGCAGCACCCGTCCGCTCTGTGTCATCTGCTCCGTTAAACTATGAGGCTTTTGGGAAAGGCCAGACGGATTAGACTGCAGCTACTCCGACATGAAAAGCTGCTCTCAATTCAAAAGCTCTCATGGCTGATTAATCACAAATTATGATCAAACAGCTGACTTACAGGATAAACATATGACACCCCGCTCTCACAAGTCTGTGTCTGCAGCCGTGTGTGAGTGTGTGTGCGAGTGCACGCATGCATGGCCTCTGAGTGTGTGTGAGAGGCTGTATGTGTGTGATCACAGTGTCTCCCCAAAGTCTGCAGACTCATTTTCCACAGTAGATTAAATGTGTGTCTGCGCCCACAGAACACACCGCCAAATTAAAGTCACCAATGTGCTGACATTCTCCTGAGCGGGATCACCAGCAGGAGAATTAACAAGGAAATTGGTCCTAGCTCACAAAACAAGGAAAAAAGACAGACTTGGAAAAAATGTGTTGTTTTGAGGTTGACTGAACACCGTAATCCATAAAAAAACTGCTAAAAAGTGTCTATGCGGAAGTGTGATGATTTTTAGTGCATATTGCTCAACCCAAAAATAACGTCACTCCACCTTTAGGATGAACGCAATGTACAAACTCCAGTAAATGAGCATCAAAACCAAAAACCAGCACTGAATGCATGTGACCTCTGATCCCTCAGGTGGCACTGAATAAAAAACGTACATCATTCTGTAAAGGATTTAACCACGTGGGCTAGGGGCACTTCAGAAAAACATTATCAGTTCACACAATTTGTCGCTACATCTACAAGGTAAAGCTCAACCATGAAAAGCTAAAGCCATATATCAGCAACACCCAGAACAACACCCATGGCATGGGTAACTTGCACATCTACGAGAGCATCATTAATGCTAAGAGGTACCGTAATTTCTCGTACATAACATGCAAAACATGCAAAATATGTAAAATATTTTGTCTCACCAACATCGCGGTAACAACACATCTGATACAAAAAGCCGAAATATTCTCTCTCTGTGAAACATTACTGCCAAACTTTTGTAATTCTTATTAAACTGACTGGTAAACTGTTCTTTGGGTCTTAATTAGTTTACCTTTGTGTAATGATCATGTAATTCTCAAGCCTTACGGTACCACTCACATGCAAACACAGGGTGCTGCAATCTTGTGAGCAAGGGGACCAAAATACCTGCGCTGTGATTGGTCGAAGACATCAGCATGTTGATAGCTGCTCTCTGATTGGCCGGTACACTACAACTGCGCATTCTCGGGCAGAAATCGAGTAAGTGCGCATGCATGAAGCACAAGGTATTTCCACATCTGGTAGAGAGAAAATTGTGTATTGTGAAAATACTGAAATTTCGTTGATTAAAACTCTGAATAAAAGTCACTTTTGAGTTGTCTGAGAGTAAGGTTTGGGCAAAATGTGGGTGTGTGTTATATTTGAATACAGCGTTTTTCCTGGAAAAAAGCATTAAAAATGGGGTGCGTGTTATAACTGAGGGTGTATTATATATGAGAAATTACAGTATATACGGGTTTTAGCTACATACACTGCCATCCAAGGGATTATTTCAGCGAGACAATGAAGATACACTGTGCGTATGTTTCAACAGCGTGGCTTCTTAGTGAAAGAGTGCAGGGACTATAGTCTGGCCTGCCTACAGTCCAGATCTGACGCCCTTTGGAAAAGTGTGGCACATTATGAAGTACAAAACAAGACAACTGAGTCTCTGGACTTTTGAGCAGCTGAAGTCATATATCAAACAAAAATGTGAAAGAATAACACCAACAAAGCTTCATCAGTCAGTGTCCTCAGTTCACAAACACTTACTGCTTAAAGGAAAGGTGATGTAACAGTGGTAAACACGCCCCTGTCCCAGCTGTTTTTGGATGTTTTGCAGGCATCAGTGAATATTTGCAAAAAAACAGTTCGGTAAATCAGTTTGAACATTGAATATCTCGTCTTTGTTGTGTATTCATTAAATAGAGGTTACGCAAATTGTTGTATTTTTGTTTTATACAATTTCCCAACTTGATTGGAAGTGAGGCTTGTATACACGCCCCTGTGCATGAACAACAAAAGCCTGTCGCTATAAAAAAGCTTGACATAATGTAATTACAAATCATATAAAAGTTATGTCTGACTGATACAAGCAACATAAATTGAAGTCCTAGAAACTGGACAATTTCTTGTTTAAATGATCAAATATTGCAGAAAAACCTCCCAATTCTGTTTCCTTAAAGTAACTGAATATATTCATACCCATCATTTTTATCATGGGTGGTACCCAAAAGCACAGCCATTTCTTGACCTTCAGTCACACTTTTAACCAAAAAGAGAAGAAGAAATACAAAAGTAATGTTTGGAAAACTGTATGAAACTTGTAAGAAGCACTTTTACAAATGCTGCCAACATGTTGTCCCCCTGCAGCTTTTGAAGGTCAAAACTGATGAAGAAAAACAACACTGTGCGTCTGGGACTTGTAATTTTGTTGCCATGGTATCAGAAAGGAATTAATATATGATACATAACACCTGTCCTCCTAGCCTATAAAATAATTAAACAAATAATGGGATAATTTGCTTTTTAAAGTGTTATACTCTACTGAAGAATCTTAAAAGCTTAAAAGTGAGCTCAGTTTTTTTCTGAGGAGTAAAATGAAGCATTGGAGAAGCTTTAAAGGACCTTATGAGACATCAGAGCAGCAGGATGAAGAACATCTGCACATGTAAAATAAATCATTCATGATAATATGAAAGACGTACATCTTCAGAGCAGAATAACACAAAACAGAGGGAACATTTAGAGAATCAAGTGTGGTCATTTAATCAAATTGCAGATCTTCTTCTTAATAAGTTTTAATTTTGTACGCATATATATATTTCAAATATGGTTTGTTTGCTTGTTTTCTAAAACAATGCAAATTTGTTTATTGCAGAGGACCTGCAGAATATTTTCATCAGATTATTTAGACTTAAAATTTTGTCAAAGCTGAACCTTTGCTGATTAAAGTTTTAAACTCTTTAAGTTGTTAAAACTTGGAAAATCCTGACTGTAAAAAATATGAGTTAAAATGCCCCTAAAGGCGGATACATTATTTTGCACGTAGAATCATTATAATACATACATGTGAAGGAATAACACAGCAAAATAAATCATAAAAATAATAAAATAATGAAATTTAATTTTAAGACAGTGCTGGTTTCATTGCAAAAAAATCTGGGAATTCTTACCATACTGTTTTCATGGAAATAATCAGAAATGCAGAAAATATCCACATATAAGTGATTTAAGTACAAATATATCAATTTATTTTTATTCTGTCATTACAGAAAAAAACGCAAACCCACAAGGCAAAAGATGCTATATTTGTTCTGCACAGATTTTGAAGAATTTTAACCTGTTTACCTGAATAAGCATGCACTGCAGTACATTTTCCAATATGATCAACTAAGTAATTTATTGAATACAAATAAAAATTTAAAAACAAACAAAAATTGAAAAAAATATCAAAAATAAATTAAAAAAAACTATGCAGGCAACTCAGGCCGACTCGGTTTGTCTTTAGATCTTGTGCTTTTGAAACCTCCAAAATCAAAATCCCTCAATCCAGTAAACTTTTGGCTCAGTAAAACATTTTTTGTTAATGTAGAATTATTTTAAACATTTATATTCACTGTTTTGAGTTTAACATGCATTATAGGGATGTTGTTGTCTTGTGGCTGCAGACTGAAGTGAGAACCCAAGACAAATTTCTCAATTCATTGATATTTATATTTATTATTCAATTTAATGCACAGAGGTGAAAACTAAGAAGATAAGTTGAAAAATCCTTGTTGCTAGTTTAAGGATGGTAGTTTTTGTTAGCAGGTCTATGTACTTCATCTAACTGTACGACGCAGGTACAGTTTAACCGTAAGCCTTGGCCACGCTCCTGCAGTTCATGTCAGAATTCTGAATGAGACTATAAACTTTTCATCTTCCTTAAAAGAGGAGAGTAAGAATGACTGGGAGACATAATTAGTGAGCAAAGAAGCATGAAAGTGAGGCACACATGGGGCGATCTTTAACCCCTCACATTTACACCGCGCGTGTGTGTGTGTGTGTGTGTGTGTGTGTGTGTGTGTGTGTGTGTGTGTGTGTCTTAAAGAACAGTCACCATACTGTTGGTGATTTATTCAGATAGTTGTTGGCATTTCAGTTTACATCCCTCAGTGAGCAGCCGCCTGCTGCAGCTTAGATCCAACATGCTGCATTAAGAGCTTCACTCCCTTCAGGCAACAACAATTTCTGGGTTATTTCTACCCTGGTGTATCTGGCACAGTTTTGGTGATCTGCACTCAGCGGGCCAATGAGAGCGCAGCTGGTGCTCTCCTCATTGGCTGTTGCGGGGTGATGGGTTAATCCTGATTGGTGATTCCTGGGGAGGGCACACCTCTATTTTAGGGGTCTATTTTTGTGGGGTTGGGTGGGGGGATATTAGCATATTTCACATTTGACTGCAGTGTGGAGGAGTTGTAACCTAATTTTAACAAATTTTGGCACCAATGATAAAAAGGTGATTTAAAAAAGGCTTCTGGTGAGTCAGCCTCCAGAGTTGAACTTGGACCCATTTCATCGAGAGATTAATTGTTGAATAAAATAATAATTGAAAAAGAAACTTCAGGACCGTGCAGGATGTTCATGCTGCTTTCAAATAATCTGACAATAACGTAAGAAATACGTGAAATGTGTGTCAAACTGGTGCAGCACCTTCACCCCACAGCTCCCACTGCATTACTGGGTTGCTGGGCAAAATTTCCAACACGCCTGCCTCCATGCAGGAGTGGCTTGCTGGATGGTAAATGTGAGTGACGTCTTAGGCGGCGTGTTTCTCTAACCCCCCTGTGTATCGCGTGTCTAGACCTCCACCAGCACTACTCCAGGAGGAAGGACCATGTGACGCAGCGGTCACAGGACTCAGACACCCACACTTACTTTAGGCCCAGAGTCTTTTTCTTCTTCTTCTTCTTCATCTACGATCAGTCTGTGCTTTCTTTTATTCCAGCCCATAATTACAGAGGCTCAGATCAGTGAAAGTGAGACGGAGTGACAGAGGTGGAACCCGGCACCGGGCGACACGCGGTGCAGGCTTCAAAGCGGGTTTGAGTGCTGCAAAATGGCAGCTAGCTTTAAAAGACTCTTTCACTTCAGTTATTGAAGAACAACGGCAGTCATGAGACTTGATATCAGATTAATGATCAAACGTATGGCTCTGACCACATGCTGGACGAACTACAGGCCAACAATAATTAACATGCATGAGCAGATACTACAGGAAGAAGTTAAACTGAGACTTTTCAACGTTTTCATGATTTTCATAAGTTCACTTCAGTTTGAAACTGCTTATTGCTACTTGATTATTAAAAAAAATATACAAATATATACTGCACATAAATATATAATTTCTCTAAAATAAAGCATTATATATATCAAATACTAAGGTTGAATTGTTTGAGCGATATAAGTTCCAAAGGACCATCTGAATACCTTAAAAATGATGTTGAATTCAATCCAATTCAGTTTAACTCAAATAGGCTGTAAAGGCATTAGAGAGGGGGGTTTACTTGATGGAAAAAATAATTTTGCACATAAATTAAGCCTGTGAAACTGAAATATGCCAAAACATACATTTGAGAGAACTTGTTGAGTCCATAAGTTTTTAAAAGTAAACCAAAAAACGTGAATTAGTAAGGCTAATATTGTATACAGTTGAGCATGTTAAATAACTTAAATGCATCAGAATAAATATGACCTTTTTTTAGTATACTCTTAATTTCGTGTTTTGAAAAAGACTACTTTGAAGAACTTTTCCACTTAAAAATAAAAGAAAAAAATCAGTCACACAATATTAAGTGTTTTCTTGTTTTGAGTATAAAACCCCCCAAAAACTTCAGACTGACTTAAACACACAAAGTTCTGTAAAAATAATGATTACATTTCTAGGCATTGTTTTAATAAATAAAAGAAAACTTTACCATTCAGTTTTTTGGTCATATTTTGCATGAATATGTTGACAAATTGGTAATTAAGTAAACTGTTAAAATTGATTGCCAATGGATCAATAAACATATTCAATATATATTTATCTTGTATATCATTGTTTTCAACAAACAGGGCAGGAGAAACTAAATCACGTCAATAAAATTTATGTTGATGTCAATTTGAAAAATAAAATAAATTTAGATTTTATATATATATCAAAAATTATATCAAACTCCTGTATGCTGCTGAAACTGCACAAATATAAACATGGTAATGTTATAATTTTCCACTTGAACAGGAACAAATTTAAAGCTTGTTTTTAAGATGAATTGTCGCATTTTATTTTCAAATGCAAGTGCAAACAGTAAAACACTTCAAACACATAATTTAAGTCAATTTAAACTGCATTTTTAATGATATTGAACATTTACTTTTTTCTTGTGTATTCCCATGAATGTTTATCGATGAATACCTGAGTTTTTCTAAAAAAAAAAAAAAAAAAAGAATAAAAACTCTTTATTGTTCCACTATCACACAAAAAAACAAAATAAGATTATTACTGAAATATTTTTATTTTTCTATTTTCATGGCAGTTTTTCATGCTGTCTTCATTTTCATAGTTGTTGATATTTAAGATTTACTTAAAAGGCCAAAGGGCACAGGGGAAAGGCCAAATTTGACCCCCCAAGCTCCCAGTTGCCCACCGGATTAAAAAATTAAAAATCTTTCTAAAATTGGGTGTCTTGGGAACTCTTTTTCTGTACTGAACAGGTATCATTTTACCCAGCCCTACTACAAACTTTCAAAAGTCCCAATTTTTGTTTAAAGTCATCTTATATTTTAAAAGATGTGTTTTGGTGCTGTTAGTGTTCCAAAAGTTCTTTTACATATTTGCAAAGCACTTTTTATCCTTTGTGCATGAATATAGCTCCATCACTAAAGTGCCTCATATTACCAGATATTTAGAAATAAATTAAATGAATGAATGTTTGAAGTATTGGTGAAGTTTAGTTCTTTCTAAAACTTATAAATGAACTCACACTGAAGCACATTTACCCCCTTGAGCCTCACTCTGTGGTTTAAAGAGTAAAATCCCACTTATGAAGAACAAAAAAAGTAATAATTGAACTTTAAGTGACCAAGCTTTTGCTACTTACAAAAGTCCACTAAAAGTTAATAGTCACCTCCATGCAGAGACAGAAATATGAGCAGCAAGCCATAAAGACTTCTGATGGAAACTTTAGCAGCCGGCACACTCAGGAAACAAATAAAACATCTTTATGAGGCTGATTTTATGATGTTAATAGGCACAGTCCCGGTCCAGTGGCCTCTAAGTGCTCTGCTGGACGGGTCTGCGTTTCAGACTGCCGCTCCTGTCTGCTCCGCCACGCACAGGACGACCGCACCACTGACTGTCTGCACTAAAGCCCCACGACTGCTGCTGCTGCTGCTGCTGGGTAATTAAAAGAACACTTCCACAAATTACAATAAATTTCCATTAGCCAGCTCTAATGCACATTTTACATATTAAAGCTCTGAATATGGAACTAATTGATACACAACAAACACTCAGAGCTGGTGCCGTCTGGACGGGGACTTGTTTGAAGGTGAGGGCGTTACGCAGCAAATATCACAACTTTCTCAGATTTGACTCAGAACAGTACAGGGTGAAAAAAATCTGCCCTCTGTATCACACTGCATCATTTTCAGGCTGAAATTTTAGGATTTTATTTAACTTTTAATTTGTTTTTTTAAGGGTTTTATTCTGACCTTTTCTGACATTCACTGATTCTGTCTTCAACACCTGGAACACTTTCTACTTGTTAGGGCCATTTTCAAGCTTTAGTACAAGTTTAACAAAAAATAATGTGTTTATTAAGATTAATTATAAAGTCTTGGTATTATTTTCAATCATGCACTGTTCTTACATGTTGAGTTTGTTTAAGTTTGGATTATAGTTATTATTTATATTTGTTTTCCTTTATTCATTTTGTGTGTTTTATTGAAATACTTGAAATATAATTATTCAATTTGTTTTCCAAAGAAAATGTGTTGTACATTTTAATTTTACTGCCACTTGAGATTATTTTGATTTTTTTTTTATTTGTCATATCATAAATCCCTACATCATGTCTTCATTAATGAGGATTTTTATCTTAAATTATGTTTATCTATTTTTTCAAACATCCATTCAGACTTCATTATGAAAATATGCACGTTTTTGCTGGATTTGTGATTTTTCTAGCATAATTTGTTTCTTTTTGCATTGAACCAGTGTTAACTACTATTCAAATTATCTTGTTCAAGTTAAAGTCCTTTTTATACAACATAACTGTTGATTATATTTAATTATTTCCTATAAAGGATGTAGTTGAACAAACCTCAGAAGAGTTCATCTTTTTAAATTCCAGCTGCTGCTAAAGAAAACTTTCTGCATGATGGGCTGAATAACATAATTCAGTTTCTTGTGATTAAAATACTTTTTCGGTTTAACCTTTTGGTTGTCTTTCAAACGACCTTTGCAGTCATGATGGTCAGCAGGTCGATTAGAACACACAACTGTTTTAAAGCATGAAGGATCATCACAGTTTGTCTTTCATCTTTTCAACACTCCCATACAAGTTTTATAGTTATGTTTTTTTTTTTTTTGGGTCCTGATTTTTATTAGATTATTTCTGATTTTTAAGTTTAAAAAAAGTTTAAAATTGTGTTTGTTTTTCTATGTTTTCATCAAAAGTGTGACACTCAATGATAAATGAGCATAAACTGGTGTATGTTTTTGTATGACAGCAGTTAGAAAAAGAATAGTCACACTTGTTGTCCTTGTGGATAAAATTGACCCCATCTGATTTGCATTCTTTATAAAGTACATAAATAATTAAGCACACAGTTTTGTTTAGGAAATATTTAATCGACTACATTCCCAAGCATTGGCAAAAATTCTTTTTTTTTTTTTTTTTTTTTTTAAATTTATGGTAAATTTGCATCATGTACAGAAATGAGGCCCTTTTCTGGGGTAAAATTTAGCTGCTGTTTCAGATTATTTTTAAGCAATGATGGTCAAAGGAACATTTTGTCATGCCAAACTTTTTTACTTGCAGCAAATCGTCACACTCCTCATGGGTCATATTGACCCGTTCTGTTTTATTTTATTAAATATGAGAAATATCACATCTCCAACTCTCCACTTGATTTAACCCACCTATTTCCAACTCATGACGTTTTTTACCTGTTTCTAGAGTTACTGATAAATTGCCTTCATTTAAATTCAATCTGCTTATTTGTTGAGTTTATGCTTAACTTTTCAGTTATTTGGGATTTTTGTAAACTGAGGAATCACTAATAACATTTTGACGTCTGAAGGTTAATCTGACTGATCCGATCACGTTAACAAACAAAATTTCCCCAAACTAGGCGTAACACAACTTCATTTACCAAAATAATAAATAAATTAATAAAATAAAGAAATGTTTTACATTTAAGATCATTTGTTAGATGCTGTAAACAAATATTTTAAGAATAGATGCAGTTCATTTAAATGAAAGTGGTCAGAGGTGCTTTTGTTTTTGCGTGGTAAATGTGCTTGTGTGTTGTTCAACAAATTTACTGCAGAAGAAGTTCAGAAAAATCATAACGGATGAGTTTTTAGTATCTGCAGGAGTGAAGTTTGTGTGTAATTTTGTTTGCGTGCGTTTATTGTGTGTTGTTGTTTTTCTCTTGTCCACAGCTCTGAGATGTCTGGAAATGTCTGCATATCCATCAAGGCTTTCAAAAAAAGATACTTCGATGTTTTTTCGATGCCACATTTCTGAAACAATAACATTTCATTAAATTTTACCTTCTGTAGTCACAAAAATAATAATACTCCAAACAGATCCAGGGTCAGATTTTTTTTTTATCTATGACTGCACCAATGAACGGCAGGGGGAGGAGGTCACCTGATCCTCTTCCTGACTGGGTTCAGAGGTCAGAGCAAGCTTGTGTTTTTGGTAACGTCTTAGGAGGCAAATGCAACGGACTCAGAGGCAGCTAAAACACAGGGAACGATGACCTGGCTAAACACCTGACGGACAGACAGACAGAGACTGTTACTCAGGCATGAAACCGATAATGTGTTTATAAAAGTGAATTATTGTGCTCTTATAATAAACCCAGTGGCCATACTGATGTTTAATGTGCCCCAAATGAACTGAATACCTTTGCTCATAAATGAAACTATAATGACTTGTTTTTATTGAATCAAACCATTAAATATTTTATACACAAAAGACTTTGATCGGCCTGACACTAATAATCAGCTTTGTTGATTATTATCTGTTGAATTAAATTATAAAATACTTTAATTCTGTATCCATCAAGATATTGTGGAATTAGATCAAAAATAAAATAAAACTTAATTTATGAAGCACGTCTCATACATTAAATGAAAACATGAAGAAAATATGACTAAATCTGCCTTGGAAATATTTTCATTACACATTATTTTAAGAACTATTCGATGCAAAAAAAATGCATAAACAATTACCCCTATTTTTCCTTCCAATAATCAATACTAAGTTCATGTTGAGAAGGTGTTTGTAACATTTAGTCTATTTTAAGTGGGACTGAAATTGACTTTATTTTTAGAGCAGGTAGGATAAAATGTTTGAAGCTGTAAATCTGTTTTGTTTTTTCATGATTGAATTAAGACTTTATCACAGGTTAAAGCTGAGCGGGCCGTCTGTGATAAGGACGAGATAACATGCCCTCCACTAGTGAAGAAAGTTGCAACTTTCTGAACTTTAGTTTCTGGCTCCTATTACTAAATTTCGAATAAAAACTGTTCCTTAGATTAAGAAAATCTTTGTTTTAAAATGAAAAACTCAGATGGATGTGAGCAGAGTTGGTGAAGGAGCCTGTAAATTAGTCAGTGGTGACAAATCCGAGTTAAAGCTTTTATTTTGTGTATCCCGATGAGCTGAATGATGCAGAGACAATAGCACAGCTTTAAAAAGGCTGTTTAGAGGATGATTTAACCTCCAGAGTTGTTCTTGAAACTCTTATTTTATTACTGGATTAATTATGAAACAAAGGTCCACGTTTTAGAAACTTCACACCAGACTCAGACTTTCTCTTCTGCTTCAAAAGTCCAAATGATAATGTGGTTGCAAATAATTCTAGTGACTGGAAGAAAAATATCTACATTAAATAATATTATTTGTATCTTTATTCAGCTTGTACGTTATTTTAATGTTATTTTTGACGCTGTGTAGCGACAGTCATGCATGCATCGTCATTTCTGACTGCATTGTAAATGTGACAGCAGCATATTTTAAGATATATTTGGGATTTTCCCAGCATATTTTACCCTATAAACAACTTTCCCAGTATCAGTTCCCTGTGAAAACTAGGTTTGTTGACACCTGCCTCCTCTCCTGTGCTGCCTTTGTCCCTCAGAGCTCGTCCGTCTCTTTGAAGCACATGAGGACAGGTTCAGTGTGACCTTGTCTCCTTTGTTTAGCAGACAATGACAGACTTGTTGGGTCGTTAGTTTCTCTCTGTAGGTGCTACTCTAGGAGTGATATCCACCCTGTCACTGCTGATAACGCAGCGCCGGCCTCAGGACCCTCTACAGGAAAGGACAAAGACAAACTGAGGAGAAGACGAGATTTACAACATTCCTTTAGCTGTTACTACCTCCATTTTACACCAGTGTCAACATGAAGCTCTAAAATCTGAAACAAGAGGGAAAAGAAGACAAGCAGGGAAGCTCTGATAAGCAAGACTCTTGATTCATGAAAGCGTAGTACTCTGCTACAATAAAGCCCTCTGATTGGCCAGGAAGAGGAGCCCTGTGATTGGCTGCACTGGTGACATATTCTGTGTCGACTCAGCGCTGGGACCTGTTACGCCAGATGCCCTCCTCTCGTCCTCTGCAATGTTTGCAGCCCCACGCACGCGATCCCTCGCTCCGCTTGGCTGCACCCTCTCATCGTATTACTTCTGCTATTCTAACTCCTGCATCAATTATGCACTAGAATAACTCGGGGCCCTGATGGAGCCAAGACATAAAAGGGGATCATCAGCGTGAGCGTGAGCAGCGTCTGCCCGCGTCTTCCCACCGCGCTGCTGCTGGGACCGGTGATACCAGCGCCAAGGTGGCTGCTCGCACAGGCTGCAGACATGGCAGCACCACCTCAGCCTCGGCCACCATCTTTGTGTTAGTAGGTCAAACAGGCTGCCAAACGAGAGGGATCCTTATTTTCAACAGCGAAGAAATTTACTTGGTCTAATCCAAAATGAATGATCATGCCACACAGAATTTACGTCAAACTAATAAAACTACTTTCTACTACTACTACTTTGAATGTAGTTTTCACGTTTGATTCACTTTTTTCAACATTGTCGCCAAAGTTTGAGTCAAAGGAGACGGCAAAACAGCTGTTTAACCAACATCTGTGCTACAGCATGTGATTTTTTGGATGTGTAGGTACATTTTTAAACAAGACATTAGGCAATATTTTTATATTGATACAGCCTATGTTGATTGATTTAGAGTAAGGCGCCATTTTGAACTTGAAGCAACAAGGTAGCTCAGAAAAATCAATCACATTTAAGTGTTTATTTGCCACATTATCGTGTTTTTGAATTGTTTTATGAACACATTTATCATTTTATTAAGTTGATTTTGATTTAGGACAGTTTTTCATAAATTTTGTTGTTTTCTTCACAAATTGTTGGTCGAATTTTCCTGTCATTTTTCACGTGTTAAAATATTGCAGCAGTTTGTGTATATAAAAGTTCCTCCATGACATTTAGCTTTTCACCCACCTGAATTTTAACACACAGTTTTTCCTTGTCTTTTTTAAAGCTGTCTCCATTTAGCTACAGCCTATGTTGACTGATTTATAATAAGGCACCATTTTGAAGTCCAAGTAACAAGGTTGCTTATATATGAACTAATCACATTTAAGTGTTTATTAGCCACAGTATCATGTATTTGAATTGTTTATGAATAAATTTATCATTTTATTAATTTGACTAATTTAGATTTAGGACAGTTTTTAATAAATTTTGTTGTTTTTGTTTTCACATACTGTTGGTCGAATTTTGATGTCATTTTTCACATGTGTTAGAATTTTGCAACAGTTTGTGTATGAAAGTTCCTCCAGACACCTGGCATTTCATCCATGTGGATATAACTTTCAACACATACAGCTTTTCTTGTTTTTTTCAAAGCTATCTCCATTTAGCTAAAAATGATAGAAGTCCTTTTTTTGGTCCTTGAAAACTAGACTTAATTCTGGCTTTAATTAACTTAATTAGTGAGCTGCAGTAAAACTTGCATCATTTTAAGAACTGTGCCTGAAATATTGTGACAAACTTCGGCAAAGTCAGACGTTTGTGACAATTTTAGGATCAGGTAGGGTTTCAAAATGGTCTAAATTAGTCATAGTTTCATAAAGTTCCAAAGAAATTGTATTGTCTGCATGGGGGGTTAAATTCTCTATAATTTAGATAATCAGTTATCCAGGATTAGAGTTTGATACAAGCAATTTTGCACTAAAGATAATCGTTTTTCAGGTATCAGGGAAGAAAAACTACACAAGTAACTCTTTCTGATAAAACAAGTAAAATTCTAAACAAAGTTTGGGATACGTTTTAATTTTAGGCCTTATTATTTCATTTTAGAGACTGAATTGGCTCTAAAAAAAAAAAAAGTAAAGTGATATTGTAAGAGGTGAAACAAGAAATAACTTAATTTTTAATCTTTAAAAGTATAATAAAGTGAAATGTCTTTTCTTGATCTTGAAAGTAGTTGGTATGCTTTACTTTCATCCATTTTACCACAGTTTAAGCCAAAGTAGACCAAAAGAACAAGAACCTTTCCTGAAAACTTGACATTTGCCACATCATGGGTCCATGACTTATTTCAAGAGTTTGTCACTGGAAAATTTGCCCTGGAAACAAACACTTTGTAGCTTTTAAGGAGAAGGCAAAGCTTCAAAATCAAGTCTTTTGACAGAATGGGACACATTTATAGCTTCATTAAGTCAATCCTTTGTTTATTTTTTTAAACAAAATCCTAATTTAAAGGAAACAATGTATCAAGAAATATTCATAAACCAAATGAATCAAAGAATTAATGTGAATTTTAAGCATTTCCAAAAGAGAGATATATAAGAAGTGCGTTTTTTTTGTAATGGAAATTGAAGGACACAATATTCTTCACTTTAAAAACTCTTTTACCAAATTTTAGTCACATAAGTCAAAACAACATATAGCAGCTGCAAAGTATGCGTACTTCTCTTTAAAATTCTGAAATGTTCCTTGACCAAAACTGTAACCTGGGACCAAGTTTAGGTAACGATAAAGATGTCTCAGTTTCTCAAAATCATTGTAAGCCTTCTCTTAAATTCAAGAATCAGTTTTTAGAGTTTGATAGAGAAACTTCATGAAGTCAACAACATATTGTGCCGGTGAAAGAGAAGTGAAACCTGCAGAAAGTCTTTAATAATGCATCAAATTCGATTCACAATTAAGCTTTAATCTAAAAATGATCATGCTTTAAAAAATAAAGCACAAAATGTTGCTTTATAAACTGAATACTGTCAAACTATTAGAGAAAAAGAACCATTTCTGATTCAGAGCTCGTATCTGGACCCAGGACATTTAGTGAAGTAGGTCAGGGCATAAGTGCATGGAAGAATGATGAAATACAAGAATACGTGTCACTACATTTACTACTCTTGCAGAATCTCTTTTACATTTTAGAAAATCTGACAGCATGAATCCAATCACAGAAAAATTACTTAAGGAGGAGACTTTGGGTGCTGATTTGGCAGAGCGGTAAGCAACCAAGCACAACCCAAATACATACTTCTGTCGGCCCAGGTTCAAATCCAGCCTGTGGCCAGTTTGCAGGGTGTCTTCCCCTACTCTCCCTCACCCCCCTTCACAAGCCTATCCACTGTCACTCTCTCCCATCAATAAAGGCACAAAATGCCCCCAAAATAATCTTAAAGAAAAAGAAGGAGACTTCGACAGGATTTGAGTGACAGGTCTTAAAAAAGATCACACAGCACTAACCCCAGGGGTCTAACCTCGCACAAGTTCCTTGAAATTTAACAGAAAATGATTTTTTATGGTTTTAAAGGGGAAATAAATTTAAACAAACATCTTTTTAAACACAAAATGAGGCAAATTTGTCAGAAAAACACATTTATTTTTTAATCCTGTGCAAATCATGACTTATTAGGTTAAAGGGTTCTTTAAACAAGTGAGTACAGTCACTGAAATAACGATTAAAAAACTATTAAGAAAACTTCAACCAGAAAGGTTAAAAGGTGGTTGGGGCACTGAAATCAAGGTGGAAAAATATTATCACTAAAGACATCATCTAATTAACCACAGACTTTTAACATATTTTGTAAAACTTGGCTCCAGAAATTAAAAAGCAGAGAAAAAGTATCTTAGTTGAATCAGTTCTTAAACCAAGGAAAAAGGGTCAACACACTGAGATCATGGGAGATGAATAATGGTGTAAGTGAATGGGACATCTTTTTACTGAACTAGAAGAATTTTCAAGGTTCAAAGTCTTAATTTGAGTATTCAATAACGTGAAATGTAATGACAAAATGTCTGCTTTAGAAGAATTCGCTTTGCAGAATTTTAGAGCCAGGTTTGAAAAGATGATCAAATACTCACACAGGGTTCATAACGTGAGCCTCACTCATTGATTTTTACACTCTAAAGTCACCTTGTATGCGTAATAAAAGTGAAGCGTATTTTTCAGACAGACATGGTTTTTAATCTAAAACAATGATAAATTACTATAAAATATTCTTTCATAACTAAAACTGAAAAGGAGAAGTCCATGCATTTTCAAAATTGTGGTTTTCTAAACTAGGAGGATTGGCAAAACATCAGGGCGCGAGCATTTAGAAAGATATTAATGAAATAATCAAAAAAGGTTTGAAGATTTTTTAATGTTTTTTGGCAAATCTGACTGACAAAATGGTGCCCGCTGAGTCCATGAATCCTTTTACTAAGGAGATAATATTTGGCACGAGAGTCAAGACAGACACATCACCCTTCAGTGAACTTGCAGATCTCTTTTTTTCCTGTTTTTTTGGGTTTTTTTTTCTTTTTTGTTTTTTACATTTTTAGAAATCAGACTGCAGGCATTCACTAACAGTGAACATGGTCTCTCAGAAGCCCACTTTGGAACATCATTTTTTTTGCAGGATTTGAGAGTCCTTTTGAAAACGATCTCCAGGATTTTGTTTTTAATCAGAGTAAAAGTCACACAGAAAAAAACTTTGACAGTTTCAAGGAAAATACATGAATCTGTTTGATAAAGTGAGGCAAATTCGCTCAAAATAAGGAACATACATCAGTTTCAAGCAAAATTCTCAATTTTAGGCAATAGACAACCAAAAAAAAAACCCTGAGCCAAGAAAAAATGACAATGGAGTAAGAGGAACTTCTGCAGATTGAGGTCATTTGCATAAAAATCTTGAAGTAAGGGACAACGTCAGTTAAAAGGCATGATGCAATGATGGAAAACGGCACAACTTTCTTCTAATTGCAGAACTTTGGTTTACATTTTTAAAAAACCTGGCAATAAGACTCCAAAAGTAGATTTTTGTCAAGTGTGAAAGATTAAAAAAAACCTCTGAGACTTACAAAAACGACTTCTTATTCCTTTAAATTTCTCCATGCAACAAATAAATATTGATGGTTTGAAGGTAAATATAACCTTCTGGAGCATTTTTTTTTTGTGAAAAAATGGGGCCATTTTGATTGGGGTTTCACCTAAATCTTGCAGAAAATAAAACAAATTTAGACATTAACCGAGCACAAAATAGTCTTTAGAGAAGTAAGCAAACTCACTGAAGGAATTCTCTAAATATCAGAATCACAAACTTTGAAAAAAATGTTTATTTGTATCTTAAACCACTATTAAAAGTGTACTAGGACAGGGCTCTAGCAAAAAGTCATGGGAATGATGTCATGATCCAAAACACGAGACCCCGCTCTGAGAATTTTCGATATCTGGAAAATCTGAGTCTAAGCTAACGGTGAAAGCGGCGTCCTGTAGAGACATGAACAGCTGCTTTAGAGGGAGACTTTTTTTTTTTGCAGGATTTGAGTGTCAGGTCTGAAAAGACCCCAAAAAAAAACTCATGTGACATCTCAGGATTCGTAACCTACTTCTTCTTCTCCCTCTGTCAAAATGGAGGCGAATTTGGGAAAATGGCTGCCTCCACGCTCCGCCACAAGGCACATGGCTCAGAGAAAAGGCGAAGATGTGGAGGACGGAGAAATCAAGCACGTCTACAGGAAAGTCCACACGGACCTCTGCAGACTGAAAATTCAATTAATGACCGAGTGAGTGAAGTTTGCTCAAAGATAAAATAGCCCAAAACAATTTAATCTCCCTCATTCATCAGGAGCAGAAAACACAGGCCAGGAAAAAATCCAGTGAAGAAGAAAAAGAGCAGACGGCGTCATGTCGACCCCTCTATTGGAGTCATGGCGGTCCTGACCTGGATTTCTCCCGCTTGCGTGTGAAGGTTCGTCCAGGCTCTATCGTGAGATCACAAACGGCTTCTTAATATTTCATGCGTCCCAAAGCACCAAATGTGCTCCATTCCAACAGGAGGAAACACTTTGAGTCTCAACAGGCCAGAGACACACTAAAGGTCCCACCAAGTCACTCCAAGTTCATTTGACAACAGCCACCCTGAACAAAAACACGTAAATAACATTTGTGTTTGAATGCTGTCGGTGTCAGGGGGTTAGCAAAGAGAGAATAAAGCTCCAACTTCTGTTTCTGCTCTGGTAATCAAACCACCATCAGATAAATCCAAGTGATTACACCAGACATCTGAACCAGAGAGAAAAGCTATGATGGAGTTTGGGAACAGGCATGAGGCTCTTACAGAGTAACGTCAATACGTCAAAAGGAGAAGAACAAAGGAGTACAAAATGCTTTACTCAAGTACAAATACTCTGAAAAAGTAACTTGGGTATTTTTCTGTGTCACGCAAAAGGGACAACAGCTGGAGAGCAACAGGTCAACAAGTTACTTGATTCTAGTACGACTCAGTGTGCAAAGCATTTGACACTAAAATAAAACCAGAGGCCAGAATGTTACCCCTAAGTACATAAAATCAGATTCAAGGGATGTTAATGAAAATGTGTTTGTACACTCAGCCATAGAAAACGAGTTCTGCAGGGATGCAAGATGTTGTGTTGTTGCTGGTATCTGATATGCTGATATTTTTATTATTATTATTATTGTTATCATTATTATTATTATTATTATTATTGTTATTATTTTGACCTTTACTCATATAGACCTGTTCCTGTCATTGTGTATTTGTGTTAGAAACAAATGTGAAACAAGAAAAAAATCCATTTCTTACTCTAACAGGGATGGGCAACTTTGGTTACTATGAGAGCCACATTAGCATGAGCCAGATTTACTGAGGGTGAGACTTTTTTCAATGTGAAGGGAACATAAACTGAAGAATAAAGAAAAGTTACTTCATTATTATTACTGGTTATCAAAGCACATTTGGTTTAAATCGCTTGCATTTTGATTTCTCATTGAAAAATGCAAAAAGTTTGTCAGAAAGGATTTAAGCCAAATCTTAAAAAACTACAAACACTTCTCAGTATCCACGCATTAAATAACAGTCCAGGGATGAAATGTCAAGAAAGTCAAAAAGTGTTATAGTGAAGTGAGAAAGTTACGGCAGGTCTGTCAAGTGCTTTTGTTGTGATTTGGCATTTTACAAATAATTGTTATTAATAATTGATTTATTGATTGATTTAATGATCGACAAAATGAGACAAATATTAGGAAAATGGACAAATGTTCAGAGTAAAGCTGAAATAAGCCTGCAATATGTGAATAAAAAAATATTTAAGGAGAAAATGGCCCAAATCAAGAATATTGATGAAATATTGGTATTGAGAGTGAAGCTGAAAATTCTTTTGTTAAAGCATAATGTCAAAAATATTTAGGAAATAATGAAAACAAATTGAAAGTCAAGGTATTTGTGAACTGAATAAAATATTCAGAATTTGAAATGTCAAGACTAATGTTGAAATGGGCCTATAACATTATAAATGAAGTAAAAATATGGATTAAAAAGTCAATAATTCAAGCGAACTGATGAAATAAAGCACTGAAAATGAGGTTGAAATCATAAAAATAAAGTAGAATTAAAGTAATAAAATTAAAAAGCTGAAAAAGAATCAAATTCAAGAAAAAGTCAAGTGTAAAAATAAAATACAAAGAATCAAAATGTTGACAAAATATCAAAAATAAAATTGATATTGGCCTTCAATTTTCAGAAATATAACTCTAAAATGTTTCGTATTGATCTTTTTTGACAAACAAGAATCAAATTGAAATGTTAAAAAATACTCAAACTATAGTCACAGGTAAAAAGAATGTTTAAATAGGCTGACAATATAAAAAATATATACAAATTTGGAGTAATAGTGTTAAAATTATTATAGTAACACAATTTAAAGGATAAACAAAGACAACAACGTGTATTAGCCCCATGTGATATTTTGACTTTATTCTCTAAACTGTTTTCACATTATCATGGAGTTATGACCATTTCTACTTTTTTCCTGTCTTTAGACTTTCTCATGTACTTTATGAAAAGAAATTCCTCCTCTCATAATTTCCTACTCCTGCCTTGGTCCGTAAAGTTCTCGTCAGTAATGAACCAATCAAAACACAGAGTCAAAACCTGCTCCCTAAAGCAGATTTGTCTTCATCAGCGGCGTTTCGCTTCGTCTCCGTGGCTTTGCGTACGTGCCGTGCTCTGTGAATCACTCATGATTCACCAAACCTGGACAAGAAATACGCTCACACATCAGCCCTGCCGAAATTCTTCCAAGAAACACAGAAAGTAAAAAGTCAGCAGCCATTTCGAATCAGGAAGCTCAGGCCTGACGAGGAGGCGGACATACTTCATGTTTCAGGCCTCCCTCCAAAGCCGCACTGACCCAAATTCACTTCCAGAAACATTTACCGTGTTTGGCCCCCGCTGTCACAGTCATCACATTTGCTTTTTATCAAGAAGAGATTTCAAGCCAATTTACATTTCAGCTGTAATCATACATGATTTCAATCTAAAGGTGGGCCAGTTTTCTTATTGCCTCCATTTGTCTTTGAACGGCGAAGTCTTTCCTGTCAAGACCCTTACAAAATAAAAGTATTGACATCCCAGCTACAAGACAAAACCACTGAGTTTTAAGCAAACATCCTAAATAAGGCTTAATAACCTCAAAGAAAGAGGATTCACTCCTAAATAATCCAAACAAGGAAGATTAAACACAGCTGATCCTGCTTTTTCTGTTCGCTCTCTGCTTTCACAGAGACCTATTTAATCAGCCTGTGTCCTACTATAATACCCCCTTTAATCAAGCAGTTCTTTTAATTTTTATTCACTCAGAAAAATAACAAGGAATGTTGTGGGATAATTTAAATGTAGAATATATTTTGGGGAATTTTTCCATCCTTGTTTAGTAGAATTTGTCTAGATGTTCAATGAGTCCAATAAACAACCAAATCAGCTTATGTGGGATAAAATGCTTCCTGCTTTACATACAGTGCTTTGAAAAAAAGGAAGAAATCACACTATTGAGTGAATAAACTATGTTTATATTCTACTATATTATAAGGAAGGACAGTAATTGTTAGAAATGATGAGACATTTGCTTACAGATCATTTTTGTGCATGAAGTTTCAACCAGGATCAATCAGGGTCCATGGTTTTGTGAAAACAGGGCAATAAAATGGATTCTGATCCTCATTTTAATACAAAACAGCGCTTAGAAACACAAAAACTGCAAAACAACCAAAAAGTCCACAGAAATATGGATGTTATGTGAAAAGATTTCAACCTTTAGAGGTCAAAATGAAATGCCTGCACAGATTTTTAATATCCTGTCATTTTCAAGCATCCATATGTTTCTACAACAGCCACACAAAAGTGTAATAAAGCGAACACTGTGTCCAATTTTCAATAAGCTTGCCTGTAAAATTTTATTAAAATCAAAACAAGTTCTTCACCAGCCAAGAAATGCCACATTACAGCAGAAAATACCAGAAATTAAAGCACTTTTGAATATGTAACATGAGAAAGAAATCATTTCAGAGAAGAAGAGGTGCATTTAATAATACACCTTCAATTTGTAGGTGGGAAGATTTTACAGTGTAACCACACAAAGAAACAACATCACACTGCTTTCTCTCACCTGCAGAGCTCATCTTTTCTAAGATCAGGTTATTTTGTGCATCTTGAGGCGAAAGTGCAAGAACAGCATGTTTCAAATTCAAGAAATTGTGATAAATTTCAGCTTTTCTCTCACTTGAGGAGCACATTTGTCTGTTCAAGTGCAAGGCCAAAGAAAAACTGACTCCACAGATGCAGAGAGTTCAATCTCTTTCTGATTACAAAGCTGCCTTTTTATCAAGGCTGTTGTTTTTCTGATGATACAGTTGCAGATCTTAGTATTTATCAAGACTGAAGATATTGGGATGAGTCAAATTCCAGTTCTGAAACATTTTTGACAGGGCAAATAGTTGCTCCTGTGTCAAGAGATGGTCAGATTTCAATCTTAGGTGTTTAATCAGAATTTTTGTCAACTATATCGCAATATACATATGTTAGCCTAGATCAACTTTGAAGTCTTACTTTTTAAGATAGAGAAGCAATAAACAGGTCTGAATTGTTGAACGAGTCAGGCATCTACCAAATAATCAATAACTAATAACTCATTATCTTTGATTTTTATTTTCCAAAATATGACGTCAATGTTGAAAAAGGGTCTTTTTTGACAAGAGGGTGTTTATTTAATGAAACCACTAAAGCCACATTCTTTCATCTGCAGAGTCAGACAAATAACATTAACCATCAACAGCTCACAAGGCTTGTAAGGACTGCAATCCAAGTGTAGAGAAAATCACTACAAAATGCATGAAATTTCATAATGTTCCCCCTTTTTACACAAAACAAGGCCAATACTTGCAGGAATAAGACTTTTAATTAGTTTCACATAGACAAGAAGAAGTTAAAAGGGCCATCAAGCAAAGATTTGAACTCTTCCTGATGTAAAATCAAACTTTTTCCTGAAAATGCTCTCTTTCTTTAATCACTTTTTGTCCCCTGCTGGTCATTTTAAGTATTTGAAATGCCAGCATTGAGGTAGGTCAGTAGATTCTGTGTCCAAGGCTTTTAAAACAATAAAACTAACATTTAATATCAACAGCTCACAACGCTTGTAAGGACTGCAATCCAAGTGTAGAGAAAATCACTACAAAATGCACAAAATTTCACAATATTGCCCATTTTAATAAAAACACGGCCAATTTTTGCACAAATTAGAGTTTAAACTAGTTTCTCCCTAACATAAGGATGTTAAAAGGCCATTGAGTGATGATTTTAACCTCTTCCTGATGTAAAATCTAACTTTTTTCAGAAAATGGTTTCTTTCTTTTTTTACTCTTATTTGAATTGCTAGCATTGCGGTAGGTCAGTAGATTCTGTGTCCAAGGCTTTTAAAACAATACAAATATCTTCACCAGATTCAAGAGAGATGTCACACGATAGAAGAGAGAGTCTTGGAAAATAGTTGGGGTTGGAAAAAGGTTGAAAATCCTTTTGAAAAAGAAAACTCTTGGATCCAGTGTTTGCCCCCAGATTTCTTGGCGGGCTGATCTTTTTTTACAGTGCAGCCACTTTGGGACACAGAACACTAAAACTACACGTTTATGCAGCTGCAGACTCCTCAGAGTTACTTTGACTCTTCTTAAAAGCCTCTACAAACAAGAACTCACGTTTCATGACTTCTTTGGAGCTCAGTTGACTCCAGAGAGCCAGACATCCTCGACTATCTTTGATACGATGATGGCCAACAAACAGCAGCAGCCTCTCCTGCTCTGTTAGCAGCTTAGTGCCTCTTTAGGTCCTTTTTTGTGGCACTTTTTAGGAGCTTTACTGCAGTCATTAGGAGCTAAGGCTGATTAATGTGAATGGTCAGGCAGGCCATGGCTTTCTGAGGGAAGAACAGAGCGGGGTGAAGGGTCCCACAGGAAGTGTTTTGTGTCTGCGCACAAAGGGAGGGCTGACCTCTTAAGCCCCTTAGAGCCTCTTTGCTAATACCCTCACCGGTGCCTACAAAGACACAGGGGATGCCATTTCACCACTCACATTAACTAGAGCACACACACATATACACACAGAGAAAAAGAAAGCCCCGCTTAGATTAAAACAGCAGAAAAGCGGAGCTCAGAGCAGCGGAGTGAGACTGTGAGATTAGGGCCTGAAGAGTCCACCGCTAATCCATTGACTGTCGCGCATATCAAACACAAGATACCGAAACCAGCAACCAACTGATCTGGATACCAGGAGTTGCAGGGAGGAATTTTGGTGTCAAGAGCATTTTAGTTTCTATAACATCTAAAATAAATGTGCCAGTAGAGAGCGAGAGGTTCATCTGTGCCAATTTAGAAGCCAACATGCTAAAAGACTTCATGAGAATCAAGTGTCATGTTCTCTTGTTGAAGAATTCCCCTCACACTTACTTCTCATATATGAACTCCTGAAATATTCCAGCAAATATTAAGAGAGTAAACATCTATATATCTTGCCAACCTGCCAGTCCACATATTCACAACTAAGCAAGAGATGTTCCCTTATATACAAGAAGTGGAGAAGGCGGTTAAATGTTCCACTTACCCCAATACTCGGAGCTGGGAACTGTATCACACTAAATTTACCGTAATTTCTCGATTATAACACGCCCTCGATTATATCACGCACCCCATATTTTCATGTTTTCTGCCTGAAAATACACTGTACTCCATTGTAACATGCACCCAATTTTGCCCAAACCTTACTCTCTCAGACAACTCAAAAATTACCTTTAGTTTTAATCAATTAAGTTTCAGTATTTTTACAACAAATACCGTGCACGCTTTTATCTCAAACGGATGCAGATATACCTTTTGCTTCACACATGCGCAATTACTCGATTTCTGCCTGAGCATGCTCAGTCGTAGTGTACCGACCAGTCAGAGAGCAGCTATTAACACGCCGATGTCTTCGGCCAATCACAGCACAGCTATTTTGAGTCCCCTTGCTCACAAGATGGCAGTTCCCTGTGTTTGCCTGTGTTTTCGCAGAGAAAGAGAATATTTCGGCTTGTTGTATCACGTGTTTCAATCATGATGTTGGTCCTTAATGAATGTGACGGACAAAACACTTGTTTAAGTGCCCTCCATTTTTTCTTTAAAAGTCCTGCGTTTCCTGATCACTTTCCGTGGGATGTTTCCCGGATGGATGCGAAATATATCTTATGGATATGAGAAACAGTCCAGCTGGCTTGTTGGGTTAAATTTTTGTTGTGAACAGGTTAAAATGTGAAACTGCTGTCATAAGTAGTGAAAAAGAATTCTAGTCCTGCTTTAGACCAAATTCTGAAATATTCAAGACACATTTTGTTATGTTATACTTTGCAAAAAATCAAATTATTTTACTTATCAAGGGTTCTTTTGGGTCTTCTAGATCAAGTTGGCTTCTGAAAATTCTTGAAAGAAATCAATTTTTGCCAAAAACTAGTTGAAACCACTACACTGCTGATAGATTTTTTAGGGGTTTGGGGATCTAAACACTCACTCTTGTTCTTTGTTTGACCTTATTCTGTCTCTTTCCAGATACAAGACTTAGTTGTGAATTTTTGAAGCTGTTGTTTGAAGTCTTGACATGTCTCCTTTTAATTGGAAACTGGGTCAAACTATCAAACCTTTACAAGCTTTAACATTTATTGTGATTGCTGGATCAAAAGAACTCAGCTTGAGATACTTTGAGGACAATTGTAAAATTTTAGAAACTTGAAGATTGTTCTTGATGACCAGTCATTTTCTCTCAATACTTCATTATTATTTGGGTTGGGGGATTCTTTTGCTGCACATGTTATTTATTATTTCATGTTAAAAAAGATCCAGTAATGGACACAGTTGTTTTGTTAGGGAAACTGGTTTATCACACGTTAACCTTTTGTCTTTCTGTCGGCTTTTGTTTTGAAGTTGGTGGTAAATTTGACAAAAGAATTGATCAAGGAGACTTTGATGAGAAAATATTAAAATGACATTTTTATCAACAATATATCTAGATTCAAGTGCAGGGTTTTCTTAATTTTAGCACAATAAACGCAAATATCCATTCTTTCAAGAAACTTGACCCCACTTTATAAAATTCCTGAAAATTAGTTGTTTTGTGTCAAAAAGTAGATGACAAAGTGAGGGTTTTTTGAGTGGAATTCTGATTTTTTTTTTGGTTTTTCTTTGTCAAATTTTGTAATCATCTAGTCCCAGCATCTCCCAGAAAATTCTTGAACAGGTTGACTTTTATTTAAATCTGACTTCAGTAGACATAGCCCTATTAACACATGCACTAAACTGTCCCAAATTTTCTTTTTTTTTTTGGAATAAATGAAGAAGCTCAACTGCACCAAGACTTTGCCCCAAGTTTTTTCCTGATAACCCTCCTGTAGTTCTGTTTGTTTGAGGGTAGAGGCTCTTGAAGCTTTTGACAAATTTTCAGAAGTGCATTTAGGAAAGCAGCCCCTTTCTCGCTTTTTCTGAACTTACATTATAAAAGGTGAATAAATGGCCAAAAAAAAATGTCAATACAGCATGTTCTTGATGGTAACTCTACTGTTGACAACTCAGAAACGCATAAAAAAGGACAAGCTGAAAAAATATTTCGTATCACCTGTGCATTTGCAGTGTCAGAGGAATCTGGCCATAAACTAATAAACCTGCCACACTTATTAGCAACCCCTCATCACCACTTCCTGTCAGTCAGCCCGAGGGCCTCGACTTATGAGTCAGAGAGCGTAAAGGAGGGCGGGGGCCACTCCTCTCTGCAGGCAGGGTCGCAGAGAGCACAAGGAATGATAGGCGTCTCTGCAGGACAACTGTTCCCCCTACACAGAAATCTTATTATACGGGGGTCCCAGTGAAGGTTGAGCCTGATTAAAAACACTGTGTAAGGTACAGGTGATTAAAGCAGAGCGAGCGGCAGGACACTGAACATGATATGAGAAAGTGAATAAGGCAGATATCCAATCTGTGGAGAGCTGCTCTTTCATTTCATGCTCTGAGAATCCGGAGTGCTGTAAGGAGGCTTAATGCTCCTGCACTTTGTAATAAAATGAAAGGTAAACCTCAGATAAGGAGCCTCTCATCCTCACTTTATTGACAGTTTCTGAACCCTCCCTGCAGGAAATCACATTCACTCCTCTCTCTTTGATGCCTTTCAGATTGACACTTCCTTAGGGGTGGAAACATCACTGCTGACCCCACCCTGGGACTCCTCGGCCCCTAGATACTGTTCTTCTGTCTGCCTCTGGCCTCTGCTAAGGAAGTTACCACCACCCCTGTGACTGAGCTGTCTCTCCTGTTATAATCCCCCCACCCCACTCCAGACCCTGTTTACAATTTGTACTGACACCTAAACTGGGCAACTGAGAACCAAGGATGGGTATTGGTATCATTATGTCCAAAACCCACCAAAACCAAATTTCAACACTGAGTTTGGTGCTTCTATTCATCCATCCACCCATCATCCAAACCGCTTATCCCTTTTGGGGTCACGGGGGGCTGGAGCCTCTTCCAGCTGACATTGGGTGGGAGGCGGGGTATACCCTCAACCGGTCGCCAGCCAATCACAGGGTCACATAGAGAGAAGGACAACACTTCATACTCACACCTAAGGGAAATTTGGAGTAACCAATCAACCTAATGAGCATGTTTTTAGTCTGTTGGAGGAAGCCGGAGTGCCCAGAAAGAACCCTCAATTGCACAGGGAGAACATGGAAACTTCACAAAGAAAGGCCCTGACCAACCCTGGGATTGAACCAGCAACCTCCTTGCTGTGAGGAAAAAGCACTACCTGCTGCTCCACAGTGCCGCCTCTGCTTCTAGTTAGTGCAATTAAAAAATGCTGCTTTCACAGCAAACACATTTGGTCCAGGCCAAACAAATTCTGATTCACTTTCTTGGAAAGTTATCGTGATATGTTATGGTGTGAAAGCTCACTCTTCTCTGGTGCAGACCAAAGAACCAAACTATCGTCTGCTTGAAAACAGGGGGTTCAGTTTGCTTCCAACTAAACCCTCCAAGTCATCACGGATGTGAAAGTCAACCAAATCAAACAAGGACCATTTTTTGGTAGTTTGGTTTTTGACATTTTTTCGTCAACAAATAAAAACTAGACAAAAATGTTTGACAGAGACTTAATCCAATCAGACCTAATTTCATCATGTAGAAAGTAGGGACAAGTTAGGAATATACGCTAACACAGTGACTTTGGTTGTGTGGAAATGTTGGATGAGTTAAGAGGGACATCCAATCACAACTGCCTTAGCTTCATGGTGCTGGGATCCAAGTGTAAAACATGACTTCAGAAATTCAAGGAAACAGAAAAATACCTTACACTTTACAATTCATATTTTAATTGACTAAATTTACAGTAGATTTCGCCGACTAAAATGTTGTGAAATTTCAACAACTAAAACTAGACTAAAATAAAAACAAGTGAGATGACTAAATTATGACTGAAACTACAAGATATTTTAGGCAAAAGACTAAAACTAAAACTAAATTAAAAAGTGCTGTCAAAGTTAACACTGTGCCAGGGTAATTCCTTAACATGGTTGTTGATTTAATGTTAAGGTAGTCTGGACAGATTTTCTTTGGACTGATTGGTAGTGTAGACTCACCACACCGACAGACACAAGACTGCTCTATGAACTAACATAATCTGTGATAATCTGCTAGTAGGCAAAAGGGTATGGATTACTTACATCTGTCTAGCCTGTTGTGGTGATGTGAACCCCAGCTCTTTCATAGGATCTGGATCATTCGGCTCGGCTCAGTAAGAAGAGCCAGCCTTTTGACTCCCACATAGCTCCTCATTTGTTATGGTGCTTTATCTGACTTGCATTTTCAAAGCATTTTTTACACTGCAGGTTATACTTAACCATTTGTATCGCATTCACAAACCAGCAGTTGAGGGTGCTCCATTACATGTCTATCAGTATAAGCTAACCACATTTCTATGCTTAGATACATGTTTGCACAACACTGATGCAGCCAGGAGAGCAATTTGGGGTAGGGCAGCTCGCCTAAGGGCACATCACATGTGAATGTTGAGGCTGAGATTGAACCTCCTATCCACTTGTTGAAAAACAATAAATTTGCCACTAAGCCAACCTTGTTTGTATGACTATCATGCTACAGAAGTGGGAGAATGAAAACAGGCTCATAAACAGGCTCATAAAAGAAGAGGCTCCAAGAAGAAGAAGCTGACATTGACATTGACATTTCCAGCTCCAACATACAAGGTCTATGGTGATGCTCCATAATGAGACCATTGCTTTGCACCACATAGCATGTAGACTCCTCAAATCAAGTGAGTATCAAGACTGGATAGATGTAAACAAACCACAGTGAGCTTCAACCCCTTTGGACATCTTCATCACTGATATTTGCATGAAAATATACCCAGAAATATTCTTGAGTTACTTGTCTTTGTGTCCCTCACAGCAGGAAACTTCCCTACAATTTGCTTATCAGTCAATGGAAAGACGATGGAGGGAAAAGTACTTGGACACCAGCAGAATTTGAACTCAAAACCTTATTGTTTGAGTTCACACATGCAGTTCAATCAGGTAAATTAAGTATTTTTGGGGGTTTTTTGTGCAAGCGTGAAAGAGGTTTAAGAGACGCGAATCTGGCATATGAGATGTTATTAGCATAAGAGGAATATTGTGGGAAGCCTCCGAAGATTAATTGCTAATGTATAGTGTTAAGACAGAGACACTGAGACTGTTTTTCCATAATTAAGCTTTAGCCTGATGCCTCCCTGTCACAAGTGCCCTGCTGGCCGGCCTGCACTCACATTTGTCCCTGCTTGAATCGCACTTTGGCATACTTATAACAGCTAGACACATACTGAAACACAAATGAAACTTTACTGTTTGCGTCATTTTTTGGGTCACTTAATACAGCCCTTACAAGACTCCACCGATTTAGGCTAATAATGTGTAGGAGTGGTAAAGGTAGAGTCTTACATAAGGAGGACCTACGGAGGGAAAGAACAGATATGTCTGCTGATCTGCTCTTGGTTATTCACTTAAAATAACTAATTTAAATTAAATAGGAGCCTTTGAAGCTTTTACATTCATAGCTATCTACGGCTGGTGCTGTCGGTGTGTTCAATAATCATCATCCACACACAGACCAGCTGTTGTAATAACTGAATATTGAGTGACATATATTTCAAAAACAAAGCTGTAATAGGGCTATCAGAGTGAATCAAAAAATATAAAGCTGAGGAATATTTTCAGATGATCAGACTTGGGTAAATTGCAGCAGCTGGAGGTGGAGTGGGGAATGATGAGTGTAATGACGAAGAAATGGGATGTTTTTGTGGGTAAACACTTTTATAAGTTTGAGAAAAGTATACTTTGAATTGATTGTATATGGAAAGAAACCTATTTTTCATCACAAAATCAAAAGCACCCACAGTTTTCATGAAAAAAGAGGGAACAACAAGGCGAACATATCGTCAATAAACAGAAAAATCATCACAAATAATCTAGGAGCCTTTTGGACTAGATTCTTTTATCCAAAGACTTCTGAGCAAGTCAAGGAAAAGTGTTTTGTGCCCTGGATTTATTTTCACTTTAAATATTTGAGTTTTGGTCCTGTCACACAGGATTAAAACAGACATCCCGTAAAACAGTAGATCAGACGTCCACTGATGAGCAGTCACTGCAAGGAGAGGTCAAGCCCATGCCTCTCAAACCCCATTCAAGCTTCCCAAAAAAAAAAAAAAAAATTAAATTTCCTGAATTTAACCAGGTGGGCTGTATCTGTGCAGACAAACAGCAAGGGATCTCACCCAGACTTTACACTGAAGGCCCGTTTACATAACAAGGCTTTCACCAGAAACTGAAAGATTTTTCCTTTGTTGTTTTCAAAAGCGCTCTGCAATTGAAACGACTGAAAACATTAGAGTGCATGCCAGGCCAGAAGTTGGCCATGTAAGTTTGTAGTGTCCTTGGTGAGTATAACGAATGTGCCTCCGCTGGTCAGAGTATTGACGCAGCAAATCCACATTTTGTTGGAGGAGCAGTCACAAACCAAGCACAGTTAGCAGCACATGCTTGGTAGTCGACCATAGCTGTTGTTGTTGTTCCCATAGACATATATACATATAGAAACACTAGATGTCTCGAGGTAGAGCCACCGATGTCCTCCCACAGTGGCGATCTTAGCGCAGGGCACATTTCTGCTCTGCTCTACAGTACTCAGTGAAAGGTAAGACGCCTGCTCAAACATATTCATGCTTTGACGGATTTACAAACTGTTTGGTTTATTACAAATGTTACAAGAAATATTACGTCAATATATTAATATTGCGTTTTATAAAATTTTATAATCTTAAGTATGCAGCATAAAAACTACATCTCTGACATTTCTGACAAAGTCAACCGATGAAAATAAGTTCCATAGATGTCAGTGTTTAAAGTGAGCAAGTGCACTGAATCAAGATGAGATTTACCTGACATCGCCGATTCCTGTTTACACAAAGATGACAACAAAAGCATTTTCAAAAGTTTTCACTCTGGACCCTGATTTTAAAAGTTTCCAGATCCAGGCACTCCAGGCACCATCACAACAGAAACTCTTTCTGCCATTTTCGTTGTCGTGTGAACAGGCCCTTAAATTTACCTGCTGCCCCCACTAGTATTCTTCCCTGCAATGCCCCTTCAGTAACTGATACTCAAACTGCAGGAAACTCTCCTAATGTGAAATGCCAAGCATGAACATGCACGACAGGGAGTTTTCTGAGTAGGCTATCCTGGTATTTTCTGAATAATTTCAGTAGTATATGTGAGGAGGCCTTGATAACACCTCTGGAGATAAAGCAAATGCAGAGTGAAAGGGTTTTTTTGTGTTTTTTTTTTAATAAAAATATTTGAAGAACATATAAAAAATGGACACAGTACACAAAGATCTTAAGTGAACTTTGTATCTAAATGCCCAAAATGGAGGTCAATGCAAGGTAAAAGCAACTATTTGGTGCCCTTTCAGACTGACTCTTCCTCAGGGCTCGAAACACCACTTCTAGCCCCTCCCTGGACTCCTAGCATAGTGAGTTTTTCTGCCTCTGGCCTCTGATGTGGAAGTTTCTATCACCCCTGCAACTGTGCTGTCCAGCCTGTTATAATCCCCTGCCCCACCTCAGATATGCAAACTCTCCACAACCACGTCTCCCTCTCCCATCTCCTCCTCCTCCTCCTTACTCCTTCACCCCACATAACTAAGACTCTGCTATGGGCTGCTGAGTAAGAACGAAACAATGCTGGCCTTTCAGCTGCACTGTGCCGGCACTGGGAGAGGGTCTGCGGTCCTGAGACCCGGTCAATATTTGGACGTGGTTGCCTTTTTTGTATCCGTTTTTAATCCAAGCGGAACCGAGCTGCAGGGAGCCGGGAAAGGGCTGAGAGGGGAAAGTGAGGGTAAACACAAGGAACAATGCAAACAGGGCAGCTCACAATACCACGGGGAAACTATCACAACATCAGCCACCACTGGATGAAAAATAGAGCATTGTTTCTTTAAGTGGAGATTAAAAGGAGAGCAGTGTAAGAAAAAGCAAATAGTGTAGGTCAAAGTGTGATGGAGAGAAATTCATGAACTCCAAGTGTTACCTTGAGGAGCTTTCTCCAATTTCTGGGGTATTACTCCAACCAAAACAATCACACATGTGCAGTAAATGAACTCAAAATGATCATTTGGCTCTTCAAAGAGATCTTTAGAGTCTACAACCACACTCCTGTCAAACATGAATCAAGCCCATGAAAAGATTCTTTGATTGTCTTATGGAGAAATATGTTGCATCTGCTGGGGATCGCTTTGGAGGGGCATTATCAGGGATTAAAGGAAACCCCCGGGGTGACAGAGCTCTCCCTGAATGCTGGAATCCCTCTCTTCCCAGCTGTCAGATTGTTAGTCCCACCCAATGAGCTTCTTTGATGACGAGGGGTATCAGTTTCCATGGCGTCCGGGACACAAACAGCTTGGGAGATTAGGGACGGAACCCAGCCCTGATTCTCCGCTGATCCCACCTATCAGCAACAAATAAACACCTTAGGCCACGGCAGTGCCTGCCTGCAGACCATATGGACCCGGGCGGGTTTTAATGAAGCAGCTAAAGAGCTGGTGAGCAGGGAATTCGCTAATAGCTCCTTGTCAGAGCAGCAGTAAGTACCCCACTCGTATGCTTTATTCCATCATTTGGTTACCGACACAGACGGCGGAGCTGACAAGGAACATCTGTGGCTCATTTTTCTTACATGAGCCTTTTCCACAACCAAATGTTTCAGGTTTTATTTTCTGAGCTTTGCAATCGGCTCTTGGGTTCATGTTTTGTCATTATGCCACCCTCCAATCAAACACTTAAGACATCAGACATAAGACTGGGTTTATTAGCTAGAACTTAAGTCTTTATGAATTATTAATACATGTGTAAAAGTAATAAAAATCTTCTTACCAACCGAAAAAGGACAAATGTCGGCGTACTTTTAATCTAAAAAACTTACTTACAGCTACTTTAAAGTTGTAACTACGACTGTTCAGATAAGGTTCTTTAAAAAAGGGTTTATTAAATTAAATCAGTGGTTCTCAAATAGTGGAGCACAACCCTGGGGGAGACTCAGTAATACAAGAAAGGGGGGGAAATGACCTGGGTAGGGGCATGGTTCAAAGGGATCTGGAGTCAAAATCGTACCGGCCACCTATGTGCCAATCCAAACCTTAAAACCGTGATTGCCTGTTTTTAAATGTCAGAGGTGGAATTTAGGTCCAAATCAATGCAGTCTGAGTTACAACATATTACAGTCCCTGTCCTTTTGTTGTAACTGCAATAGTGGCTCAGAAGGAACAAGCCTTGAAGATTTAAATGCTTCCACTCCTGCAAATTTGGATTCTACCTGCTTCATTTTCCATCTCAGCACAGACTTTGTCAGTACCTCTTTAAGGTAGGGGTCCTCATTGCGCAGCTGTGCAAAACCAGGAGAATGCTGCCAGCTACTACGTGGGGTTTTTGTCACAGCGAGGAGATGAAATTTGATCCAAAGATGGTAACAAGCAGCATAATAGCATACTATCTAAAGCAGTGGAATGTTTTGGAAGTCATACAGCATTAGGCACTTCATTTCCATCTCAGTTATCTTCAACTTGTGGTAACTCTCTGACCATCAGAGGTCAGCAGTGTCTCCACGTCACATTTAGGCCCATTGTTACAAGAAATGTGTACGTCCACACAAAAACACAAAAAAACCCCACTGTAGTACACATTCTAGGCCTGCAAGTGGTGCTTTAACTCTGCTGCAGACATACACTAAAACCAAGAAAGAAGACATGGCGCATGCACGAACATGTCAAATGTCCACAAACACTGGCGTCTGCTGTTCCTCTGACCTGTTATTGCTCTCAGTGGTTGTAGAGGAGCAGAAGATTTTGCTGTTAAAATGAAAACAAGCCCAGTGGCTTTGGCAGTACGAGCACATCGCCTTATCCCGCCATTGTTTCTGTTGTCGACAGGCTTCACATATGTGGTTTATGTGGCATATGTGGTCATTTCTGGAGCTATCCGCATTCATTGTCCACATGGAAAAGCTCGACTGGTATTTTCAGATTTATCCACTTTGGGACCTGTTTTCAAGAATGTGTGTTTTAGGGCACTGAAACGCCGTATCTGTGTGGAAATGCCTCTACGACAAAAAAATTTGTGCGATACGCCTGAATTCATCTCCATGTGGATGACCTCCCTCGACTAAGCTCTCTTAGAAACCAGCCGGAGGTAAAACAAAAAGGCTGTGCCAGACATTAGGCCTGATCACTTATGGAAAACCAGAACAACTGAGTCAAGCCGAATCAAGCTGATGCCATGTGGTGGAAAAGCCCCATTAACTGTTCATCACAGTGGTGACGGGGACATGGAAGTTCATGGATAAGCCACACAAACAGATATGTGAGAATTCAGTCATGAATTCAAAATATACACCTTAATTTCCTGGTTTTCCAAAAAACGTTAATGAATTTAGCTATTTCTGTTTCTTTACCAAATGGTCTATGACCTGGGGCCGGTTTAGCAGCCTGGTTGTTGAGGTTACTGTTCTGTGGACAGAAGGGGGTGTGAGCATGTTATAGTGTGTTCTGAAAACAAAAACTATCCCTTTTTCAGTGGATCACTGTCATGTAAAACAAGGCCAAAAGTTGCATCAGTTGAGAAGTACTAGTTTAAACCATGTCTTACTAGATTATTTTAAAGATGATCCTTGAATCCCATGTTTTTCTCCCTTACTTCAAAAAAAAAAAAAAAAAAAAACAGAAGCTTCAATAGGCTGTCCAAACCCTCTTGAGGACTCCACATCAACACCTCCATAAAACTTTCAGACTCTGAGGAGAAGATTGCAAAAGATTTTACTGAAGGCTCAACGGACACAATTATCTGAAGCTTTTTGGTGTCTATCTGGAGAAATCTGGTACCAAAACACTTTTTTTGAGTCAAGACATGAAACATATCTCAGCAGTTTCTTTTTCAAAAGACACCCACTTTCTGAGGTTTCATCTAATTTCATTAAGTAGCTTACGAGAGTGAGTAAAGCTACTCTCACTGTCACCGTGGAGGCTTTTCAAACTCCAGGCGAAACTGAACCATCCTGAGGGCTGTAAATCCCTCCTCCAGCACTGCTTGCAGTCTAATCAGGAGTGAGCATTGGCACGGGAGGATGTTTTCTCCGAGATGAAAGCACAGCAAACACAGATGCACGTTGGTCCAAATTACAAGAAGTTTTTTTCTGTGTCTCAGCCTCATTTGAAACAACGGAAAACATGAAAATGTCAACACATTTCCATTTTTCACGACTCACTTCCCTTTTCAATTCCAGAGCTCCTGTAGGGGATTTCATGAATGGCTGAGTATGGACTGCTGCTCCGGATGCCGATTCTCCCACTTTGGTCAAAAATGCAGCAGAGGAGGCAGAAGGGAGATGGAGGGGGGGCTCATCTGGAAGTGGGGACTGTACCACAGCAGGTTCCCAGGGCTCCAATACTGAGTATGGTTACATTAAACAGCAGGGATCTGGGGCCCGAATGCTTGTATGGAATACTGTTAGGTTGTGCCGAGGGTCATGGGGCCCCCGGTTATAAACACGGCCCTCTCTAACATTATACAGCCGGGGTCAGGTTTAGATTAAAGTCATGAATGAGAAAAGGAGACAGTCATTTAGAGTTACTCATTTATTTCACCCCCATTCTGCAGAGACAAAGCCCAGGCGGGGTGCCAGTGCCGGGGCTGTCACCAGGGCCTCATGGCCGGCAGTGCTGCCCCGGTTTTGACCCTGACAACAGTCCCCTCCGTGCTGCTTAACCCGAAACTCGCCTGGTTACTAGCGAGTGTGTGACCTCAGCATGTGTGTATCTCTCACAAGAGCGGGCACCACGCTGGGCACTTGGCTGCAGCTGAAATACCCCCGTGTACCCCTGTATTGTCTGCCCCAGCGTGGGCTGGGAGGGGGGCCGGAGGGGTGGAGCAGGGGTGGAGGGACTGGAGAGCATGGCATCCAAGACACCAGACTTGGGAAGTGGGAACAGAATTAATGCCAGCAGGGAATGAAGGCTGCAGTAAGGCTGGGAAATATGTCAAGTTTCAAAGATTTATTTAAGTATTTTTAAATTAGATATAGGGTTAAGCAGTACTGTTTGCATCTATAGACCTTATGTTGGTTTTGATTTGGAAAAAAAATCAGTAATTAACTTATTGACCAAAAGAAAATAACTAAAATATTTTGTCCAAATGGAGAATAATTTTAAGAATCATACTCTTTACTTCATGTTAGGATCATACATTTCTATAACTAAAGATCAAATGATGCTGATGCCCTGTTTGATGCCAAAGCGTCAAATATAACAATCCCTGACTCTTAATAATGGGTTCATCTTATTTTCAATCCTCAGAATGGCAGTCTGTACACTTTCTAAACTGCATAAATATGTCAAAAAAAAAAAAAAAAAAATAAACAGTGAAACAAGGATCAGTCATTACAAACAGATAAAAATGTGTCTATAGATAGATAGATAGACAGATGGATAGCTGGATAGATAGACGGATAAGTAAAAAAACCCAAGTCTTAGAATCTAAGTCCTTCAAAACATGTGAATTTCTAACTTTTTAATGTAAATTTACGATTTATTTAAAATTTTTCAACACTTGAACATTTGATCCTCAAAAATTTCCATCTTTATCACATAAAACAAAGATTTTTTGTCAGAGAAATTAACTCATCCCCTTTTAAGTTTTTAAATTGGTCCTTATACCCCACTGTGTCCTTCATATTCATAGTGATCTCCTGCATACTGTCTTGCATACTTTCAAACCTCGCACCTTTCCACAACAACCCACTTTTCCAAATATTGCCTGGGTACTTGTGCAATTTAGATCTCTTTTTGGTAAATAATATGACTGAAGTTTTTGTGTACTATCACCAGTCATTATATTTACAGATTTGTTAATTAGACCAGTGGTTTCCAAAGTTGAGGTCAGAACTAATGCTTGCAAAAACATACCCTTAACGTAGGTAAAAACTAAAAATTGTCCAATATTCATATCAAGGACTTCTACAGTTGTTTCTGTGGTCAAAACAATAACTTAGATATCAGCATCATTTTAATTTATCAAATAATTTCAGAGTTTATAAAACATTGCAACCATTTTTTTCTCCATGTATGCACTTCCCAGCCTTACCTGCAGACCACGTGGGCTCCATAAATCTGTTATCAGGCTCAGCTATCAGTCTGTTGGTGGAGCAGGAACTCCTTCAGCTTTGATCTCACACCAGCATTTGCATTTCTATCATTAACGTCCTGTCAGCCCAGCCCCTCTGATGACCACAAACCAGTTTTCCTGTTTGTCCCAGAGCAAGTCCTGATGGGAATTTCTTTATCTGTGCTCATGATGAAACTTTAGCCTGGAGAGTTTCCCTGTCCATCTGAAAACAAAGTGACACACACTGAAATGTGCTTATGTGCTGAGGACAACACTCTGAGTGACCACAGGGAGTGCTGACACATACAGAAGGGAGTTCAGGCAAAGAAATGTCACTTCAGAAGTGGAGTTTTGTTGAAATGAGGAGACTTTTTGTGAAAAATCTTTAAACTTTTACAAGGCTCCGGACTTTCATAGGTCAAATTTAATCACCTTCCAATAAAGTTGCATTTTTAATCTTTTCCATTAATTTCATCATTTGTTACAACCAGATAAAGCCTATTACAACAAGGACAGCTTACGTCAGAACTTCAACAACCCTAAACAAACAACAGAAGTCTTACGTTGTGTCTGATCCAACTGATTTTTCAACTCCGAGCTTATTTTTTGTCTGAAAGATTTTGCAGAATGATGTCTGCAAAGGTAGATGTAGGTTAAAGGAGAGTTGCAGTGCTGGTTCTGATGGTTTAGAGACAAAGTTTGTTAAACTTGCTGCTCATGTTCTGACGTTTCCCCTGGCAGATTTATTTAAATTGTCTCTTGTTACTTTCCCTCTACCTGGAAATGTGCATGAGATACTCTTCTGTTTAAAGGTGGAAACGTGCCAGATGCAAATCATTTCGAACCTATATAAAAAAAAAAAAAACTGTTCAAATCAATTATTCAGTTACATGAATCAGTTTAATAGTTGATTATAGTTTCAATCTGGATTCACTCCCAATTATTCTGCAACAACAACTCTTCCAAAATTGACAAATGATTTGTTTTCCACATTTGATTCAGGTCAGCTTTCAGGTGGTATTCTTACTGATCTTACCAAAGCATTTGACCTGGTAAAAATCCACCACATTGGTCTTCATCCAAATACTCTTCTCCAGTTCAATGCCAATCTCAATAATAGACATCAATCTGTTTCACTTAATGGTTCTCAGACTGGCTTAAGTATTGTTGAAACAGGAGTACCACACGGCTCCACCTTGGGATCACTTCACTTTTCCTTTTTCATTAACCGTCTCCCACATTCATTCTTTATGCTGATGGCACTGTCATTTATCAGGCCACTTCTAATATATCACAAATCCAAAACTCATTACTGTTCGGGGTCATTCCCGAACAGAGTCAGTGAGTTCGAATACTGAGGCCTCTGGATGGACACATATTGGACACATATTGATTACAATACAAACAGAATTTATAGCTGTTTGGGAATGTTTATTCATCCAATGACTGCTTTTCATTTCAGGGCAGGAAAAGATTGGCTTCTTAACTTACATTATCCATTCTTGACTACTCAGATATTGTTTATCAGAAACCACAGACACCACTCTTAGACCTCTAAATACAGCACATAACTCCCTCTGCAGATTTGTTTTAAGACACCCGTACCAAACTCATCACTGATTTATGAATCCCCGAACTGGCTACAATCCAGAAGACAATTTCACTGAATTCAGTTTATTTTGAAATGGGTTCACTTCAGTCGTGCACCCAAATTAGTTCCTGGTGGCATCATCTTCACTCAGCATTGAAGCACCCCCGTTTTACTTTACCTAGAGTTAATCTGGATGCAAACCCCATCAGACTGGAATAATCTACCCTCTTGTTTTAAGTCTCTTTCCACTGCTTCAAGTCTAATTTATTCTCTTCTATAAACAGGCTGTTCCTGTTTTTGACGTTTTACTGTGTGATAAATAACCAGACATGTACTATGCTTTTCCTGCTCATTATAGTGATGTGCCATATTCCTCTTGTTGTACCATATGACAGCTGAGAGCTGGGCATTGGATAGTAGCGGCTGGGGGTGACAGAGAGCTGTTTGAATGATGTTTGCATACTGTGTAATTTTGTCTGTCAGGTCTAGCTGCATTGTCTTGTTTGAATTTGTGTTAGGACCTCTTGACAATGAAATAATGCATCTCAATGCCTACCAATGTATTCTTATTCAATTAAAGACATTTAGTATCTGAAGACGGACAGTCATGTCTTGAATTGAATATGCATTCATCCATCATCTATACTGCTTATCCTTTGTGGTGTCAAAGGGCAGGGTACGCCCTGGACTGGACACATAGGTCCTGACCATACAGAAAAGAGAACATTTTCATATTGAAAATGTTTTCTGTTAAGGCGGCATCATTCAAGAAAAGTGTCTGTCCACTTGAAAACACTGAAAACTCTGTAGTATATATTGCAGGCCTGTAAGGGGTGCTGTAACCCTGCTGCAGACAGACACTAGAACCAGAGAAGAAGACATGGAGCACGCACACACATCAGGAGAAATGTAAACAAACTCTGGTGTATGCTGTTCTCTGTTTCCCTTTGTTGCTCACAGCGGTCACAGAGGAGCAGAAGATTTTGCCGTTAAAGTCAAAACAAGCTCAGTAGCTTCTGCAGCGTGAACGTGACACTATATTCTGCCATTGTTTCTGTTGTTGTTCGGGTTTGCGCATACGGTGTAAGGGAGAGGTGGGACTATGATGTCATTGTTTCTGAATGTTTCTGAAGTTATCGTATTTGTTGCCCACATGGAAATGCTCACCCTGCATTTACAGATTTATCCACTTTTTTAAAAAATGTGCATTTTTCAGACGCCCGATACATCATATCTGTGTTGATAAAACACCAATAGTGTAAATGGCAAGTTGCATGTAAATGGGTATGAAAGGGCGTGAATGTGTTACCTCATACTGATGAATGATCTACATACAAACTCTGAACCATCAGTAAACCTCCTTTTCTACCAATCTAGAGCCGGTACTGGTTTGGAGCCAGGGCTAGAGCTGGTGCTGAGTTGGTGTCTGAGCACCACGTCAGACCCCGTTGCTTCTCCACTGGCAAGAAGCCAAATCGGAGCTACGTGATTACGTCACTGTATAACATCAGTACGTCACTGCATATGTTTCTACTTTCCCAGCAGCGCTTGCACAAGAGCACCAAAACAATGAAAATGAAGGAGCTTGTTGCCACTATACAGGTGCTGTTGTGTTTGCAAGCCTTCATTACATTAAAGGGATGGAAAGTTCAACTTCTTCAGCCCAGTTGACAACGGCGAGTACATGCAAGGAGACAGGAAATTATCAGACACTATTTGATTCTTAACATGATGCAAGGTGTTAGCCATTATTAGCTCTGCTAACAATCACTTTACCACTTATGATAACCATTAACAAGCTTTAACTATACTTGCTAAACATCAGATTAAATTGCTGTTAAGTGTAAGACAAAGAGAGTGATAATGCTTTTTTTTTACCATTTATAGATGATCTTATGGCTCATTGCCACACAATAACTTGGTCCTTCGCCCCCTTGGTTCTCGCTCTGGCACCCGTCTGGCCAAGCAGAGAGTTGGTGCTCACTCTGGCACCAGTTTTAAGAACCTGGGGCCGGTGCTCAGGTGGTGGAAAAACGAAGAATTGGTGCTGGGTCAGGCCCCGGCTCTGAACCAGCACCGACACAAGCTCAGTGGAAAAGGGGTGTGAGTGAACTGTAGGTGTGACCTGTGATGTGAAACTGCTTTAAGTGGTCAGAAAGTCAAGAAAAGCACTATATCAGCTCAAGTCCATTTACTATTTACCAATAATTGATGAGTTTGAGTGTCAGAGTACTTGGCTTGTTTTTGGCACAACCTGATTACTGGTATAATCCGTGGATTCCTATTATGCTGATACTGCAACAATTTTACTGCCAATATCACTCACACATTTTTCTGAAGTGTCTCGGCAAAGCACAGGCTCAACACCAACCCAAAATGTAACCAAAATATGTTCCCAAGCATGAATCTTATTTTTCTTGTTCTCCATTTAACCACACAAACTGAATGCTTCATATTATAAGGTGATAAAGTGGCCATAAATGTCTGCAGAAACGATCATGATACTGTTATTATGCTGCTAACATGCTTGTGTGCACTTAGACACATGAGACGACATTTCAAACAAGCTCCAGAGTTGGTAATGCTGCAAAGATTTTTACCTTTTTTCCTAACTTTCTCTGAAAAGGACTCTCTAATATGAGGACTGGTTTACAGCGTCAGCCCAACATTTTGGCCAAAATAGTCCCCAAGCATGAGTCTCCATTTGGCACAGAATCAATCCTGTCATTTCCAATCGACAGCAGCAGACTGGAGGCGACTCAGCAGCATTATTCAAAGGCAGAGAGCAGCTCGTTTCTCCCGGCGCTTCTTTACACTCATTACATATTTCATTTTCACCCTGAGCAGAGAGCAAACAGTGTACATTAATGCGTAATAACGTCTGATGGTGCGTAATAACAGTCAGGATGTGTGAGGAGAAAAATTGCCATGTTGTTACTCTGTCAGCTGTGATTGATGCGCACAGGTTATTACAACCATGATTCAGATAGGGCGGAGGATTATTAAACTGTAATCATGGCAACAATCCATCAATGGAGACGACAAACAGGCTGTAATCAAGTGACAAATACTCATATTTTCATTGCCTAAGAGGAGCTAAGGCACACTTAGCTAGTCTATTCATCTAATTTCAGAGACAGTTTCCTTCTTTTGACAGATTTCTGCACATTTGTTGACTCCATATTACTAGAAAGATGGTTTCGACCATTTAAGCACAATCATGGCAACAATGCGTCACTGTAAACTAATAAAGACTGTAATCGAGGGGGAGGGGGAGCTGGAAAAATGCTCATATTAAACATAAAGGACACAAAAAAGAGCTTTTTATGGTGCTTTTGGGAGTAAGTGTTCTACAACACACGTCAAATGAATCACGTGCCAAGTTATTTCTTACTCTACAAGCATTTATGTTTCCTTTTAAGGATTTTTGAGCATTTGTTACTTTACATCATACAGATTATTTAACAGCAGAAATCTATCAATGTGACAACAAAATATGCTGTCATCAAGAGACAAAACTCATATTTCCAATGTATTTCATCAACATTTGCATACATCTGAGGTCAAATGCAAGTAGTAGTACTTCATCTAATGAGTTTAACACAAAGCTGAAGCCCATTATAGCTACTGTGTCAATAAGAGGTCCAGAGTATTTACTGATTATTAAAGTATATTTCATTTACATTTTACTTCTATCCTGATGGATGCATAAAGGGACTTTCACAGACACTGTTGCATCAGATCACAATTACATTTTCGTGGACATTTTCTATAGTTTGGATTGTCCAGGCAGATTCTGACAGGGTCTCATCACAATTATTATATAATAATAAAATTTTCTTGTACTTTAAGATGTCCAGTGCATATTGAGGGAGTTGGAGGGCAGCATATGGCCCCAGGGCCATCAGTTAGTAAACACTGTTTTCAAAGAAAGTTCAATTTTGAATGATAATAATGTTCAATTAGTTTTTTTAACCTTAGGGTAATTCTTCACATTTCGCTTTATATTACCAGAAAGATGGTCAAAATAGAACTAATGATTCATGGCAACAATCCATCAATTAAGGACACAAATAACATTTGTAATCATGTGGGAAGTGGAAGAACTTAAAAGAAGAACTTTCAATGGTGACATTTATAGCAAATGTACAATCAGGTTTTCGCCTCTTTGGACAGCTTCTGCATGTTGATTAACGTTACTACTGTGATCCTTCAGACAAAATGGAGGGTTATTTAACTGTAATCTACGCAACAATCCGTGAATGTGGGCCATAAATAACGGCTGGAATCAAATGAGAAACTTGCAAAAATATCAAGTATCAAGTGTGTCAAACTTAAGCTAATGTTTGTGTTTAAAAGCCAGTGGACTATTTGACACAAAACTTCTGTTGGAACAAGCAGCAAGTTCTCTTGCGTCTTCTATAAGAATTCTGCATAGTGATTATACAGTTGAGGATTTTTTTAATTGAAATTTTAGCAACAGTCCATCGATAGACAGAAAAAATACAGCTGGTGATCAAGTGAGAAAAGCAAAAATCATCAACAAAACAAAAGAAGAGCTTAGAGGTGTTTGACGGTAAATGTACGGTACATAATTTTTTTTATTTTCTAAATGAGTTTTTACTTATTTTAGAGGGCTTTTGCAAATCTTTCGTCTTATATTTTAACAATAAAGGGACAAAAGGAGGATTATTGAGCTGTAATCATGGGAAAAACCCCATCAATAGAGACAACAAAGCAGGTTACGGAGAATACGGAGGTATTTAAAGGCATAGATTGTCCTGTCCTTTAGTGGACATCAATTTAGTTCTTAAATTTTATAAAAACTGATCATGGATTTTGATGGGCTTTTGCATATTTGGTGTTCTCTATTATCGCAACAGTAATCCAGAAAAGACGGAAGATCATCAAATTCAAGCTGGTGATCAAGTGGGAAACTGATAAACTCTCATATTTAACACTATAGAAGAGATTATGTACTGTTATTTGAAAAAAAAAAGTTGTTTGCACAACTTTGGATCAAATAGCATTTTTAACTTTTGCACATTTTCAAGAATTTCTGCACATTTGCTGCCTCATATGATTACAGCGCTGGCTCAGACAGAGTAGAGGATTATCAGACTGTAATTATGGCAGAGGTCCATCAGTGGAGACAACAGATGAGGCTGGAATCAAGTAGACAACTGACAAATTCTCATATTTCCAAGCATTTAGTGTGACTGAGAACAGCTTATGATGTTGGAATTTGACAGCATATGATGTATTCTTTTGCCAGCAACTTCATCTGGATGAAACAGACTGTGAGTCTTTTAATTTTGGAAAAGAAATAAGTGAGCTTTGCTTCTATTGGGGGATTTCTGAACATGTAATTGCTTTCTATAACTGTGGTAATGATTTAGGATAGAGGATTTCTAATCTACAGTCATGGCTGCAATCCTTCAATAAAGACAACAAATAAGAGTGTAATAAAGTACAAATACTTTTGTTATCGACATAAAGTAAGGACTTATAATGGCTGCATTTCAAAAGAAAAAAAATCTTTGCACCACATCAAACAGGAAAAAATAGATATTACTTCAATTTTATAATATTTCATAGTTTTTGCATCTCTAGGGGGATTTATGCATATTTGTAACTTCATTTAAAGGCAACAAAAGCAGGAAATGACGATATAATTCTGAGTATTTAGTGCGCCTAAACAACATATCATAGAGAAATGTTAAGGTATATGCTTTCACGCACATCTTCATATTATGAAGTAGCAAATAGGTTCTTAAATTAACTTTTGCTTCTTTTAAAAGTATTCTGCAAATGTAATACTACTACATTAGTGTATTACTACAGTGGATATTCACAAAGGGAAAGGATTGAAAACTACAATCATGGCATCACAACCTTAAAGGAGACAGTAAATATCAGCTGTAATCAAGTGACACAGACTTCATGAAATGTGAACATACTGCGCACTTGATTAAAACTTGTGATCTTGAAGCACATATTACACTTCACTGTTATACAAAAAAATGCAAATGGACCAATTTGTGACTTCGTACTTTAATCTATAAAAAAGAGAGAATGTTCCCCTTTTTTGGAAGGTTTATGCACACGTGTTGCTCCATAGTATACAAAAATGATTCAGATAAAATGGATGAATAATCCATCAACGTATGAGACAAATGACGACTATAAGCACGTGGAAACTTGTATTTCCAAGTATTTACAACAGTGCGTAATGGAGAAATGAAAAGGCACATGATGTGTCCTATTATGCACAACTTCACATAAATTATATTCTACACATTTTTTAGCGAGCTTACACTTTTTTGTGTTTATTGTTCTTTTCAAATTTGTTGTTCAAAACTACTACAATGTTTCTGAGGGGATGGAGGAACTACAGTGATCCACCTAAAGAGGCTATCGAGCTTTTCATAGCAGCATTGAAGAGCTGAAGCTTTGCTTTACGCACAACCTGAGAGGCATCGAATAGTGAGTCAGTTCTTATTCGTCCAGTATTCACAGTTACTTTTTTAACGATGTTCTTCATACTTACGACTGTTAGTATATGATGGAGAATCATTAATCTGCAATCATGCCAACAATGCATGGAGGCGATAAATAAAGGCTGCAACTGTGTGAGAAAGTGCACCAAATGAGAGCTTCATATGGAGACAGCTCAAAGTGAATGAACTGCTTTACGCACAGCTTCACATGGATCAAATAGCAGGTTAGGTCTTCATCGTAGCCACTTCAGAGCTAGTTTTCGCTTATTTTGGAGGCTATCTGCATATTTGCTGCTTCATATTGCTTAACAGATGGTATATGGTTCAGTTGATAATCATGGCAACAGTTCATCTGTGGAGTCAGTAAACTGAGGCAATAATGCGTTGGAAAGAGTGCCGATGATGTTCCTATGGCAGTGATATTAAAAGCATGTGATGCGCTGTTTTAGGCACAATTTGAAATTATGTGAATTGTTCCTTGAATTTTTGAAATTTTAATTCAGATTTCGTATCTTTTGGAGTAAATCTACAAGTCCTACTTCTTTCACTCTACAACCAAGGTTCATAAAGAATGTCACTGCAATCATAAATCACTGGAGACAACAAATAAAGGCTGTAATCGACTGGGAAAGTGTGCGGGAATTGAGCTTATTTATGAAGTTTTAAAGTGCATCTTTTATGTTGACTTGCGTACAGCTCCAGGTGGAACACGTAGAGAGTTTGGTCTAAATCTCTGAATGTCTTGGTGAGCTTTTGTCTCTTTAGTGTTTTTTTTTTTTCTTGGACCAGGAGTACTCGGTGCGTACTACAACTTCTCATTAAACAATATGGCATGTGAAGCGGCCGGGGTGCAGCTTCACCAGGGCAGCGTCAAAGGCTGAACGAGCCCCTGTGTGTCGGTGTAAAATGCGGATGAGCGACCGAGGCGAGCGGACTAGTGACTTACTTTGGGTTGGTCCGGTTCCAGAAGACGGCGTATCGGTCGGACACCACCTTGGAAGCCGGGTCCTGGCCGAACACACACATCCCAATGATGAGGACGAGGAAGAGGATCATTTCCACCTGCGGCATGTTTGCTGAGGGAACTCCGATGAAGCCGAATCGATTACAGTCCTTCCTTAGGATCAGGTTTAAAGACGGATGGGTTTGTGGTGAATCTGTGCCACTTTGCGCTTTTATCCTGCACGGGAGCAGCCAAAAGAGGACATAAAAGCGTAACGATCTCTGTTGTGAGGCAGTCAGATCAATGACTTTGCACCAAACACAAACTGTCACCTTCCTGGAGATGAAGCCGCTTGTGCGTAAAGTGAAACAAAAGCTAAAATCCACAGAATGCCAGTCTTTAACAACTCTCTTCCTTTCGGTAAACTCTGCGCACTGTAGCCAACACTTTCTCCAACTCGACTGAATTTCCCGAAGAGTGGAAGCAGCGCTGGGACGAGGTTAATAACACAAAACAGGAGAGTAAATGTTCCAGGATGTAAAAGGTAAACCACAGTGGAAACAACACTCGAGCAGCGCTGGGTCTCCGCTCCTATTCGCCGTGAAAAGCAGACTCCAAACCCAGCAGCTTGATTCCCCCGGTTGATCCCGCTGCTGCCCGAGCACCTCTGCCCCGCTGAACAACAACAAACACACGCAGTAAATCAGACGTGTCCGCCGCGCGTAAACGCACACAATCACCGGGTTAAATGTCCCCTGAAGAGCGCTGTTATCAACGTGCAGGAGCCAAACCGAGTCTGCAGGGCTGTGAGTCCCGCGGCCATGCTCTCTCGGACCAGCCCCCCTCCTCCTCCAATCCCCCACTCCCCCCCTCTCTCCCTTTCTCTCTCTCTCCCTATTCCTCCCTCCTACTGTGCCAGCCGGCGCACACTGTAAAAAATGCGCAACTTGGCAGCCGAGGTGTAAAAGCTGTTGCATCTTCTTGGGATGTGTTTTTATCTGACTTGATGTACAGTCAGGGGCGGTTTGATCCGTTTTAATGCCCCTGAGCAGAGACCAGTTCGAGATCTTTTTTTATCTTATAGCAGTGATCAAAATATTTGAAGACTTTAGCCAGGCTTCTTGAGCCATTTGGCTTTTTAGCTGAATTGCAAAACCATGTTTACAGTTTACTACTTTTCCTTATGTTGCCAGCCTATTGGAGCAGTTTAGATACAGTGAAGATATTTGCTGAGAATATTTTTGATCAAAGGCACAAAACATCCTCCAAATTGTGCAAATCTAGGTCCCATTACACAACAACATTATCACCAGAAACTGAAAGGTTTTTCCTTTGTGTTTTCAAAAGCACTCCATGTTCACACAGAGACAGTGTGAAAACAATGTGCGTTCACATTGATCCGCGGGAATGACTGAAAACGCGGTAGCATGCATGCCAAGCCAGTAGTTGTCGATGTTGGTTTGTACATTGTATGCAATCTTTATCTAAAAGAGTACTGTCACCGTTCTCCCTGACAATGTGTTTCCTGTTTACACAGAGACGAATACGAAAACATTTTTAAAACTCTTCACTCTGGACCCTGGTTTCAAAAGATGACACATTCAGGCACTTCAGGCACCGTTCTCGTGTAAATGGAAGGCGCAAATGTAACGAAAAACTCGCTGTTCTCGGCCGTTTTTTTCCTTGTCAACGTTGTGAACGGCCCCCTAGTTTGTTTCACCAATTAGTACAATCCAAGCTCTATTCATGCTTCCGTTTCAGGCCTTAACATCTCCACACTTGTAATGCTTTGTCTCTTCAGTGAACATCATGGAGACAGAGTGGTGGAAGTAATTAATCTCTCATTGGTTAGTAGCCCTGTATGTACATCTGTCTTTGTGTGAATCTGACACGCACGGTGTTGTGCACCTCCAACACCATATAGCACTGTAAATTGACACAAATGTTACCCCTTCTAGAAAATGATGTGAATGTCTGAAGTTGTAATGATGATGGATGCTTTTGCAGAACTGGGCCTTGTGTCTTCTTTAGTTTCCTATATTTGTCTTACTCTACTGTTTTTTTAATGCCTGCGACTACAAGACAGTGACCATAACGAGGAACAAGTAGAACATCAGGGTAGTAAAAGCTTGCTGACAGTTGGCCAATGGATCCCAAAGGAGGCTTTAGATGTGTGACAGAAGACTGGTGGGACAAATGTTGGTGGTAAAATTCACAGATGAAGTTTGGCAGACAAGAGGATATCTTCGAGGATGGCCTCTGCAGAGTGGATGTAGCACTAGAGCCTATCCTATCTGACACTGGGCAAGAGGCAGGGTACACTCCGAATCGTTTGCCAGCCAGTCAGTGGGCCACATAGAGGGACGGACGGCCATTCATGCTCACACTCATATCTAAAGGCAATTTAGAGTCACCAGTCAACCTGCAAATCTTTGGTCTGTGGGGGGAAGCCGGAGTGCCGAAGAGAGCCCACGTCCACACAGAAAGGTCCTGACTGACCCAGGGATTGAACCGGTGACGTTCTTGTCGTGAGGTATGTGCACTATCTGCTGCGCCACCGTGATGCCTGTCATTAAGTACTTGGCTAATTCAATGTGGATTAAAGCACTCCAATCCACTGCACGAATAGATTTGCTTGTAGTGGTTTAAAAGAGAGCACTTGTTAAACTGCAAAAAAAGGTTTGCATGGCACTGCAATGGAAACTCATTTTTCAGAAGTTGCAGACTATGTTTGCAATTTAGACACTCAGCACTTTTAAATTGATGTCTCTGTTGTCTCTGCCCTTACCCCCTCCTTCCCTTTTATTCATGCTCCCCACCTAACTGTGTAATTTAGGCAATGTGGAAGATTCTCTGCAATAATGTTGAAGAGAGACACAGCCCTGTCCAAACAGAACAAATATGCTGGCAACATGTGAGCCCATTACACCATTTTTCATGATGTTGGCAACATTTTCCAGCCGTTTTTGATCAGAGAAAACAATGTTTCAGACAGATGTCCATCCTTAATGATCCTAGTTGACATCTTAACCCCCCTGGAACCCCACACAATTGCCAATCTTCTCCCTAATAGTGAATTGGCCTCTGAGTTCGATGAAAATTTACTGGCCTGCTCTGCTTCATTTCTATTTTACCATGCATTCAAGTCACAGAAAATCCGTCTCAAAAGAAAGAGTCTTTTTGAAAGTGAGCATAAAAACAGCAGTTGAAGTTCATTCATGTTTCTGACTGAGCTCAGCCTGTTACTGTGCTCACTTTTTACAGCGTACAGTTTCACGGTTGCTCTCAGTCTCATTGGCTTTGGATTTTGAATGACGGCCGTTTCGCTTACAAAAACAACGTCCCTCCTCCTTGGGGGGTATGTGAGCTTCCCAGGCCCGGCAGACAGATCCCAGATCAGGTCAGAAACACGCTGCACAACGAGGTCCTGTGATGGGGAAGCTTTATTTTTCCTCTCTGCAGGCATGAGCTCATCCTGTCAGAGTCTCACACCAGTATTTCCGTGGATAAAGTCACTCTATTTCATTGTGTTATAAGAACAGTTGTGCTTTTTTTAAAAAGCAAATATCTGCATATTTACTAACAAATATTTCTCTTATTAGGAAAAAGCAATTTCGATGTATAATTTATATTTTTTACTTGTTTTGGGAAAATGAAAGTCAAAATGCTTCGCACAAATGAGCATTAGTACAGACTATACTGTCACCAGAGAGGCAAAACTTGTCTTTTCCTTAAAAAGTTGTATCTGTTATACATTATACCCCTGTGCTCTGTGCATGGGTTAATACTCATGATTTAGGGCGCCACGTAGCGGCGATAACAGGAACAGCACCTTTGACAGAGGGAGGTAAAGCAGTGGTTCTCAACTGGTCCAGCCTCAAGACCCACCACGTCGAAAAAAAAGGAATATTTACAGAAATATATAAGAAAAAAAATTAAACCACTTCAAATATATCATGACGAATTTTGCAGATGGAGCATTAAATGGTAAGAAAACATGAATGAACAGAAAGACAGTAGAAAATGAACATGTTTTAAAAAGAGGACATGCATAAATCTTATTGTTCTGTTTCACGATGTAACAACAAAACTATGGTTTCCCTCTAGAGATCTTTTTATGTTAGTAAAAGCAGCTCTGGTATTTTAGAAAGATTAGATAAATGTGTCAAGATCTTGAGAAAACAACCAATATTAATATGTTATTACAGGTCAGTGGAGCGATATAAAACATATATAGATGTATGTCCATCAGTGCTGTGCTTTTCTAAGGGGGTCCTGAACCCTGGTGTGTTCTCTAGGAGGTGCTACAGGGGTCCCAGAAACTCAGAGGGAAGAGAGGATAATAATTTAAACTCACCTGATAATACTCTTCAGGAAAAAAAAATAATCATGTCTTTTTTCATCACTATATTAAAAACTGTGTTCCTTTTCTCTGCAAATATTTTTGTTAGAAATAAAAAATACACATGCAGTGATGGGCAGCAACATCACCACAACTATTTTATAGTTTTACTTATACTTTATTTTATTCCTCCTGACCCTTATTTTCATTTTAATCTTAATTATATGTTTATTGTTTTTTCACCAGTTTACTGATTTCTTGTATGTGCAAATGTTCTTGGCAATAAAAATAAATTGTGATTCTGACTCTGATTCTGATTATGGACATTCGTAATTTAACTTCACTTCCAGAAGCTTTGTCGTAGCATTGTTGTATTCTGAGTCAGAAAGCTTTTCTTTTAGTTATTTCATTGAACAAGTAGTGCAGTAACGTCCTCCCACGCAACATACACACAGAGGGAGAGCAGCGGTACAGGAGAGCTGCAGTGGAGCCAAAGTCCAAAAACTCTTTTATGGATGAATGACAGGTGGAGCAGACCTGAGAATCTATAGCTGACAGTGACTGTGTATTTTCTCATGACACTGATACGTCTTTTTCTCAAAGCCTTTCTCAGCGTGAGTGCACACACTGGTAACTTGAGTGTCCTGAATGAAATAACATAAAGATATTGAAAGTTAACCATCATTAATGCAGTCAGGGAGCAACAGCTAGTGACCAATCAGCAGCTAATACAGAGCATAAGGAGGGAACCAATGAAGAACTTGCTTCCAAAATCTGACTTTGGACATCAGAAAATTGTTGCAGCCCATCAGCAACTTAATTAAAGTGATATGCCATTTTTTTTTTCTTTTCCTGTCGTGTCTCACTCCTGAGTCCATGACAAGCAGATAGACACCATTCTGTTGACTGTGTGTGCAGTAACAAGGAAGAGACAGGCAGAGCTCACCCACCGGTAATTAGCTTAGCTCAAATATTGGGAGTCAATGGGTAGCATTAGCCTGCCTCTGCCTACAGTCATCAAATACACTCTTCAGCAACTTTAAATGGTCCTGTGTGCTTTTTGTAACTCGTCTTTTTATTGTGTTATGTTATCTATTTTAAGACTAAGATTTGCACTTTATGTAATTTTCAAAAGAAAACATACAAAACTAAACCACAGGGCGCATGCACAAACCACTGTGGACGTGCTTGTAAGTTGGTCAGTGAAACAAAGCACGTCTGCGGTGGTTTGTCTAAAAGTCTTTGTCTAAAAATAAGTAATGTAACATAACGCAGAAAGAAAAAAAAGTCACAACAAGCACACAGGACTGCTTAGAGTTGCTGAAGACTTTATCTGGTGACTGTAGGCAGAGGTAGGCTAACACTGCCCACTGACTCTCAGTGTTTGAGCTAAGCTAATTAGCAGTGGGCAAGCTTTGCTCGTCTCTTCCTTGTTACTGCACGCACAGTTGAAAGAATGGAGCCTATCTGCTTGTCATAGCAGTGAGTGAGGAGTGAGGAAAGACACACACAAAAAAAAAATGCTGTGTCCCTTTAAGGAAAAGTTCAACGCTGTAAAGAATCTCACTGTAGTGCATTGTTGAGCCAACAGAGCTTTGAGCAGTTTAAACCTATAAGTATTAGGCTCTGAGAGGCATCATGTACCGGCTATCATCTGCCCCCAGATATCTCCCCCAAGGCACAAAGCTCCCAAGTTTCTTCATTGGCTCTCATATGTACTAGTGCCATTGGCCTCTAGCAACCCCATTTCAAAACACCCAAAATAACCTGACACATCGCTCAGGGGTGCAGCTTGAGTGTGGTGGGGCTGTTTATTTTTCTTATGGGTCGCTAGTCATTTGAGTGACCAATTTTTACAAGTAGCTTTCCCATCACTGCACACATACTTCAACTAATCAGAATCAAACAGCTGCTATGAGCAACACAGCTCAATCAAAGCTGCTGTTTCATTTAAAAAAATGGCAAAATCTTCACTCAGAATTGATTTTCTCTTTCAACAAAAGGGTCATTGTGCTGAAAAACAACTATTGATCAAAAGTTTTGGTGAAGAACATGCATTGTAATTAAGAAAGTTTGCAAGAGTGCGTTCCCCAACAGAGGCCTGTGCTTTTTGAAAGTCATTGGCTTGGCAAAGTTTGGGAAGCTAGACGATTTTTTTTCAAGAATACATTTAATTAAATAAAACAAGGAAAGAAATACATCCCCTGTCCCAGTTGAGAATCTCCAGTATATGTGTTGCATGGTCTCTTCTATTCAAATTCAACAGAATACCTATAAGACAAAGTCTTTATTTGAGAATCTTGAAGACACCTGTCTTCCCTGGTGGTTGGGATTTATTCGGAGTATTCCCCTGTATAATCATGTCCAGGTGCAGAGGAGGATTGTGTATCAGTGAGTTCAGACACAGACAGACTTCAGCTGGTTGAACTAATCCTCCTCAGAACAACAGATCCACTGAGCAGAGATCTGCCGTGAGAGCCGCTGTGATCAGCACAGCCAGGTTTGTAAACTTCGTAGAGACACTGACCAGTCAAACAGATTTCTGCTCACAAACACTCTGATTTATTTCACTGTGACACACTAAGTAACTCCATCATGCCCGCTTCAGAGTTCATCTCCATCTGTTTAAACCCTGTGGACAAATTAGAGCAACTGAGTGTCTGCAAGCTTCCTTAGAATCAATGTGAGGAAGATGTTTTCATTGCACAGGGGTTAAAGCACTAAGAGGATCTTCTGCAGAAATATACCTGTGAATACATCAAATGCCCTTCATTTGAAATTCTTGATATTTATCATGTAAATTGATATTGACATCATTATGAAAACTTAATATTGCATTGAATTCATTATTATACATTCATCACTTTATAAGGTACACTCATTCCAGCCGTGCTTCAATTCAAATAGCTAATCAACCAATCACATGGCAGCAACTCAACTCATTTAGGCATGTAGGCATGATCAAGACAACATGCTAAAGTTCAAACTGAGCATCAAAATGGGAAAAACTGAGGGTTTGAGTGACTTTAAAGGTAACACAGTTGTTGGTGCTAGCTGGACAGGTCTGAGTATTTTAAAACAACTGATCCAGGCAAGGCAAGTTTATTTGTAGAGCACCTTCCAGCAACAAGGCAATTCAAAATTCCTCACACAATGCATCATAACACAATGACAAAAAAAAGAAAAACACATCAGAATAAAACATTTATAAAAACTAAGAAATTAAAACAAGAGATAAAAAGAGAATGAAATGGTGATCTATAGCAAAAGCTAAAATGTAGAGGAAGTATTATATTATTTAAAAATGACAATTAAACAATTTAGAGTGTTACAGTGCAGTGTTGAATGTATTTTCCATTGTGCAACTCTGGTGCCATTTAAAGCGGAAATCAATAATCTAAGCAGGGCAACAGTAAACAAATGACTCTTTAACCTTGATTTAAAGAATTCATGAGATTTTCGCATATAACATTTCCACAGTTTACAGAGGATGGTCCAAAAATGTGCAAATATCCAGTGAGCAGCAGTTGTCCATGTGTAAATGCAGAGGAAAATGGCCAGAGTTGTTCAAAGTGATGAAAATGCAGCAATAACTGAAATAGCTGCAACCAAGCTACGCAGAACCCCACAGCCTATTTGATTATTGTTGCTGACCATGTCTATCCCTTTATGATCACATTTTCTGATGGATACTTCCAGCAGGATGATGCTCCGTGTCACAAAGCTTGAATCATCTTATACTGGTTTCTTAAAGGGCACGCCTCTTTTCGTGTCTTGCCTCACCTCCAAGTCCATGACAAGCAGACAGACACCATTCTTTTGACTGTGCGTGCAACAAGGAAGAGACGGGCAGAGCTCGACCACTGCTAATTAGCATAGCTCAAACACTGGGAATCTATAGGAAGCGTTAGCTTACTTCTGCCCACAGTCATCAGATAAACTCTTCAGCAACTCTTAATGAGTTTAGAGAGACTAAGATTAGCACTTTTTGTAATATTCGAAAGAATTAGACATGAAAGAAATCACAGAAGAAATCATCCTTGTCCTCTCTTACAAAGTCAGCCATAATCCTTAGTTCCAATCTTCTTCCACTTGTAAACAGAAGCTTTGTTTTGTTGACCTACTTACAAACACGTCCTCGTTGGTTTGCACATGCCCCCTGCGGTTTAGTTTCGTATGTGTTTCTTTTGTAAATTACATAAAGTGCTAATCTTAGTCTAAAAATAGATAACGTAACATAATCCGGTAAAAATAACGAGTCACAGCGATCACACAGGTCCATTTAGATTTGCTGGAGAGTCTATCTGATGACTGTAGGCAGTTCACTGTACTCCATGGGCCTCCACACTCACCAGATCTCAATCCAATAAGAGCACCTTTTGGATGTGATGGAGCAGGAGACTCACTGAATAGATGTTCAGAAGACATATCTGCAGCAACTGTGTGATGCCATCATGTCATCATGAAATGTGTCCAGCACCTTGTTGAATCTGTGTAACAGAGAATAAAAGCATTTCTTACAAGTGTGGTGAACCCATTAACGTGTCCGGTGAGTGTACGTCTGCTTTTATATTGAAAACGCAGGGTCAAATCTTAGTTTTGCATGTAATATAACTTCATGATGCACCTCCTCAAACCTTAGATAGCACTAATGCCACTAGAGCTCATTTAGAGACGTGGTAAATAACAGTGACGTCCACCTGCAGTCAAAGATGAATCTAAAATCACGGGTGAGTGAAATGAGCCCACAGTGGACAGAATCATGAACGGTCTCCTGCGGGATTTGTTTACAGTAAATCCTCCTCACACTGTGTTTGTTTGGGTGTCTTTCGGAGGTCATCCTGTGTGTGTTTGTGCATGTTTTTGTCTTCAGTGAATGTATAAAACTCAAGGTCTGTGTGTTACTTGTGTGTGTGCGTGCACGTCAGACCGATCAGCCACCTCAGCCAGACTAATCCACAAGCTATAATCACCTCATCTCCACAGCTAAAGTGCCTGTCCTACTTCATTTAGGCCTGATGTACGTCTGTGTTCTCCAAGACAATGGAGTCATTATAAATTAGGGTCAGTGGAGCTGCAGCACGACACACAGCGGTGCATCCTAATGTGTCTCATGGTCTTATGAGACTGATGTCACACACATGATGGGGTGAGGAGATAGGGGTGGGGAATATATCTAGTTTAAAGATACACAAATATTCATTTTAGAGCAAGACAGTATGGTTTATATGGATATAGCTGAGTCAGCGGTTTTCAAAGTGGGGGTCCTGACCTCTCAGGGAGCTGCTAGCAGTCCTGGAGACTCGAAGACAGCAGAGGAAGAATAGTTATGATAAACATATTTTGTGTACTTTTGTAATCACTTAATGTTGAAATTGCTCTTTTGTAATCAGGCAGATCCTTCTGGCAAAGCTCAAAGCCAGACTGATTGAGCTAGGTCTCCATTATAATCCCCAATCAACATTTTTTAAGACAAGAAAAGGCAGGAGCTATGACAACAGCTAGACACTCATTATTTGCTCTTAAATATGGTCTAATTTTCGGGTGCGTGTAAAACACAAGCACAAGCAAAATCTGATACACATCTGATACAAAAAGACGGAATATTCTCTCTCTCTCTGCGAAACATTACCGCCAAACTTGGGTAATTCTTATTAAACTGTTCTAATCCTATATTTTGGGTCTTAATTAGTTTAACTTTGTGAAACGATCATGTAATTCTCAAGTGTTACGGTACCACTCATGTGCAAACACAGTGCACTGCCATCTTGTGAGCAAGGGGACCAAAATCGCTGCGCTGTAAACGAGGGCATGTAATAACCGAGAAATTAGGGTAGTTGCTACCAGATCTTAACGCTATTTCTTTAATAGATGAAAAAAACGAACCCTGAAAGCATTTCTCAATAGAAAGGATGTTGTTACTTTACTGTGACATGTTTTGTTGAGAGTTTGTGGTAAGGATTGGCTCAGGTTTTGAACTTCACATCACAGCAGTAGTGTCTGTTTGGGCCCTCAAACATTTTTAAGGTGAGCTTCTTGTATGTTTGTATGGCAGCACTACATCCTTGAATTTTTCCATATGCTGCTTTGCTGGAAATAGCACAGAAAGTTTATGTTTTCAATGTGACAAGGTGACAGAGAGCAAGTTTAACACAGCCTAGAGTTGAAAAACACAATGAATAAATAGTAATTGCAAGAGGACTTTGAAAAACACGCATGAAGAGGCCCAGTTTGCCTAAACCTGGACTCTTAAAATGTATGTAAGCATGTCAGTCCACCTGAAATTATATTTATTAGTTTAATTTTTCAAAGTTGGTTTGGTTACAATTTATAGATATACAAAAAGAAGTATTGGCCCATAATGGTGAAAAGAAATACTGAGTCTAAGAGTGAGAAAGTTTCCAGACAGCTGCAGGCTGAAGAACATAATGTTTAAGTTACTGTTGATGAATGCAGATTTGTTGAATGGACACAGACACGTTGACTCGATCATTTGACCAGATCACATCCAGTCCCAGCCTCATAACTTGGTCTGTATCCCAGCTCATCTCTGTTCCATTGCAGTAAAAGAATGAATTAAAACAGTTGTGCATGGGGGTTCACATGTGAGTGAGTGTGTTGGTGTGTGACTGTCAGAGCATCTCTGTGACTGTCGGGCTGACGGAGGAAGAAGCTGCAGTTACTTCTGCTGAGCTTGAAACTATTTTTATACACGATTGTTTGGTTACTGACATTTACTTGCCGTGTGATGCATGATTTTCTTGCAATTGGCATTTTGCCGGTGTTCAGTTTGGACTCTTATTTAGCAGCAAAAGGCATAGATTAATGTATTTGATGAAAACAAAAATATCAATCAACGAATCAGTCAATCAATCTTTATTTTTATAGCGTCAATTCATAGCAAGTGTTATCTCAATGCACTTTACAAAAGAGCAGGCTGAAAGCAAACTCTCCATTTTATAGATACACATATATGCATATACACATATATACATATGAATAATACACGTATATACATAAACATACATCCAGAGCCGGCGTTACCCAGTGTGATGCCCTAGGTGAGATTTTATATGGTGCTCTCTCCATTGGCGATTTACATATGCTTAACAAAAGAAATCGAACAGCATTGTTTTTACCATTGTCTTTAACTTATAGGTAACATGCCACCTAATTTACATGCTTAACAAATTACGAATAAATACAAAAAAATATGAAATACGACATAAATAGTCTAACAAAATAAAAATCCTGTAATTAAGTGAATACATAACAGTAATAGTCATGAATTATAAATGCAACAATCAACATCAAACAATTTAAATAACCACACAGTTTGCACACAATTACTCTACATGAGCTTACACTGTGCAATAACTATACACAAATAAAATAACTATAATAACTTATTTGATATAAACATTTGTAGGAATATTACTTGGGTATTGCTTTACATTTAAATCAATATGAGTTTTTCCATTATAAGAATTCATAGTAATAACCAATTTTAATATCATTTGATTGAAGGTGAATTTTTTCCCAATTTTTTGGCCCCCTTGGAGGCAACGGCACCCTTAGCATTCATCTGTACTGCCGAATAGTCCGGCAGGCTCTGCATTTATCCAGAGATAGATCCATCCAGGCAGAGACATAGGGACTAAAAATAAGAACAAACCCATAGACGCCCAGATCATAAATCTGTCCACGTGTTTGTCTCTTCTGAATATAGACTCAAATGTCTCCAGATATTCTTAACCGCAAAAGACTACCTAACCCAACCCGATGGTTGAAAGTTGACCTAAATAAGCCATGGGACGAAAATCCTAAACTAACATTGGACTTAAGGCTCCAGATGGGATTTATTTACCTTCTTAATATCACCGAGCCTTATCCAAACTGTTTTTGTGACATAATCCTGACCATATGTGACACAAAGCCAGTCATCTTTCAGGAGCCACAGTCACAGTGAACCTTACCCGCAACAATGTTGATTGAAATGTTTCTTTCTTAGGTGTATGGAGCCTCAAGTTTTCTGCAGCTTATAAATTAACTTTTATGTATTGATGATGGATTTTCAGAATGTGTTCAGAATAGTGATGTGATGATTCATTACCATGTGTTTTATAGGGAATCCATGAATTATGCCATGTTCAAAGACACCAAAATCACCTTTCTCCCCCAATCTGATGCTTTGTTTAACTCTAGGGGATCATCTTGGTAATGTCTACAAGCCTGAATTAATTGAGTTACTGCCATGTGATTTGCTGACCATCTATTGCTCAAACAAGCAGTTGAATGAATGTAAAGTTGACAGTTAGCATACATGCTCATGATCGAATAGAGCTTCTCTGGTTGAATTTCATCTGCTGTCATTTTTCTTAAACCTGACATGAGGAGATCAAGCTTGGATGCCATTTTAATTTCATGAATTAGATGTGGTCACAAGCCTCATGTTTTCACACCTTTTCCTCATGGTGTTGAAGTAATTCCTGGCACGAGTTGATCTTGAGTCACGGATTGATTTTGACAGTTGTGTATTTATTCGTCTCCTTCTCTTCCATCACCGTCCCTCGTCTTAATTTCAGCTTCCACCACTGTACTCTGGGATTTGCTTTGAGACCATTCGTAGTGCTATCACCATCTCCTTGAGGAAAAGTAAATGTTTATCTCTCCCCTGAGGGAGTTGTTTATTTCTGCATCTCACCCCTCATCTCTCTGTCTAAAACTCCACTGTGAGCAGTTCCAGCTGAGCCTGCAGGACGCTCCTTCAGGACCGGGTTGTCAAAGTCAGAGGAGCTTTAATAAAGGAATTGGCTGTAATGAAAAACACACAAATGAAGGTGAAATAAGAGTTGAAGGAGTGAAGGAGCGGCCTGACTAAAAACGTGGGAGGTCCAACATATTCCTGTTCAATCTGAGCTCATCTGTGTGTGAGTGTGTGGCACCTGGGTGAACTCTTATTGTATACATGACCTCTGCAAACACAAATACACACACTCACACACAAGACCTGAGAGTGTGTGTGAGCTCTCACACACACACACACGGCTCACATGATGTTGGGTAGAAAATCTTGACTCCATCCGTGTTTCTCTGTGTGGAGGTAAGTGATGTCGGTGACCTGTGGAGCCGGCCCTGCTTAAACTCACTCAGTCTGAGGACCGCTGACACTGGAATGGTAAATATGTTAACAGAGGAGGGGGCGTTCACCAGAGATGTTCATCTATACCAGGGGTGCACACAGAGGGGGTTGGGGGATAATATGTTCTTTTTGTAACCTACACACTCCCGAACGAAATCTTAAGCCCTGTTGAAAAATTGCGAGAATTTGCATTTTGGACTGTTGGATCATAAGAAGGTTCTAAGCAGAGCTTCAAAATCCAAAAAGAAGAAATGGGAGCAAGAGACAATAAAATTTGATCAAGCAATTTATTGAAAACAACCATTCAACTGAAATAGGCTGTTCATCAGCTAATCAACAGTGTAAGACCACAGCCTTTAAAAGCCAAAATCTGCAGAAAATTTGGACTCCATGTGATTTTCTGTCAGGTATTCACACTTTCATGACCTCCTGATGGCAAAGGCAGAAAAGCTCTCTGTCTTTGAACGTGGTCGGATTTTTGAGCTGCATAAACAAGGCCTCTCACAACACTCCATCACTGCTGAGGCTGGATGCAGTAAGAATTTTATGATTTCATCTTTACGACTACCATATCAGAGGCCTGGGAGTTTAAGGGTTCTGTGCAGAATACTCACAGCTCTGTGGGCTTCGCTCCTCTGGACAGAATTCTCTGATGTTGTCCCTGGAATCGGCTGGAGCCACTCTCCCAATTTGGGGTCACAACCCCCTGTGCTCCTAGTGCCACAGGGGCCACTGTGGCCTTCAACCCCACATCTCCTCCAGTTCTTTATTCAGCTCCTACCATTTCATAGGCTTCTCTTGCAACTCTTTACAGATATAGATGATGCTTGGGATTGCTATGACTGTAACCACTGTCTTCTGCTGGTAATTTTTCACAATAACTATGCAGTTGGTTAATGATGATCAGTTTTTAAGTTTATTCAGGGTGAGGCTTTGCTGGAGGCAAAACAATCCCTTAGACATGGCTGGCTCGCAAGTTATTTCTAGCCTTTTTAAATCAATCATAGGGGATTGACCAAAATTTGGTCCAGACCAACAAACCCTGTCCTTCAAGAATTCTTTAAAGGTTTGATATGGGGTGGGGCGGCACAATGGCGCAGCAGGTAGTGAACGTGCCTCACAGCAAGAAGGTCGCTGGTTCAATCCCTGGGTCGGGCAGGGCCTTTCTTTGTGAAGTTTGCATGTTCTTCCCGTGAGTGCTTGGGCACTCTGGCTTCCTCCCACAGACCAAAAACATGCTCATTAGGTTGATTGGTGACTCTAAATCGCCCTTAGGTATGAGTGTGAGCGTGAATGGTTGTCCGTCTCTATGTGGCCCTGCAATCGACTGGCGATCAGTTCAGGGTGTACCCCGCCTCTCGCCCAATGTCAGCTGGGATAGGCTCCAGCCCCCCCACGAGCCTGAAAGGGATAAGCAGTATAGAAAATGAATGAATGAATGAATGATTTGGGGTGAAGTGAAAGCTCACACAAACTCTGGTACTGACTAGGGATGTAACAGTTATCTTTAAAGTGATAAACTGCGGTAAAATTTCCGACGGTTAGTATTACCGTTTCCTGTTTTAAATACCGTTAAAACTGTGTTTGATTACCTCACTTTGTCAATAACTCACGGTGATGCTGCTCATTTCCTAGAAAAGCCAGAACTATGTGTCTGCTCCTCGACAAAGCAGCAGCAGTCCCTCAGACGCAGGTCTGGTCGTATTTTGGTTCTTAAATTCATATTATTTATTTTTACAAAATCAAACTTTGTGAAATGATTTCAGAGTGTGTATAAGTATTTTTTTTTTTTGTTACATTTTAAGCACATTGCAAATATACCGCAATAATAACCATGATAATTTTGGTCACAATAACTATGTTTCATACTGTTACATCCTTAGTAAAGAAAAACATTGTGGCCTGAATTTGGGCAATTTCACAACAGCAAGCCAGCCACCATAGTGTTTCGAGCAACATCAAGCAGAGCATGGTGAACACATATGAAGAACACCTGTTGGATGTGCAGGACCTTTCAGGGGTTTAATGGTTGCAGATTGTTGCCTTTGTGTTTTGCTTAAAAGTGCCTCTAAGGTGCACCCCAAATTGAATTCCTTGACACCTCTTACTCACCCAAAGCCCCCCTTAAGTTGACCAATAAATCCCCCAAATCCTCACTTGTAACCCCAAATACTCTCCATTCAGCTCCTGCTGACCTTTGAACCTGGCCTATACAAACACTCATGTTCCCTGTGGTTATCATGAATGCTTTTTTGGGACTTACCTTGCATTAGGACAAGCAGGTGGTCATCATTTATCCCCCATGGGCATTTTAGTTTTAAAATGTTGGCCTTGGAGCCCATATCCAACACTAATACAGAGCGAGAGTGACCGACGGGTGCTATCCCAGTCGAAAACAAACCTGCCTCAGGGCGACACACGCGGTGGAGAGCTCATCTGCTCATTGATTGGCCCTTAACGCTCGCTCAGTCTGTCCACTCACTCTTATTCTCATAACACAATTTAGCCTGCCTGAAATCAGCTTATTTCTAAAGCCGTAAGAGCCCTGATTCAATTTGGGGAGAGGAAGAAAAGAAAGAATGAAAAATTGTTAGAGAAAAATACATGTTGAGGCACATTTTGTTCCCTTTAGGTGGGTCGTACCTCCTCTTTGAAAGCAGAAAAGATGTCCTGTACAGTATGAGAGACCTGTGAACAAAAGCTCTGGAAGGAAGTCTGCTTTTGAATGAGCTCTTTGACTTAATGTCTACCAAAAAAGATTAATTATACACACAGCACTTACACCTTTCAGTCCTTCAAATGAAAAGCTCTGGAAATTAGCTCCATCGGCTTTTGTTCATTAGCTTTTGATGTGAAGTGTTCAGAGTTGAAGCGGCCAATTGAATGTTACAGGGAATGGGAAGGAGCTGTAAATCAAACCAGCGGGGTGAAATCACTGCATGCTGTAAAAATTGATCTGACACAATTGACTGAAAAGACCCGTCAGCCCATGTCACCCAGCGGGTGCGTGAGGGGAGTGTGGGGGTGATGTATCAGTGGGGGAAGAGCTCGCCCGGACGGGGTCACGGAGAGCATGGAGGGCAGAGGGGAGGTTTAAGGCCTTGGCAGGGTAGCTCTGCTTCTGACAGATTTCTCACCCCCCTCTCTGAGGATGTGCATGAAAATGAAACTGACACTTTTCAATAAAGCTGTTGGCCTTTTAGACACGTTTGGAAAATAAATGAGTCGTGCTGCGGTCAGCCCGAGGAGTGAAAGACATTAAACCCAAAATATCAAACAATATGAGCTGAGAGTTAAGGTTAAAGTGTACAAAGTTGATCGATTAAACAAACTAGAAGGCACCCTGAGAGCACAAACCTCCTCAAAGGTAGCTCTCATATTGCTGTTACATCTTTAAGCAATAGTTTCATGATAAAGTTACCATCATAATATGGTTCCTTGACCCTGAAAACCCAGAGCTAGTACTCAGAATCATGTTGATATCATTATTAGTTAGACAGTTATTGAGCAAAAACTATTGTGCACTAATGGTGGTTATCTGGATCACCACCAAAATCTAATTATTTTTAAGCTGGGCAATCACCAACATCTCCTGAACATTTCAGCAAAATCCTTCCGGTAGTTTTTGTGTAATCTCGCTAACAAACAAACAAACAAACAAATATAAAGCAAGCAAAACATAACCTCCTTGGTGGAGGTAATAAAGTGCAGAGTCTTGATGTAGTGATGTGATACTTACAGTAGTCTGGCCTCTTTATTAGGTACAACTCTTCAAGTGCTTATTAACACAAATGCCTAATAATCCAATCATCTAAACAACTCAGGCATTTGGACATGTTGAAGATGATCTGCTGAAGTTCAGATTAGGCATCATAATGGAGCAGAAAAGTGATTTAAGGGAGTCTGAACTAGAACTAGGCACAGCACGTAGTGCACGTGCCTCACAGCAAGAAGGTCACTGGTTCGATTCCCGAGTCGGGCAGGGCCTTTCTGTGAGAAGTTTGCATGTTCTTCCTGTGCATGCGTGGGTTCTCTCCGGGCACTCCGGCTTCCTCCCACAGACCAAAAAACATGCTCATTAGGTTAATTGGTCACTCTAAATTGCCCTTAGGTATGGGTGTGAGCGTGAATGGTTGTCTGTCTCTATATGTGGCCCTGCAATCGACTGGTGACCGGTTCAGGGTGTACCCTGAACCGGTCGCCCAATGACAGCTGGGATAGGCTCCAGCCCCCCCCCCCCCGCAACCCCGAAAGGGATAGTTGGTATAGAAAATGAATGAATGAATGAATGAACTAGAGATGTGACGTTCATGAACGAGTCGAGTCTTTTGAACGGCTCTTTAAAATGAACCATGAGAACTGATTTGCATTTGTGAGTGAGCCAATAGTTTGCAAACCACTCTGAAATGCAGATGTTGCCTTCATCTGTGTGCCTCATGAGTCTGAGTTGCCCACGGCATGCTGCCTTTATGTGAACAGCTAATGACATCTCTGAGTGTGAGTTGCTACACGACTAACTTAGGGGAAAAGATATTAGTGAGCGCTGCCCGACTGGACTGAAGACATTTGGCGCTGTATTATCAGGGAGGAGGAGGAGAGAAAGTAGTGAGCCCCCAGCACTGCCTGAGTCTGACTAACTGGACTGAAGCCAGTATTCAGGGAGGAGGAGATAGAGATTAAAAAAAAAAAAAAAAAAACACAAAATGAGCCAGAGTTGGAAATGTAGCAGCATTTGGATGCACTTCTCTGGGGATGAAAGGCAAGGTAAAGCTCAGTGCAACATTTGTTAAAAAAAAAAAAAAAATACATCTTTCAAGTCTGGGTCAACAAATAATCCACACCGCCACATGAAAACTCATCACCCGATGACAGTATTAATGTCAGATGTCCGACAAGAATGGACTGACTCCGGCACTTTTGAGAGCAATGTCTCTGTCAGTCCCTCCACCTCCACTGAATCTGCTCGTTCTGCCTCCACATCAGGTGGTCTTAGACACCAGGCCACTATTCTGTCTTTAGCACCTGACGCCCCCTAGAGATGTGATGTTTGGGAACGAGTATTTCAGAAACATTCAGACGGTGGGGTCAGAACTGGAATAAGCATCATGAAAGCATGGATCCATTCTGGCTTGTATCAGCAGTTCAGACGGGTGGTGGTGGTGAAATGGTGTGGGGTAGGGGTTGGCAAATAGCACTTGGAAAACAACTTTTATACACAACCAGAACATTTATTTTTCAAACAAACAAAAATGCCTCGGGCAGAGCTGTGCTGGAGGCAGCTGACATCTCCTCCTGTCTTCAGCCACTCAGTGCAGGCCTTCATATAAAATAAAAAATAAAATACATTTACTCCAACATTTTTGTCACCAAAAAATGTGAAATATTTACTAAAAGAAATCTTGCCTGCTGTTGGTCAAAAAAGAATTTTCTCTTGATCCATTACCCTTTTCAGTAACTTACTGTATAGACATTTTACAGTAGGTAACTGTATATTTTATGGTTAAATGCTATTCTTTTACAAGAATAAGTATGTTTTTCCACAATCTTTTGCCATTTACAGTAATTTACTGTAGGTAGCTGTAGATATTACAGTAAAATACTTACATTTACAAAAATCGGTTACAGTCTAAGTTATTTTTATCTCTAATAGGATGATATGCTGCCTTGTTTAAAATGGAGATGAGCAATTCAGCATCTATGAATAAACCAAAAGTGCACTGTGTGACTCTGGAGTGACCAAACAAACAAAACTTTACCAAAATGATACCTTTAACAATAAAGTCCCCTCTGACCTCTACGACAGGTCACTGCCAGCTCCCTGAAATCACTCCTCTTCACAGGCTCATAACACAGCATCTAATGCCTACAGCAGCTAACCTTGAGTTTGGCCTTGATTAAGTAATTATAAGTACATTTAATTTCTACCGAATGAAAAGTCAGCTGCTCCCTCCTGCCAGCCCCAGCTGATGAGAGGTAGTGCTGAAGCAGAGGAATGAAAGACCACAGAGTGAGCCATCACACATGGAGCAGGGGAATAAAGAGATCCACACTTTGTTTTGGCATCATAATGTTTCTAGTTTATCAGAGAATAGATCAAACAGGAGCAGACTGTTCATGGATCGACACTGTCTCTTAAAAACATGCCCTCAGGGCCTAATATGCATGTGTCTCACAGAGAGAACGTTGCAGGTTTGATTCCCAGGTTGGGCAGGGCCTTTCTTTGGGAGGTTTGTATGTTCTTCCCGTGCATGCGTGGGTTCTCTCCAGGCACTCCAGCTTCCTCCCACAGACCAAAAACATGCTTATCAGGTTGATTGGTGACTCCAGATTGCCCTTAGCCATGAGTGTGAGAATGAATGGTTGTTGGTCTCTTTATGTGGCCCTGTGTTTGGCTGGTGACTGGTTCAGGGTGTATCCTGCCTATCACCCAATGTCAGCGGGGATGGCCTCCAGCCCCAGTGCGACCACAAAAGGGATAAGCAGTGTAGATAATGGATGGATGGATTGAATTGAATTGAATTGTTTATTGATCCAACAATCAGCTATCTCATACTTAGACGAGTGCTGTTCTTCCTGTGGTCAAAGTCACAAATTACATATCCATTTTTAGACATACAAGCATGCATTCATACAGCATACGACACAAACAAAACATTCAATAGAAGAGGAACTAAAAATCATTGCTTGATTTAGTTGGTTATATTCCGATCAACTCATGATCTGAGAACCCTTATGTACTTATAGGGTCAAAAGAAAAAGGTACATAAATATATAAAAAGAAAAACAATGATTCATGTAACACCTTGTGTAAATAAATACACTTTCAATTTAATTTTAAAGGCCATCTTACTCGTTTCCTTAACCAAGAATCTGGGTAAAGAGTTCCATGCTACCATGGCTCTGTAGTGTAGTGTTCTCTGTCCCGCTCCTGTTCTATAAGCAGGTAGGAGAAATCTCCCTTCTGATGACTGACGTGTAAAATATTCTTGTCCATCCTGAGAAAACTTCAAATTCTTAAATAGACTAACAGGACTCTTTGTTGTCATGATGTTTCTAACAAAACTGACAAGAGAATAGTGTAACCTACTTTTAACTGGTAACCAATTCAACTTATTCAGCATCTCATAAACTCTGGTTCTGTATGAACAGTTAAGCACCATACGGGCAGCTTTGTTTTGAGCTATCTGTAGCCGATTAAGATTATACTCTGATGTGTTGGACCATGTGACTGTACAGTAGTCAAGCTGAGATAGGACTAAGGCTTGCATTAATTGTTTAAGCAAGCGTCCTGGTAAATATGTCCTACAATATCTAATTGCAGCCATCCCTCTACCCATTTTCTTCAACATTTCATCAATCTGGCTTGTCCAAGTCATTCGGCTGTCAATCAGCATACCCAGTAACTTAACTTCTGTGACCTGTTCTATCTCCTTATCATCTAGTTTTAACTGCAGTTCTGGCTCTACTCTCCCTCCTCTTTTAGAGCGTAATACAATACATTTTGTTTTTTCTATGTTAAGTACCAATTTATTTATGTTAACCCATTTCCTAATCAGCACTAGCTCTTCATTTAGAATCTCTTCAAGCTCTCCTGATGTACGCGCTGCTGAATAAATGGTTGAGTCATCTGCATACATAGCAATGGAAGCATGGTTTAAAATTAAAGGTAAATCATTTGTAAATATTGAAAATAAAAGTGGCCCCAAACAACTCCCTTGCGGAACTCCACAGCTCATAACCCTCATTTCTGAAAATACTCCATTAAAGTATACACAGTATTTTCTATTGCTAAGGTAGCTAATGATCCAAGCAACAGAACCCCTATCAAAACCATAACAGTGCAATTTATGAAATAATAATCTATGGTCAGTAATATCAAAAGCGGCACTGAAATCTAATAAAACAGAACCCACTATCTTTCCTGCGTCTATTTCTTTCAGCCATTCATCAGTCATTTGGGTTAATGCTGTAGCTGTGGAGTGCCCCTTTCTGTAGGCATGTTGATGAGCTGTGTTCAAATCATTTATGCAGAAATAATTTTGTATTTGCTCATAAACTATTCTTTCCATGATTTTGCTTAGGGTGGGTAGAATACTTATTGGTCTACTATTCTTCCCTGAGAAATTCTCTTTGTTATTTTTAGGCAATGGAATAATTTTTGCAATCTTCCACTCTGCTGGGCAGATTGATTTCTCCAAACTTAAATTAATAATGTGGCAGATAGGCAGAGCCAAGACATCTGCGACAGGTTTAAGCAACCTCGCATCCAAGTTATTAACACCCGCTGGTTTATCCTTACTCGATCTTATTAATTTTTCTACTTGAGACACCTCGACTTTTTCAAAGTGAAAAATACAAGATTTATTCTTTATCAACTTATTTGTAATAAGCCTGGATGAGAGCTCTAGACCATTATCATTTACCTTCATACCATCACTTAATTTCTGGATTTTATCACTGAAATAAAAACTTAAATAGTTAGCAATTTCAACTGGTTTGGTGATAAAATTGCCCTCCACCTCTAGAAAAGATGGTGTCGATCTGCCGCTTTTTCCCATTAGCTGATTAAGAACATTCCAAATTGTCTTGCTATCTATACTAATACTACTAATTCTCTTATGATAATACTTTTTCTTTTTGGCTTTATTCAACATTGTTACAAAGTTTCTTAATTTACGATATTTACCCCATTCTCTTTCACCACCAAATTTTACAGCATCTGCCTTGGCTCTATCCCTCTCAGTCATGTATGCTTTTAGTTCCTGATCTAGCCAAGGAGACATAGAGTTTCGCACAGTTGACTTTTTGACCGGAGCTAATTTATTCACGATTGGAAGTAATAAATTGTCAAACGCACTCAGAGCAAGATCAGGATCTTCCTTCCGTAAAACTTCAGACCAATCAACCTCTCTTACTTCATTACAATAATTATTTTCATTAAAGTTTTTGAACTTTCTCTTGAGAACAATTTTCTGACCCCCTATGGGTATTTTTGTCTTTCTTCCAATAGCAATAAGGTTGTGGTCACTACAGCCTACGGGAATGGAAATTACTTTTGAACACAGCTCAGAAACATTTGTAAATATCAAGTCAATACAAGTTGCAGATATGACTCCATCCCCTCTACTACATATTCTAGTAGGCTTCTTGACTACTTGTGATAAATTACATGTATCTGCTAGAGAAAGGAGTCTAGCCTTAAGTGGGCAATCTCTCACATTCCAGTCTATATATGAAGTCTCCTAAGAAAAATATTTCATAATTTGCATCACACACTTTGTCCAGCACTTTGCATATATTATCCAAGTACATTGTAGTTGCATTCGGAGGTCTATAGCAGCACCCTATTAACATTGACTTTATATAAGGAAGTTGTATTTGCAGCCACAATATTTCAACCTCTTTACATCCTAAATCACTCCTGGTTTTGACTGGTATATGATCTTGACAATAGATGGCTACCCCACCTCCCCTTTTTGCACCCCTATCTAGTCTAAACAAATTATATGGATGGGTGGGTGTTAACAGCTTGATTTCAGCATAAATTTTCCTCAATAGTCAAATAAATTGAAAATATTACACATGGGTTTATTGATAACTGTGATTTCTGGCTGACAAATTCGTTCATGATACTAAAAATATGTGTATCAGATATCATCAATCAAACAGTGAACAGAGTTTTTTTTCCCTTATTCTGCGTGTAATAGGAACACCAAGTCTCAATTGCCCCAGCGCTCTCGTTATCTCTCTCTCTCTTTTAGGATTCATCATTTAATTCTTGTAAGGGCCAAATCAACTAGAAGAGATCTTGCAATTATCGCCATGAATTAATGTCTGATTATGTTCTGGCTCATGGTATAAGGACTTAGAAAAATTCAGCCCATGGCGACAACTTTTTTGATGACCTCTGGTGTGGGGGATGTTTTCTTGGCACACTCTGAGCCCCTTAAGTCCAAATGGCTAAACACCACAGCCAACCAGAGCGCTGTTGCCAGCAGTGTCCATCCCTTTGTAACCACAGTACCCATCTTCTGATGTCTACATTCAGCAGGATAATGCAGCATGTCAAGTCATACTGGTGTCTTGAACATGGTGATGAGTTCACTGTACCTCAGTGGCCTCCACAGACACCAGATCTTTACAGACAGAGCACTTTTGGGATATGGCATGGGAGATTGGCATCATGTATGTGCAGCTGACAAATTGGCAGCAACTATGTGATGCTACCATGTCAGTATGTCAGTATAACTATTAATTTACACTATGTATCATTAAAAATATTAACATTTCTAAACAAAATAAATTGGTCTATATTGGTCACCAGCCTAAAATTGTCCATAATGACCAAATTTGTCAATAAAATGTCTCACAACTGATGAGAAGAAAGGTAGATCCTGATGTGGAGGCTTCTCTGCCAGCCGTGAGCAGTTGGGTTCAGCAGCCAACTCAGGCTGCATGGATGCCAAAAGTCTTTGTATTCCAAGTTTTGGGCCCTGCCATAACTTTAAACCATTTCTCAAGGCTTGTTCAAAGTGCTGTTTCAAGGCATTTAATTGATCATCTGGCAACATTTTGCAGATTCAAATCGCTCTGTGAACTGACACCAATATTTCAGCGTGCAGCAGAACTGCACTGTGGGTCATTACACAACGGGTTCACCAGACAGACACACACACACAGAGTTGGAGGAGGGAAAAGCGAAGAAGTGAGAGAAGAATTCAAATAAGTCAGTATTTCATATTTTTTGTTATGAACTACTCCTGCTAATGTGTAACTAAAATGTCATCATTTCCATTAATGGCTAAGGCATCATTTTGTCTTCATGAGCACCAGATTTCAGTACAATAGAGCACCTTTGGGGGATTCACAGTATGGATACATAGCACACAAATATGCAGTAACTGGATGATGTTTTTCTGTCAATGTGGACTAAAATCTCTGAAGAATGTTTCCACAGCACATTTTTAATTTATGCCACCAATAAGTGAAAAGAGGGTTTAACCCATTACTAGAAGGTGTCCCTAACGAAGCTGCCAGTGATTTAAATTCTTTATATGAAACTGTCCATCTAGTGTGTCAGGTTAATTGCATGTCATGTGGAGGCAGAAAAAATCCTGGATTAAAAAAATGTACTCCCTTTTTTCCTGGAAGATTCCTTGATAAATAGACGCGAATCGTCAAGGTGTCATTCAATTTCTAAACATTATAATCAACAAAGCCCATTTTATAAAAAGATTACAATTTCAGTGCTTACCAGTTATTATTCATGCATCACTACAGTACTTCACCACTCTTAGAGCTGAATGCTTGTGAATAGAAATCCCATAGTATTTTCCTCCAGGAGTAACTAAATAACCAAAATTAGATCTGACAAACACCCTCATGTGACTGGAAACTTAACTTAACCAAATCTGGCAAACACCAAATTTGTATTTCCAGCCTCGTTCCTCCTCATTTGTATATCTCAGGCTCCCAAAGTTTGGCTCAGCTCCAAGAATTCCTGCAGAGCTGCCCGCGAGCCACCAAATTATCCCGAAACTGTCAAACAGCCAGCAGAAAGCAGCTGCCAGGCGCAGCACCAGCGGCATTTTGGTGATTGGTGGGACATGTGGTAATGCCTGCATGGGGGCAATACAGACAATGTCACTCTCAAGATCACCTGAATGCAGGCGGCAACATTTCTGACATTTCTCTGCTTGGAAAGGAAAATATATTAATGTCTGGAAGGAAGTATGGTGAGATGTAGCCAATGTTTTTCAATTTTTTCAATGTTTCAAATATGAAATGCAAATTAAAAGCACATAGAAATATTTGATTTGTTGTCTTTTTATGGTGCAGTGAACCTGAAACAAGGACATTATGCGTCATCATGGCTTATTAGAAATTACATCTTCTACTTGAGTTTTACATTTCATTTTAATTTTTTACTTTCCAGAAACTGTTCCCACTTTAAGCCCAAACTTTTGAAATAATGGCACATTCAAACATCCCCTCACTGAGCTAAATCAGACATTCACTGCTCTGTGTCGAGCACACATGCACATCTCGGAGATGTTATTGCACCGCAGCTACTTCACAACCCCGTGCTTCTCCTAATTAGCAGACAGCCTGCGGAGAAGAGCAGGCCGAGGTGACTCTGCATTGGCTGTGGATGGTGATGATGGATCACAGGCATCTGTGCCAACCCAGCAGAGCGGCACCACCAAGACTCAGCAGAGAGAGAGAGAGAGAGAGAGAGAGAGAGAGAGAGGGAAACAGAGAGAAAGGGAGACAGAGAGGGAGACAGAGAATAAAGAATTATGAGAATAATCTCATTAAGTTACGAGAATAAAGTCATAAATCTAATTAAGCTAGAAAATAAACTTTATTTTGGAAGGTTGTACCAGAAGAGCAGCCATCCGCCTATGCAAAGAGGATGAAATGAGAGCATCTTCTTGATTAAGGTATGCTTATATTGAGCTAAAGTTTTGACAAATAGCCTCCTTAATGACTTTGTTCTCGTAACTTTATGAGATTTTTCTCATAACTTTTCGACTTTTGACTTTATTCTTGTAGCTTTACTTTTTTTAAACCTCCTTTTTTTTTTAGCGTGGCCTTAATCCTTCGTCGTAGAGCACCAATTAACCGAATTAGCATGTTTTTGGGAGGAAACAGGAGTCACCACAGAAAACTCACATGCACAGGGGGGACATATATGGAGCTAAATCCTGGCTAAAAGATTTAATTTGAAAAAAATAAAAAAGTGATCGATAAAACAAAAATTGAAACTGAAAGTTTGATCTTGCATTAAAAAAAACCTAACTAAATTAAATTAAAAATAAGTGTCAGAGAAGAGTTTTCTTTTTCGATTTGAATATTCTTTTGATTCAGCTCTGTAATAATTTCTAAAAAAATAACTCATTTATTTTTATTTCTAAATATGTATCATATTCGAGGGGTTATTTTTTCAGCCGCAAGTTTTTAATGTTTTCAGATTCAAATGTTTTTGTTTCACACTCAAATCTTACTTTTTTGGTGTCAGAGTTCTGTTTTCATTTTCCGTTCAGTTGGGGGGTGGGGGCAGTATCAACTGGGAAGGGCGTGGGGCTGTGAGAGACAGCTTAGCAAAGCCTTTTCCAGTGATGTTGTCTTCAGGATCGATCCCTTTAAGGGTTACAGTATGAACAGCAGCTAATACAATTAAGGTAGTTCATGCTAAGTTTATGTCTACTTATTGCATTGACTCAAAAAGTGTCCTTCTGAATGTTCCTACATTTCCCAGCATTGTGATATTTAGGATCATTTCCATTGCACCTTATCTAAAAATAGAATTTCTCACCTGTGCGTCTGCACCTGCAGTTTGCCCGGGGAAGAGGATGCCATTTCAATCCATATTATGATAATGCACTGAAGTCATAGTCTTGTTAGGAATTGAGATAGAAACATTGTTTCTGTAAGTATGGGTCTTGAACTTAATCTGAAATATTTTACAGTTTTTATGTATTAATTATTGCCAGGAATTGTCTAAAATAGCTTGTATCCGGTAACTTTGTCTTCAGGATCACTTTATTTAACAAGTATCAGGTGAGTGCAGTGTACAGAAAGTGTTCAGTCATACCTCTGAAAGTACACACGTTTCCTGAAGGGAAGGCTTTGCTGAGGTTGGTGGGGGTTTTATTGTGACTTTGTGATGTTAGGTATTAATTCAAGTAATTATGCAATATAGTAATATGAATTATTATTGTTCTTTTTTTATAATCCTTTAAATTTTTATTTACCTTCAACACTTGACCATGCTCTTTCAAACTAAAAATGTGCAATTTTGATTTTACCATTTCTCATGTTCTAAGTAGAACTTTTAACTTAACTAACTTATTGATGATTTTGTTTTAATGTGATTCCTGCTAACCAAAGTTTGTATGTCAAAGTAATTAGACTTTGCTTTACTGTTTAATGGTAGGTGTGGAGGAAGAATAAGAACAAGCTCTTGTTATTTTCCTTTTGTAAAAGAGGTAATTTCAATAATCAGTGGGCTACAAAATCAGGCGATGGGATAACTTACTGTACAAATCGCAAGCGTGCAGTATGCATCCTCTGCCATCAGATCAACTGTATCTTACCCAGATACAGCAGTGCTTTTTTCTCATTGGCTGATATGGAGGGGGCGTGTCAAGCTCTTGTTTAGCTCTACAATGTCCAGAGCATCTTGCTACTCATTCCAAATCATACATAGCGGTGTAACTTGGTGGGCAGTACCTAATCCATTTAAATGAGAAATACCAGATGTGGCATGGGAGTGTGAAAAGGTTCAAATGTGTGTCACACGCTGAATGCAAGCAACTTGAGAGCCCTGCTTTAGACTCAAGACCAGGTTGGTTGAAGGTGCAGTTATTTAATGTCCTCAAAGTCTAAGCAGCAGCTTTGTGCCAGACCACTCCTCAAACTCCTCAGTGCTAATAAGAGGGCATGTTAATTTTCTTTGTTTGGCAGTGTAGGCACACAGTGTATGATTGACGACTGGTAGAAACACGAAGACACCTGTGCTGTGCCCAAAGATGTCTTTGTCCTAGCAAATAATAGGACCCAAAGACTTAAACATAATATGTGTCTCAACAAATGTCACACACGCCACAGGCAGCAAATCAAAGATTTGTTTTCCTTCTTTTGGTCAAGGACACCTCAACATTGAACAACACATTGATCGCTGTAAAGACGAAATGTGTGATTTTCAAGTTACAGCTCGTCCTCAGCAGCTATCAGATCACTCTGCCGTCACAGACACCTTCAGCTCATTCATTGTCTTTATTTCTCCAGCACACAGAGGATCATCCCTTAGCAGTCTCCTTGAAGAAAGATTTAGCCTCTAAAGGTGATGTATTTGTTTAGTTAATCTCCTTTACAATCCTGAAAGCCCTCGCCGGTGGATTGTCAGCGAGGATTATTGGCTAAATCTGCCCAGAGAGGAAGCAGGGTCACATTTTTGAGGAGGAGGAACAGAGGGTTTTGATGGGAAACTTGGCTTTTCATATCTCATGTAAAGTAAAGGATACAGTCAAGGTTTGTGGCGATTTTAGAAACTTTGACCCCAAAAACATACTATTCATAGAGTTCAATAAAATCTAATAAAGGCTACAATTTCATATCCGTTTTATACTTAAATAAAGAACAAATAAAGACTACCATTCTAGATTGAGGTGAGCCAGTTCACAGAGACCTGAACTGCATCTTTACCTTCTACAGAGACTGTTTGTTTGGTAAATATGATGCAGCATTTATTCTCCACTTCTTCTCATACAGCAATAAAGACGAGGATAAGGAGCTATTTACTGAAAAAATCATGCTGTCGAGAGTTTATTTTCATTGATCGTCGTTGTGCATAATCTAAGATCTGCTTTGTGTGTTGTCAGTGGAGAGCACTAACCTGTTACTCCATCATACATTCTACAGAGAAGATGCTGAAAGACATTAAACAATACAACATATAACTTTTGCACCACATATTGGTTTGTAAAACAACCTTGTTTTGCATCTGATTTTTGTCCAGACAGCAAAAGAGAGATCATCCAGCATGTGGATGTCCATGCTAAATAAATATTATTGTCATCACTGTAAACTTAAATCTACATATTCAGCCATACTTGTCCCGTACTGTGTAGAGGAGTGTTGTAACAAAGCTTAAACTGTTTGTGTTAAATACCTGCTCATCATTTGTACCCATACATTATCTATAAAGCTCATTACTCTCAGGTTTGCAGGGGGTTGGTGCCTAATCCAGCCATTATTCAGCAGGAGGTGGGTACACTGGAGTAGTTGCCAGCGAATCACAGGGCATACACACAGAGACAAAAAATCATTCACACACACTTGCACCAAAGGGCAATGTAGAGTCAACACCTGACCTAACAAGCAGGTTTTTTAATTGTCTGCAAAAAGAAACAGAAAACCTCACACAGAAAGGCCATGCAAGACAGGAGCCCAACCAGCAACTTGCTTGGTGAGGCACCAGCATTAGCTGCTACATGTTTGAGTAGGCCATAATTATTATAATAAAAAATAACGAGTATGAGTATGTATATAAATGTATATTTTTGTGTGTATGTATACGTTTATAAAAAGTCAATTTGATAACTATGATGGGTGAAGTACGTTTGATTTTTTTTCATTAAATGACTAAATCTTGTTTTTTCAGATATAGATAAATTAAAAACTAATCACACTTAAATTTATATAGATTGGAAAGCTAAAAAGTTGGTTATTAATTGATGGAGAGGGCATGGGATTAAATAAGTTTTGACTTCTTCTCACTGCTTTTCAGACATGTAACATTTTTCCAAGTGCTGTTTTTTTTTATCTGTCTGTACTTTTATTTGCCCTTTGTTATTGAAATAAGCTTATCAATCAGTTAATTAATCAATGATCATAACAAAAAAATGAGCTTTGTTATTTGAGTAAAAGCCCTTTAAAAGTCTTCACTTTGTTGGTAAGACAAAAACTAAAGTGAAAAATAGTGCAAGTGTAAGAATTACCATCAGCTTCAATAAAAGAAGTTTCTACAAACAGCCACAGGACAATGTAACAGTGGTATTATCATAAGAAAACAGTAGTATTTGTATTCATGACAAATCTATACACACACACACACGCACCTAAATACACACTCTCTGTCACAGAGCAGAATATAAGAGAAGAAAAATGTTAACATGAACATCCACCCAGCATGATGGAGATCAGAATAACTCGGCTCCATCCCAGTTTGTCACCAGACACACAAACAATACACAGTAATTTTATTCATTGACCAAATTGGCAGCTGAAATACAAACCATATTCATAAAGTGGCAATAAGAGGCGGGGGCAATACAGATCTAATGGCTCTGTGAGCAGCAGGGTTTATTGTTTCGCTGCAGTAATAGACTCTCAAGGACAAACTATTGTTTACAGCAGCCTGTGATGTGGACAGAAAATCATCAAATTATTCTGAAAGATGAAATGTGGAAAGTCCCTGCCTGAATATTTTTGCATTATACTCAAATTTAAAGTTTTTATGAGCTTGCAACTAAACTGGATAAACACCACAAGACCATAAAACTCATCTAAAGCTCGACTTGTCACGCTGAGAATGTCCTTTTTCAAACATTTGTGAGAGGATAAAAAGAAACATCTCCATGTGAGAGATTTAGTCAAAATAAGAATGTGCTTCCTGCTGTGATTGAAACAGCAATCAGAACACCCTATAAAGCCTCATTAAATCAGGAAGAAGATGCAGATTTAAGAAATCATTTCTTATACTCTGTGTACAGTCACTTCCTCATTGTGTCTTAGTTTCCATCTTAATGCTTATAATTAGCACATGTATTTAGAATTGATAAATGGAAGTGGTGGAGCAGTTGACTTACCTTGGCAGTGCTGCGAGGCTGGGATTAATCATGGACTTTGCCTCGCTGAAAGGGAGATGAGTTCACTGGACAAGGCAGTATGGTGCTCACGGTATCTGAACATGCGGATGACAGTCAGAGTCTTTAGGTCTCTGGTCCTACAGGTCTTGCTATACTCTTGCGAGGCCTGGACAGTGACTAGTGGCTAGAGGTGCTGGCTTGACTCCTTCATGACTATTTCCCTTTGACACATTTTTGGGTATGGTTGGCAGGACCATGTGTCCAATGTTGACGTGCTCAGGAGGTCAGCTGCTGGATAAGGGTGCGGCAGCCACACTTCTATGGGCACCTGACGCACTTTCCTGAGCCTGATCCAGCTCACCGTATACTGGGTGCCCAGGATCACCCGGTGGGTTGGACCAGACCACAGGAGGCATCATGGAGGAGTCAGCTCAAAGCATACCTGAAGAGTTGGAGCATGGGCCTGTCACAGGCCTGGACAAAGGCTATCAGGAGGCTGGAGAAGAACAGGGAACAGGCTGATGAGGTGAAGTGCTGAACCGTCATATGCTTCCATATCTGACTCAGTCTTGGTGTTATATTTTCTGCACGTGTTTCAATTCTTCTGCCTTTGTGTCAGAAATAATCTGAGCCTTGTAGGCATTGGAGTGTTTGGGTTGTTTGTCCCTCTGTCTGTCTAGCAGGTGATTGAACTCACTTGGGACTGGGGTGGAGAGACATATGTGCAGAGTGGTGCAGGCCATCCTTTACCATCCCCATCCCAACACCCTGGAGGAACAGAGAAGCAGCAGCAGTGGGAGACTCATCTCACTGCACTGCAGGACTGAGAGGTTCAGGAGATCCTTTGTTCCCACAGACTGAACAGCAACCTGGACAGAGGCAGTGGCACATGACCTGGACTGTTTATTACCACTATACTGCAATTTCCCTAAGTGGATTAATAAACCATCTATCTATCTATCTATCTATCTATCTATCTATCTATCTATCTATCTATCTATCATATTTACAGGAGCTTTGAGGAAGACTAAATCAAACCATGAAGTCATGTTTAATCTAATGTTAAAACTCTGTTTTTCAGAGTAAATGTGTGTGAGGTCTCAATGAGCAGCAAAGTTAAGAAGAAGATCTAACCAAGGCCCTGTTTACACGGAGACGCTCTCACCTGAAACCCAAAGGTTTTTCCTTTGCGTCTTCAAAAACGATCTGCGTTCAGACGGAGACTCGAGAACGACTGAAAACGCTGTAGAGTGCATGCCAGTCCAGTAGATGGTGATGTAGGCTTGCAGAGAAACAGCGCTGGTACAACACACGTACGAGGAAGAAAAACTTTTCACAAACAACAATGGCGAGTGGACACACGAAGACGCAGGAGTTTCTTGTCTGGACAACAAATCTGTCTGGATAGTTTTGTCTGGATAACAAACCGAGCATGGTAAGCATCACACGTCACTCGGTAGACGGCCGAAGCTGTTGTTGTTCCCGGTATGCGTCTCACATGAGACAGGGTGGCGATGCATTTTGAAAACTCTCTGCCTTGGACCCTGGTTTCAAAAGTATGCGGATTCAAGCACTCCGGGCACTGGTCTCATGTAAACGAGAGGCTTAAATGCAATCAAAACTCTTTGGATACAGCCGAAAACGGTAAACAGAGCCTAAACCAATCAGAGGACTCATGTGGGGAAGGGAGCCTAAAAGAGAAAACTCAAGTTATTTAAAATTTGTGATTGTGAACGTACTCAAGTTGTCGTCAAAAATGAATATATGGACAGAATAGGAGCTCATTGAGATATAACTTCAGGGTACGTCCAAGAAAAATGAACAGGAACAAAGTCATCATTTTATGCATCATATTGACCCCATACATCTCATTAGTGTTGTAACACAAAGTAAACTAAATAGGTAACTACAAAACATGCACCTACACCATTAAAGAAAAGAAGATTCTTAGTAATTACTTTGCAGCAAAAAACACCATACTCCCTTTTTGGACCCACAGCTACTGTCACTGTTCAGCGCTGTCTACCTTGCAGAGGCAGATACTTTTGTTCTGCCTTCTGTGAGTATTTTTGTGTCCATGGCTTCATGTTTTCATAACCTGCAGGCAGCATGTCATCTTGTTAGCTGCACCCTAAACTCAACAAGGAGTGGAAAGAAATAAGAAGTACCTGGTTTAGAGATTAGTATACTAATCTGTTTTTGCCTCTGTGACAGTCTGTGAAGCATTTCATATTGCCACCTCCTCCAAAAGCCTCTTCCTGTTAAAGTGCGACCGATAAGAGAGGAGCGGATGAAAGATGATGATGATTAAAATAGTACGCCTCCTATCATAGCACAGAAAACCTCTCAGTGCCAGCTGAGGAGGCCGTTCTCAGACGGTCGATATCGCCTCTGTGTTAAAAATGAAAAGTATTGATCTCCTTTACCCCAGGCTGCTCAGCTGATTGAGCCTGAGAAAATGTGTAACAGCTGCCAACACTGACAAGCCGGGCCCCGAGGATGATAAAGCAGACGGATCGGCCAGAAGTTCATCTGAGGGAGCTGTGTTTCCTGTCAATATGATTTCAGGGAGGAGAAGTTTATCTCAGAGACGCTGCTGTCCTCCGTCATACTTGGACTTCCCCTGGTTTCTGACAGACATGGATATAATTGGAATCCAGACATGATCTAATGTTTACATTGAAGTCTACCCTACATTTAGAAGACTTAACTAAAACTTGAACAAGACTTCTAAAAGACTGGAGTCTGACATCCTCTCCCATATAAATACAAATTGTCTACAGGCGGCATAGTTTTCAGTCTCAGACTGAGATTTGACAAAGTCTGGAAATCTTAGAGGGTCAATAGCTACAAGATTACAACTAGATGTGTCTGCTTACAGTTAATTTTAAGGTCCTTGTCTGTTACCTTTGGTAATATTATCATCACTTCTACTATAACCAAAAACATTTTTACAAATAACTTTGTTTATCATATCAAGTTCATAATTACATTGCTTTTGCAGTATGCTTGTGGAGACAATGTGTGGTCATCTTAGTGCATTTGGATTTTATTTTTATTTACTAAATGTTTCAGAGACTTGTTTTGAACTGTTTTTTTAAGTTTGTGGTCTTAACCCTCAAGGAAGAAAGGTTTCGACTCAAGGGACTGTTTTTCCCTAGGTTCAGTAAATTTGATTAAGCATGTCCTTCCCTTTAAGTGACAGTAGTGTGGAAAGAGCAAAATATAAGGGGAAATATTGACACAACTCTCACAATCCTCATTGAGTTTGCCACAGCTTGCTAGCAGAGAAGCTAACCACTGTCCTGATTTGGGCAGTGTTGCTTAACCTAAAATTAAGTGGTATATTTAAGTTAAAAAAATAAAAAAAAAGCTGTTGAATATTTTTTAGTAAAATAAATCCCTATGTACACACACATTTGTGTGAAGGTACAAAAGGGAAACACTCAAGAGTAAGCACAGTAGTGTGATTTATTTGACTGGAAACAGTAAATTTGTCTGACAGGGATTAAAGATGCAAAAATGATATGACTGAAATTTTAAGTGAAAAAAAATTCAAAGCAGCTTCCTGTACATGCTTTAGGTGATTATTAATCATGCTTACAGACTATCCATCTATTATCTATATCACTTATCCTTTTTGGGGTTGCGGGGGTACTGGAGCCTATCTGAGCTGACACTGGGTGAGAGGTGGGGTACACCCTGAACTGGTCGCCAGTTGAAGCCTCAGGGGCTCTTCTGATTGGTCAAAGATACCTGGAGCGGTCAAAAATGTTTGACAGCTCATAACAGAGACAGACGGAAATGCAGAGATCTCGCATTAGTGCAATTATACTACTCTTATAAAGGGATCTCAATGGATATTCCAACATTTGATATACATGGAACACAAAAAAATTAGCATTGGCTAGCAAAATCCTACCAACGGCACCTTTAACAACTGTGATAACCAGACATGCCTTAACTCCTAAGATTTTACTAAGACTTTGGAAATTTGTGTGAGACTTTGACATCCCAGGGGAAATGTTTGAAATTGTTCAGACGCACATGTGTGCCCCCACTTTGGTTGGTTTGTTTGGATATATTTAAACATTGAATTAACCCTGCTTCAGAACAAAACAACCCCACTGAGATTGCTTCAAATAAGAGGTCTTAGCTCCCCTCCATTCAACCCCTGGAGCAGTTTGTTTGCAGAGAGACATCAATGACCAAGCCACTGGCACAAACAGGGTGAGTGAACTCAACACACTGCTGTCATCATTGGAATTTTGAGGACAACTAATTGGAAAACTTTACACATGATAATAATTTGAAATATAATAGGGTCACACTTGGTTCTCAGACGACTTTAACTGGTCATGGATGAGGTGTCTAAAGCCGGCTCACTCCCACAGTAATCGGTCTGGGAAACCGCTGCAGACTATCAGATCCGGCCCAGACACAGTTTGTCATTGAGCGAGAGGTAACGCGGTGACAGACGGAGGTTTGTGTTCCACTGCTCCACGGTTGCTTTCATACGAGCCTGCACGCTGAGCTCACAGCTGGACGATTAGATTAGTGTGACCTGTAATCCAATGACAGGACCCTGTGACACACACACACACACACAAACAAACATAAACACAGAGGGGAGATACTCTGTATCACAACATCACGTGCACATACCAGCGCGCTCAGCTATGTCGGGTAAATCTGAAGCATGAACATCCACAGATCTCCCAAGTGAATACTTCCCATCAGTGTGACTGTGTGTGTGTTTGCAGGAAGGTGAGATAATGAGGAATGTGTGGAAAGAGAGGCAGAGATGAGCTGCCTCATACTGATGGGGAACACTGAACAGAAATGCTACTTTCAGTCAGTTTGTGTCTGATGTGCTCGGACTGAACACAAGGTAAGGGTTACCAAATATATTCCCTGATGCTGAGGGCTTTTTCTTTGAAATTTGGATGGATAACTAACATAGAAACTCTGAACCATCAGTGAGTGAATGTGAGAGTGAATGGGTATGAATGGGTAGATGTGACCTACGGTGTAAAGCAGCTTTGAGTAGTCAAAGACTAGAAAAGCGCTATATAAGCTCAAAGTCCATTTACCATTTACCATTTACCAAAAAAGTTTTTAAGGGCAATGTTTCAGCAAATTTAACATTATACAAGAACTAATTCAAAAACTGGTGCATGCCAGTTTTATGTCTCTGTGAGGTATACATGGCCAGAAAGTTGGCGCACAGAGGTGGGTCACATGGCTTTTAGTCTTATAACACTAAAATACAATCAGATTACTGATCAGACATGAGGACAAATTTATCCGGGCAGTCATATATTTTGTAGCTATAATGCATATATTTAAGTCCTTTTGTCTCTGCCCACCCTCACTCAACCCCCAACCATCAACAGAAGTGATGTAATTTAACATAAATTCTCATTTTTTAATCAATTTAACCCAATTTAATGGCAGTTCAACTAAATGGGGCAATATTATCTGACATCAGTCTACCTCATAGTCATTATAGTGGTTAATGGTGTAGAACAATCTCTCTATCCATGGGTATTATTGAATATACCACCTTTGGAGAGGAGGACCCTCTTAAATGGTAAATAGATTTGAGCTTATATAGTGCCTATCTAGTCTTGTTGGCTACTCAAAGCAGCTTTACACAATATGTCACATATACCAACTAACACCCATTCAGTGATTGTTGGAGTATCACCTAACACATTCACCTGCTTTCATACCCATTGACACACCACCGATGCAGCAGTGGGAGCAACTCGGGGTTAAGTGTCTTGCCCAAGGACACATCACCATGTGACAGCTGGAGCTGGGCTCGAACCTGCAACCTTCAGATTACCAACAAGGTGATGAGGACAACTTTATGGTCCAGGTGTCCCTGAATTTATCCCTTTTGTCAATTCTTATTTAAGACCCTTGGTCTCTGCCCACCCCTCTCCACCCACTCACAACCTCAACGTGGCTTTGGTGGAAGGCTGTTCAACATGATTCTGGTTCTGCTCCAGATTTTCAACTGCTTAACAGAGTTTCTTTCCTGGTTACTATAACTGTAAGCCACCTAATGTGGCCTTGTGCTGTACTATCTGGATATGTTTAGATGTATGTGTATATGTGTATACGTATATTTTTATATGTATATATGCACATATAAAATGAAGAGTGTTGCTTCAGCCTGCTCTGTCGTTATTAAAGTGTCTTGAGGTAACACTTGTCATGATTTTGTGCTATACAAATAAACATTGTATTGATTAATTGATTGACACTGGGGACAACATTTGTGCAATGTTTGATAGAAACCTCAAAGAATTCTTGACAAGTTTACAAGCCAAGCATGATCATGAGGCCTAAGGACATTTGGACATTTGACTTTTTCCCTCCAAAATGCACTTAGGGGGAGTGAACATGCTGCCGGCTAATGTTTGATCTCTGATCTCCAAAATCTGGACAGCTGAGCAAAGTTTGAAATAAATCCCTCAAACTGCATGAACTTGAAAAAGATGACCAGAAAACTTCATTACTTTGACCTTTGACCTTTGAAAATTTAGTGGGTTCATTCATGTGTCTGTTAAATGTTTATACAAAGTATGCTGGAATTCTCCCAGAGTGTTTTTGTGAAATTAGATTTCACAAATTGGCAAATGGTTTGGGACTGATGTATCCATCTGTTGACCCTTTGAGTGCACCATTTGCCTGTAAATTCAGCACCTGCTGAAACTTTAAATCCACTGATAGTGATTTAAAGCAGGTTTTTTCATGATATTAGAAGCAACACTTAGTTTGCCCTCTGATTAGTCCACTGACCAACTGGTTGTGACAAGCTCATGGACACCAAGATCATAAATCTGTACTCATCACATTTGTCTCTGCTGAATATAAAATTATTCCAGATTAGCCCCTTGAGATGTGGCATCTTGTTTTCAAGAGAGTCCTCATGTCTATATAGTTGTAAAGGAATTTATTATGGAGGTATAATCAATAACAACCAGAGGTCATTCTCATATTAATATTAACATCTATGATGATCATAATGTTGATTAATATAGCAGCATTATATTATAATTAAGCAAAAATTATCAAATAATGTAGATGTATTCCAGAAAAGTACATTCATTTTTTTCCAAATGTCAGTTTTGATATAAGTATTGGCTAAAATAAGTTTTGTAATATTTGTATATATACCCTAAGTCTGTGAAATATCTGATATATCTAAAAAATAAAAGTGTTGCATTTGCCTAAACAAAATCACTCATGTAAGATTCACTGCTTGTCATTGCACCAGAGCTTCTTAGAATTTCTTATAAGCAATCTTCAGAAATCACATTCACATTCACAAGCTAAGGGTGTTCTTCAGGCTCCATGGCCTTGATCTTTGACCTCAAATTATTATCAATTAATCCTTGAGTTTGGACATTGGTGCAAAGTATCCCCTCAAAATGCTGTAGAGGTTTCACATTTACAAGTGTTGTATGAATGGATGACTTTTGTTGCCATAGAGACATAAATATTTTTAAAAGCTGCTCGTATGAATTTGTCTTTAAACTATGACAGTCTGTCAAGTATTGATACTGATATAATAAAAACAAATAAACCAGCTTAGAAAATGTCCAAGGCCTCTTTAATTAACTTCAATTATTTCATCTGTCATGTTTTTTCTCTTGATTTTTTTTACCCACAGGGCTGAGTGAGCGATAATAGAAATATCAAGCAGAGGCACCTATGGCTGCATGTCAGCTTGAATTTGTTTCAGTGCTTTTAAAAAAAGAGTGAAACACCTCTGAAGGCCTCAGTATGCTTCAGATGAATAGGGTCATAAAATGTGTCGTATGAATGTGTCCACAGGGAAAACTGTTTATAGCGGCTGTGAATATTCACACTTTAGAGACAGAATGTTGATGTAGTCTCCTCCAGCTACAACCCCCCACCTCACTGGCCTCACTCCAACATGAAGTGTAGGGTTATGTTCATGTTCAGTTTCATTTTTAAACAACACGTCAAAAATCAAAGTCACTGTACTTTATTTTGTTAAATTAAAAACTGAGAAGGTTATTATCAATGATGGTGCAAAAGCAGTGGCTGTGATTCAATAGAGAAAATTTCAGTTCAAAAAGCAGAATTTAATAATAATGATAAAAATTAGAAATCTGATTTTAAAAAGTAATTGTAATAAAGGTTAAAACAAAAAAAGAAGAAAAACGTGTACACATGTGTGTTTGTATGTCTCTATATAATGTAATCTTATATATATGGTATGTGTGTGCAAGTGTTGTTTGCTTATTAATACAGAGGTTCCCAACTACAGGGCCAGACTAGTGCCCATGTGCAAACCATCACTGACATGCTTGTAAGTACGTCAATAAAATGGTTTAGTTTCGTATGTATTTCTTTCAAAAAATATATAAAGTGCTAATCTTAGTCTAAAAATAGATAACGTAACATAACAGGGTAAAAAAATGAGTCACAACAAGCACACAGGACACTTTAGAGTTGCTGAAGAGTTTATCTGATGATTGTAGGCAGAGGCAGGCTAACACTACCTATTGACTCTCAGTGTTTGAGCTAAGCTAATTAGTGGTGGGTGAGCTCTACTCGTCTCTTTCTTGATACTGCACGCACATTTGAAAGAACGTATCTACCTGCTTGTCAAAGATTCAGGAGTGAGGCAAGACATGACAACAAAAAAAATGTTGGTGAATCTCTTTAACCATTTGACTGGCATTGTAACCGTGTGGCTGACTTGTTGCTGCCTTACTGCTGTATTTAAAATTTTGAAGTCCACCTTTGTTTTTCCTTAATTTATCAATCTTAATAATGTTTGTAACACCAATTTATATCCAGTTGGTGGCACTGCTGTACATGGATATAACTGTTTGAAAACTAGAAAAATCAGAAGTGTATCATTCTCCTTAGAAATCTAACGGGTAAGTAAGATTTACTGTAAGAAAAAAATCTTTGCACATACTTCCAGATCCTCTAACAATCACAATTTAGTTGAAGAAAATAAATTTGATGATAAAAATATGTATCTATGACTCCTCAAAAAACCTGGTCACCCGCTAAATATCTAAATTTTGCTCTCTGTGATGCTTTCATATGAAAAAAACAAAAGTTTTGTTGCAGAAATGAAAGAAATCCATACATGCCCATCATAACCCTTAACAGGCAAGCCCACCAGCTGGTTGACCAACATTTCTGCTTCCTGTTTGGGTAATTTGAAAAATAAAACCTAAAATGTTGCTAAATGAAGAGGAAAGAAAACAATTTTATCAACAAATAATTTTTTGCAAATGTATTTCTTAGTTTGGAAGTCAAAGGGTTAAGGTCCTCTTTCCCTTTACATGCGAACAGCACTTTAAATGTGTGCATATTGTGCACAGATATCTTTTCAGATTTTTCGTGTAAGGTGAGAGGGGGTGGACTACAGCAACAGTAGGATCCCAAGAAAAAAAGCTGAGTTATGTATTCATCAACAGAAGTATTTCATTCAGTGTTGTGTGCCCTAACAAAGCCTTTCTCCAGGGAATGAATACTCACTTACATCCCCCAAAAAGAGAGCTCTGACCTTGTTTAAAGTTCAGCACCATCATTACAGACATGAGCAACATGTGCTACCACAGGCCAGCATCAGGAGTAATTTATGTGAGCACTAATGTGTTTCAGATGAACCACAGACTGGCGCATGTACAGCAGTTTTAGCAAATAGCACGTCTAATTGAATATTGCAGTGAGTCAAAGTTTTGCTCAGCAGATAGTAATTTGCAGCTTACAGTGAATCTGTAACATGTTGTTGAGCTGTCTGTTCACAGTTTGGATTTTAATGATGATGGAGCGAGCATTAATACAGGTTATCTGACTAAGAAGGAGGACGAGGAGGAGGACGAAAGAAAGCAGGGGGCTTTACCGGTGAGAGATGATGAGAAATGACAGAGGAGGAGCAGCAAGAGGTGAGAGAGGAAGAAGAAGGTGATAGGGAGGGGAATGTGTACAGAGAAAAGACAAGGAGGAGGGGGAGGAGAAGATTAAACGGTGTAAGAGGAGAAGGAGGAGAGGATTACAAATAAAGGGGGAGGTTAGGTAAGACAGAAGATAAAGATGGGTGAGAGTGAGAAGAAGAGGAAGAGAAGCTCGGCAAAAGACAAGAGCAGGGAGAAGAAGGATGAGGAGGAGATGAGTGACAAGGAGGAGTATTCAGCTGGCACGGAGGCTCCAGGTTGTATCGTCCGCCCTGCCTGCAGGTCAGGAAGGCCACAGCTGAATCCACAGATGTTCCTCTGCCAGAACCATGAGATGCTGACCTCTTCCCTGAGCAAGGGGGTGATTTATCACAGAGGCCATAAATCAGCTTGTCTGACCTCCCTGCACACAGCTCACGCCCCAAACTGTTTACTCTGCCGCCCTGATAATCCATTATATGGAATCTGTCAGAAACCAAGCAGCAGAAGGTACACTCAGGAAACACTGAAGATACAGCAGAGCCGCCCTGGGAGAAGACATGAGCTGCTCCATGTGACCTGGAAAGTTTAAAGAGCTCATATTTTGCCTTAAATCAGGTTCATTTGATCATTTTGATGACAGTTGGAGTGTGTTCACAATCACTCATATTTAAAAGAAAGTCTAGTTTTCACTGACAGTGTATCCAAAAATTCTTACTCGCAGGTCAATTTTCATTCTGATATAGAGGTAGCCAATTATGAAATAGCTGTTCTCACCCTGCTAAAGAAATGTTCCTCAAGAAATTGTTAGAAAAGATGTTTAAAGGATCATTTAATTACTGTTTTGAAATAGTTTCCCTCTTTAATGTCAGTTATGTGTACATTTTTTGATTGTTTTTTGTTTTTGTTTGTCATTATCTCTGGAGTCATTGGCAATACAATCCCTCATAGAACTCACACACAATCATATACACCACTCACATTTTGTATTTAATCTTTTCATTTTTTCTTCTGTTTTATAATTTTATGTTATTTGTTACTAGTTTGTCATAAATTCTGAGTAACTTGTTTGTTTGTTTTTGTTTTTTCTTTTTTTGCATGTTATATGTGAATATAATATTGTGTAACTTTAATATTGTTTAGGTGGAGTCTTCAAATAAGCTCTCTGGGCTTTTCGCCTCTCCCTGCACCTCATATAATTCATTATCTTTGACTTTTGTGTAATTGTTTCATAATTGTGCAAATTAAATTAAATTAAATAAATAACCCTGATCCAGTTGTACTCTCTCTTTGTCTGAGATGCTGTCCCTCTCTATTTCATCTTGCTTCCTTAATCATATGTACTGTGTGTTTGTGCATAGGATGCGAATGTTTCCTGCAGACGTGCACAGGCCAGATATCGACAAAAGTAAAAATGTGTCATGATTAAATTAAATCATTTATCAAAAAAAGAAAGGAATATATTTTTTTTAAAGTTATAATGATGGTGACCAAAATGCAGAGGCAGGCTAACACTACCCATTGACTCCCAGTGTTTGAGCTAAGCTAGTTAGCAGAGAGAACTCTGCCCGTCTCCTCCTTGTTACTACAGGCACAGTCAAGAGAATGGTGTCTATCTGCTTGTCATGGACTCAGGAGTGAGGCAAGACACAAAAACAAAAAAAAAGTTGGCATATCCCTTTAAAGATAAGGCTCAGTTTGGAGTTAGTGGGGCTAAGGAGAGATTTTTAGGAGGTTCAAAGTATTAAAGGTTCCTGACATCAGGGTTGAAAAGACCAGAAAAAGCTTGTTATTACAGTAAAGTTAAGGTAAAGTCCTTAGGGCAAGTTCCTTACTCATTTTCTTTGCTTCAGAGTAAACATCTGAGTTTCTCTACTGACCTATTTGCCAGTTTTCTCTGTATGTGTTTGCCTCATATGCTCTTAACCTCACCTGATGATGTCCTGCGGTCTGTACTTCACTGATGCACAGGTGAATTCAGGTCAAATAAAGAAAAAAAAAAAAAAAAAAGAAAACAAAAACCTCAGTAGGAATCCTCTTACTGTCTCTACAGGTCTCTCACTGTTAGTTTGGATTATCTAATCTTGAACACTTAGGGTAATCAGCCCCTTAATTGCCTTAATGCTGGAGAATGTAAACAGTTACTTATCTCACAGTCAAAAGGGGGGCAGACTTCTATCAGGTTTTTATCCTTTGTGTGCTTTCACCAGAAAATACTCCTTCTTTACACAAAAAGAAGTTAGAGGTGTTTGTTGCATTACTTATCAGAGGATAATAGAGTAACAGAGATTTGTTTAATTATTTTATTAAGCCTCCTGTTTTTGTTTTGAAATGTTTACACTTTCAGTTGTTCCCATAGTCATGGGAGAAAAATAAAGCACAGGAAGATCTGGTCTGGTGCAGATACTCATTTTACCTGATGGTCTGCTGAATTCTACCCTGGCAGTGGTCATCATGTTATCACTGTTATTTATTGTCTAATCCTTTAGTTATGAACTTATACAAGCAACATTTTCCCTTTAAACACATCGGCTGCTGTGATACTTACATATTCAACAGAGTTACTATCTTAACCAGTAAAATTGGGCAGCATCAAGCTATACTGGGATGTCAGGCAGACTGATGAGGAAAATGCTGATTTCAGCACCAACTCACCTGGACAGATGTCTCTCAGCCCTGCTCCACCATCTGCCGTATTTGTTTTGTAACTGTTGGATGTGCCTTAAGGCAGAGTATTGTTTTCACCCTTAAGGCTCAGTTAAGCTGTTTACACATCAACGCTAAACTCACTGAACTTAGTTTTTATAATCAGTAGTCTGCTGTTGTGGCAGTCTGACTTCTGTTGACAGTTGTTTCTGGCTTAATTACCAAGTAGGAGACATGACCATGCACTAAACTATTTTGCAGAAGGGCAATGAGCGAGAGGCATGAATAGGAAGGAGTTACTTTTTAGGATACATATTGCAAAAAGTCAAAATGCTGAAATGAATGTTGGTAGATAATTTTAAAGAGCCAATATTTTACCCTAACTCTGAATATGTTGTCAATCACCAGGGCTGGCTGGCAATATACAGTGCCATGAAAAAGTATTTTCCCCCCTTCCTGATTTCTTACTTTTTTGCATATTTGTCACACTTAAATGTTTCAGATCATCACACAAATTTTAACATTAGACAAAGATAACCTGAGTAAATACAAAATGCAGTTTTGAAATGATGATTTTATTTATTAAGGGAATAAAGCTCTCCAAACCTACATGACCCTATGTGAAAAAACCTAATAACTGGTTGAGTCACCCTTGGCAGCAACAACTGCAATCAAGCGTTTGTGATAACTGGTGATGAGTCTTTCACATCACTGTGGAGGAATTTTGGCCCACTCTTCTGGGCAGAATTGTTTTAACTCAGTCACATTGGAGGGTTTTCGAGCATGAAATGCTCGTTTAAGGTCACACCACAGCATCTCAACTTGATTTAAGTCTGGACTTTGACTCGGCCACTCCAAAACCTTCATTTTGTTTTTTTTTAACCCATTCAGAGGTGGACTTGCTAATGTGTTGCTTTGAAGATGATGGTAAAACAATGCCATTTCATTTCTTTAGTAAGTGTATGTAAGTTGCCAACGGAGAGGGGCGCCATATAAAAACTTGCCTAGGGCCCCAGATTGGGTATGGCCAGCTCTGTCAAACACAAATGTTCAAAAAACAATTTTCATATACTGAGTGCTTCTGATACACCTGTATTCTTGGTCTGTCTGAAATGCTCTGTTTTTCTTTGCAACTAAAAGTGTGATATCACACAGTCAAATGTTGAAGGAAAAGAAAAAACATCAAACTGTCTTTCATAATGTTGAAATGCAATTTCATTATACAATTTATGAGGTGAGGGACAATCAAAATTGCAAAAAAAAAAAGAATAAAAAAATCAAAATATAAAAACAAGGAAAAATGTTCAACATGATTTTAAGAATAATATTAAGACATAAATAAAATCAAAAATGGTAGGATTACTGTTTAAATTCAATTTCAGGACTAAAGTATTGCAAAAAATGGGACAATGTTTAAAACATAAATATAAAAGTTTGTGACTTACATTTGAAAACTGAGGAAAAAATGTAAACTTACAAGTTACAATGTTCAAAAAGTAAAAAATGTCAGGAAAAAATAATGAAATGCCAAAACATATCCTGGATTATGTTAAAAAAAAAAGGTCTTGATCAATAAAGCTAAAATGATGAGAGGAAAAGTCCCATGTTAATCGGCAGTTCACAGAAAAAAAGATGAAATCAAAGAAAAAGTACAAATTTAAGAAATAACTTTGAAATCGTAAAAAGTAAAAGTGTTGAGAAAAAAAACACGAACAACAGAGACCCTTTTAAACAGTTTCCAAAAACATTCAACCATAAAAGAAAAGCAAGAGACTGAGTCTTGAGCTTTTCAAAGGTCAGCAGATGACATTTCAAGGTGAAGAAAACCCTGTATGATAAAATTAATTAATATAATAATAACAGGTTGATCAGACCACCTCATTGGCTCACACTATCCCTTCCCCCCCTACTCTGATGTTAAACTTGTCCATTGTTTCTTCTTGAATTGAGTACCTAATAGTCACCAGCTGATAGGATATAAGCTGCTGTTTGATGGTGGTGGTCAGCTTTAAATGTGTTTGTGTTATTTTATTCACAAAGTGCCTGTGAGTGTATTCACAGTGTGTGCTCTCAGCTTGTCTGCAGGTTCAGTCAGTTGGTCAGGAGCATGGAGGAGGGCTGCATCAACATCATGAAGACATGCACATGTGCTAATGTCACTGTGTCCGAGTTCCTCCTGATAAGAACGTATGAACAACCTGAAAACATCATGCCTCCAGCTTCAGCAGTCTGTGGACGCAGAAGAAAATAAAACCCAAATGTTCTCCCTCTGCCTTCATCCTTAACTCCTCTTATTCTAATACATCTGATTTCCATGATATCAACTTCTTGGCGCTCTCACTGTAAAGATCAGAACGGTCACAGCTGTTTGGCGCTTGTTCACAGTTATAACCTAATTAGCTCAGACAGCTTAGGATGTCTGTCTTAACTCTGTGAGCTCTCAGATGACAGCAGAGATCATCAACCTGAGGGGAGATGACTTCACACAGACAGAAACAGACCCCTGTATGAGCTGTAACGCCTCCTGCTGTCTGCCTGTGAGCAGCACAGGTTGGTGTTGGGTCACAGGATAATGAACTGTAATCAGATAATCACCGTGAGATGTGTGGAATCCAGTTAGCTCATATCAGCAGAGACAGGAGCTGAATTCATATGAGGAAAATCAAATCAGAACCACACGAGCTGTGAAACAGCACACATGGGAGCATGAAGTCACCGCTGAACACACACATGAACACCCACACCATACACACACACACCCACACACACCCACACCCACACACAATATGGACTTGAAAAGAGAGCCGCTTGGCTCCAGCTAGATGAAGCCGATATCTCAAACTGAACAGACATACCATTGATATAACTTTGATGTATTCCATATTTTTTTTTAATAAAGTCAGAAGTATAGTTTTTAGATAGATAGACAGCTAGATAGATAGATAGATAGATAGATGTGTATTGTTATTTAAGCTTGAGGCTCATTTTGTGTTAAAGACAAGCATATTGTACAAGAGCTTATTAACATTTTTATTAATGATCTATTGCAAGGGCTTCAGATATTTCACCATCCACCGTCTGTAAAGTCATCCAAACATTTTGACACACTTTTCATGCAGAAAGCAAGGTTAAACTCTAACAACAAATTTTCCTTGACCTTTAAATCAGTCAGTCAATCAATCAATTAATCAATCATTAACCTACATATTTATTTATCTATCCGAAAGGATGACATGGTAACTAATTAAACTCCAGCATCATCAGAGGGATAAATTCTGTTAAAACAGCATGAATAAAAAACTGATGGTGTGTGTTTATCCATCAGTCATCAGTCTGAGCTGATCTTATGTGTCTATTGATTATTGATTGGTGTTTAATTTGTTCTAACCTCTCAAATGAATCCTTCCATTTGAGGAAGTTGAGTGCCCTCCTGTGCCTCAACTGTCCTTTAGTTGCACACATCATGCAGAGTCAAATATGTTTACTACTTCATCCAGAGTAGAGCGTGTGGACACAAGGTTAAAGAGTGAGTTTATCTCAGGTTGTACTTTTTCACTCATCACAGTGCTGACAGGGACAGAAAGACAGAGTGTACAGTCTGCACTGTCAAGATATGCGGATGAATACGCAAAGATCCGGTCATCCTTTCAGCCTTAGTTATTAAAAAAAAATCTTCTAAAATAATTATTTGTGTTACTCTGGTCCCAAGTGATCTATGACCTCATGACAGTCTGCAGCCCAGTGTTTAGGGATCTCTGATATAATAAGCCAAAGGTGCTTTACTTCCAGTATGTTGTAATACTAGCTTATCCCTGGAAATAATAAAATGAATTAAACTGATTCAAACTCATTTAATATATATATATATATATATATATATATATATATATATATATATATATATATATATATATATATATATATATATATATATATATATATGTGTCTGGATGATTTTTTATTGTTTTACAAAAGTCAAATACAAATACAGTCCAAGAAATGCATCCCAACCCTCCATCTTCAAAGTACAACTGATTTAAAGTAATGCATCAATAGAAAATATCAAAACTCATCTTGTGAAACCAGTGGCCAATATAACATTAATTAGAGAAATTCAATTTTCAGGAAATGCCAGTAAAACAATGACTTGTGTCAGTTGCATGGGTTACTACTGGTCCTGCTAAACTTGGTTGGTGGATTCCTTCTGTTTTGGATTAATCTGTAACATTATTTTGCTGAAAATGGATACTGTGGACAGTATTAACTGTATAGTTTGAGATGGGGTATCATGAAGGAAAAGATGGAATCAGAACTTGGTGATCAGGGGCCATCAGGTTCATATTTCATCTGTTGTGAATCATGAACAACCACACCAAACTTCACCTTAATCCTTTAGAGCACTGTCCAGATTTCCTGCTCAGATCAGAGTGTTTGGACTCCTTTGGCCCCTCAGAAAAACAGATTATATTTAATCTTTAGCGTGAAAAAGTCATGTTTTTCTCAGCATTAAGGTATTACCTCTCACACCCCTCACTCCAACTTGTAATGAGCTAAATCTGCTACTGCTCTCCCTGCCAGTCCCCCAGCATGGGCTACATTCCTCAGACGCAGTGTATTGTGTAATGTAATGTCACCTCACCAGCGTCACGAGAGCCCGTGGTGCTAACTTCTCCCAGAGCGCATGAGGAGTCCACATTCCTGTGAGCGAGCTCTCTGTGGACATGCAGACAGAGGTCCTCATTAGCAATGACCTCCTGTTAATAACTCTTAATTTCACATGAGCGTGGCGACCTATTGCACATTAGGGTCAAAGGTGACACCAGAGCTCTTGTTAGCTCCGTGAGAGGACACTGGCCATATTTTATACTCCAGTGATCGAACCCAAAGCTGTGACCCGCTCTCATTTCAAAAGGCTCTTTTCTCCCGGAGAGTTTACCCAACCCTAACACTCAGATCTGTTTAGAGCTAAAGGGATTTCAGGCGGAGGGGCGTGACCCCAAGCCTGGGCCGGACGCTTTGAGAAGACGACACACAGTGCTTTTTTTTTTCTCTTTAATTCATTGGTTCCCTCCATTAACCCTTTGCAGCCAGTCCCTCAGAGAAACACTACCATGCACCCTTTATGCTGACTGCTCACAGTCAACAGGTGGAATATGTTTGGTGTGGCTTTCATACTGTCAAAGCGTAAAGCGGACACAAAATTCATCAGGCTTTGTAACATTTTTCCATTCTTCTGTAGACCAGTGTTAATTATGACAGCACGTTTGATTTAGTTTTAGTTAAAGACATTTTAGGCAAAAGACTATAAGTTTTAGTCATGATTTAGTCATCTAAATTGATTTAATTTTAGTCTGGTTTTGGTTGATGAAATTTCACATTTTAGTCGACTAGATAGACAGTAGATAAACTCTACTGTAAGTTTAGTCGACTAAAATTTGAAGTGTTAAGGGTAAGGCATGTTTTATGTTTCCTTAAATTTCTGAAGCCATGATTTACACTTGGCTAAATTAATTTACATTTCTCATTCACACCAACCCATTTCATAAAACGTGTCATTATTTTATCACCTCATTGGCACTGCTATGGTGACAAAGCAGAGTAAAAACACACCAACAAGCCATATAGTAACTGTCACTTTCGTCTACCAATGGATGTCAGGATGACTGGCCTGGAGATGTCTCTTCAAGTTTGTTGTGTTTTTACCGGTCATAATCATGCCACACAGTTACACAGTGACTTGTTCATGTGTCTACTCTCCTTTTTCTCTCAGGTGTCGGTCTGATTCTTGCAGCAGAATGTGAGATGTGTGCATAAACTCTACCCTCCTAAAGAGAGATCTCTCCTGCCACTGTGCAGCTAAAGCAGTTGTGATTGGATGAACCTCTTAACTCATCCAACCTTTCCACGCAACCAAGGTAGCAGTGATTGGATATATTCCTAACTTGTCTCTGCTTTCTATATGACAAAATAAGGACTGATTGGATTAAGTCTCTGTCAAACATTTTCATCTCGTTTTTATTTGTTGATGAAGTTGTCAGTTCATTGGTTTTAGTTTTTGTCCATGTGCACTTGTTTTTATTAGTTACTGTGTCGTTTTTGTCAGGGGAAGAAAGGTTGTTGAAGAAAACTATGACAATAACACTGCTGTAGAGTGTTGCAAGGATGACGTGTTTTTTTGCTGGTGAACCTGAACGTTAGCACTGCACTGGTTTACTCAGCTCAAAGCCTGGGAATTTTCACAGTGTTCTTGGATGAGTGCTGATACTAAGGTGTGTGACCAACAGAATTTATGAAACGTTTTGTTTACGATGACAATTTTCATGAATTAATGTAACTTTCATGATTTTTTGGTTTAAAAATAATTCACATTGCAAAATGAAACATTACAATCTCTGCAGCATGTGCTCATCACAGACTTTATTTCAGGTATTTATCTGAAAAGCTTCTAAAATCCCATAAAATTTGGGGAAGTGGGACAAGACGTCTAATATGCAAACTCACTTCTGCATTTTTGGATCGGGGCACCACTCTCCTTTGTGCAATTAAGGTGAGTGAATTGCAGTCTCAGTTTCCTCTTTATGCTTTGTGAGTTTAGAACTGGTCTTTTTTTTTTTTTGGTCATTTTGTGCCTTTATTGTCAGGAGAGAGAGACAGTGGATAGGCTTGTGAAAGGGGGCGAGAGAGAGTAGGGGAGGACACTCTGCAAATTGGCCACAGACTGGATTTGAACCCCCCCCCAATATATTTTATTTCACTGTTGAAACATATGGGGCATATAGATTTTTGTTAAAAACGTGTAGTATATCACACTTTTGTATGTCAGTATGATTTTATAAGCAATAAACACAACTGCTTAGTCAGTCATTCAACCAAACTGCAATGAAATCAAATACATTAAAAATGTTGCACTGTCAGCTGTTAAGTGAGTGGTGAACAACTTAACATTGCATTTAAAATCTTACTGACATAAAGATAAGACACGTGTTTTTATGAAGTTTGACTTCACGTGGGCTGAAAAAAAAAAAGCTCAGGTATTTTGAAGAAATGTAGGATTCACTCATTTTCTTGGTCTTAAACTCTCGAGAACCAAATAAATATCAAAGTATAAAACTGTATTCACTCCTCAAATGTTTCAAAAGTGAAATCAAATATATTTAGGGAGGTATAAACTGGATCAGGGGGTATACACTGGCCTAGACTATAACCCAAATATGAGCTGAGCTTTTTCTTCTGGAAACAGAGAAACAGTGTCCACTGACTGATAGTTGTCTAAAACCACCCACTTCAGAGAGAAATTAGTAACCAAAGCCACACAGGAGATAACCAGTGACACCTTTTAACCCACAGGTGGACATTGTCTCATAAAATCTCCCCTCCTAAAGCCTTCAGGTCAGGTGAGGTACAGAAAACATGTGACGTCCTTCATGTGTGTTCTGGACTTCTGAGAAGATCATGAGACACTGTGTGTTGGATGATTTGATTTTGGAACCTGATTGGGATTTTTCCACATGATGTCATGATGGGTGTAACAGCAGAATCTGCAAAGGTGGAGATCAGCTCATACTGAGCGGTTCCTCTCCAAATATAACAAAGAATGTAAATTCAAAGATTGAGTTACTGAAAACAAGCAAGCAGCAGGGCACAAGGTTTGGTAAAATAAACCTTTGCATGGATTTTATAAATGTCTTTGCTGTGATTTGATCACAGAGGAGTCAGCTTAAGTTCAGCAGAGACAGAAGGAGAGAATTATGACAACCATGTGAAGTCAAACTTTATTAAAAGACGTCTCAAACAGACTGAGTTTGTCAGGGCCGACTGAAACAGGACAAGAAAAACATCCTAATGCTTCGACTCTATTGAATAAGAGGTTTTGTACTTTAATGGTCCATTTGGTCTTTACTTTGCAGTTAAAATTTTAAACACAAAACATAAAATCAGCTTGCAATAGCTCCATTCATTTTCATCTTTATTGTCCCAGTTGGGGGACTTGCCTTACACAGTAAAACAGAGTCCCCATTAGTAAAACACAATAAAAAAATAAGATATATAAAAAAAGACAAGATGGTAGTAAAAACTAATTAAAACTTGTAAAACCAATAAATGTTTTGACACAAAAACGACAAGAGAATCACTGTTTGGCTTGTAAAAACAGAGGGAGTAAATTAATTGCTACCGTGCAAATGAAGTGATTTTATAGCTCATACTAAAAAAGACGTTTGTATCTGCTGCATGAGACCCTCGGGAGGCAAAACCCTGTGGGAGGACATTCTGTTTGTGGGTTTCAATGGCATGAAGTTTACCTTTTTCTAAACTTTGCCATGAGGATGAAGGTCAGATTTAAATGGAATGGCTGATGTAAAAATATGTATTTATTTACCTTATAGAATAGGGATTTATTACATTCATCTAAATACAGCAAATCTAACTGGATAGGATGGTTTCTTTTTTACATTTGTTTGTTTAAACTGGGGACTCAACCTAAACGTTGCCTCAGCAAGAGGAAATTTATGTCTCCTCATCTAAAGCATAGACTGTATGTTAAAGGAGCAGTTTGGTATTTTTTAAACTGGGGGATGTTTTTTTCAACAGAGAGTTGAAAAGCTGTAGAGAATGCTGAGCACCCTTCAGGTGTATTTAACTTCTCTGGAAGTTGAACAATGAAGGCACTATGTTGAGAGTAAAATTTCCAATATGCTTTAAGTAGTGATGGAAGTGATGACAGGATCATAAAGTACTCACATCAAAATTGGGATTTGCAAATCTCACAGGGTTGGAATATTTTGCCATCAGTTGAGATGAAGTTGCTTTATTCTTACACCACTAATATCGCTACAACACCGTGATGAGTTCACTTGTAATCCTGTTGGTGTCAGTCGCTGGGTTGATTTAATCCTCACTGCAAGGGAACTACTCCAGGAGTCAACGGGAATTGAGCCACCTCTTTTGATGCACCACAGGAAGTCATTCCTGCCTGTGACAATCAGACTTCATAACTCCTCCCTATAATATCACTGCTTCATCAGGTCCTGGAGAATAAACATTTTTCACTGTTTTCACCTCTGATATTTGTTAATAATTTAATAAGCAAACGTAATATCCAGTTCAATATCCCTACAGCCAAACTTTGCCTTTTGGTCGTATTATATTAATACGGTAAATATTAACTTAGTTTTTTATGCTTTTATCTATTTTAATGTCTTTATTTGATATTCCTACTGCTATACTGTGTTTAAGAGCAACTGAAACAACCAAATTTGATGTTTATCGACAAGCCTTCAAGTCAACAACCCATCAGTTCAAAACCAAACACGCTCGTTTTTCCAAATGTACAAGAAAGCATTTGATGTACTAGTTAGAGGAAAAACAGGGCATAGAATTTAATATTTAATGGATGTAGTGTGGACGCCAAGCAGCGACCTCAGGGTTTGGAAAAAGAGGCCAATGCTGACATGCCAAAGCTGAACTTGCAGGAAGCCTGGGGGTCACGATTGTTTATGGGGAGAACAGATGTTTTTACGGCCTGAATAAACATCTTTACAGCCTGGTTAAAAAATGGCTTTGGTCTAAAACTATAATACATCCAAGTGCTCTCACTGTATTTTATTTTACTGAGGATTTGCTCAATGGCCTCTTTGTGTGTGAGTAGGTTGAGTTAAAGCTAAGTTGAGACAGCGGGCGCAGTATGGCAGCGGCCTTTACTAAGCATTAACAATGTTCCAAAGGCTCCTTAGATAATCAAATGACTGACATCACATGGCTTTGTCCAATTCTTTCTGCAGACTCTGATGGACTCCAAGTGTGCAATGCTCACAATGCAACAAGACAGCTGTCCCCTATTTTCAGATAGGATGTGTCGTAATGGTGCATCCTATTTACACCGGAACTGTGAAGAGGGGAGTGGGAATTAAGTCACATCCCAGCTAGATGTGTTCAAGTCCAGCGCTGGAAAAGTTGGGCTAGCTGAAGATGTCCGAGTTCGAAGTGATAAATTCTGACCAAAGGGGGCATCCCGAATGACTAAACTTAATTTAATTTGCAACTAGGACTATCCCAGTTCTGAGATCAACTGGAACGCACCATTACAACCAAAGCAGCCATCTTTGATTGTCAACTCAGGAATGTGTAACTCAGAAATCCCAACTTCCCAGTACAACTCAAAAACACCACACTCTAAAAACACTTGGGTTATTTCTTCTACCCAATCCCTGGGCTATACATGTTGGGTTATATATCTGGGTTATTTTTCAGAGCCATACTCATTCTTGGGTTAGAGGAATTTTATTTTAAAGGTCCCATATTTTGCTCCTTTTCTGCAGTTTAACATGGATCCTTGATGTCTTCATGGAACGTTAGTGACATACTTTGGTCCAAAAAGCCTATAAAGCACAGCTGCATTCTTTCCACGCTTACATAACAGCTCTCTTCAGAATAGCCAGATTTGAGCGGTCTTCCTCATATGCTAATTCACAACAGAGCAGCGTTACTCGAGCAAAGCAGAGCACTCTGGCACTCCAGCCACATGCCGCTTACAGTCCTGAACACATACAAACCCTTAATTCATGCAGGTGTAAGTACCAGATCTGTCCCACACCCATTACCACTCACACGGATACAACAGCGAGGCTCTTTTCCCCCAAACATCACAGGCTAACGCACAACATGCTAACCGCAGCGGGATAGCTACAACTTGGCCTACTTTCCGGGCTAACGTTTGCACAAACGAAGGGACCTAGGGTCAGGTTAAGGACTGATTATATTCAGTCAACTGTTAAACTTCTCTCCTGAACATACACGAACCACAAATTCACGCCTTTTCACAAATAACAGAGATCCGGTTTCCTTCAAACATCACAAGCTAATGCACGACATGCTAACTTAGGCCAAGTCACTGCAGTGGGACTGATTTTATTCAGACAACTGTTAAACTTCTCTTGACTAATGTAAGAATTCTCATACATTGAAGTTTATCCTTCAGACTTTCAACAAGTAACGTGAACATTGATGATCATGTTGTGCAGTTACCTCTGGTTCACTTCACCCTGCTGTTAGCATTAGCCCGTAGCAATGAGCAAAATAAATACCACACAGCATTAAAATACTCACATTTCCATCATCAGGTTTGGCGACGGATTGTTGGTACTGAGCCCGGATTCAGGAAAAGTCTAGTTGCCAGTCCTTTGTTGAACTGACTGAAGTTGAAGAAGCAGTCGGACGTGAAGTGACTGGCACACACATACAGGTTTTAGCCGACTGTAGCTGCTCATTCCCTTCACAAATAATATTAATCCACTGGGCCCTTTGGTCCTCCGAGGCAAGTAGCTTATATGTGAAGATATGTGGCTGTTTACAGCCAACAACTGAGCAGTGACAGCTTCTGAGCTTAGACATGCTGAACACTGATTTCTCGCTAAGAATATAAACAACATGGCTGCTCTTCACAGAGGAACCTCTCCAGCAGGGGGGAGGGGGGATACTCAGGTAGACCAGCAGGTCCGGTATGCAAATCAAAAAATATACTGTAATGTAACAGTATATCCACAGACTCAACAGCTCGCTGAATGCCATGAGTTTACATTCATGCAGCCTACTAACTACAGGTTTTGTTGTCTACTATCACATTTTGTGGGCTGGGAGGAAGACCAAACACCTGAAAATGTGTTGTAAAGCCTTAAAAAAGTGTTTTTGCATAATATGTCCCCTTTAACCCAATTTGTGGGTTTTTCGACTTAGTTATGGGTTATTTTTCTTGGAGTAACTGATTAATTGGGTCAGAAAGTTGGGTTAGATTGATTGATTGAATACTTTATCCATAGTTTGCACAGAAAGCATAGGGGGAAAGTTTCATACAAAAGGATGTTAGTATAAAATGATAAACTCAAGCACTATGGTTTGTTTCCTTTTGAGTAGTGTGTATTAAATGGATCTATGTCAATTATATAAACATATTTTATAACATGAGCTAATATCACACCCTATCTAATGTATAATACAATAAGAACACCACTTTTACTTTACATAAATTAATGTCTTGTGAATCTCACCATATTAAAGCTAGAACCTGAGGGAACTTTGACATTACCAGTGAGATTACTGCGTGCTCAGGCACTAGCCTGTTCACCTCTGCACATGTTCTGCCTTCAAATTACATCCCCATCCCCATCACCTGTTATGGAAGCATATTTGGCTTCACTTTAATACAATGAAAGAAGAGGGGATGTTCAGTCCATACTAATACACAATCTAGTTAAGGACAGAAAATTGCCTAAAACAAAAGCTGAATATAATCTCTAAAATGGGTGTTAATGATGTCTTCATAAATGAAAAAGTTAGACACTCCAAATAATGAACCAGAATCACATTATCACCCCAGCGTCGGTCAACAAAGACATCAGCTAATGCAAATATATTAAGTTGTCCACCCAGGCCTGATGACAAACAACGGCTTCCACACACAAACACAGACACACTCAGGCTCCATCAGACTGGGACTTGATGCTGTCAGTGGATGTGCGTCTCAGCTGGAGATTTAAGCAGAAAAAACACTCCGTTCACAGACTGATGGAGAACATGGCTCTGCATACACAGAGCTGATATTATCTTTGCTCACTAACACCTCGGCACAGCAGGGGAATAACACCACTAATGATTTTTGTAAATGCAAGGGCTAAGATCATTAAATATTGCGACAAACAATATTTGTTCTATTTAATGAGTGTGCATAATATTTTATTTCATTGTTATTTTCCGTTGAAATTGTTGTTGCCTCAAACTGTTCCTGGAATGAGAGAAATAATTGGATCAGATGGTTTTACAATTAATGATGGTAAAATACAGTTAAATGTTCGAGATGATGTTGGAAATATTACATTGAGAATTATTCACCTGTAAACAGTCATGAACACAGAAAAAAGCGAGGATTTAAAGTGAGTAATGCCTTTATAATCATACTGTACTAAAATCTCAGTTAAGTCACGTAATAATCAGGGTTGCAATTATACTGGGTCCAAATAGGCTACATTCACACTGCAGGCAAAAGTGGCCTAAATCTGCCCATATTTTTGCCCATATGTGGCCCATATCTACTGTAGGAAAAGCAAATATTTCTCTGGACCCAAAATGCAGAAACTCAGACTCAACTAGAAAAGCAATCAGAGAGCGCAGACCTCCGCCAAGCAGCTTCAGTCCACTTTCGCAAAAATGGTCCTATCTGGCAATGCTAAAGAATCCTTTAGAAAATTCCTGGATCCAGACGGTGATCCAGATCACCCCCAAAATTTAATCAGTTCTTCCATATCCCATTTCCGACAATTCTTGAAAATTTCATCCAAATCCGTTCAGAACTTTTCAGGTTATTTTGAACACAAACAAACAAACAAACAAACAAACAAACAAACAACAAACAGACAGATAAACGCAGGCAAAAACATAACCTCCTTGGCGGAGGTAAATATCAGTTTAAAGCAGGGATTTTCTAATCTGAAGAGATATTATATCTGTTAGAGATCCCACACATGAAGAATAAAAAAATCAGGCATTGAACAGTTTTGATCGTACTGTGTGGTGTGCTCCGATAATCTCAACACAGCACACCACACACATAACGATTCTGTCCCACCACCGATCTAGAATCTAGTCCTCTCCATGACAGAAATCCCACATGATCAAATGTGATCTAACAAAAATAAAGAAGAAGAAGCATAGCAACAACCGGAAAACACAACACGTAACATGTAAGAGAACATTCGAGAAGTGGGAATGATGGTGGTCTTGGGACTATTTTCGAGTTAAAAAAAAACAAAAGACTGTGGAAAAAATCCTGGAGACAGTGTGAACGTGTGAACTGGTTCTCCATTTCTGAGATCCACCAAACTTTATGTTTCAAGTCGGGCATGCTTGTTTTTATCTACGCCTGCTTCCTTTTTCCTCAGTCAGCTCGCTTCTTGATTGGCTACATTCAGTTTCACGTTGCAATTCACGGAGTCACTACTCAGGAGTCGTCGGCTTTCCCCACACACATAAAGATTTTTGGTTTCAACATATTGAAAAAGTTTAATATTTACGATGGTCGGCCCCTACCTGTTTCAGAGCCGATTATCAGGACAATTTCACTCTTAACACACCTCAGACCACAGAATAATGTTATAGGGTAGTCTTTGCTGTTCTTGGTCAGGAAGGGGGAAAGTCGGGACAAAAACAGCCCAATAATCTTTATGTGTGTACTCTGCCTAAGGTGTTTAATGATGATGGTAGACAGGTTATTTCTTGAGTAGCTGTGGTGAAGGTTGAGAGCTGATCCAAAAAAAAAAGCGACTAATGAGAAATGGCAGAGGATTATCCTGAGGCACAGGAGAAAAAGGGGTGATAATCTTCAATCAAAGCACAAAAAAAGATTCTTTATTTCACGTAAAGTTGGCTCATACTATTGTATGAGTTACAACACTGGTAGACACACAAATCTGGCGATGAGTGGCTGAAGAACTCAGACTTATATCAACTGCAGGCTGATGATCAAATTGGAGGCAGCTGAGGTTGACTGAGGCTGAAGGTGGTGATTAGAAGAAGGTGGAACTCCAGGAAGACAGAGACACAGACAAACACAAGAAGGGGGACACAAAAGAGACTCTAGGAAAGGGAAAAAGTCTCTTTTTCCAGGTCTATGACAATACCTGATCTTTTAATTACAGTCTGGAAGGCTAAAAAACATTTTTATTTTTTTTTTCAAATCAGACCCAGACCACTTTCACATGTGGTCCTAAATCAGACCCACATTTGATGTTTTCAGATGACCTCACTCTGAACGGTCATGTTGCATTTCATCCAACTTTTAGGTATTAAAGTGAGGCAGATGCACAAATCTGTGTCGGAGGAGGTGGGACACAGCACGTTCCAATGTAAACAATCAAAAACAGTAATGGATGGACTCTGTGTCAGTGAAGCCCCTCACATCCCAAACTCACCACTCCTGGCTCAGACTATATCCACACAGACTTCTGTACAGAGGCACCAGCCACTGCTCCACAACACGCCATCATTAAAATGTGTGCTCTCTTTTTCTCTCAGTCTTCTTCTTCTGATCACTTTGTCATAATTTTGTCAGCCCTATTGCACAACAACTTCAGTACCGATACACATAAGCTGACATGTAGCATCCATATTTACTTCCATAAACACGGTGTTCTGCATGTAAAGTCACATCTTCAATTTATTTAAACTTTATTTAGCCAGGAAATCCTCATTGAGATTAAAAATCTCAATAACAAGAGTGTCCAGTGTATTCAAGTCAAAGAGTGAAGTCTGATGTCAGTTATTTAGTATCATTAGTGAACAACCACGCAAAAAAAATTGTATTTCGACAAAAAATCTGAAGTGAGCATAAAGACCTGCAGCGTGACTGTAGTCTTAGTGATTAATATTTCTCATTTCTCACTCTTGCATCAATGAGATATAATTCATGTTCACTTCAGAAGAAACCTCTTCAGACCAGGGTGTAATTTCATTAAGGCTCTACTTGCTGGAAGAAGTTTGTTTTATCAGGAAAATACACCATAGTGCAGTCATTAACTCTTGGCAACCTTTAACAGGCCACCTTTACTTGTTTTTTTTTTCACTTTGCATTCCCCTCCCCTTTGGAAATGCTCTCAGCTTGTTGGAAGCGCCGACATGTTGCCCAGCTTTCATGTTGTTGACTCCAACTCTGAAAGCTTCAGCAGAATTTGAGACTCATCAGACCAGGCAACATCTTTCATATATTTTATGGTTCAGTTTTGGTCAGCCTGTGTTAATATCAGCCTCAGGTTTCTGGTCTTAGCGGACAGATGTGGCATCCAGTTATTTGAGCTGCTGTTGCCTTTCTTTCATCTTCAACCACTCTAGACATTCTCCTCTGCCTGCACTAAAAGGGCAATTTTGCCCAAAGAACTGCCACTCTCTGGATATTGTCTCTTTGCTGAACCATTCTCTGTAAACCCTTGAGATGGGTGCTGTGGTTCCAACGTACATGGCATGTGCAAAGTCATTTAAATCCCTCTTCTTCCCCATTCTGATGCTCAATTTGAACTTCAACAGATACTCTTGACCATGTCTACATGCTTAAATGCACGGAGTGGCTGCCATGGGATTGGCTAATAAGCCATTTGTACAAAGATGCAGTGAAAGAGTTGTACCTTATAAAGTGGCTGGTGAGTGTATTTGATATGGAAAAAAACTCTGACACTATTTGACTAAACTCATGTTGTTATACCCATTGAAGGTTTTTTTTCTGATGTCCTGATGTGGTGGCACGGTGACACAGCAGGTAGTGCATGTGCCTCACAGTTAGAAGGTTGCTGGTTAAAATCCCGTGTCAGTCAGGGCCTTTCTGTGTGGAGCATGTTCTTCCCGTACATGTGTGGTTCTCTCCAGGAACACTGGCTTCCTCCCACAGACCAAAAACATGCTCATTAGGGTTAACTGGTGACTCCAAATTGCCCTTAGGAATGAGTGTGAGTGTGAATGGTTGTCTGTCTCTCTATGTGGTCTTGTGATTGGTTGGTGACCAGCTCACGGTGGACCCCACCTCTCGCCCAATGTCAGGTGGGATAGGCTCCTGCTCCCCCAAGACCTAGAAAGGGATAAGCAATAATGGATGGATGGATGTCCTGATGTTGTGTTGTTCCTCCTACAAACGATTGTTTTATCGTGATCTATTTATTTATTTACTTCTTTTTATGCATCCTATGTACAGCACTTTGATTGACTGCTGTCTTATTAAAGGTGCTTTATAAATAAACTTGACTAACTTGACTTCTTCCATGACCAAGGAAATATTTTCTCCTGCTGTTTTTATTATTTTCAGAAAGTCTCATGAACTGTGACTTAAGTTTACTCAATGATTTTGACTCTGGGAAGCTGAAGCCAACACATTAGTAATGGAAAAAGACAGAAAGAAATAACAAAAAAATCTAAGTAGATTTATTCCACCCGACAGCAGTGTGTACATTTATTTACTAAATGAAAGAGTTATAAATGATTGAATTAGCTGACATCTGCTGGTAACATAAAAACATTTATTTTGTTTTACATTCACATTTTTCTCATCTTCATATGTGTTTCCAAACATGTAAAATAATGTGCTCCCCTCCTGTGAATGATTAAAGCTTTGCTGCAGGGAAACACCCGAATGAAGAAGAGCATAAAAGCACATGAGCAGAGGAATTCTTTTGGAAGAGGCACAAAGCTTTTAGTCTCACTGTGGGCACAAAACACGTCTGCAAATCTGGGCTGCTTTATGAGCTATTTAACATAGTTTGGGGTCAAACCATAAAGTAGAAAAATGATAATGACATTACACAATTTCCTTCACTGCTGCTTTTAACTGTGTGTGGTCAGGACTGTCAAAGCCACAGAGGAAAAGAAAAGCTAGGCATGCTTTTATGACCTGCATGCAGAGACAAGCAACAAAAGGCAGGGAGAACACACAAACACAAACTAATCAATCTGTATCGATCAGTCTACTGCAAGTCAAACACAGCCTGGATTCATTTGGACCGTCCCTTGGGTGATTTACAGGTGTAAGGTTTCTATGGCAACACAGAAATTAAGGTGAACTCAGTAATTGTTTATAGTAATTTTTGTAGTAATTTTTTTCTTGATTGCATTGCTACAACAAAGTTCATAAAGCTCATGAAGGTAACTCAGAATAAGTGGGTCCATTACTGTGTGTCCAACTGTAGCCCTGTTGCAAGGCCCCAAACGGATATCTAGGTTTTTATAGTCATGCAAAATCAATTATAATGAAACCATTTCAGTTTGCACTCCTGAATGTACATTTACCGTGAACAGGCATCATCATTCTCTAAACTAATGAGATATTTCACATGCATGTGTATAAAATGTACGTCAAACTAGTGAGCTTCAGGTTCAGATACTTCGCCCCCCCTCTGATGTTCTCCTGTGTGGACTTCAGGTGTGTTTGGCTGTGCGAGTAATGAACGACCTCCACATCATGGCTGTAAGCATATTTTTCTTATTGATAATCCTGCTGGCTCTCGGCAGGCCTCTGTGTGCAGGGGTGCAGGGATTTGGAGCAGGCTTTGTTAAGTCCTTTCCGATGTTGCTCACATGCCTCACGCCCCGGAGTATCCTCAGGCTCGCTTGCATGTTAACCAGGGTAGGTATGTGTTTACTCCCTGTGATCCCCACAGAGCACCCAGCCTCCTACATACCAGTAACAGCCTCCTGTTTCAGCATCTGGAATGTTGGCTTTCAATAATTTATTATTCATTTAGAGCAAAATAACAGTCTGTGCTGTGAGCAGCCCCACTGAGTTAGGTACAGGAGAACTCAGGCTGGGTTGAAAAGGGTGCTGTCTTGGGTGATTCAGAAAGTATGCAGCCTGATGGCAACAACAGCAAAACAGGGATAACAGCTACACACTGATATGTACATTATATATATATATATATATATATATATATATATATATATATATATATATATATATATGTGTGTGTGTGTGTGTGTGTGTGTGTGTGTGTGTGTGTGTGTGTATATATATATACACACACATATATATGTATATATACACACACACACACACACACACACATATATATATATATATAAACACATATATATATATATATATATATATATATATAAACACATATGTAAACCAAAAACGAGTTGTCTTTCAGACTTTAAAAGCATTTTGAACTGTTATTCAGTGCAGACTTAAACTAAGCATTCTTTACTATCCCAAAGCACGTATGATGGTAGGGTTCAGCTTCTTTGACAAGAACGAATGGTCTGCAACAAACTCTTTCTTGCCCCTGGAGCAGCATGAAAAGGTGTGTCATCACACTAGGGCTGTTTTTACATGAACACAAACATAAACATGATAAATAACTAATGTAAACATTCATCTCAACATTTATTTTAAACAATGACATAAAGACGGAGGGTTGTATCTGACCAAATACTAAAAGGAGCCACCAGTTCGGTTAAAGGCATACGCCAACATTTGTTATGTTTTCCTGTCTTGCCTCACTCTCAAGTCCATGACAAGCAGATAGACACCATTCTTCTGACTAAGCGTGCAGTAACAAAGAAGAGATGGGCAAAGCTCACCCACTGCTAATTAGCTTAGCTCACACACTGGGAGTCAATGGTAGCGTTAGCCTGCCTTTGCCTACAGTCATCAGATAAACTCTTCAGCAACTCTACATGGTCCTGTGTGGTTGTTGTGACTGTTTCAGGTCACATGTGCTCACATGGATGAATTGGGAATAATTTCAGGTATTCTCTGCAAGTGTGAATAATGATATTAACTAAACTTTTGAAGGCTGGAGTTGTCTTTTCACTAATTATGCCACAGCCCATTTGTGTTTGTATCAGCCCTTTCACAACCAGCATGGAAACATAAGAAGGATAAAAAAATATTCACATAGGCCTTGATTTTATTATAGAAAACAATGAAACTGTTCGGGAAACTGATGGAGGCAAAAGGAGGTAGAATGTAGGATCCATATTTGTCATGTGGTTCAATACAGTAAAGTAGATGTTTGTTTAAAAACTATGATGAAGATAAAGTCTGTGTGAGTTCTTTCGACTCTTGGTGTCAAAAAATAAATAAATCCTAGAACACAGTATCAGATACATCTTCTTTGACTGAACTCAAGTTTCCTAAACTGGTCTCACCACAGTTTCCTCCACAGCTGAACATGTTCGGCCCACCAGTCTGCACAAACACAGATACTGTACAGATGTGCATATTAAGATGGGTGCTCATGTTCTGTGGTGCATAAATACATCCTGCTCTGTTCTTTTGTAACATGGCATCCTGTTGTCCTTCCACCTTGTGAGGCGTTTCTCATTCTCTTTGAAGTCCGCTCAGGTTTCAGCTCTCTGCCAGGATAAACTCTGAGCAAGTTTTTGGTGGCTGAAGTGATTCTGATCATACATATCATTTTCTCTGAGGGGAAACAAACACAACCTGATCCCAGAGTTGGGCTCTTTGTTTTATTACCCGGAGTTTGATTCATTTTTAGATGTACTGGCTGAACATCTAAACCTGCACTCAGACAAGTTTTACATTCTCATCTTTTGACATTTCATTTGATTTAGATGTCAAAGAATACCCACTATACAGCAATACAGCCCACTGATCCAGAGAAGCTCTGATAGCTCATACGCACTTAAACACTGAAAATCACTGATATGCAGCTTTACAGTTGGTTTGAAGTTAAATGTATAGACACATTTGCTGTAATGTAAATATAATGAAAATATTCGAATATCTAAATTGATCTTTCTTCCCCTAAATCCTACAAATGCATGTAAATGAAACATTATTTTCAGTGGCTGTGATAACTTTGTTTGAATCATATGGTAAGCTTCTAATCGCTCTATTAACCATTCCTTTACACTAAATGCTGAGAAGATTTAAGGAGGAATTATCAGCTGCTCAATGTTTGCATTAGCCTGCAGTTCAAACTGAATGTCTATACGATATTTCTCTGCTGCAGGAATCATCGTCCATGATGACCCTGCAGGTGGAATTAAAAATATAGAGCTTTAAATAAAGTTTGTGGATTCATTATGTACAGTGGCCAACGAGGGCAAACAGCCTACAACAGCTCAATGCAGTTCAATAAGAGGAAAACACCTGCAAGAGCAGAAACACAGAAAAACCAAGCACAACAACAGAAGTGCTCCAGGCCTGGAGAGGGGTCTGGAGCAGGGAGAGCATGTTGGAAAGACAGACGAGAGAGACTGTGGTCAAGTCAGCCGCTGCTCTGTTTTCTGTGGTCAAATCAGCCTCACCTAAATTTGAAGTGCTCATGTGTTTGGACAATTACTGTAAATGCTCCATACGGACAAGAGGGAGACGTTAGGCAGGATGAGCAACTTTATAATGTTCATTTTTTCATTTTACCATCAAAAGTGTGAAATGAAGGAGTCTTTCCTGAATGTTAGATCTAAGATGCCCCTTTTCCTAAATAAAGTGTGTAATGACATTTTATCAACTTTTTGAGAAATCTGTTTTCAAAACACACAAAATATTACTTACTCAAAAGTACACCGTAAAAGTACTCCATATTGCTTAGACACATTGTCCAGGAGGTCCTCTTTACAATGATACCAGTTTCATCAGGTACAAGAGGAAGAAAATTATTTTATTTCCCTTAATATGTTCCCAAAGTGCTCAAAATAAACTGCGCCATGCATTCATCAACCTTTGTTTGATATAATATTATTACACATTCTGTTTATTCATGTAGGAAAAAGAGGCATCTTAGAGCCAACGTTAATGCCAGACACTTATTTTCCATACTTTTGATGGTAAAGGTAAAAAGGGAACATGATAAAGTCGCTCAGCCTGCCTGTCACCCCCCTTTTCACTCGTAACACACAGGGTGTAACCTTCCACAGCAGCTGGACCTGCGTGAGTCCATGTCTGTCATCAGGCAGATCCATCTGCTCACAGGACAGCGATACATAGATGCTATCAGCTTCAATAGCAATTTTATCAGACTGTGACCACATTCCTTTATTAAATGAAAAACAAATACCAACACTACAAACTTAAAAATAGTAAAGATCGCTGCACTTCTGACATGTTTGTCAAGAGTTTGTTTTGTGAAGTGGCTCACATTCTGTAGCGCAGAAGCTCCCGCCTACGACATTGTCTGATTGGCCCATAATAAAAGTTGACTGATGGAACAATGGTCCAATCACCTGTCTGATATGCTTCTCAAAGGTTCAGCCCTCCTCAAACACTTTCTATGGGCTCTTTCCCAGATGCACTAGTGAAATATATTGAAAGGTCCATCTGGTGTGTCAGGTTACACAGGATGTGCGTCTGTTTGGACATTTCATCTCAACAGGTGTAGCAGGTCCATTCAGGAGCTTACAGAGAGCTGTCACACACAGTTAGTCCTTTAACTTCCCTTTGGAAACAGGAACATTTATAACTGAACTACGCTCATGCTTCGTTCATGAGTTGAAAATATATGCATTCAGTTCAAATGTTGAAATGTAGAGGTTTAGGCACAACATGGACTGGACAACAAAACACCCGCTGGCTATGATTTAAAACACACTGGTCGTGGATTTAAGTCAGCATCACAACTAATCAAAGACAGCTGATGATTGGTTTTAATAATGTCAATAGATATTAATCAGGGATGTATGTATTAAAACCACCACTAATACAAACATAACACACTCACCATTTAACATGGTCACTACTTTCACTGATACTCTGACCATACTCCATGTAGTTTTTAAGGGTAACAAGCTCATACCTCCCATGAATCCTTTGTTGTGGTGTTATGGTAATTTATTTCGTAGACACAATCACCCCCACACCCCCACCCATTCAAGACAAATAGAAATACTAACATTTAGTTGGTCTGTGGTACAAAACAAGTTTGGGACTGTTGGGCTACAGTAAAATGTGTGCTTGATTACTGTGCCAGAGATTTGGTGTTACTTAAAATCTGTCATTCAGATTAATAATTAAATATATAAGGCACTTCTTTAATTTGACAACAGAATTTTTCAAGTTTACTGCCTTTAACTTGTGTTATCTCTACAGACAGCAAGATAGTTTCCACCCATTCATTGCCACAGTAACTGCTATAAGAAAGTTGTCTTTGTTTTTCCACAATAAGACATTTGAGAGAACACTTTGGACCCTCTTAGAGCAGAAATGTGACCATTTATCCTTTTCAGGCTTTGCTTTTGCCACTTCATGTCCAAGGACACTGACAATGACAGTCAAAACTCTGATTCCAGAGCTTTTGGACACTTTGTCACTAACAACTTTTGCACGCTTGTTCTTTACCCAACGGTCATGTCCTTGTTGGTGTTCAATGTGAGCCATGTTTTATTTGTATTTTGTCTTTGTTATAAAGTTTAAACAGCTGCATTCACATGTGAAACGTCCTTCAGATCATTCCTCTCTTAAGCGCCTGATCTTGTCTGATTTATTTTCGTCTGTCTTTAGTCCCTCCCTGGTGACATTTCTTTAAATGTGACTCCTCTGGCCTCACCATCCCAGAAGCCCTTGCAAAGGAGGCAATCGAATTCTGCACAGGAAACCAGTCAGCCTGTTATTACTGGCGGCCAATGGAACGCCGGTGTTTTAATATTCATCCACCAAACCCCTTGAACCACATAAATCAAGGTACTCAAGGGCAACACCAGACTTAACCTGCTGTTGTGAAAACCACAAACACCCTTTAGCAGGAAGGAAAGGTACAAAGTGAAGCAAAGAGAGAAAGAGGATCAGCGGTGCCAACACAGAAACTGAACCCTACATGGATATATGGGGAGAGAAAAATGTGAATTTGCTGTGAGAGAAAGAGAAAGAAGTTCTGTTCCTGGTAATAAGATTTACAGTCGGACCAGAGAGGAATAAATGTCAACATTTTCCTTTAGGGCAGTTTTGTGGACCTAAATTGAGTGTCCCAATTTAATATAAAATCTGTCAGTATGTGCATTTTACTAATATGTTAGGCCAGAAAGAAAAGTAGTTTTGCCTGGAAATAATCCTATCCGTCCATTTATGTGGGGGATTTTCATAACTTTGCAGTTGTGACATAGTGCATAACTAATGTGTCTGTGTGTATATCCCTCCTGTGAGCCTCATAGTATACATAATCATATTTCAGCAGACGGGCCGGACAGAGGAAGCAGCCAGAAGCTACACTCCCGAAGGAGGATCGGGATTCAGCGTTTAGTTCACAGAAACTTCGGCTGTTGTTGGAATCAGACCTGTGAACTTTGGAGCGTCATGATAAACAGAGACATAAAAGATCTTAGAGATAATTCAGTCCCTTTTTTTTAGCTGCAGATACATCTTCCAAGTAAGCTTTTTCATTTGCCTACTTTTAGTGATGCTGAATAGTAAAGTTTTGGGAGCTGGACCACACCTCAACCACGCCTCTTCTGGGAAATCTGTAAATTCAAATCTAACCCTCTCCTCCCATTTCACACTCGCTTTCTACACCCTTCCCTCCCTCCCCTATCTCTATCGCTCTCTATCTGTTGGAGCCAAATTTAGTTAATAGATTTAATAAGTAAATTAATAAGAACAATCTGTATTTTGTTTAAAAGTTTTTTTTTGTAAATAATTCATAAATGTGTGTTAAAAGTTAGATAAAATTGTCCTTGATATACAGTAATTTATGTTGATTTATGTGGAGCAGTGAATCAGGTTACTGCCACTTTAAGAGAGAGAGCCTCTCTTCAGTATGATGGCACAGAGATGGCAGCAGCCAGATGCAGATTGACCAAGGATAGAGCCACATCGTTTTCATACCAATTCTCCTGTACAAAGGCATTAACAAGCTGTGGATTAAAGTTATTTTTTGTTTATCCTTTTGCATCAGAGTCTTGCAGAAGATTTTCCAATTCATACACAAGTATATCCAAGGGCCACCACACTGTCCTTTAGTTCCTTTAGGGCCCCAAGGGGGTTTGTCATGCCAACGGCGGATCCCCAGGAAGATTCCCCAAAATCGATTGACTTCACGGAAAATTCAATTCACATGTTTAATAAAATAATCAAATCACATTCTGTTGATGGTGTGGTCCTTGCTGGTGAAATTTGTGCAAAAATAACCTGAGTTGCAAATTTGAAAGAAACTGTACATGTAGCAGAAAGTTTTTATGCTCAGAAGAGGTGGAAAAGTTTACTGGCTTTTTTTTCCCCCTAAAACAAAAAATGAAAGACTTTGAAATCTATGGATGCTGTCCTCTTTTGTTTATCTCCTCACTGGACTTAAAGACATAATGCAGCACAACTTTGAGCTCTCTTCCTCTGCAGTGTTCCAGAGTTTTTTTGTTTTTTTTTCAGTAGCTGTCCCACTGTTTGACTTATTTGCTCCTGGTACTTGCACACTTAGTGCAGGATGGAAACGCATTCATTCGCTTTCTCTTCTGAGAAATTTCAGTTTTGGTCAGTAATCAGGAGGTTGCAGGTTTGAGCCCAGCTCCAGCTGTCATATGGGGATGTGTCCTTGGGCAAGACAGTTAACCCATAGTTGCTCCCCCTGCTGCGTCAGTGGTGTGTAAATGGGTATGAAAGGGCGTGAATGTGTCAGTTGATACTGATGGAGAACTGACATAGAAACTCCAACCATCAGGGAATGAATGTGAGAGTGAATGGGTAGATGGAAAGTGTAAAGCTGCTTTGAGTAGTCAAAAAGACAAGAAAAGATATATATATAAGCTCAAGTCCATTTACCATTTCCATTTAAGAAAGTGAATATCCTTGAATAGCATCATTATGTGCTTAAGAGAACCAGTGATGACAACTTTTGAGCAGACATACTACAGAATTTTAATGACGTGCAGTGGAAAATACACTTTCACATGTCCAGATGAATTTTTATGTATGTGTTACTCTTCTTGCAGTTAAATGAACTTTTCCACAAAGTCCTGTCAAGCCCCCTGTTCCTGGTTCGCACTGGTCACACAGGCTTAGACTTTACGTGGATAAAAATCTAGGGAGACGCGAGGAAATTACCCAGGTAAAGTGTGAGTGAAAAACTCCCCTGTTTGCATTCACACATGTGGCTAACCTGCATAAAGTCCGGATAATTTCAGGGGGTTTTTCTGTGAATGAGGTTAAACTGCACTTTTGATAAAAACTGACAATGTTTGTCACAGAACAAATTGGGCATCTCCAGAAGATAATGTAATATATCCAAGCAGAACTCCACCAATATTTTGTGGATTCCAGGCTAAAAATGACAGCTGGAGTCTGTCTGTCATTTCCCAGAGCAGAGACCAAAATCCAGAGCAGGGCCTGAGTTAATCCCACTGGGTTTACAAATTGGCTCTTATCTCTCTCTGGAGGATTCAACATGTCAGATCTCAAAGATAGTGCTTGTGCAATGAAATGCTACAGTGCACAGCATTTAAACACATAAAGCCATTAGTGTGTCATGATGGAAATTTGCAGGTCCCTGGGCCCTATAAACCCAAGTCTCAGACAAACGTTGGGATCAGCAGCGATGGGCGTATAAACCAGATCCCTGACATGGACTCTGTCACCAGCTAATATGTCAGCTGTGTTTTTTTTATCCTCCTCTTAACATGAGGGAACGCTCTAACAAACCCTTGAGAGGGTTTTCTGCAGAAACAGTCGGATGTCTACTTCAATATGAGGCCACATATTGAATAATCCCAGATACACATAACAGTGGTTCTACTGAGGGCCACCGATAATGGGAACAAGCTTTATATGAATTCAGGTTTGCCAGTGGCGTGCTTGTTCTGCCATTGGCCAAAAGAAGGCAATAGCCTGGGGCCTTATGCCAGAAGATATGTGTAGTCATGAGGAGTGAGGATTAATCATGTGTTAAGAATCACTTTAAAAAAAGGAGCTGGCGTAACTGTGTGAATTTAACGTAAAAACAAGCAACAGATCTATGTTGGATAGAATGTATGATTGGGTGAAACATTGCTGAGAGCTTTATCAGGAAGGTTCATGGGTATAGGCTTGCAGGTTAAAGGTAAAGTCCGATTACTGTAAGCCCATGCATCGACAGTAAAGTAACACCATCGTCACTTATCACTCATATTGACTCATATTGAGGAAAAATTAAGCGCTAAAAAGTTTTTCACCCAGTCGTCACTTGATCCAACATAGTTTCGTGGCTCTATTTTACATATAACTCGCACAATGATGTAAAATAACTGTACCCATTAACAACAGTGTACCTCTCTGTTAGTCTAAGCTCATTCTCCTCAAAGGTGCAGCGCTGCTGGGAGCCCTCTCAGCCACTTCACTGGCTGTTGTCAAGCACCTGATACAAGCCAACTTCAAAAATACTGAACTATCCCTATAAATTAGTATTGTCAACTAATTTGCTAAAACCAGAAAGACCATTTACAAGGAAATTTCTACACACTGTGAAGTTGCATGAATATTTTTGAAACATTTGGAATAAAAGGGTGGAATTTGAACAAGCTCAACCCACTTTTTATAACGTTGCCAACATAGTTATTCAATTTCAGTTTTAATCAAGGCAACAAAAGGGAAAAATTTTACTTCACAGTCCAAAAACTGAAAGAAACACTTTTGGCACTGTCTAAATTGTACAAAAAAATTGTCAAATGTGTGCAAGTTTTAAGCAGTTGCATTGAAATGTTTTCCCCCTCCTGCTTAGAAGCATGGTTGATGATCATTAACTTCTGTTCTCCGAAAATTTCAAACATTTTCGTGATTGGAGCATGAGAGGGCCTTGTATCTGTATTTACCTTGGGCCTTAAAATTCTATAACCACTCCTGCTTGTGTATTAAGAGCAATTTTTCTCATGTGCAGATTTTAAAAAAATGCAGACGTATAGACAGCTGGTTTATTGCAGGGGCATTTATGCAGGTCTCAGCCACTAAAAAAGCCCAAAGCTGTTTCTAGGTGTGCTGAGGGCCTGGTATCATGGGGAGTATCTGGTGTTGGGTATGCTACACATGCACAGCCCTCCTTCTCCTTTATAGAAAGCCCAGATGTTTATTAGAGGATTTATAAGCAGCTGAAGCTCGGTCTGGAGCTGCCGCTGTGTAGCAGAGCGTAGCGTTGATTCCGGCGCTCTGTTATTGCAGGTCGCTAATTCTTTCAGGAGCGTGCAGTTTGAAGAGGACGTATATGGAGCTGAGAGGAGTAACTGCACCCATGAGGCTGATAACGTCAAATGCAGCCTTGATCAAACCTGCACAGAGACACTCGGGCTTTTTTGTTGTTGTTTAGCCTGAAGTAGGTATTGAATACGCTGCGAGCTGCCTGCCTGTTCATCTGTGTGTGAACAAGCACCCTCCTGGGTCCTTTCATCTGGGTACTTTTGTTTGTGAAAGCCAAAGACAGAAGAGGAGAGAGAACAGTGGAACAAGGAGGAGATGAATGGAAATACACAAGGACAGAAATATGAATGGATTTAAACTTGAAAACACAATATATGATTATTTACAGTATGTAGTTTAAAGGAGTAATGGTCTGTCGGGGCTTTCATATATCTGGGGAGAATCAAAGTGTTTTAACTGAGCATGGTATGTACAACATCATCTGCTACACGATAGAAAAACGTACATCAAGATGTCTGCACATAGGTGGGTATTGATAAAGTCAGAGGTGTCCCTCCCTCCGAGAAAAGACAAAAAGACATTTGTCTACACATCTAAAGTTACCAAAAACAACTCTGTCCACAGTAAAACACTTTGGCTACTTTACTTGGAAAATGGAGCTTGTGTATCGCTTCTCTTGTCTTCTGATTACTCAAGGCACTATTACACTACTGTAACACATTCACACTCACATTCACACAGTGGCGGTCAAATCTAAAGATGTTTTCACAACTATATTGGTTGTGAAAGTTGTTCCAACACAAGTGTGCATTCCCTCTTTGCCTCAGTTAGCTTTAATATATATACACAGCAAACTCTCTTTTGGTACAAAACTACTATGCTGTGCTTGCTTGACAGAGACATATATTAATATATATATATACACATATACATTCATCCAGAGATGTATTCATCCAGGCCCAGACAAAGGGACCAAAAATAAGAAGTTATGATTGCCACAAACCCAAGACCAACACCAACATCCACAATGATCACAAACTGGAGAGGATTGATGTGATAAAAATAGCAGCATCTAGTTGAACTGTAGTTAAACTGGGTTTAAAATATTTAATGCTGTAAATCTATGTGTAAGCATATAGTCCAGTTAGCAGCATTAAAACCTGCAAAGATTTAGGAACGTCTAGAAGACAACATTCATATTAACAGAATTGAGAATGTTGCACAGTAAGGTTACACCAAGGAGAAAGTTGGAACACTGTATACGAGTCGAGTCTTTTGAATGGCTCTTTTAAGTGAACGATGAGCAACAATTCGCAGTTGTGGGTGAGCCGCTTGTTTGCAACCATTCATAAATGTACATTGCCCCATGAGTCTGAGTTGCCAAAGTGCACTGCCTTCGCGTGAACAACAAATGATATCTCTGAGTTTGAGTTGTCCACAGCGCACTCCATTTATGTGAACACAGCTATACACATATGCATTGCACAGCTAACTTCAGGGAGGAGATATTACTGAGCGCCACCTGACTGGACTGAAGACATTTACTGCTGTATTATCAGGGAAGAGGAAGAGAGAAAGTAGTGGGTGACGAGTGCCACCCAAGTCCAACTTGAGAAGGTATTTACGGCCATGTCAGGGAGGAGGACATAGCAACTGAGAAAAAACAAACAAAAAAAAAAAGCTAGAGTTGGAATTGTAGTGGCATTGGGATGCACTTTTCAAGGGACAAAAGGCAAGGTAAAGCTCAGTGCAACATTTGGAAGATAAAAATATATCTCTCAAGTCAATAATCTACACCGCCACATGAAAACTCAGCACCTGACGACGGTATTAGGCCCTGTTTACACAACAACGAAAACAACTGAAAATGGAGAGTTTTCGTTGCATTTGCACCTCCTGTTTATACAAGAACTGTGCCTGGAGAGCCTGAATCTACAAACTTTTGAAACCAGGGTCCAGATTAAAAGTTTCGAAAACATCTTTGTATCCGTCCCCATGAGATGCAGTGCATGCGCAGTACTCTTTCAGATTAAGGTTGGGCACGCATCCCAGGAACAACAACAACAACAATTGCGGCCATCTACCGAGCAACATGTGTATGGCTTACTGCGCTCGGTTTGTTATCCAGACAAAAATATCCAGACAGAATTGTTGTCCAGACAAGAAACTCCTGCGTCTTTGTGCATCCATTTGCCATTGTTGTTTGTGAAAAGTTTGTCTTCACTGGAAAGCGTACACATGTTGTAACGCTGCTGTTACACTACAAACCTACATCGCCAATGTGGCACGCACACTACAGTGTTTTCAGCTGTTCTCACATCTCTATGTGAATGCGGAGTGCTTTTGAAAATGCAAACAAAAAACCTTTCCATTTCTGGTGACAACGTTGTCGCTTAAACAGGGTATAAGATGTCCAACAAATGATCAGCATCACCTGACAAACTCCCTAGAGATGTGACATTCGAATACGAGCCAGTCTTTTGATCCGGCTCCCTTCAAAGAGCCATAATTCCCATCTCTACTGGACACGGCTTTTCTGAACGTCTTTACCTGCCTGTTCAGTGACCTGCAACACCATTCTCTTGTGTAAAGAAGGACAAAATGCACAGAAAAAAGCCATGTTTTCAAAAATTCCTGACTACATGAGGACAAAATTTACCCTTTGAAACTGCATGTGAAATGTTTCTGCGTGATCGCTCATGCATTTAGTCATTTTTCATCAGAACCATCCCATGGATTTCAAGTAGTCAAATAAACCCATTACTTCATTTTGCCCCCATTTATATGACAACACATAGTGTTGTTTTAAAAGTTTCCTCTCTGGATCCCATTTTTAAAACTTTCCATCTCAGGCACCCAAACCTCCTTTGTAGCATCAGGGAAACAAAAACAAAAGGTTCCCTTTTTTTTTCTTTGGCTGAAATCCTGTGAATGTGACTTTGGTCCACACCAAAAGAGAGAAACACAAGAAAAAAGAGAGCAACTGAAAGAAGAGAGAAGAGTCATCCTGGCCCCGGGTATCTGCCCATGTAATGACTATGCGAGGAGAATCTGTGTCACCGGGTGGCGTTCCTGGCGGAGAGCGAGGCGGACTGTCATGGACCAGCTGGACAATCAAGAAGACAAACGCAGAAATTCATTTTACTCCACCAACACGACTGCTGATTGTCCGTCTTTCTCTACATCTTTCAATCTTTGAGTCCCTTAAACCGTGATTTCAATGGAACAAAACTAACACTAGAGAGAAGAAACAGAAGCTTCATTGTTTATCTGGTGTTATGGTGAAGCGATTAAACTGTCGTATAAGTGTGATAGAGAAGAAAACATGCAGACAAACAGACCAGGAGACAGACATTCAGACTGATTGATGATGACTTACTCTGTATCATAAAGGACAAAACAGAGCAGGATGAATGAGATTTTTTTTTCATTCCCCTTGATAGGATATGACTCTGATCTAATCTCCTCATAGCCAGAGGTAAAAGTACAAGATCTGACATGCAACTTGATATATCCCCTCTGCAGCTCCTCGGAAACAGTGGAAGGAAAGAGCAATGTCATCTTAATACAGTGGCAGACACTTACTTATGTAGGAAAGATGGTATTTGTATTGAAGAGCAAGAGAGTGATCAAGATGAGCTGTTTACAGTCCTTAACAATGATAATGAATTTAAAGGGATAGACCAACATTTTTTTGTTTTCGAGTCTTGCTTCACTCCTGAGTCCATGACAAGCAGATAGACACCATTATTTCGACTGTACGTGCAGTAACAAGAAAGAGCTCACCCACGCTAATTAGCTTAGCAAACACTGGAAGTAGAGGCCGACATTTTTTCGGGAATCCCACGGGTCATGGGATTCCCATGGGATGGAGGTCAGTTGTACTATTAATCATATGATTGGGATGGTACAGAATAAAACAGTTAATGGGCAACGCAAGTCAAAAGAACAACACGGCCCGGAAGCCAACAGTGCTCCTGGCCGCTGCTTTCTGCCAGCATTCAAGAGGAACAGCAATGGAGGGAGCAAACACCCGCGGAGAAACCGATGTGGTAAAAATTGATTTGCAACGAAAAGCCAGAAGTAAGGACCTATCTATTAAGCTCACACAACTGGCAGGGAAGTTGCAAATATTACTGACCTTCATGAGAGTTGAGTGTAACAGTGTTTACAGGCTGTATACACCAGTGAGTCATGGACTAGTGGTCTCAAGAGGCACACATGCTAGGCAAATTCAAGAAAGAATCAGCTAAACATCTCTTTATTTCGTCGAATGCAAATTACCATCAGGTGTCAAGTCTTGTCTGACCAACATAATTGCTCGTAAGAGCAGCTAAGATTTAAGATCCTTTGCTGTGGTGGAGGGGAAAGGTTTCATCAACGTGGCACAGGAGCTGCTCGTCAGTGGAGCCAAATATGGAGGTAACGTGCAGGTGGAAGACATACTGCTGCATGCACACAGTCTCCCATCATGTTGAAGGAGAGTACGAGAAAATAAAACAACTGGTCATGGAAGAGCTCCATCAGGTCCATCACGGCGCATAATTTTGTAATAAAATTTTTTTACCTTGATATCATGAAGTAGTCTATAGATTTCCTAACACTAGATCTCTTTTTTGCCCTCTTTTCAAACTGCTTAATCTCTTAATATTCTAAATTGTCATCAGTTTTACATGTAAGATAATTTAAGGACTAATAATATATTAAATTCCTTTGGCAGACTAGAGACCATGCCGTAACCCCAAACCTTTGGACAGAGGAAAGGACCAACACACACTATGTCACTGTTACAGTCCATTACAGTCTTGATTGGAAGATGGAGAACTGGATCCTGGCCACAAGGGAGATGGGAGGTGTCAATCCAGTGGCTACATTAGAAGGACTGTGGAGGGAATCCTTCAGGTATCTCTCTCTCTCTCTCAGATCAGATCATATTTATTTATCTGGCGTATACAATAAATCTTACCTATTAATTCAGCAAATTGGGAAAAGTATGAAAACCTGTACTCCAGTAAAAAACATAGTGCAACAATAACAACAACAAAACATGTCACATAAGGAACATTACAAGAAGAGACAAATATAAATAAATACATCAGTAACCATGTGTGTGTCTGCCTCTCACTGTACATCAGTCTGCAGCAGGCAGTAGCTCTCTGTGTTGTCTTCCCTTAATAGCAGAGGCAGTTTTTCTTCATTTGATAGATTAAAGAATTAATAATCTTGGTATCATCCTGTGCTGATACATGCACTATGCATATGCATGTTTTGTCCTAATGTAGTACTATACATTTATTGAAATGTATAGTATTTATTTTTGCCTAACATAGGAATTTGGCATCCTGAGTAAAGACACTGTCTTCATGACAGATAATGGCTCAAATATGATAGCAGCATTCAAGGATTATGTCCGACTCTCCTGTGCCGGCCATAATGTCAACTTAAATCTTACAAAAGAGCAGGGTAAGATACATATAATGTTGCCATGTCTGCCTGGTAAGGCTTCTTAAATTATAAAATATGATAAGTGAAATGAATAAAGAAAAAAATGAGCTACTGTAATTTATAATTGCAAAGGTCACATTTTCTCAACTTAATTTCAACTGTAAATCTCTTCTTTTTAATGAAATATTTTTTTCCAAAAGAAAGGCCAACAAATTGTAATTTGTAGTCACTGTAGCCCTATTTTTCTTGTGCACTGTCTCTTCTTTGAATTTTAGGTTACAAAAGGCGCTGGACCAGTCACCGAAGCACGCTGTGGAGACGAGGTGGAATATCAGACTTGCAATGCTCCAATCTGTAAATGGTGCTCTGAGGTCTGGTAAGCTGCAAGACATCCTGCTTTGCCGGAACGAGCACCGTTAACTCAACAACATAGCTTGCTTGAACTTCTTGAGGACATCATCCAACTCCTGGAACCTTTTGATGAGGCTACCAGGCACCTCTCCACTGATCAGACACCTACCCTTCACCTTGTCCTCCCGACCAGGGCAACCCCACTGAACAGTTTGTCGATTCAGGATGGAGACAGTGTGATTGTGAAAGAGGTAATACAATATAGTACTGATTTTTATTGTTTAGTTGGTGGTCATTCAAGTGGTTAGCAGGAGCTCGGCCCTATCCAATAACAGTGATTAAGACAAGAAAAGAATTGTGAGTCTGATGTTGTCCAAGAGAAACAATGTATAAGTTAATTATTATATAACTTTAAAACTGCTTCATGTCTGAAATCAAGCACAGTGCTTGTCTGCCTGAGAACTTTTATGGCCCGTAATAATGATGTAGCATTTATCATTATCATGATATCATTGCACGTATCATGTGATTTCACTCCTCCTCCCCAAGCTGAAAGGGAAGTTAGCCCAGGCAGTGGAGTTGAAATTCAAAATCCACCTACACCATAAGGTAGCACACAGCTCTCTCTCCTAGTCTGAGGAGTTTCTTGAGGAAAACTCTCTACGTTCAGGAGTGTGACAGAGGGGGAGAAAGAGGGTGAATAACACTAGCATCAACAATTCTAAATGTAATGACAAAATGTCTTCCTTTCATTTATTCAGGGGCATACATTCACCCACACACACACAGGTGTGTGTATTACCTAATAGGTAATGTCTAATATACATAATAGCTATAATAGAGAAATAAGTGTGTTAGACTAAAAATAACTACGATGCAAATGGCAATGTTCTTATAAGAATCTTTTTTTCCTGAAGGTCCACCCTCAGAGGCAGGAGGTGCACAACTTCTTTGCAAGTTGTGTTGAAGACGAGGAGAGGGAGGAGGACAGTGGTGATACAGGGTCATGGGGTCGCCTGTTCGTGCTGGTGACATGTTTCCAGTCTCTTCTCGACTTCTGGCAGAAGAGGTCAGGTGGGCTAGTGTAAGTTGCCAAGAAGCTGCTGGCAATCCCAGCAACAAGGACTCCCTCTGAGCGTAGTTACAGTGTTGCTGGGAGACGGATTAAGGACAGGCGCTCCAACCTCAATCCAGAAAATGTAGATGCACTTTTGTTCCTACATAGCAAAAGGTTCCTGGACTCATTATGCAAGAACGTGTTAGATGTTAGATGAACATGATGATTGTGGTAGTAAGCTCTAATTAGTTTCTGGGCAGTGTTTTCTTGCAAATTGTGAGAAAGTAGACTGATATGACAGTTGTAGTGTTATTTAAAATGTGCATCATATGCACTTTTTTCTCTTTCCAAAACTCAGGTACAGTATGTGAATTGTAAAGGTAATGTCTTCATGCACTTTTGTTCGTTGAGGACAGCTCTCTTGTTTGGTGCAGTATTTTTTTTTGTTGAAGCTATTTAAAACATAAAAGTAGTGTCACTGTTCAAAGGAAACAATTGCTTAATAAATTAGTTAAAAAAAACATTAAATGTTATGTTTGGGTTTATTACACTAAGGTAGGCATGGTGTGGCTCATGTACTGTTTTCTTTTTGTTTTTTCTTACTGTAACTGACCTCCAAAAAAGCTAGAAATAGAGACTTAGCAGCTGGTCCTCCATAGAAAAACTATAGGGACCACAGGCTATGTATTATTTATGTTTTGTGCCCTTTAGTGAAGGTTTTTGTTTGGATTGAGGCAATAAACGCCTCCCAATATTACCACAGATTACCTCCTTTTTTTCTTTTTACAGTGTTATGTCATGTTATCTATTTTTTGACTATGACTTTGTTTTGTTGACCTACCTACAAGCAGTCTGCAGTGGCTTGCCCACGCACCCTGTGGTTTAGTTTCATTTGCATTTCTTTCAAAAATTACATTAAGTGCTAATCTTAGTCACCATTAGGCTATGGTGTATTGTGACTTATTTTTACAAATGATCAGAAATGGCTGTTTTCTAGCAACCATCCTTTTCCCATTATTTCTATGCAGTTTTTTCAAGTCTTATATATCCCTTTAGTGTGGTCAACATGTCTCCTCTGGATGATAAAGCACTTCTATGAACATGACAGAAAGTCTGCAGCAACTGGACTTCTCCTTCTTACCCTCTTTATGGCATTAGCAGCTGCCTTAAACATCTTGTTCAGGAAGCCTTGGTCATCTGTGCAGCTCAGTCGTAAACAGTTACAAATACAAATGCTGTCTGCATATAAAGTTGATCAGTCCTCCCTGGGGTTTTTTTATATTTGAAAATGTTTTCACACAGTCAAGATATAAGTAAACATCTTCATCCACAAGCTGTTTGGCATTAGCTGTCACTGCTAGCCTGGTTGAACCCTAGACAGTAAAAGAATTGGACGAAGGAGTCAGCAGTTAGAATATAATCGGAGCCTTTGGAACATTGTTGATGACCTCTAACGGATGCTGCCACCCTGCACGTCATCTCAACCAAAATTTAGCTCAACCTACTCACAGACCGAGAGGCCGTGCTGAGGCAGGAGTTAAGGCCGTCTGACAAATAGTGATGCCATATTTCCGAAACTGGAAGTCCTCAATCAAAGTGAGAGCTCAATGATGTATTATGTTTAGACTAATGCTATTTTTTCACCAGGCTGCAAAGATGTGTATTTAGGCTGTAATAAGAGTATTTTCCCTCATTTGGGTTTCAGGTTTCTGCAGCCAGCCTCAAGTGGACACTCAGGGTACTACAGGAATTGACACTTCTGCGTTGGCCTACAGTTTCAGCCCTGAGGTTGCCACCTACTTTGAACTCACAGGAAATAGTTTGGAGAAATAGAGAGAATTGTCATATCGGCATGTATTGGGAGTTTTAAAATAAAGCAGTGTTTTTGTGGAAGACAGTTGAAATCAACTTTTGGATTTTCAATCAGTTTGACTGAATAATTGATCAGCTATTTGTGGATACTGATATACAGTTATGTTTGTTACACTCCTACTCTGCATTCATTCCACTGTCTACACTCTACATTGTATATGCCACAGTGACGCTTAAACTGACAATAAAACAAAGGTATGGGATCACAGTGGTAGGTGAGTCTGGTTGAGCTGGGGAGCAGAGCATGTGAGCGGAGCGGGAGCGGAAGGAATTTAGCAGGAGCCAAATTTTTTTTTTTTTTTTTTTTCAAAAAAAGCTTGAGCGTCGCCTTATCTTTCGCTCCATCCCGCTCCAATTTCGCTCCCATACTGCTCACACCAAGCGTCTTGGTGAAAAGTTTGTCTTCACTGGAAAGTTAATGCACTCTGTCTCACACAGAGTGCATTAATTGTTCAGCCACCCACACTGTTTTCTGTCAGAAATTGAATGTTGACAACTCAGATCAGCACCGCAGACAGCGCAAAAGCTCTCAGACCTCAGTGCAGGTCACCTGCAATCCTCAATTTTCTTTTTTTATCCAGTGAATGCAATGCGCTTCCGTATTTTCGTAGAGTGAGCGGTGAGTGATTTGAGTGGAGCAGCGCGATTCCCCTCTGAGCAGACGAACCGGTGCAAGGAACAGCTCTGTGAGCGAGGAGCGGAAAAATCTCTTTCACTCCTCTCCGCTCACATGCTCTGCTGGGGAGCGAGATGTTTTAGTCAGCTGCTGATGCCACAAACAAAGGAAGAAATTCTGATAGTGCTTTATCAACTGGAGGAGACATGTTAAACACTATAGGGCAATTAAAACTCAAAAAAGCAGAAAAATTGGCTTGTAACAGTCAAAGGTATCGTTCCTAATGGATACTTACTTTAAAATAGATGATAATTTAACAAAAGCTGCTCTTTGGCACTTAACTCTGTGGATGTGGTTACAAATGCAAACAATAACAAATGGATGCACAAAACATGATAACATGAAAACCTGAACATGTGAAGTTCCTCCACTCCTTCTCTTTCTCTCCTTTGTGAGCCAGCTTTTGACTAATTTATGTTTTCATCAGACTGATTCACATTCCCTCCCTTTGTCCCCTGTGCTGCTCTCTCTTCATGCCCAGTTTTTTGTGGTTCTGCACTCCCTCTCCAGAGTTCACTTGCAGCTCTTTCTGTTCCATTATCTGAACCATTTCACCACGTAGAAGCAGCTTGTTGCCACTTTCCTTAGACGACTCACCTGCCTTTCATGGAAAAGTGCTCTCCCTCTGACATGAGTATTAATAGCACAAAGCAAGCTGGCACGAGCTGTCGCCGCATACTGACAAAGGGAAATGGTCTGTATGAAGTTGTAATTTCTCACAAAAGTCAGAGCTGTACTTGCCTCACCATGGGCGCTATTAGGATTTTGTTCCAGGCTATGGCTGAATTAAAGATCACATTAGTCTTAAAGCATGGCGGCTCTCTTATCAATAGCAGCCCCTTAAGCTTCCATTAGCTTCAGTGTTCAATAATGACCAGTTCCTTTGCAGTGTATTCAAAGAGCAGTAATGTCTCATTAAGAGCCATACTCCACATTAACTTCACCCAGCTTATATGAGACTCTCTCTTATATTGAAGAATGATGTTCCACACAAGCACCCTGTCTCATCAGTCGGTAAATTTAGTTGTTTTGTCAAATGGAAAGAACAGTTTAATGGCAAACATCTCTTACTCAGCATCAGAATAACAAGTACTGAGTTAACCAGGCCGGACTGAGAAATCAGATACACACAGTATTTACACTGACCTGCAACTTTACAAGGTATACCTCCTCAACTGCTCATGCACACAGATAGCTAATCATTCAATCACATGTCAACAACACAATGCATTTAGGCATGTAAACATAGGTAAGATGACCTGCTGAGGTTCAAACCAAGCAGAAGAAAATTTAAGTGACCTTGAATGTGTTATGGCTGTTGGTGCCAGACAGGCTGGTCTGAGTTTCGTGCCCTCCTTAGACGTTTAAAGTGCCTAGTTTGGCAGTACTCTAACAGTTCTTCCCAGAAACCGCTCCTTTTGAATACTCCAAGATTAATCAGTCCATAAGAAGCACTGTAAAACTTTAACATACACTAAAACAAAGCAAACATGAGTTTTTTAAAAAAAAGGCTGCTAGCTCAATGCTAGTGTTAATAGGAAAATGCATTGTTAGGCTAATGGTTAGCATACCCAAAACGTACAAGAATATGCTTCCTTGACGTCTTGTGGAGAATTACTCTCTTAAAAACAGTTTTGATTACTTGCACCGAAATTCCAAAAACAGGAAGTGATAAGCTCCAAACCGGAAGTGACAACAAGTATATTTAAGCGGTAAAATTCACACGCTTTGAGGAACATAAATTCACCATAGAAACAGATAAGGATGAGCAAGGGCCAGTACACAGAGTATTTCCAAAACTGCTGATCTACCAGGATTTTCATGCACAACCATCTGTAACGTTTCAAAGAACAGTCCAAAAAATAGAAAATATCCAGTCAGCTTCAGTTCTCCTCAGCAAAAATGTATTTTTGATGTCAAAAGAAAATGGCCAGAGTGGCTTGAAATGATGACCATAAAAAAATACCTTAAACTAGAAGTGCTCCAATAATACGAACCCCCGCCAAGGTATTTCCATGAAAGTCGGCTCAGACATTGTAAAAAACGAGGGAGATCTCACACAAATATTAACATTTTTTTTTAAAAGTCCTGGATCAACATCCAGATTCAGAGCAACACCAAAATCTAACCATTTCTTCCCTGTGCCATGACCAACATTCCCTGAAAGTGTCATCAAATCTTTTGGGAATTTTTTTGAGCTGTTAGCAAAAACATGGTAAATTGCCCCATATCTCGATGACAACAAATCCTTGAAAAATATCCTGGCTCCGTATTTGGATCACCACCAAAATCAAATCAATTGGTCAATGGCCCATTTCTGATGTCTTAAAAATGTCATTAAATTCACCTCATAAGGTTTCTATTCATCCTGCTAGCAAACAAAAAAAAAAAATGCAGGAAAGAGATTACCTGCTTGGTGGACCACTTGCACAACTAAAGTATGCAGAAGACCATTGCTGAACACAGCACACCAAATCTTAAAGCAGATGGGCTACAGAAGCAGTATCCTCTTATTCACACAGGATCAACAAAACTTGACATTATAGGATTGGGAAAATGTTTCCTGGTCTAACAAGCCTCCATTTCTGCTGTGACACTCAGATGATAGGGTCAACATTTAGCTTAAATGTCATGACACCATTGATCTTTCCATTGACTTGTATCAATAGGTTGGGCTAGTAGTGGTAGTGTGATGGTGTGGGAATATGTTTTGGCACATTTTGGTCAAAGTTAGGATGTAGAAATTAGCCTTGCACAGCAGCTGGACCTGCCTGATTCAATGTCTGGATCCAGGCAGATCCATCTTGCCAAGCTCCAATATACAATGATTGTGAATACAAATAACAATAATAAAAACAGCTGTATTTGCTCCATTTCTGACATGAATTTGTTTTACTGTGGCTCATGGTCTGTAGTGCAGTAGTGTCCACCTGCTACATTATCTGATTGGCTATAATGAATTTGATTGACAGAATGATTGTCCAATCACCAAGACAGTGCTGCTTGCCAGCTAAGTTGTTTTAAAGGTGAAGTCGATAGTGTGCAATCACCCTGCACTGTCTTGTGACCTTATTTCAACAAACTCTTCAGAGCAGAGGTACCCAACAAGGTGCCCGCGAGCACCGGGTATCCTGCAGGGAGCCAATGAGGTACTCTCAGGGACATTTAATAAATAACACAAGCTACCATCACAGAACATGAAATTAGATTAGATAGTTCTTTATTAATCCCCTTAGAAAAACTCCCTCAGGGAAATTAAGAATAGATACACATTTTTTAAATTTCAGTTGTATGTTGTGCTAATAAATCACACTTAAAAATAACAAATGTAACAAGTGCATTACATTTTAAAACCGCCTACTGTTCCTAAACTTTGACCTCCATGGGATCAAAGATCAAAGATGCTGACACAGAAATATGCAAAAATTAAGGTGCTTGTAAGCACATTGTTCTCATATAAAATAGTAATCTGTGTTAAAAAAAAAAAAAAAGTAAAATAATTAAAGTAAAAAAGTAAACATACAGTGCCGTATGTAGCCTATCAAATGCACAATATTTGTTATTTTTCTTAAATTATAACATTTTTATTACTTGAGAACATTAAATCAAGCGAGTAGCCCTCCATAATACTCCTCATCTTTAGGGTAGCTCTCAGGCTCAACAGTTGGTGACTCCTGCTTTAGAGATTCTACCCCACCTGAGACAATACAGCCCCAGCTTCGACGCCAGTACTTGTGGTACAGAAGCAGACGTGATCTCCATCACTGTGGCTAATGTTTATGCCACTGACATGTACTTCATACAACCCCACCTCAAAACTAAATATCAGATGAACAGATCACTTGTGTTGCAGATTGAATTTTTAATCATTTATGCAACTTGCTACAAAAAGTACTCTGAGTTCTCATTACTGAACAAATAGACATTTCTATGTCTGTAGCACTAAAGTTGTGTCTGCACTGTGATTTTGAGCAGAGCGTTACAGGAAACGCTGGACCTTTGTGTGTAAAGCATCTGTTTACTGTTTCTGTAATTTTCATATTAATGAGAGCCAAGTTGGTCATTTCAGGGCTGCTGGTCTCTGCGGTCATAATTATGACTTGAATCTTGACAGGGACAGTATTTACAAGTCAAACGGGTAATTATGGCATCTCTCATGTGACATGAATATGTCATGAGCAGCACTCGTTAACATCTCCAAACTTGTTAAATTCATTCTAATGCTTTGGTAATTAATCTGTGAGATGTGTCTGCTCTGGACAGTGGTCATATCTGTGCTGGAATTTAGATTTATTTTATTACCTCTATTATTAGAACATGACCAGCAGGGTATTCTACTCTTTCTACAGTATCTGCTGTGATTTACAGGAGGGTCCTAATTAAGCTGCCAGGCCTGCCTCTGTGTGAATAAGATCAGTGACGTCTGCTCTGATATTTATGTGAGCTGGCTGTGGTCTTAGTGTCTACCTTTTCTTTCCTCTTTTAGACGGTCAAATGGCTTCATACCTCTAATTGACTTCCACCTGATCTGCTAACACCTCAGTGATTTCCACTTAAATGTCAGGTTGTTTATCTGGGGTTTGTTTATCTGTAGCTTTCACCTCAAACACTGTATTATATGCCAGTGTTGATGTCTTTTCAGCTTTCAGCATATGTGCTATTAAAGAGGACACTTTGGACTCTCTTTCCTGCTAAGCACTGGGTTGTCACCAACTGTTTTGTGGCTTGTGGCACAAGATGCCGAATACATAAAAATAATACATCAAAGCCCAAAGTTTAAGAAAAAGTGATGTGTAGATACTGAAATATCGATCCCTCTGATATCAGAGATTTATGTTCTGGAATTGATTCTCATATAAAAATATCAATATTTTAATAATTTGTCGTAAATGTGTGGGTTAACATAAATAGCAAAACCGTGGAAAGTTACAATACTAGCGTAGACTTGTCGAAATGCTTCCCAGTTAGTAGGAACTACTTCTTCTTCTGCCTGTCATACTCACATGCGTAATATGGCTCATCGTCACAGGCTCACAGCCTCACTCGGTTCAACTGACAACAATAGCCGAACGCCAATGCAGTCGTGTGTGGAGCTTTTTTTTTCTCCATAAACAGCAACAACGTGGCATGTGATGTGTGTGGGAAGACGGTGAAGTATTGTGGGAACACCACAAACCTCGTTAAACATCTGGTAATTAACCATAAAACAGAATATGAGAAGGTGATGATGAGGTGATCCAAAGCCCTCCGTTTTGAGGGCAAAGGGGAAGGGGTGAAAACGTGATCCTGAGAAGTGAGACACCACTCGATTCCTGCTACATCATCACCCAGAGCCGCTTGCTAGCTGTGTCTTAGGTGGATGTGACAATAGCCGTAGCTACAGCTGCGAAAGTTAGCTTGTTATAACGCACAAAACCAAGGGCTAAGGGGTAAGAAAAGGGCTAAGGGGTACAATTGGGACAGACCCATCCTTTAGTGCTGCAGGCAGGCAATATCCAGGTGCAGATAAATGAAAGAAAGAAAATGAGGAGCTGTTGGCGATTTGTAGCACTGTCCCTGAATTTTGGGAAAGTGATTTATGTCTGTTATTGATCAAACAACGGGAGTTCTCGGCGTTCTTAAGACTACAGAACCATATAATTCTTCATAATTTTTTTGTGAACAACTTTTTTTTATAACAATTCTTCATCATTAAACAATAACATCAACTAGTCTGATGCCTTGCATTTCTTTATAAAGATGTAGTTTTAAATACACTACTTTTTAGTTTAATTTTTACAACACATTTATTGTTTTAACAAAATGTGGGTATTGGATCAGAATCAGCGATACCCCACTGAATTTTAATTGGTATCAGATCGGAAATGAAATCAGTGTTATTGCACATCACTGTTAACAAACAGTCTCACATTCAAACTCAAGTACATTTATTATTAAATCATTCAAATACTTTAAATATTTTGTGAGGAACATTTTAGCACAAGAAGGCTGAGGACTGAAAACACTGGACTGCCAGCTGGAAAAAGCAGCTATGGGTAAAGGCCCAAAGCTTTGCATTCTGCTGTGGCCTTGTTTTTATGCTGCAGAATCTCAGAGCAACATTTTCATTTGGTGCAGCTCAACAGAGGGAGACAGTCAGCCTCTAAACAAAGCCTCAATGGGACTGTCAAAGGCAAAGAAGGAAACAAAGGTAATTTCTCAAATGGAGGGTGGCTCATTTACACAAAGGAGTCAGCTCGTAAAAGTGTCTCTTTTGCAAATAACAAATCGCTTCTTTGCAATTTTTCATCCTGAATTGAGTTGTCACTTCATTCTAATCATTACATCACACGTTCGTAGGCTAAATTGTATACTACATTACACTGATGCCTTTTGTAGCGTGTTGAAAACTTGCAATGTTAAATCATTTTAAAAATTCCTGGATATGCATCTGTGTTTGGGTAACCACCAAAATCTAATAACTTCTTCCTTTCTGTCTTTCTTGTGACCAGCATTTTCTAACATTTGTCAGAATCTGTTGAGGACATCTTGAGTTATTTTGCTCAGAGACAGACAGACAAACACACTTGTTGTGTTCATACAGGATAAATGGTAAATTGCCTTGAGCTTACAAAGCACTTTTCTAGTCTTTGACTACTCAAAGCAGCTTTACACCGCAGATCACATCTACACATTTACACCCATTCACTCACTGATGGTTGGAGTTTTTATGTCAGTTATCCATCACTATCAACTAACACATTTGCATCTTTTCATGGCCATTTACTTGCCACTGACGCAGCAGCTGGAGCAACTTGGGGTTGAGCGTCTTGCCCAAAGACACATCGCCATGAGACACCCAGAGCTGGGCTTGGACCGGCAGTCTCGCTATTACTGACCCACTATCAGACTGCGCCACCGACGCCCAACCTCCATGTATGTGCTGAGTTTGGTCCGGATCCTGGCACCATTCTGAATCTGGTGATCCAGAGTTGTATCTTTTACAGGGGTTGTGGAAAAGCCACTGCTGGAGCTGAGCTGCTTGGCGGAGGTCTGTGCTCTCTGAGTGCTTTTCTAGTTTATGACTAATTTGCCCCCCATTTATTTCACTTCACTGCACATATAGCACACAGTGATACTCAACAAGTGGAGGCTGGATGGACACAAATACACCAAAAATCATCAGAATGGACGTTTTGGTGATGCAAAGTGGGACTTCACAGACTTCAGTGCAGTCATTACCTCCGCCAAGGAGGTTATGTTTTTGCTGGCGTTGGTTAGTCTGTCTGTCTGTCCGTCTGTGTTCAAGATAACTTGAAAAGTTATGGACGGATTTGGATGAAATTTTCAGGAAATGTGTGGAATAGGATAAGGAACAGATGATTAGATTTTGGGACTGATCCAGATCACCATCAGGAAACAGGAATTTTTTAAAGGATTCTGCAACATTGCAAGATAGGACCATTTTCGCCAAAGTGGACTGAAGCTGCTTGGCGGAGGTCTGCGCTCTCTGAGGGCTTTTCTAGTCTTGGTAATCGAATGCCAGATGGGTGTTTATTCATTTAATGCGTGCAAACAAGGCCTATGATATGGGTAATACTAGAAGTCCTCAGAGAGCACAAACCTCTGCCAAGGCATTTCTGACATTCATTGCAGAGTTTTCGTCAAAAGTGTGGAAAACTGCCTTTAAAAAAAAACCTGGACCTGCATCTGTATTCGATTCACCACTAAAATCAAATCACTTCTGCCTTTTGCTATGACCAACATTCTCTTAAAAATTTCATCAAAATCTGTTGAGAATTGTTGAAGTTATCAGACAGAATACGTAGTGAAACTATAAGCTCCTTGGTGAAGATGATTAATGGCTCAAAGTTCAAATCTGAAGGTCCGCTCCTGTTTCTCTGTGCTAATATTTTTCCAGGTAACACTCTTGGTCCTGGTAAGAGTGACCTCACATTCAGAGAGACATCTTAACCTCTGCTATTGTTAAAAACAAGCCACAGACTAGCTAGCAATGAAGTGTGTAATTCTCTTGCCTACAGCCAAGATTTCCTTTTGCACTTGCCTCATGTGGCCACTTTAGGTACTGCATTTTTTGGCAGAAATTTTCTTGCTTCATTTTACAACTTTGTTTTCTGCTTAGTAAAATGGTTAGAAGGGTGCTGACACCTCTCACCAGAGTGTGAGTGAGTCAGTGTATGATGCCCAGAGAAGCTGTGTGTTTGCTCAGCAGGGACACCTCCGCCTTTTTCTTTGACCACTGACTGTGACTCTCAGAGTGACTGCAAAATCTTCAGGCCTTATGGGGATGCAGAGAGCCTGTGACCAATAGTGGCCTACAATCTATCAAGATATAGGTTGATTATCTAAGATGGAATAAATGTATGAATATAAATGCATATATTATTATTTTGATTAATTATCATCTTGGGCAAAGCCTTTTACTACACCATTTTAAATGAATTTGCGATAAAAAGAAGAGAAACAGCCAGTTTCCCCACATTTATTTTTTTATTTAATCTACTTCAAAAAGTCACATTTGTAAGTACTTAAGAAAATAAGCCTATTACACATCAAGCTAAACATTTTCAAAGCATTTAATGTGGCTAAATATGAATTTATATTTACTGTACATTTTTCATTAATGCCAGAGAAGCTTTACATTTAAAACCTATTATAAAAACATTTAGACTGAAAAAGATGCCCTTTGGACCATTTCTTAAATTGGATTTAAGATTTTGTACTCCGCAGTCTGCCTGTCTGTCGATATGACCTAAGTAACTAGACTTTCCCATTTGTGTTTCTTAATGTGAACTTTTTAATGTAACAGAGTCGTGACTGGAGCAGTTTCTCTGAGTCCACATGGGTCGTTGTGGTGGGGCACAGTGTGTTACCCTTTCATGGTGCCCACAGCTCTTTGTTGCTCCACTGTTTAAACCTCACAGTCAGAGCCATAGCAGGCTTTCTTCAGGTTATCTGGAAACCACAAAACCATGGACCTCAGTAAATGAACAGAGAATGTGAAATCAAATAAACCATCCATACTTATTGGTTTGTATAAAAAGGCCTGGACAGCTCTACTTGACCCTTTGGTCCCATTTTAAAATATGTCTTTTTAATGAGAGCGGCCCTCCTTTCTTCTGGAGGATAATGAAAAGGCTTTTGGGGCTCAGGTGTCGCAGCTGCACACTGACTGAAATTCAAAACATCAATTCAGCAGTGCAGAGCGCATCTCTTCATGTCTGTGTGTGTCATCTTAATTGTGAGAATGGATGAGATTTTTCTGAAATGGGCAGAAGATAATGGGACCCCAATTTGATTCTTTGTTAGGGCCGCTGTTCTTTCAGCAATTTAACAATTCATCTGCATTCTGTAATTAACCTGTTTTTTTTATATATTTTTTATTGTTAATGCTGGGAGCTGGTTTTGATCTAGAATGATTCATTTTAGCATTGTGTTAATGTCAGACATATACGTTACTCCTGCATGCCTCTCACCTGATTAATGTTAAAATGATCATTTCCTGTTGCTGTATTTTTTACCTTCGCCAAAGAAGTTATGTTTTCACCAGGGCCTTTCTGTTTGTTTGTTTGTTTGTCTGTCTGTTTGTTAGCTAGATTATGCAAAAAGTACTGGATGGATTTACATGAAAATTTTACCAGAAGTGTGGTTTGGTCCAAGGAGGAAGCCATTACATTTTGGTGGTGATCTGCATATTTGTCTGGATGCAAAAGAATCCCAAAATTTTCAGAAAATCCCATAACTTAACATTGGGCCATATTTTAAAAAATCCAATCTCTGACATCACTTGATGGATTTGCTTCAAAATTTACAGGATAATATATATAATATAACGCTGTCATCACGGTCAATTTCATTTCAATCTGATCCAGGTTGATGTCATAAAAACACTGAAGTTAATAATGGCAAAACCCATTCATTTCTCCTCGGTTGCTGTGAGGGTTTTACCCCCTTTACTTCATTATGGAAACTGCAGTTTATTTGAAAACTGACGGCAACATTTTTCAAGCCCATGTCAGTACATTTCCCAGCTCCCCTTGCAAAGCCAGCGGAGGAGATCTCAACATGGACAGACATGTGCAGATGATCGGCTGTCCAATCGGAGCTCGTGGTGATCAAGAATTGGATCTTTTACAGGGGTTGTGGAAAAGCCACTGCTGTAACTGAGCTGCTTGGTGGAGGTCTGTGCTCTCTGAGTGCTTTTCTATTATTATTTGAATTTTTATTTTGGATAACCTGATTTTATAACCCCACAATTTTCCTTGCTTGGCATTAGATATGGCCATTATCACATGTATATATATATATATATATATATATATATATATATATATATATATACATACATACATATATAGATATAGGTATATGTGTGTGTGTGTGTGTGTATATATATGTACGTCTTGCTTAGATTGCTCATATAAAACATTTTTAACTTATTTTACTAGTTTGTCTCATTTAAAGTTAAAGGGGCCAAGCAAATCATTATAGCCCTTCATAAATGCACATTTTCTCATGTTTCATTTGTCCATCACACTATGATTCCTGCTTCATCTAAAGCCTTTAAAAATTCACTCGTGTGAATGAGAGCAGAGAGATACTTGTACTGTAAAGTTCATGAGATGACAGAAAGATGTATTTATAAATCACTGTTTACAAAGTTCTGAATAAGTTTTAGCTCACACCTAAGTCAGTGAAATGCTGCGCCCATCTAAACCTCCATCTAAAACTCTCAAGTTCAGAAAATTAATGAATTATTATTTGTATAACCATAACAAGGGTTATCTCAAAGTACTCTACAATAGCAGGCTGTACCAAATATAAGCATTTATGACAGTGACAAACTCAAGGACACATTGGTCTAAACCAGAGCACTTTACCCCTTTTGTGAAATCATTTGTTGCTTCATTAAAATGTGTGCCTTTTTCCATTAAAAATATTTTAAAAGACTGATATTAACCCTACATTATGTAGTTTTTCCACCCTAATATAATATTTCTAGAGTCATTGTGATGGTACATCACCTTACAACAGGTTGAATAACACCTCTGTCATGGTCTGAGGGGGTCTGTATTGCCTTCACTGGCACTAAGTAACTTCGATGTGGATGGTAGGAACACTTCCACACTAAAAAACTACAAATTTTTACTGCTTTGACTGCTTTACGGCACACGTCACTTCCCCCTCGAGGTGAAAGCTAAACGTTGGGAAAAGGAGAATATAAAGCAGTTTATGAATTTTTAAAACAGATTTAATGAACAGAATATAGTTTAAAGTAAATATGCACTTATTTTCCTAATGGAAATAGGGACCTCTGGCTCAAACTCCTGCATCGTGGGTGGGGGTAATGCCCTCTGACACTGGATGCCACCCGCCGTTAAACAAGAAGAAGAAGAAGACAGCTACATGTAGTGTTGTTATCATGGCAGAAGCAGAGAAAAACCCAGGAAAAGAAATGTTTATCGGAGGAGATGAAAAAAAGAAAGCTGGAGAGTAACAAGCTAAGTGCCCGGACAGGGATAAACACTGGCCCCGCGTTCACTCACTGGCGTGAGCTGAAAGACGAGGCAGGATGTCCGACCAATGCTAATTTAGCCCTGCTACTTTTGGACTTGTAAGTACATGATAATTTATTCAAATAGAAACATGATCAGACTGTACCTTATCAGTCCACATGGTTTATTTGTCTCTTGGGACGTCCTGTCAGCTCGCTTCTCCTCCCTCTGTATGTCAACAAATGCACGTTGGTGTGAGGCGCTCTGTTTTATGACAGTACAGTTACACTGAATGACCATAGAGGCCCCTAGAGAGCTGAAAGACAGAATCTTACTTAGTGCTGCTTTAACAGACAGGGTTTCGCATTATTGTGAAAAGAATATAAAGAAAACTACTCTTGGCTTAAGACAAGTGCACATTGCAAAGAAAGGACATAACAAAAAACACTTTGCTGGGAAAATCTTTTAGGCTAATTGTTTCCCTTAAGATGCACAGTAGTGCTGTGATGAGTGCTGCTGCTTGCTTCACTATGGCTATGGACTCAAAAATGCTAAATAATTGACTTTTAACATGCTCTAAAAAAAATCCACAAGAGTGGCCAACTAATAACTTTCAGTCTTTGAAAGAAAATCAGTCATTTGCATGCCTCAGTTTTCCTTCAGTTAGATCCAGAGTTGCCAGGTCTGCTTCTTATAAGGAACTTTGGGCTTTTTTTTTTTTTTTCTTTTGAAAACTTACTTGTAAACATTGGCAGTTGCGGGTTGCATTTTTTTTGGCTTGTTCCTTAAGTGCAGTTGCTCATTTGGGCTTGTTGTGCCTGAAACGCAGAAGGGATCTGATGTACACTTTACTATTAATACAAACTCAATTCAGAAGTTACACAACCTATTTTGTCCCCCTCCAGACACAAATGTAAATTTGACTGTATAAAGAGTGGAAAAAAATATGTTTCCATCAAAAAGAAATCCTTAAATCCAGAATTAAATTAACTTCCAATGTAGCTGTTACTGTTTTCTCCATAATAAAGCTGTAGAGGATCAACATTAAACTTAAATAAAAGCCTGACTATGTCTGTTTGGTTGCAAAAATCAAGGTTAGACAGATTGTTTAGTGACAACAGAGTTATAAATAACAGTAGCCCCACTTCACTTCTGTGTAAAGAAAGGATGTTCCCCCTCCAAACAAAAGGATGTTGAATAAGTAAATCAAGAGACAAATAAGAAAAAATGTCACTGTGAAAATGAAATGTCATGTAAATGAAAATCAAAATACAATTTATGTAGATTTCTCTTTAAAAAAAAAAGTAGTATTTCACATTAGACAAAAATAGCTGGAGGTCCCTTGTTTTTGGCTTGTTTTTATCGACCTGGTTCTTTATTTCAGTAGAAAATCTGGCAACACTGGTTAGATCAAAATACCTCAGTAAAACCTCTCAGATCAAACCAAAGAGGGGTTCAAAGTCAAAAATCCCATTTTCTCAAGGCTGATTACATGTGGTTACATGCCTTTCTAACTGTATGGAGGCACTGGATCTCTTTGTTAATGCAGATTTTTCTAAGAAAAGGGAACAAGGGCAATAACTGAGCTAGTGTTTCAGCTGTAAAACTTTAATAGAAGAGCACCAGGACGAATAAAGAAGGTGAGACAGGAAATGTAAAAAAGCAAAGTGAAGGAATGAGGCAACATAAAGGAATAAAGGACACAAGGGATGATGGGTAAGGAGAATTCAAGGCAACAATGACATAAGTGAAGGTCATTTCTAATGGGAGGGCAGGAAATCCACTTTTAAACAAAGCCAGGGAGACAAAACATTAAAAGTGTGTGTGTGGGTGTGTGTGTGTGTGTGGTGGTCCCAGTCAGGCAGCAGGTGCTGGTTTGGTCCCTGCTCCAGTGAGCTGTGTCTGGGCGGCGGCACTCCCAGCTGGGGCACAACAACTTCTGGAGCGTGTGTGTGTTTTTGTGTGCGTTTGTTGGCGTGTAAGGTTAGGAGAGGTGAGCTGCCATGTGGACGGGGTGATTAGATTAGCAGCATCTGAGGCCTGGGTGCTCGGCCGGGTGTCGGCGGCGGGGTCAGGCCTCGTCTCTCACCGTACGTCCAGCTGCTCCGTGATTAGCAGTGATGGGCGAAGTCACCCAAAACTTACTCTGTGGCCAACTTTTCCTCTCAGTAAACAAATAGACAAGGTGACCGTGTTTCACATTTGCCAACATGTCAAAAATTAATGAGGCCACAGCCGAGTGTTCCTTGGCTGGTCATGATTTATCTGCTGTGTGTACAAACTGAAGGATTTGATGGTCAGCTGCCAAATTCCTCGAGTTTATCCTCATCCCTGGTAGGTTTTGTACCAATTAGTGGGACCTTTGATCATAAGCATACAGGTACAAAACCCTTCATTCATGTAGATTTCAATAACAGCTTAGATTATACAACTAGTTTGAGTAAAAGTAGTGCAGAGATTGAAGGAACATCACGTTTGAAAATCAGAAAAAGGTTACACAGGCCTAAAAAAGCAGGAGGCCTCTCTGTGAAAAAAGCAGATCTATATAGCAGGCATCACCTGTGTGATGGTTCGGTCCAGACCCGTGACCAATCTCTGATAAACTCATAAGAATATTTTAATGGAGCTTTTTTTCTGACAGTTGTGGCTATAGACAGCTGGCGCTGCTACTCCAGTTGACACTAGAACCACTACGGCAGTCTGATCACAGGCCTATCATGCCATGAGTTTTCCTAAATATATGCTTTGTATTTTTTCTGAAGCTCATAGGGTTGTCTAATGAAGCATTAAAGATTTCTGAGCATTTATTCTTCCAACCACTGCAGCAGTCAAACAGTTGACTGAGGAATGAGACATAATGGTACATTTAGCGGAGGTGATTTTCCCGCCGCTATCGTGTTTGCAGCACAAGCTGCAGCAGCCACAAGTACCAGCAAACAGGAGGCAGTGACAAATAAACAGCCTGTGCAAAAAAATAAGACCTTTGTCACCTGCAAGTGGCCTGCACTGAGGGCTGAGAGCTCTTGCCCTGAGTGTGTGCTGTAGTCGCGCTGCGCTCTCCACGGTATTCATTTGTCAGGTTCATTTTCTAATCGTTTACAAATGGAGTTGATCATTTGTTTGTGTTATTTTCATTGTTTCAAATCCACAGTTTTCCGCACTAGTTTGTTTTTGAATGTTTCACGTTTTGAGAGAGAGGGAGCAAGTGAGGGAAATCTGGAACCTGTGCAAATAGTTGATTTTTTTTACTTGAAGTGTAGGCCTTCATTTTTTTTAGGCAGAGACCTCTTTAAGAAAAAAAGAAGAGAAAAATGTTTTTTCAATGTTCTGTATGCACTTGTTTTTTCCTAAAAAGAGACACCTTTTATTTCTTGTTTTCTGAGGTTTTTGTTTCGTTTAATCTGAAATAAAGGCCTTAAACTTATTTGCCTGGGACTACTTTTATTTATGGTAAAACAGCTAGCTGTGCACTCAGTAAAACATATCCTGCATTGAAAATTGATAATAAATGTTGAGACCATAAGACCTCAGTGACTTTTAAGTCAATACCCCTGCTACATAGAAACTAAAAAGCACTCGGAGAGCACAAACCTCCTCCAAGTTAGCTCACATATTGCTGCTACATTTATAAACAATAGTTTCATAATAAACTCACCATCATAATATGATTCCTTGACCCTGAAAACCCACAACCAGCACTCAGAATCACGTTGATATCATTATTAGTTAGACAGTTATTGAGCAAAAATGATCGGTTGCTAATGGCAGTTATTCGGATCTGCACCAAAATCTAGTCATTTTTAAGTTGGGCCATTACCAACAGCTCCTGATAGTTCCAGCAAAATCTGTCCTAAGGTTTTTGCATAATCTTGCTCACAAACACACAAACAAACATACGGCGGCAAAAGCATAACCTCCTTGATGGAGGTAATTACAGCGAGGAGTGACTAAGAAGCAAACCCCACAGTTAACTTATCAAGAAGCAACACACCCCATGAGTATTAGATGAGTTGTTCTTGACTCACTAGCAGGGTCGTCAGTGTCTGCACAGCCAGCATGGCATCACACAACCACACATGCACTTTTGCAAGTGTCTCATGAAGCATATTTTCACCTGGCTGCACACATCTTAAAGGTGCCGTTGGTAGGATTTTGCTAGCCAATGCTAATTTTTTTGTGTTCCATTTAGATCAAATGTTGGAATATCCATTGAGATCCCTTTATGAGAGTAGTATAACTGCACTAGTGCAAGATCTCTGCGTTTCCATCTGTCTCTGTTATGTCAAAAATTTTCGACAGCTCCAGGTATCTTTGACCAATCACAAGAGCCCCTGAGGCTTCTATCCTGATTGGTCGAGGAGCGGCGCTTCGTCCTTCATCGTGATTGGTTTAAAGCTCTTCGTTCCCGTGAACACGCATGAAGAAGAACAACAACAAATCTCGTACAATGGCGGACAGCAATAATCCAGCGGGCAGCAGGAAGGTGCCTATTCCACCTATGCCCCCTTTATTATAAGGCTCGGTTAGTGCAAGCACACTGATTAGCATGGTTGTCTTGGTTTGTCCCGGCTTGAGCAGAGTAGCCGGTGAGGGTAGGGAGCATACGAGGCGGATACAACGCAAGGCTGTGATTGCAACATGTTGCATGGTACTCGCGGGGTCACCGTTCCTACAAAACAGTAGCCCTACTACCGTTGACTATGAAACTTTATTGACTAAGTGCGGGGCCAGTTTCCAGTGCGTAACAGCCTGACGCTGTGAGAGGGTGAAAGTGAGCCGGTGTGCCGGATTAACTGACTAACTAACAAAAATACGCCTCTACACCCATATATTTAGAAGTGGCAGTGACTTCACAATATTTAGCATGACAACGAAAGATTTTGAAGAATTACACACTTATTTGACGGCGTAAATATACGGAAGGGAGTACATAGGTAACTATCTAGATGCATGATCAAAACGGCAAACTATCGACTGTGTAGGGCTACTGTTTTGTAGGAACGGTGACCCCGCGAGTACCATGCAACATGCTGCAATCACAGCCTTGCGTTGTATTCGCCTTGTATGCTCCATACCCTCACCGGCTACTCTGCTCAAGCCGGGACAAGCCAAGACAACCATGCTAATCAGCGTGCTTGCACTAACCGGGCCTTATAATTATTGTTGTTATGAATGTACGGCCAGTTGTAGCCTGAAATATTTAGCATAATTCAGCGCGGAAGCAGCCAGCAACAGCACAGAGGAGGTGAGCGGCGATGACTGGCGATGGAGCAAGGTCAAACCGACCAATAGGAACTCTTGTCTCTTCCACCAGTGTTGGCCCCGCCCATTTGGTTCAGTCAGATTTGCAAGCAAAACTTCAGAATTCGCAAGCAAAACTTTTGAACTTGCAAGCAAAAAATATTAGTTTTGACTGAAGTAAAATCAATATGTTCTTAAATTATTTTCTTTTCATTTGCTACCTGTTCTGTTTTGATCTCTTTTTTTTTTTTTTTTTTTTGTTGGTTGCCACTTACAGTTTTTAGGTCTCAATCTATTCTATTTAATTGATCTTTCCTTTTTTGATTGCAACTTTATGTTTTGTGGTCTCAACTCTCTTTTTTGGTTGCAAAACCTTTTTTGATTGATTGAATAATAAAGAAACAATATTTTCTCCATAGGAAATGCTTACCGAAAAGTGAGAGTACAAGAAGAAGGAGGACCGTGCGCAAAATAAAACAAGAATCAATGTCGGCGTTGCTTTCGAGAGGTGGAGGACCCTTCGGGATCCCAAGGGTTTCAAATCCGATGCAGTTCTACCTACGTTTCTGTTGGACAGGTAAGTTATCTTTTTTCCTCTTATGTTGTTTCGCAACATGCAATGTATTACTCGGTTTTATAATATAAAACAAACAAATATGTTTAGATTCCCTCTTAGACAAGTACCTTATTGGCATGTACTTTATACGTGAAAGCACAGCGTGTTTCCCCCATGGGGCTTTTAACCTCAGTATCAGACATTGTCGCAGCAGTTGTGTTGCTCGTCGTTGAGAAGCCTTTCGGTAAACAGCTCACTGTGAGGGAGTGATCTTAGAGAAAACAGGACAGGAGGGGCTGTGCTGGTTTTCTAATCACCATCTTAGCTGGCTGTGTGCCAAAATCTTACCAACGGCACCTTTAATGAGATGGTTGAGTATTTTTGTAGTTGGTGGGTTCAGGTACTTGACAACAGTCAGTGAAGTGGCTGAAAGGACTCCAGCAGCACTGCACTTTTAAGGAGAGCAAGGTGAGGCGACCAGTAAGGTACGCTGCTGTTAACGGGTTTTATGTGAAAACAAGCAACATATGTTGGTTGGAATGTAGTGAATGAGTGCTTTATTTCTTTCTTCTGAAAGTCTATGTGTTTGGAACTATTTCATGATGCAGAAAATGTTTGTGTTCTTCTGCTTGTGTGCAGTATATAGCAGATAGCTCTGTATGATTACCTCTAATTCAGACCTAACAACAGGAAAGTTTGAGGGAATGCCGTTTATACACATAAACAACCAGGTAACTCTACAAATCTGTTGCTCCTCAGTTTCCACAGAAGTTTGTCCCCGCTCTCCATGGGCCCACTGAATCTCACTCTGAAGAATTTGTTCTTCTGTTAACTCCAGTTCATAAAGGTAACCTCATGCATCTATAGTAAAAAGAACATCGTCCTCACAGATCACTCATAATTGGTTCACTGATAGTGTCCTCTGCTGTTTATGTGTCTTTGAGTCGATCGAGCGAAACAGCAGATCGGCAGAATCAGTGCGCACAAGCAGAAGCACACAGACATTTGCTGCATCATAAAATAGTGCTAAATACAGAGAGTTCCTAGAGGAACATAGTTTCCAGCATAGTTTTGTGGCTCATTTTTACGTAAAATACCATATCATAATCACACTTAATAACTGTACCATATAACAGCAGTGTATCTTACTAGTGGTCTCAGGTTGTTCTCCTTAAAGATGCAGCGCTGCCCTTTCAGCCTCTTCATTGACTGTTGTCAAGCAACTGATACAACCCAGCTTCAAAAATACTGAACTATTCCTTTAAACAAAATAATAAACAAAATGAAAATGTCTGAAAAGCAACTGTTATCATTTGTGAAAAATATAAACACAAACTTGATATTCTTGTAAACTGTCTTAAAAATACATACATAATCTACATACCTAATGTGTTTCACTTATTGTCAATTTTTCAGGTATAAAGAGACAATTAAACATAATGTAATGAACAGTAATTATTATATTTCTGACCATAAAATACTGTTTGAATCAATCAATGACAGCATCTTACAGACTGGATTTAATGAACATTTCTGTAATCTTACATTCAAAAGCTTTTGTCCAAATTCCCTCCTATAACAAACATTTCCCTTGTGTCCTTGTCCGTCTTTGCTTTCTTTCTGCAGTCTTCCTGACTTCACAAAGTCTCACCTTATGACCTGCTTAAATCTGACCACCCCTTACATCCATATTCATCGTCCTTTTCCTGACTAGAATAATCTCTTTTAAGCCCTCGCTGTGAGTGATACTCATCTTTCCGTCTCTGTCTCGTCACCATCTTGTGTGGCTGACAGCCGGGGTACCCAGGTGTGTTGCTGGAGGTACCCAGCTGTGAGGCCACCAGCCCAGGCATGACTCAGAACAGCATGCCCCTGTCATCCCGTCAGTCACGGCTGACAGTGGCCTCAGTGGGACGAGCAGCAGAGAAGGTGACGGGGCGTCCGTCTGAAATCTGAGAGGCCATGTGATGGTGTGTGTGTGTTGGTTGTGCTCCAGAGGGTACATTCGTGGTGTTTCATCTGTGACTCAGTGAAAAAGTGAAGCATCATCACCAGGAGAGATGTGTCTGTTTTCAGACCTGCAGTGCATTATGGGTGTAAAGTAAACTGTTGGTGTGTAACCAGGGATGGAGAGAAACTGCCAGGTCACACTCTATGGGAAATGTTCTCCCTCCTGCTCTCACCGTCTTTGTCTGTCCTCATATGAGAGGTCAGACCTGTGAGAGAAAATACTAACTCTGAAATCTGATGTTCTCTGAAACCCTGAGTTTACTGGTGGATTTTCTAAACAAAATGAATCTCATGTCATACACATGAAACTATAGTGAAAATACAAACAGGAAGACCTTTATATTCATTCAGGGCCTGTTTACACGACAACGTTGTCACCAGAAACAGAAAGGTTTTTCCGTTGCATTTTCAAAAGCGCTCCGTGTTCACACTGATCCGTAAGAACGACTGAAAACGCAGTAGCGTGCATGCCAGGCCAGTAGTTGGGGATGCAAGTTTGTAGTGTCCTTGGTGAATGTAACAAATGCGTCTCCGCTGGTCAGAAGATTGACGCAGCAAGTCCACATTTTGTTGGAGGACACTCCTCTTCATGCCTGCTCTCTTGCCCTTAATTACTTTGCTAACAATATCAGGTACTGAGGACACACTACAAAAACGTCAGTTCATAATCTTCCCAGGACAAATATAATGACAAATGTACACTGAAAGCCTCCTCATACATGATGTCAGCCTGAATATCTGAATCTATGGCAACAAGCAGTTACACAGGCTCAGGCTATTAAAAGGAAATTTCAATCTGACTACAGCAGACATGGCTCATTATCTGTTCAGGTTATCCAAGAGAGAGACTGTCTTCACTCTGAGAGGCAGCGGAAGCCACAATACACAACAAAATGAGGTTTTAAGGGGTTCTTTGCGAGCAGTACTTGTATCTGGTGCAGCTGCATGGAAAAAAAGAGATATTAAGCATGAGGTGGATGTTAAAGATAACGGAAATTGCACAAGAAATGTTTTCTTTATTTGTGATTACAAATTGATGAATGCTGAATGTAAAATTGAATATAAAACTTTTTCCTTTAATTTGTATGTGTTGCACAGAATCAAATTTGTGTGTTCAAATGCATCATATACTGTATACTGAGGTGAATTTTCACCCCCCAGACTCAAAGGGGAGGAGAGAGGGGGCTGGGCTCAAGGATATGAAGGTAAGTATGCTATGGGGCACCTTGCTTAAATACATTGAAGGGAATGGGAAGATACAAAATTAGCTTTGTTGCACAACAATTACCAGCAAAACTTTGTCACAAACAATGCAAATTTTCGCCTCTTTCAAATAATCCGACTTCTGCAACAATTTGCCAAATTGCAGCCACAACAACATGTGTTTCTGCCTTCTCATCCATGATTAATTGCGGTTGATGTTTCTACAGTCAAAGTCTTCCTCCTGTTCTCGAAAACAAGAAACTATATGTTCCAGAAAAATCTGAAATAGAAACATCCATCTGATGATCAATAACAGGACAGGATACATGCTCACAGTTGTTTCAAGTGTTACATCTGGAAACTTGTCAGATTTAACAACAAGTTTCCATGCAGTGTGTGGCACTGACAAGATGCTAGGTGACCGAGAACCGTTCCTTGATGTGAATGAGTATGGCATCACACACTTATTAATGGCATATTGACATTCTTCATCAGCCTTAATTTGTTGTAAGCTTTTGATAAAAGTTATTCCAACTAAACACATGCCTATTTCAAAGAGTACTTTTTGAGTATTAAAACTTACATGTGTTTAGGTGCATTTTCTGATGACCTTATACCTGTACATTTTGAGTTAAGGCTTAGTTATTCTTTCAGCATGGACGCATGGCCACAAACTGTCGTGGCATCATGATGTGGAAACATTCAGTGGAGTATTTATGCTCTGAGCAGCTCTCACATTGCTGCAAACAGATGTTCTCACAAACTGTAGGAGCACTATCCCCAAAAAGTTGCATCTACAGCATGGTTTCCAGGATGTCATCTAAGAAGACATTTTGTTGTTATTGACAACGCCACAGAAAAAGCAGAAGGTTAGTTGTGCTCTTTCATTGAACAGTCAGAGATGGTTATATTTTTCAATTTCCAACAACAGCTGCTCCTCAAACTTTGCCTTTTCTTTCCTCTTTGTCTTATAGTGGCTGTTGCCAGGTGTTGCTGTTGACAGCAATGAATCAGTGCACTTCTGGTCTCGGTGTCGTCCGTGTCTGTTAAAGTTTTGGGGATATGCACAGCTAACCGAAACTCAGCAGCGCAGACCTCTGCTGCGGGGGTGTGTCTAAACACATCGTGTCATTTTCTATGAAAAACAAAATATTGAGCACGTCTGATCTTAAAAACTGTTATTTTGAATAAAACAAAAATTGACTTCACAATATTTGTGGGTTCAATTCAAATGAATGGAAAGAAAAAGTTAAACCCATCCTGTTTGTCACAGAGTCGATGATAATCATGGTAAGTTAACTGATTAACCGTAAACTTTGACAATGACATCTGCATCCATGTGTTGAATAGCCCTAAAATCCCTAAGTCAGTGGTTTCAGCCCTAGATGGCAGTGAGTTTTGACCATGTCATTATACATTACATTTCAACAGCATGTGGGAGCAGTGAAACATTGAAGCCTGGGTGATGAAAGAATTGCAGTTTGTTACTGTACTGACCTGCAACAAGAAAAAGTAAAGGATGATAAAATATAAAATGTTTTTTGGGAAAAATGTAAATCTAAAATTAAAAAATCAAACCCTAACCCCCTGAGATTAAAACATGTGACTTTAGTTCTGCAGCTCAAAGTGAAATAAAACCAAACTGAACAACACTTTTTTAACCCTCTATTCTTCCATGCAGCGTGTGGATGGACTTCAGTGGAGCACCACAGAGAACAGTCAGGGGCTCAATGGAAAATTGATTTTTTAGTGCTTTATTTCTCTTCAGAAGCAGACTGTCCTCAAACAGAGACTGTAGATGAGGTGAACTACCTGATCTGTGTTTTTGTTACTCCATCAAAGAGTCAGGATGGCAGTGTGCCATTAAAAATACGGATAAACATTATGTTAAGTTCTTCTTCAAAAATGATCCAGTCCAAAACAGTTGAATTTGGTATCTGTTTTGTCCTCGTATCAGCATGTCACAACACAGTGATATAAGTCAGAGGAGGATCTATACACCACTGGCACAGCAGTAGGATTCATTTGGAGTCAGTGATCTCCCCAAAGACCAGCTGTGGAAAAAAATGCACAACTTCAGTTCTTTTACTCCAGGTGAAATCTTACTCCCACACAAGAGAAATTTGCTCAGACATTAATGCTTGAGTAGGGGTGTGTCTACACAGGGAGAAATTCAGGTGTATCCATACAAGTTTTTAGTCATATCAGCGATTCTTCCACACAGATACCCCCAAAAAGCACATTTTTGAAAACAGGTCCCAGAGTGGACAAATCTGAAATTGCCAGCTGAGCGTTTCCATGTGGAAAACAAATTCGAATAGCTTCAGAAACAATGACGTCACAGCCCCATTTCTTGCTTAAACCACACGTGCAAACCCCAAACACAACAGAAACAACAGCAGAATACAGTGTCACGTTGGTGGTGCAGAAGCTACAGAGCCTTTGTTGGCTTTTACTGCAAAATCTTCTCTACATCCACTGTGAGCAACAAGAAGACACAGAGAAAAACATATGTATGCGTATGCTCCATGTCTTCTTCTCTGGTTTTGATGTCTGTCAGCAGCAGCGTTACAGTACCACGGACAGGCTACAGCATTTTTGGCAGTGTCAGTGTTTTCATGTAGTTGTACACATTTCTTGAAACGATGCCATCTTACAGAAAATGTTTTCAATACGAGAACGTCTCCATGTGCATAGGGGGCTTAAAGTACTATTGTAGTTGCTTAAGTTTGATAAAACTTAAATATGTAACAGCTAAAATTATGTAATGTGGCTTTAAGACATACTGTGCTGCTACGTATGTGAGCTTTGCCACCAGATGGCGCTTGGTATTCACCCTTGAGGTCAGTCTCAGCATGGACACACACCTGAAGCCAAGTTCCTTCTTTCTTTTTCGCTCTCAACTCAACAGTAATGCAAAGGCACATGTGACTACTATAATATAATAATAGCTGTACAACCGGGCTTTGTAAGGTTGTTGTAGCCTTTCCCAGGAGATAGATCTGCCTGATCTTGCCCAATCAGCATCCTTTAAAGCAGGAACAGGTGGGGGCTACAAGTGAGAGCACAGCAGGAAGTGACTGCTCATTCATAGAGAGATTAGCATATATGCTAACAGCTTTATCAGATCTGGATGGTATTTCTCAATTAAATGAAAAGCAAACAACACTGAAAGCACCTCTCAATAGAAAAGATATTTCCGCTAACTCAGCTCCCTCATGCTACGTCACAGCTAGTCAGCCGTTTCTAAAAGGAAAGTAAAATAAAAAGACTCCAGAGCTCACTATAGGGTTTTAATTTATTAAATTCATACAAAATATGTTTGCACAAAAAGTCTAAGCAGCCTCTGATGTGCACATCCTCCTTTTAGGGCGATGTGCAGATTTTAATAAATGAAGAGCATTACTGGAACCCCAGACACGTGTGATTGTGCACTTTTGGCTAACTTCACTGTCTCCATCACTCTCAACTCCATTAACTGAGAAATAAAGATACGAAACATTAAAAATTTAAAAACTACTTAAAAGATTCGAACACTGGATTTTCACGATTCATGCATGCAGTCAGAAAACACAGGGTTGTAAATTCTGCTGAATTGTGTTTATGTAGAAAACATGATTAACACTTTAACACAAGTAAAAAAAAAATCAGTGCAGAGAGTTTACTCAAACGTGAGGCCGGTGTTGCACTTTCATGAGTGATCATGTTAACAGGTGGTTTTTAGCCCTATGTTTCTGTGGATAAGCAGGAAACTTAAGCTTATCTTTGAAGTGTACCAGGGTTAAGTCTGTGACATTTAAGTGATGTTTCACAGGCAAAGAGAGACTAAAATGTGTCTAGAGAGTTTTTTGCTGTGAAGTATTCTCATAGGATGACACAGGAAATGCAATTAACAGCTGGGAATCCGAAAAACAAGCATGCTTTTCTTTCCACTTTCATTAGGATTGATAAAGGTCAGCGAGGAAATAGACCCATTCATCATGTTTGACTGATGCACCTTGGAATAATGACTGATGAGGACTAAATTGTTATTTCTTGGGAGGTTAATTCCATGTGTTCATCCTCGTCCATAGTGGCTCTAACATGTAGCATCTGACGGGGGAGGAATCAGTGTTTGTTTGAGAATCTGGTGGTGATCATGGTGTGTGGGAATTTTGGCAGAGGCTTGTCGTGTTGCTAATGAAAGTCATCTGTTGGACTGAGATAACCTCCTCCAAAGTCTGCTGCTGCTTCTACATGAGAGAGACACAAGAAAACATGGAAGCAGGGATTGACAAAGAGGAAAGCTAAAGCGAGTTTAAAATTGAAGCAGTGATTTGGGAACAGAGTGTGGTGCAGATCTGTGGCTCCTAACTGTGTCGTTATGGTTGTGCGGGGAGTGTGCTTACTCTCACATTTTTTCACTTTCAGCAAATTAAACTTTCAGAATTGTAAATGGTAAATGAACTTGAACTTAAAAAAGCACTCATCTTGTCTTTCTGACTATTCAAATTGCTTGTACACCACAGGTCACATCCACCCATCCACACTCCCACTGATGGTTGAAGGTTTTATTTAAGGTGTGAGGTTTTTGTTAATACATCCTCGCCCTTTCATTCCTATTTGAATGCCCCTGACTCAGCCGTGGGAGTAACTTGTTGTTAATTGGCTTGCCCAAGGCCTTATCATCATGTGACAGCCACAGCTGGACTCAAACCTCCAACCTTTTGATCACTGGTTGAGCAACGAAACCACATGGTGCTAAGAGAAGTGTCGAAGGAATATATATAGAAGGGCTGTATTATTGGGTTTACATTCAACTGATAATTAAAGCAAATAGACAAAAAGCAAATCTCATGGCAGCAACTTAATTCATTTGGGCATGTAGGCATGGTAAAGAGGATCTACTGAAGCTCAACTAAGCAGTGAAATGGAGCAGAAAGGTGAGACTTTGAACGTGGCATGGTTGTTGGTGTGAGACAGACCCAGGATATAAAGCATTTCTTGGGTTTTCAGTGAAAGATCCAAAAGATTAAATATCCAGTGAGCAAAAGTTCTCTGGGTGAAAATGCCTTGTTTATGCCAGAGGTCAAAGGAGAATAGCTCAAATTACACTTCTTACAGCCAAAGCATGCAGAAGACCATTTCTGAACACACAACTCATTAAATCTTGAGGTAGATGAGCTACAGCAGCAGAAAGCCAAACCACATTTGGTCCCCTTAAGTCGATTGGGAATTGTTTAAACACCACACTTCACCTGAGTATTGTTGCTGACCATGACCATCCCTTTCTGACCACAGTGTAGCCATTTTCTGATGGTTACTTCAAGCACAAAGCTAAAAAAAAAAACTCAAACTGTTTTCTTGAACATGAAAATGAGTTCACTGTACTCCAGTGGCATCAAGAGTCACCAGATCTCAATTAAATAGAGAATATTTGGGATGTGGTGTAACAGGAGATTTGTATTTTGTATTTTATTGAAGACATTTATTTATTTCAGACCTTTACATTGTTTTTTATTTATGGATTTTATTCTTTTCTTACCTTAGTGTTTTAGTTTTACTATTTTATGTTCTAGTTCTTAGATTTTATTCGTATTTTAGTTTTTTACATACTTTTATTCTTTTATCATTAGGATCTCCGGTGTTTCCTCTGGGGCAGCCCTCTGCACCACGAGCTATGGTCAGCTACGGCTGCAGGATTCTGTCTCGTAGATTCCTGGTGGAGCTTTGAGGTCCATCCTCTCTCCTCTGGGTTCTGCGCTGGTGTCCTGCTGTGCTGTGGTTGACTCTCTGCTCCTGGTGCAGACGGCTCCTCTGATGGCACTTTCTCAACTGGTCCATCTGTACTCAGCCTCTTGTTCTTGGCCTAACGTCCACTATTTTAGTGTGTGGGTGTGTGTGTGGGTGTGTGCATGAGTGAAACGTGCATGCATGCCTGTGAGTATGTAAATAGGGGTGGGTAGGTGGGTTTGAGGGAATGTTTTTATATTTTGTGTAAAGTACTTTGAGTTGCATTCTTTGTATGAAAAGCACTTTATAAATAAAGTTTGATTGATTGTATCATGAATGTGAATGCCTTATGGATCAAAATCTCGGAAGAATGTTTCCAGCATCTTGTTGATATCCAAGCCATGAAGAATTAAGGCAGTGCTGAAGGCAAAATGAGGTCCTAAACAAGTACTAGTGAGGTGCACCTAATAAAGTGGCTGATGAGTGTATGGTGTCAAAGAAAAAAGATAGATTTTTTAAATTATTGGATGTCAAAATTGGAATAAGGCACAGGTAAGAATTGTCAACTTTTATGAAGCTCATTTTTGTGTCCTTGTGTGTCCTTTGTGGTCATTTTTTCCAGTCACAGCGTCTCTTAACCTGTCAAAGCAGCTGGATTTGCCTGATTTCACGTCTGTCATCAGGCAGGTCCTTCTTCAGCTTCAGAAAATGATGGGGCTTGACAGTGTTCTTTTAAGGACAGAGAGGCAGTAGATATAAGTGTAGGTTTGTTGTGCTGAGGTCTGGAAGTGACGGCAACCTCCTGACATTGAACGTGATTGACTAAACATTTGTGAAATCACCTTCCAGTTTTTCTTGAAAGATTCTGTCCATCCCAATCACTTTCTGTGGTATGTTGCCCAGATGGACTTGAAATGTATCCCAAGAATTCGTGAAGCAGTCCATCTGGTATATCAGGGCAGTTGCTGCTGTCCTTCGGTCTTCTCCAGGGGTCAAGGCATATTTCTTAAATGCATGTGTCTTCTGATGATATTCTCTTGCCTTTAAAAGGCCCCATATTACCCTGATTTCTTCATTTTTGATTATTCGATTTATATGGTGAGTTAAACTCTTGTCTGAGCAAAGCAAAAAGTGTAACAGAGACAGTATCTTTTACTCAAAAGACTTCCAGGGAAATTTACTGATTTAAATATAATTTTCTTTCTCTTGCCACTATCTTTGGTTCGACTGCTGTGAGGTAATCTTTTAATAAGAAAATAAGACATTTAAGGCACTATTTTACATTCATTTATTCCAGAGGGGTTTTTTTTAGATAAAGGAAAGGCCTTCAGCAACATCTGGATTAATGAATCTATAAAGTTTTGGAGAATGTGGTTACTTAAATCAAAGCTGTTCTTAGATAACTTTCATTTGTTTCTTTATTTTAGTCTTTCTTTCTTCTTCCAGTTTTTTTATTTCCATCATTCTTAACTCCTTTTTTCTTTTTTAATACGTTACATCCCTTTGTCTTTCCTTCTTCCTTTCCTTTTATCCTTGCAATCCTTATCCTTTTATCCCCCTTTTCTTTTCCTCCCTCTCATTTTTATATACCTTAGTTCATTTCTTTCTTTAATCCTTCATTCATTTTTTTCTTCTCTCTATCCCTCCTTCTGTCCTTACTACTATACTACCTTCATTCTATTTTCTTTTGTCTCCTTCATTTTTTTTGTCTGTCTTTTTCCAAACCTTCCTTGCGTCCTCCTTTCCTCCTGTCATCCTCCCTTCATTCAGTCCCTCCTTCCTCTTGACAGTTCATTATTTTTTCCATCTGTCTTTCTCTTTTCTTCCCTTCCCTCTATCCTTTTTTATTTCCCTTTTCCTTTCTTCATACCTTCTCTTTATTCTTTCCTTGTTCCCCTACTTACAAGCTATCCCTTTTCTTTTCTTCTTTTCCACCTGTCTTTCTTCCTTTTTTTTCTGTCATTCTTTTGGTTTACAAGGGACACAATCGATACCTGTCTTTGTGTCCTTAAAAAGCTGAACTCCTCTCCTTTATCAGAGCCCCACCTGCAGCTGAGAGCAACTCAAGGGTCCATCTCTGAGGCCCCATGTTGCTCTTTGCCCCTTGACCAAGCAAAGATGGACTGAAAGAGTCAAAAGAGAGAGAAAGAGAGAGATCCTGAGATGTTATTTATGATTAGCCTTACAGAGCAGACGGACCTGCCTGATTCTGAAATCCTGCATGTCCGTCTTGCCAACCCACATTGTCCAACGACTTCACTCGGCCAAATGCTTAACGGCCCAATTAGGGAAGAAAAGCGGGAGCTGCGGACGTGACGACAACAGGAAGGGACTGCATGTTTGAAAACAATGGCGGCTTCTGAAGCGGTCTCAATATCTGCAAGTTTTTTTAATCAGAAATCGACTCAATTTATTCTTTAAAGAGGAAAGAACTCCACTTGAAGCTTGTCTCATGAGAAATCATGTTTTTGCTCTTCCCCCGACTGGGGATCACTGCTGGGAAACTGGGAGAGAACGTGGAAATCCTCCACAGACATGCCGGTTAGTCTATGGTTGTCATGGTTACTCAGTGATACTTGGCGAAATATGCTCTCCTCAGAAGTTTACCGGTACAACTTGGTAGGGATTGTCTTTGACAAGGTTCATGTCACGTATAAGAGTTAAATGATACATCTGTGTGGTATAATTTAATGTAAGACGATAGTCTGAGGTAGTTTATGCTAACAGCTAACTGTTGTTAGCTGTTAGCCACTACGAATAGCTGCTACGAATAGCTGCTACGTATGCTACGTCATAGGTAGCAGCTTTGCTTGATATGGATTGGTCTGTGATTAGAGTGACGAGCCAAACGATCATCCAATCACAAGCTGCAGTTGTTTCTGAAGGTTCTGCCCCTGAACGGCTCTTTCCCAGATGGATTAGTGAGATATTTCCGTGGCGGTATATGGAACTGTCAGTCTGGCGTGTCAGTTTAATTTATTATTACCCTCGTTATACTTGTCTCTGCTGAATATAAATTTATTCAGGGCTAGGCCCTTGAGATGTACCATATCTCTTTCAATAGTGTCCTCATGCCTATATGGTTGTACATATGGGGGTATAATCAAAAACAACCACAGACAGTTCGTTCTAATATTAACATTAACATCTATAAAGACTATAAACTTCAGAGGAATGATGTTGATTAATGTAGCAGCATCTGGCTGAACTGTCATTAAATTTGGTTTAACTGGTCTAAAAGTATGTATTTCAGGTCCACAGCAGCAGGTCATGTATGATTGTTTGTCAAGGTCATACTAATAGACAGTATGTGTGCTGTTTGCAGGAACTACCATGTACTTAATTTTGTTGATCTCTCTAAAGTTAATATCAGGAACTGTAATGATAATGAAATGGGGCTAGAGGAAAGGCCAACTACGTGGATTTGTTATTACTTAAGCTTTGTAGGTCCACAGCAGTATAGTAGTTTATAGTAGTTTTCAGTTTGTAGCACATTTCTGGGACCCAGTGTAATTACTCAAACTCAAACAGTTGGTATTATAAGTTTTGTAATGCTAAACCAGTTCCTTTGAGCAACATCATTTTATTTCGATTTATTTATGTAAATCGTGAGACTTGGCCTAGGCCTGTAATAAGTGACCGTTGCCCAATTCTGGTTAAATTCATAATGACCCTTCTGTTAATATTTTTAACTTACTCAGTATTGCAGGAATTTTTTTAACTGCTTTTTGCTACTTACCACTGCAACTGGATTTCCAGTGTACATTTTGCAGTATATCAGCCATATCAACTCCTTTTCATGGACAGCATGAAGTAAAGTGTCCTGTTTAAGGACATCAACTAAAAATTCATGAAAAGGCAGTCGCCAAAGTAACAGGCGCCTCACAAGGACTTCTGAAAGGTGAAATTATCTTTGATTATATGGGCGTGAAGACGGCTTTAAAAGCAGAATGACATTCATCTGGTCTGGAGAGCGACAGTGAATGAAGAATGAGGAAAATCTTCAGTCGTAAATCCCTGAAAATACCTGAAAACCCTCCTCTTTTTCTCTCCTCTAATACCTGAAGATTCTCCTCAAGCAACAAGAATGTGTGACCCCTGAATTTAACACACTCAACAGACACAAACACACCTTTACATCTGTAAATGCATAGCCACAATGTTCACACACGCATTTTTATCTGTCATTTGGATACGTTTCTTGTTATTAATCTTCTCCAGCATGCCTCCTCTTTGAACAGCAGCTGTGTGTGAATGACAACCAGTCTGTGTGCCGGTAAGACAGCAGCTTTGAGCCCAGAGACCCCCGAGCCTTATCTTTGGTTGGAGAAAAAATTCGCTCCACCGATAAACCCAGACCTTAAAAGCATTCACATGCACACAGCTTTGCACACACACGCACACAGGCTTAGAAAAACATGCCTGCGCATGGCAACATAATGGAATAAATTCAGCATGGCTGTGCTGGTTGGAATTAAAAACCGAGAGCATGGCTACAGCGGAAATGTAGTAGCACATTTCTTCTTCGTCTTTGATGGTGTTTTACAAGCAGGTCAGGCCTCTGAGGGCAACTGTGTGTTTGTTTGACAATGCTGATTTGTTTTCATCAGACTGTCAAAGCTGGAGAGGCCAAACGTTCACAAAGAATAAAAAAAAGAGCAAATATTCATTTCCGCAAAGAAAACGGAGTGTGCCGTGTTTTGACACCATGATGAATTGCATATAAAACAGTTGTGCTGCCATTTCCAGTTCACCAGTGAGCTCTGGATTGGAAATTCACATTCTGTCCACTCATGCACTAACACCCAGGTCCATATGAATTGTTGCGCTGAAATGAGAAAAGGGAAAGTTACGTTTGGGAGAAAATAGAAGTTGCTTTCATTTCTTCCGCCATCGTCACATGTCATCAACCCATTTAAATATGTTTCCGATGTCAAAGCAAGAGGAATCAAGGGCGCAGACGGGGTTTTTTCTGCTTTTCCATGTTTGCTGAGGTAAAGCTGGGCAGCATGGACCAAAACTATTTCAAAACGTATTTTGAATTATCTTAATCAGAATCAAAATCAGAAATACTTTATTAATCCTCAAGGGAAATTCGGCAGTTTCAGTTGCTCTTATACACAGTATAGCAGTAGGAAATATCAATTAAAGACATTAAAAATAGATAAGAGCATACAAGATTCTTAAAGCAATATCAACTTCCTTATGAAGGAAATAAGTAGTTAAGTTGAAGTGAGACTATAAGACCAAGGAATTAACACTATTAACCTTAACAACATTTACAATATGAATATAAATATGACAGTGCTGTTTGTCCGTGAGGCAGTGTTTGAAAGTAGGGCACAGTTTGACAAAAAAATATTTCACTGGGTATTACATTTGCGTATTTACTTATTAACAATATCAGAGGTGTTAAGTCAGTGAACATGGGACAGAGTCTACTGGCTAGCTTAGGCAAACAAAAATAGCTGCAATGCTGTCCCACTTTGCATTTGTGAATATTTAATCACCATCAAACATACTCCAAATTAGCAAGCAATGGAAACTCCATGATATCTGCTCCATTCCCATGCTTTGACGACTTTTCCAGCCCTGCCCTGCACTAGTATGGCACTCTTACTTTTAAGGAGCCCATATTGTACTTTACTGAGTTTTATATCAGTAACTATAAATTCATAAGTTAGTAAAACTTAATTCAAATACCATTTTTTAAACACCACGTCACAAAGTGCTTCACAGGAGTAACGCAGTGAAACAAAGTCACAGGCTAAGTTTAGGGAGGACTTTCAGGTTCATCTGTCTCCATGTTTGTGCTGGTGGCTCAATCGATTTTCTCCTCACCACAAACAGACCACTTAAGGTGCCAATTGGAAGCAAGCTGGGACCACCTCTTTCAGGCAAGCTATGTTCAATTGTTTGTACGAAAACAGGGATCAGTCACAAGAATTTGGAGAATTTGGATCAGGGATACTCATATATATAAAAAGTAGATTTTTTTTTTTTGAACTGAGATAAGAAGATGATCATTCATCATTTAGACAAACATTGCAATAAAATTACAATTAATAAAAGCATCACTTTTAGTGGCCCCTTCTGTAAACAATCTCTTTGCCTCCTTTTCTAAACCAAGATCATCATAAACCAGTTGTTTAGTTAATTAGTCCATCCTAACATGCTTTTAGGTGATCACATCTCTTTCTGCAGCTTTTATCTGGGTAATAAGAGACCCTAATTTCTGACCCTTCTTCTGCTCTATGACACATGAGTCTCAGAGTTTCAGTTTCATGTGATTTCAGCCTGACGGAAACTGTGCAGACGGTGCAGATTTGAGGAAAACCCAGTGGATAACAGAACCAGCCAACAGCAGCAGGATGTGAAATCTGCTTCATGAGGTGTTGCTGGATGGAAACAAAAGGTTTCTGTTAATGAGGTAATCAGGAAAGTTTTGTGGTTCAAAGTAGACCTGGTTTTGGAATAGGTGAATACATGTCTTTTCCACCTTGCTGGTATATTCTGATTTGGCTTAAAATCCTCTGAGGTTTTCACAGGAGACTTTTTAAAGGAGTACAAAGCAAGGTGCAGCTAATAATGATCTGTGTTGCAAGAAGCCCAGTTAACTAAAACCGGTGATACTAAAAGCAGCTGTTACAGTTAAAAATACAACAAAAAGTACAGCGGTGGTGTCTTTCCTTTTTTTCTAACTTAATGCACTTGTCGAGGGGTGAGTAGATGTCTAGAAATCAACATTCAGAACCAGTTAAGTTCGCTTTGTCAGCTACATCTGCTGATGTTTTGTCATCTTTTAGGGCACTTTGTCTCCTTATTAATTTCTTTGAAGTCATTTCTTGCTCATGAAATACCAAAAAAGGTGACGGATCATGTAAAAAGGTTCCCTGAGAAAAAAAATGAAGTGAAGCAGCACAAACTGTTTTCTTAGGGATGAAGCCCCTTGCTCACATAGCTTGCTTCAGTGGAACATGATTGCAAAAAAATAATATTTTTATAACAACGATGGAGCCTGAATCACAGACTTCACTCAAAAGTACAAGACTGAATTTAGATATACATGTAAAACCAATATTTATCACACAAGTGCTGCACTAGAATACCATAGTTTGGCATCTTTTTACACTCATCATCCACTTTGATGACACTCGATCTATAGTTCATTGATTTAAATAGCTGATCAACCAATCACTTAATAGCTATACACTATTAAGCAGACGTGGTTGAGAAAGCTTGCTGAGGCTCAGACAGAGCATCAGAGTAGGGAGAAAAGGTAACTTTAAAATGGCATGGTTGTTGGTGCCAGACAGGCTGGTTTGATCATTTCAGGAACTGCTGATCTGCTGGGATTTGCACCATCTCTATGGCTTGTAAAAAATGGTCCAAAAAATGAAAAATATCCAGTGAGAGGTGGCTAAGCCAAGCAACGTCTCATTTCAACCACTTGTATCCACAATCTCATTCTGCCAATCCTAACCCTGAGCCCATGACCATGTAAATTGAGAGCCTGGCCTTCTGGCTGAATGCTGCTTTCAATTAACATTAGAACTGGGAAGAGGGGAGTGGGAATGGCGTCATATCTGAGTTATCAGCGTTCCAGTTACAAAGTGGGAAAAAACTTGCCGATCTACCAGGCTATTGTTGGCTGTTGTGTTAGCCATTGTTAACATGTCCTGTGCTGTAGTTTGCTCATACCACATGAAGAATGTAAATAACACTATAGCAGCATTTCTATAAACATCGAAGAATACTATGTATACGGCTGATTTAGTGCAACAAACACCAGTCAGAAGTGCTAACAAATGGAACATTACAGGAGCCTAATGACTGTTTACACTGGGAGCAGCCATCTTTGATTGTCAGCTCAGGGTGGTGAGACTCCCCCGACTTCCCAGTAAAAAATTCCGACCTAGGAGGGTGTTCCAGATGAAATTTTCCACTTGGAACTCGGAAATCCCGACTTCCTAGTACAACTGGAACACAGCAAAACTCCCTCTTTGGTACAGTCTGCAGCACTGCTAGTGCTGCACCAACCCGCTTGTCCATCTCTCTGTCCATTTCAACCTCACTCGTGAACAAGTTCCCAAGGTACTTGAACTCCTTCACTTGGAGCAAGGGCTCACACCCCACCCGGAGAGAGCAATCAACCTTTTCCTGGCAGAGGACCATGGCCTCAGACCTGGAGGTGCTGAGCCTCATCCCAGCTGCTTGGCACTTAGCCACAAAATATCCCAATGTCTGCTGAAAGTCCCTTGCTGAAGAAGCCAACAGACCCACGTCTTCTGCAAAAAGCAGAGGTGAAATTCTGAGGTCTCCAAACTGAACACCCAATAAAACTACTGGCGCATGGATTAAACAACATTGCAAGTCAAATCAGTACCCACAAGAATATAATATTGTCCCACACATGCACACATAACTGGCACTCACAACGCTGATGCTGCTCTGTGCACACTCTCTCTCTCTCTCTCTCTCTCTCTTTCTCTCTTCGCTTGCTGGAATCAAAATTCTACTTGTGGAGAACAGTTCTGCTCACAGAGAAGTACAGACTTTTGATATTAAGGGTGGGCTCTTAGCCCTTTTCTGATTGGTCACCCTCAGCATTGGTCCCTCCCACATAAACCTTTTTTCTCCTGGATGACACCAATGTTAGCACTCCCTTCAGAATCAGAAATTGTATTCCCTGCCGTGGAAGTTGGAGCTACGTTATAGGGCTTGGATTTTGCTCAGTTAAATTAAAAATAGCACTGGTTGGATTGTTTTATTCACTATTTTAAAATTGTATCTTCGTCAGCGATGTGTTGGAGGGTAAAACATGATGCATCGATTCAAATAAACTTTTTAATCTTCCATATCCTAAGTGTTGTCTGAATTTTATTGATTATTGCACAGATCGACAAGCTAAAGACTGTGCCTCTCCATCCTCCAAGGGACCCCATAGTGGGCCTTTTCTAAGTCCACAAAACACATGTAAACTGGATTGACAAATTCCCATGTTCCCTCTAGTAGCACTGCAAGGGTAAAGACCTGGTCCACTGTCACTGGGCCAGGACAGAACCCACATTGTTTGAATTTGAGGTAGGACAAGTGACAATGTGCTCAGTGACTTCTGCAAAGGATATGGATAAGTCCTTCCTTGATCTTCAGGCTTTGCCTCCTCATCACAGGTATCTCTGTCAGGCTCAAGAGCTTCTCAAAGTGTTCCTTCCACCATCTGACAGTATCCTCTGGTGCAGAGGCGTTTCTAGTCACCTTGGGGGCCCTCGGCAAGAGTGAGCATGGGGTCCCTCCAGGCTCAAAAACACCAAGAAGATCATTCAATCCAGATATCTTTTATTTTAAATAACAGAAGTGCACAATCAACTTTAAATACAATATAACATAAACACAACTGTGATTTGGAGTGGTCCCTTTGTCACAATTTGACGAGTGTTGTCATCGATGAATTTTGGCCGCAACGCAGGGTCATCTGAGATTATTTGAGTTCTCAGAGTACCTTCTATTGATGTGACGTCAGGGGTTGGTGAGGAGGATGTGGTATGAACTGGTGTGGCCTCAAACTGTGATGGTGGCGGGGCTGCCATGCTGCTGCTGCTGCTGCTGCTGCATGAAGGAATGTCCTGCTCACCTGAGGCTGATAGAAAAAAATAATAATAATAATAATAATGCATTTAGTTTATATAGCGCTTTTTCATGACACCCAAATACCCACAGTGTAAAAACAAGAAAAGACATACTGTAATTGTTTGACATTTATTTGTTTGACATTTATTTGTGCATTAAATCAGATCATATCATGATAGATTTAAAAGGACAGCAAATCACTGTAATCCATATTACAGTTCCTACCTTCATCTGTAGAGGTAATGTTCATGTATGTATGTTCATGCTGGAAGAATTGTGTATGCTACACACTCAACATTAACATCTGTTTGGAATAATTAATGAACAGCCAACTTCACTGTTCCTGATAATATTTTTGATTAATGTGACATACAGAAAATTCAAGGAGATATAAGATATCGCCCTCTTCCAAATACAAATAAGTTACTGGTAAGCTTACTGTTAATTACTGTTTTAATAAGCTAGGCTAAGGTGCAGTAAACATGTCGTGCGGTTGTGCTTCGTGAGACTACAGACTGGGACAAAGTCGCATCACAACTTTTTCTTAAATAATGTCAGATTATACACGTTTGAACTTACCACTTTCCCGTTTTCTTTTTTCTTCATCTTCTTGTTTTTTTTTATTTTTGCGTGCCCTGATGGATATACTCGCTTCATTTTTCCTCATACCGAGTTTGAACTACCGAAGAAAGCTGACCACGGGCAGTCGGGGCCCCATTAGAGGGATTCCAAACATGTCACTGCAGTGTCTATGGAGGTTTCAGGTTGTGTCATTGATATTGATCGATATTGGCCGTGTCTCGGGGGTCCCTTAACACACTAGGCAGTGACAGCTAGTGGGGGCCCTATGCGGGGGTTTTTTCCAATGCATCGTCGTTGCAGTGTCTAAAGCAGTTCAGTCATTTTGTCATTGACAAAAGGACCAATGTCAGCGCTGTCCTGGGGCCCCTTCCAGCTCGGGGCCCTAGGCAATTGCCTAGTATGCCTACCCCATTGCGGCGTCTCTGCTCTGGTGGAGTCAGCAGTTCCCCACCCCTGCTGATAACAGCTTGAGCACATCCCTGCTTCCTTCTTTGAAGCCAACCAAAAGTCCTTCTCCTTGACCTCTCAAAACTCCTCCCATAACTAGGTTTTTGCTTTTCCATAGACCCCCAGGTTAACCAAGTCTGGAAAGCCTCTTTTTCAGCCTCACAGCTTCCCCCACTGCTGGTGACCACAACAGGAACCAATGACCTGTAGACCACGTCTGTCCCCAACCTTCCGCGGATGCACAATAAGTTTTTCTAGAGGTTGGAGTTGAAGACATTGCAGACAGGGGCCTCTGTCAGGTGTTCCCAGTTTACCCTTACAACCTGTTTGGGTTTACAAGGTCTGTCCAGCAGCCTCCCTCACCCTCTGACCCAACTCACCATCAGGTGGTTATCAGTTGACAACTCCCCTCTTCTCTTCACCTGACTATCCAAGACATATGGATGCAGATCAGCTGACATGACAACAAAGTTGATCTCTGATCTTTGGCCTTGGGTGATTTGGTAACAAGTACACTTATGCTTGATCATGGTGTTTGTTACGGACAATCCATCAGAAGTCCACGAGTAAAACAGATTCAAATCAAACTCAAATCGGGCGTTCCTCTCAATCACACACCTCCAGGTGTCTTTGTCATGACCCACATGGGCATTGAAGTCCCCCAGTAAAATAACAGAGTCCCCTGCTGGGACCCTCTCCACAACCCGTCCCAGTGACTCCAAGGAGGCTAATTACCCTGAACTGTTGTTAAGTGCATACACACTGTAAACAGCAACCTGAGGGCATAAGGAGGTGACCCTCTCATTCTCCAGGATAAACTTCAACACTGAGGCTTGTGAGAGTCCCCACACCCACCCTGCACCTCTCACCTGGGGCAGCACCAGTGAAATGGAGCATCCAACTCCTCTCAAGGAGGTTGGTTCCAGAGCTGATGCTTGAAAATCAGACTTTGTTGACAGGGGTGAGGATGTCAAGGGTTCCCATTTTGACTGCTGCCCATTTTACAAAGCAGTCGACCTCCATGCCCATCCCTGCGGGTGGTGAGCCCACAGGGGGGTGGCTCCATGTTATTTTTTCCAGGTTAAGCCCTATAAGCAAGATATACCTTTTAAAGTGGCTGGTAAGTGTATTTGAATCAGTGTGATGTAAATCCTGGCAAACTCTGTAGTTCATAAAACAAAGTCAATTATTAATTTAAGCAAATTTCTACCTGAATGAAACCACCTTAAGCTGCAGCAGCTTTGGTAATATACATGAAAGATTTTGATCATTTTTTGCTTTTTTGCCTTGGTTCATACATTTTCATTTTTAAAACAATGTTTTAGTTGTTTTTCTGTCCACCTCACTCATTTGTATTCCGCTCAGACAAAAGCCATGTCTCTGTCACTTTTTAAACAACACTGTTGTGACATTACACACATGTTGTATTCTTAATCAGAGTTCTGACATTCTCCTGCTGCTCTGCAATGACATTTCAGACAAAGAGGACTGTCATTCCCCTCTGAAAACAACTCAAAGTCTGTCACATTTACATGTTTTCATTTCAATTACAACCCTTTTTATACACACATGCTGCAAATGTTGCTTTTGTCCTTCATGTGAAAACATACAGTGGGATAAAACAAATTGAAAATTTCAATCTGCACAGAAGTCGATACAGGAGGAGCTGAATAAAACATGCAGCAGAGAGAACAATGTCAGTCTGTGACAGCAGACTCTGGAAAATAAACAAAGAAAATTATTCTTGTATAATTTTTGTAATACATTTTGTCAGATGACAATGTCAGGAGAGAGAAATTGCCCAGGCAACAATCAAATCCCTCAACACGCGCCACAGAAACCCATTTTTGCTAATTAGTTATCAGCCAATAAAACAGCAGAGAGATCGAAGAGCAGCAAACATGAAGAGATGGAGCATTTTTATGATAACAGCTACAGAGAGACCAGATGAATAGAGACAAAGGAGAGAAACATGTCAGCCGTGTATTCAGAGGTCTCCAGGAGTGTCCAATTAGACAAATATGAGGCTGAGCACGTTTAGGGGGGAACAGAGTGTGACACCCACACACACCCTCCAACCTGTGAGAATAAGAGAAAAGGTGTGAAAAAACAGCCAATTATATTAATTGGATTTTGCAAAAGCAGGTGTAAAAGCCATAATTTATTCTTTTTATGTGTGTTTCTCAAATAGTTTTTTTGTGACAATCATGTTGAACCTCACTGCTGTTTAATTAAGGTTTTGAAGTCATTATGCTGCGCTCACCTTTAATTCGAACAATATCTAACAACTTTTGGTGTGAAAATTACCATTTTAAATGCTGGTGCCTGCTGGATAAGTCAGGAGTCACACATGAGTGCATTTTTGTGCACTGCAATTCGTTTTTATGCTCCACCTTCAGAGTTACTTGTTAAAAAGGGATGGTAGTGGTGGTGGGGTATTTCTATTGAAAAGATTAAAAGACATATGAATCTGATACGCAAGGCCAGTGAAGTTGTGTGGGTGCAGCTGGACTCTCTGACAGAGTTGTTGGAGAGGATGATGCTGTCCAGGCTGTAAGACATCATGGACAATACCCCCCATCCCCTCCACAGTATGCTGGATAGACACAGGAGCACATTCAGTGTGAGACTCATCCCCCACACGATGCACCACAGAGCACCACGGGGAGTCATTCCTGCCTGTGGCCATCAGACTGTATAAGTCCTCCCTCTAATATCACTGCTCCGTAAGGTCCTGGAGACAAGAATGTTTTTCACTGTTTTCATCTCTGATATTTGTTAATATTTGTAAATAAGCAAACACAATATCCAGTGCAATACCCAGTCAAATGTGGTCTACTGTCACACAGTGCTGTCCTGTTTATATTCATATTGTGATTATTGTTAATGTAAAAAGTGTAAATTCCTTGGCCTTGTTTATAGCCTCACTTATTTTTCCTTAATAAGGAAGCTGAAGTATAACTTAAAGATTCTGTATGTTGCAACCTGTTTCTTATTTTTACTTAATTTATATGATCTTATCTATTTTAATGTCTTCTTTGATATTCCTACCAGACACTTGGACTCGAGTTATAGGGACTCAGACTCAAGTCGCTAATTTGACAACTTGCAACTCGACTCGGATATGGGAGTTAGAGACCCGAGACTTGACTTGACTTGAGACAACATGAGTCAGAAAAATTGTAGCATATGTTTTTCTTCATTGTATGTTTTTTTTTTTTTTTCACGTCAATATCTTTTGTATGGCCAGAGCGATCTGTGTGCACGCCGCGCTCTCTAGCAGGTTTGGACAGGCTCCATAATTTTTTTTTTTTCATGTACGCAAGAGGCACTGACAGGCTGGCAGCACGCACGCACTGCAATTTTAACGTGCAATGCTCAGGCATTATATGAAGAGCCAGACAGGAGACATACGTAGCTCTTACCTTTTAGATTCACTTTATTGATGCTCCATTCATAGTACACTCGGTCCGTCACCTATTATTGTCCCACACATGACACGGTACACACATACGTTCCTACTACACATCCGCTTCCGTTACAGTGATGATCAGTGTGTGTAATACAGGCACTATTTGACTCTAGATCATTTAAACAGGACATTAACTTGCACAAATAATTTTGGGAAAGGTTGCATTTCCCCAGCTCTTATTTCCTATTAGAGTGCTTATTTTTTTTAAATATTTTGATATCTCTTAAGTAAAATGTTGTTCTTATATAAGTATTTGCTGTATGCTGTTTACAGAAGCACTTTGCACTGTTCAATCATACTGTAACTTTGTTTGCCTTTAAGGTAGCTACCTCTAAAAAAATACACTTTAAAAAATGTCAGAAAGGCAGTTTGAGCCTGCAGTTTAAATGTTGCAAAATGTTCCAAATAAACATATTTTTTTTGTACCAAACGCCAAATGCCATTTCTTTAATGGAATGTAGCCTTTCCCATCTACCTGGGTCTTAAAGATCAGACATGTCATGTTGAAATGGATAAATGAACAGCTTTATGCTGGTTCAATCCATGCAGGCTAGTCTGCATGCTCTTTTCTGACATTGACCTTATGAAGATAAGGTTTCTCTCTTCAAGATATAAACCTGAGTGCTTTTTTGGGTGGGCTGGGGAACAATGGTGAGGGACTTGATTTGACCTGTGACTCGACTCAACTTGACTCACCATCACCTGTGGCTCGACTTGACTTAACTCGACATAACCTGTGACTCGACTTGACTTAACTCGACATAACCTGTGACTCGACTCAACTTGACTCAACATCACCTGTGGCTCGACTTGACTTAACTCGACATAACCTGTGACTCGACTCAACTTGACTCAACATCACCTGTAGCTCGACTTGACTTAACTTGACATAACCTGTGACTCGCCTTGACTTAACTCGACATAACCTGTGACTCGACTCAACTTGACTCGACATCACCTGTGACCCAACTTGACTTGACCACAGCAGAAAAAACTTTGGAATTGCTGGAGACTTGGACCAAATGACTCGATACTCGCTTGGGACTTGGGCAATTGTCTGATTCCTACTGGTATATAAGAGCAACTGAAACAACAGAATTTCTTCTTGGGGATTAATAAAGTATTTCTGATTCTGCATGATAAGTCAACAGTCAGGATTCCTTGAAAGAAGTCACAAGTTTGAGAGACAAAAGTCTGAATTCTGGCAGGGCAGAGATGTAATGCAGAGCTGCTTGACAGCACCTTTCCAAGCAGTGCTGAACTGACCCATTACCAGTTGACCCAGTCAAAGCAGACTGAGCTAACATGGGAAAGAAAGTCTTAAGGGTCCCATATTTTGCTTCTTTTCTGCAGTTTAACATGGATCCTTGATGTCTTCATGAAATATTAGTAACATGCTTTGGTCCAAAAAGCCTATGAATAAAACACAGCAGCATTCTTTCTACACTCACACACACGAACTGCAAATTCATGCCGTTTACCAGATAACAGCGATCTTGTTTACCCCAAACATCACAGGCTAACGCACAACATGCTAACCGCGGTGGGACAGCAGCAATTTAGCCTACCTCCCGGGCTAACGTTGGCACAAACTGACGGGTATTGGGGTGGGTAAAGCACTGTTTATATTCAGCCCACTGTTAAGCTTCTCTTCCTGAACACACACAGACCGCAAATTCATGCTGTTTAACAGATAACAGCAATCTCATTTCCCCCAAACATTACAGGCTAACACACAACATGCTAACCTAGGCCTAGTCACTGCAGTGGGACTGATTATATTCAGCCAACTGTTAAACTTCTCTTGACTAATGTAAGAATGCTCATACATTGAAGTTTATCCTTCAGACTTTCAACAAGTTAGCATTAGCTCATAGCAATGAGCAAAATAAATACTACATAGCATTAAAATACTCACATTTCCATCATCAGGTTCTGCAACGGATTGTTGGTATGGAGCCCAGATTCAGGAAAAGTCTAGTTTCCAGTCCTGTGTTGAACTGACTGAAATTGAAGAAGTAGTCCGACGTGAAGTGACTGGCACACACGTACAGGTTTTAGCCGAGTGTAGCTGCTCATTCCCTTCAAAAGTAAAACTAATCCACCGAGCAGCTTCTGAGCTTAGACATGCTGAACACAAATGAAAATATACTTTACGTAACAGTATATCCGCAGACTTAACAGCTTGCCAAATACCATGAGTTTACATTCATGCAGCCTGCTAAATACAGGTTATGTTGTCTACTATCACGTTTTGTGGGCTAGGAGGAAGGCCAAATACCCAAAATGTGTTCAAATGCCTTGAAAAAGTTTATTTTGTATAATATATCCCCTTTAAAGGGCAGGAGCTCCAGTGCCTCAGAGGAGGGAGAATACAGCCAGATCAGGGTTACTCAGTATATGATACCTAGAAGTCTTTGTGAACATCAGTGATTGTGAAAACACTTAAGCAGTCAACAAAAATGAACATACAAAGCAGAATTAAGACAAAATATGGGCTCTCCAAGCATCATGATCATACCTTGCTTGTAAGCTTGGTATGTCAAGAACTCTTAATGAATTTATTAATTTCTGTCAAATTTTGTACAAATTTCTTCTCTGTCCTGTTGATGAACTAAATTAGGGAAGAACAAGGCCTGATGCCAAGTAACCCAACACTAATCTTTTACTCTCTGGCAATGTAAACCGAGCAGAGGCATAAAACCCCCTTGTGGCAGTTCTTGTGTATTTTTTGTAGAGTTGAGTTCTCCATACTCGCACTGTAAACCTTAGATTACATTATAGAGGTTGGACTTGACTTTATTGCTGTTGGATAAAAATCTAATATTAGCTAATGGAATTATTTTTGAGTAATGACTGTGCCCCTGCTGAGCCTTGTATTTTTATTCATTCCTCGTATGAAGAGGTTGTTTTGACATTAAAGGTCACTCTACACCCCTCTGTTTCTTTTCCTTTTGTTTGCTGTTTTGACGTGTTTTTAACCCTCATGCAGAGACACTGCGGTGGTTTTCCCTGCAGTGATTTCCCCTGTGTTTTCAGGCCCATAGGAAATGATAGGAGCTGACAGCTGTGTCCTGCTGTTTGATTTAATCAACTCAGCGTTTTTATATTTTATATTGATTCATGTGGCTGACCCATAAAGGTTAATAAAAGAAGTCTGGTCCAAACATACACTGATGTTGGAGGAAAATCTCCCTCATGTCAGCACATTAGAACAGATTATTTCCATTCACTGCACAGACTGATCAGGAATTTAATGCTGTGTGATTTAAAACATAAAAATCATATCCAGCGTAATTATTTGAGATAGAGACAAGATATATACAAAAAGAAAAAAACTGTCATATAATGACTTTCAGTGTAAAGAGCCTCACACTTTAATTTGCATGGCAACTGGACTTGCAGATATATAGTGATTTTTACCTCCGCCAAGGAGGTTATGTTTTTGCCAGGGTCTGTCTGTTTGTTTGTTTGTCTGTCTGTTTGTTTGTTTGTCTGTTAGCAAGTTCACACAAAAACTACTGGATGGATTTACATGAAAATTTACCAGAGCTGTGGTTTGGTCCAAGGAAGAAGCTATTACGTTACATACATGATGCTGATCCGATCCAGATTGATGTCACAAAAATACATTGAAATTTATAACGGCAAATCCCATTCATTTACGTCATTGTGGGAACTGTAGTTTATTTGCAAACTGACGTCACTGTTTTCAAGCCTATGTCACTACATTTCCCAGCTTCCCTTGCAATGACAGAGGAGGAGTTCTGCTAACACAACGGCTAATAACAACGGCCTGGTAGGTTGGCACATTTTTTCCGTCTTGTAGCTGGAAGGCTGATAACTCAGAGATCACGTCATTCACACTCCCCTCTTCCCAGTTCTGATGTAAATCGAACGCAGCATTCTCCACATGGACAGACAGGAGTGGACACTTGGCTGCCCAATCGGAGCGGAAAAGCCACTGCTGTAACTGAGCTGCTTGGCGAAGGTCTGCGCTCATGGAGAGCTTTTCTAGTTTATAAATTGTTCTATCTATATGTTTTCTGAATAGGAACATGTCCAAATGTAACTTCTGTCAATCAACTCAAAAATTTCTTTTATCTTGTATCTCTGACACTATTTCTCTCCATTGGTTTTTAATACAGCAACCAGACAAAGATGGCTGCTCTATTATCTTTGATTTTGAATGTAGCTTTTTAGGAAATTTACTGCTCAGATGGACCGTTCAATATATTTCACTAGTCTATCTGGGAAAGAGCCCATAGAAAGTGTTTGGGGAGGGCAGAACCTTTCAGAAGCATGTCCAGCAGGTGATTGGACAATCATTCCATCAATCAACATTTATTATGGGCAAATCAGATTATGAAGTTGGTGGGAGCTCCTGCACTACAGAACGTTAGCCACTTCATGAAGCAAATTCTCAGTGGAGGGAAAATATCCTTACTATAGAGAAGTTTTCCTCTTCCTGCTCTAAAGGACTCTGATTGGTTGGTGCCGCTTTGGGCTTGTCACAGTCATTGTAGACTGGAGCTTGGCAAGGTGGACGTGCTTGATTACAAACATTAAATCAGGCAGGTCCAGCTTCTGAGCAAGGTTAACAATGAAAGAGAGCCATGTCAAAACTTTAAGCAACTCCATCCAACAATTTAAAACTGACTTATTACTGCATTTTGATGCTAAACTAAACACTATTCAGCACAGCCTGACTGATGATCAGGGTGCACTTAATACCATTCGTTAGCAAGTCAGTGTCCTGGAACAACAAGTTTGAGCAAATGAGGACAAAGTCCACAAGCTCATCAGCAGGGAACAACGACTGGAGAAAGACAACTGGACACGATCGATGGCCAAAAGAACTGAAGTACACGTTCTTACCTGCAGAGGGCAGTGACAATGGCGGTTTCATGACTGGGCTAATCCTACAGCTCCTGGGTGAAGACAACATCGCTACACTGTTTACAGCACCCTCCGTCTGTGAAAGCAGCTCTGCTTGTCCCAGGCCTATCGTGATCAAGCTGCTTAACTTCAAGGATAAAGTTAATACCCTTCATCTTGCCTGAGACAAGAAGAAACTGGAAACTTACAAAAAAAAAAAAAAAAAAAAGAAACTGCAGTATAATGGTGCTCGCATCTCGATCCAGACTTCAGCACTGCTCTGACAAAGAGACGCAAGAGCTTCCATGATGTTAAGCGCAAGCATCGTGAGCTTAAAATGAAGTACTTTTTTTGTCATCAGTGTATGTTCTGTGGCATTATCGGCGGCAAACAGCAAGCCTTCAGCTGTCACAAAGGAGCTGAAGCTGCCTTTATGTCTTCTTTCTCATCTCCTGGTCCATACATGTTTTAAGAAAGTACTTGAGCTGGCACCAAAGCTAACTTTGCCTCACATCTCTCAACTGCACAAAATTACTTCATCAAACATTTCTCCCCCTAATCCGTACCTAACTGGGGGCATCCTGGGGTGTCGGCGGTGCAGTCTGATAGTGCACTTAGTTGGTAATTGGAGTTGCAGGTTTGAGTCCAGCTCCAGCTGTCACATGGCCAAGACACTTCACCCCAAGTTGCTCCCACTGCTGTGCCAGTGGCGTGCAAATGGGTATGAAAGGCTGTGAATGTGATAGTTGATACTGATGGACAACTGAAATAGAAACTCCAACCATCAGTGAGTGACTGTGAGAGTGAATGGGTGCGAATAGGTAGATGTGACCTGCAGTGCAAAGCTGCTTTGAGTAGTCAAAGACTAGAAAGTTCTATGTGAGCCGAAGTCCATTTAACATCCTCACTGTAATTGTGTTTCTTTTATTTGTTGACTGTTTATAGGTTTTTGTAAAATGCCTCAGTTATGTGAATCCACACCATCTTACTGCTTTGTTTGTGGACAACTTGTTGCTATGGCTGTCACTTCCTTCGGATTTCTTCTTTGTTTTCCTCATTAAGTGCTTTTATGTTCCCTGGTTATGTTAAAGTGCTGCCAAAGCTTGTTTATCGAGGTCTGTTGTACCTCTTTTCTGTTTTGTCTCAGAACTTTATTTGTTTAATACAGTCTACAAGTAAAGAGGGGGAGATGTGGAAAAAGAAGGTTACAGAGAATTCAAAAAGTCAAATACATACATATATAAATTGATTAGTCTGAAACAAAAAGTGCAACAAAATGTTGAATATGAAGTGATTTTGTTCTCCCCAAAGGTCAAGTCCAAAGAGATTTTTTTTTTTCTCTTCCTCCTCTTCATGAATTCTTATTTTTAGTCCCTTTGTCTCTGCCTGGATGGATACATCTCTGGATGTATGTATGTGTATATGCAGTATGTGTATATATGTATTTTATAAATGTATATATGCATATATGTGTGTCTATAAAATGAAGAGAATGGCTCCAAACTGCTCTCTTGTAAAGTACCTTGAGATGAAACTTGAGTGGAATTGGTGCTATGCAAATAAAGATTGATTGATTGATTGATTGATTGATTGATTGATTGATTGATTGAGTTGAGAAACTACAAGTTTTGTCATGCTGCTTATGAAAGGTCAGAATATTTTACATACTAATTTCCCCTTCCCTTCATGGTATCATCTCCTTCTACAAAGCTAACAGGCTTTCTCAGTGCAGACTGATTTACCAGTCTACACAAAGTCCAGGCGGACTGGGTGACGGACACACATGGCTCAATGGAGTTCGAGAGGAGGGCAGATTGGTTTGATATAAGACTGATAATGTGCCAAAGGGAAGGTGGCATGCGATCAATCAGAGCTGCTGACCTTGAATTGTCTGTTACTCCACAGTCCCAGCGAGGCTTAGATAGAGAGAGGAGTGCTGGACTCAGATCCCAGGTCAGTCCTCACCCTCTTACACATTATCCATCATGACATGTGTTCCTAACTTAATGCTACAGATCAGTGATCTGGTTGTTGTTTGTGGCTCTCAGCAGATGACTGTGCACATTTTCTTTGATTTCTCTTGGCCTGACCTCACCCTTTAAAACAAGGCCTTATTACATGTAATAAAACTTTAATGCTGCCTCAGGGGATAAAGAGAGTTAAGAGGTGACACATCATTTTTTTCTTCCCAAGAAGATCATGGCTTTGAAAAAATCATGACGTAAGTATGAGATATTATGGTTATAATGACAGTATTTAAAATATAATCAGGTAGACCTATATAGGTCTACTATGAACACTTAATTGAGCCCATTTGAGCAACTACTGAGAGTTATGGAGGATAGGGTATTTTTTATGGTGACTGTAGGGTATTGAGCCCATTTGATGTCTGGTACATCATAAGATGATGACTATAAGATTTTTGTACTGCCTCCAACTTGGTGCCCAAGTATATGTGTAATCTGTCATACTTTGTTTCTGCTTATGCAGGCTTAGGGAAGGCATCTTGTCCTTAAAAGCTGTTGCACTGAAATGCCTTTAATGGATGCAAAAGTGCTGTTCCCACATGTTTCTTAATTATAGTTGCCAAGTCTGTTAGTTATAGGTGATGGTGACTTTGGGCTGATTTTATTGGAAAGTTGCATGGGTTCCGCTTTTATTGGGCTTGCTCCAAATGTGTAGTTGCTTATTTGAATTTGCTCTGCCCATCACATGAACATTTCCTGTCTCTCTCCCACCTCTCATCAACAAAGCACAGCACAATTTCCACCAGCCTATTGCCACAGCAAGCCCCCTCCCTCCCTTCTCTCCCTTACTTATAACAATTGTTGAAGTTGCAGTTGTCAATAACATCCAAGCACTATATATAATATATGTAAGTAAAAGACATTTATCAGACCACCTATCATTACAAGAAAAAATGAACATTTAAGAAATCTTTCAAAAACTTGGTTAAAACTAAAAAAAACGTTATTGTTATCTATTGACAACCAACTAACTGCAACACCTCAACATTTGACACATATAATATCCAAAAACTTTAATATTTTGAATGGCCTCCTTTGGACTTGATAGCAGCTTGTATTCTTGCTGGCATTGTTTTTTTGACAGGCTTTTTTTAATTGAGCTCCAAATAGTTTCTGTTCTGATTTCGTACAATCAAAATTTGAGTGTACTAAATCCCAAATCCCAGATCCAGACTTTGACTTGGCCAGTCCATCAGTTGAAGAGGCTTCAGATTCCTTTTCAGTCCAGAAGTGATTCCAAGATCCACTAAGATGTTAGTGTAGATGTTCTTGTTTATGATACTGTTGATTTCCACAGATTTTCCCACAACATTCCCACAAATGGAACCCCATACCATAATGAATTCTCAATAATGTTTCACTGTGGGCATCTGGCATAAAAAGTTCTGCAGTTTTTCTGCAGACAAAAACATGATGATGCTGACCAAGGAGCTCAAACTTGGACTCATTATTCCAGAGTACCTTCTTCCAATCATCAACAGTCCATTGTTTGTACTTCCTAGCAAATCTGAAGCATTTCTGGATATTTGCAAGCCTCAATAATGGCTTCTTCGCCACTTTTCTATCGTTTTAGCCCTGCTGCATCAGTCATATGCTTATGGTCTGTCTGGAGACTTTCTCAGACTCTGATCTAGAAGTATTTATCTCTGCCTGAGGATCAGCAGTGGTCTTCCTTTTCTATCCTGAGGTGTTTGGCATCTGCTTCAGTTCACTTTCATTTCCTGCCTCTTCTTTGGCCCATGTTGTTAGTACCAGTCTCAGCCCTTGACTCCAAAGCATGCTTCTATACAGTATGAGAACAATTTATAACTTTCCTTTTTTGTCTCAGGGACCACCCAGCATTATGAAGTGCTTTATTGTGGATTCTTTCATTTTCAGAGAGCACTCCAAGTTTTATCATTTTGAACAGGAATGAGGAATTTCAACCTGAATTCACCTTTTTATACCCAAGTTTCAGCCGCTCACTGGGCTTCTCTGAGAAGAAATTAACCAAGCATAACATTTAACCATTTTCTGTTCAGGATTGAAATAACTTAAATCTGACATCTTAATCAATAAATAATAGTGTGTTTTACTATTATTGCTTTTGTTGTATTTGCTTTTTGTAATACAGTAAATTTGAAAATCCATGTATAAAAACTTGTTTTGGGCTTGTTTTAATTGACCTGGTTGCTTATTTCACTGGCAAAATCTGGCAACATAGATCTTAATTTGATTAGTCATCTTTTAACCTACATATTAACAAATTGCAGACTAGCTGCTGTGTAGTAAAATTTACTTTTGTGTGTTTCTTGTAAATGGACCTAGACACTCAAACAGGTGTAAGTAGAAAAGTTTATAATCAGACCTCTTCTCAGGGTTGTGTAGGTGTGATAGAGTTTTTATCTGATCAGTTTAAGTACTTAGTAAAATAAGTAAGTAAGTAAAATTTTACATTTGCCCTGTCCCATGTCTCCTTTCACTCCCATATTATGAATGTCAAAGACTTCGTGTTTCTAAATCACGCTTGTTGAAGTTAAATACTGAACCACCTTGTGCGTATTAGTAGGTGCACAATCAGTTCATGACTGTAATTTTTTGACCCTACTTTAGCAGCACGAAGCATGTTGTCTAAAGCAGCTTGGGGGGTGTCAGTCTATATTTTACGATCAAGGGGGCAGAAAATCTTGGCTCAATCCCAGGCCTTGGGTGCAAAGAGGTGCACATAGGTATGTTCTGGGTGAAACGTTAATTAAACCAAACAGTGTCAGCACTTAAAATTGCACAGCAGCTGGACCTGTCTGATTTAATGTCTACAACCAGGCAGATCCATCTTGCCAAGCTCCAATCTACAAGTGACTGCATGTACAGGGATTAGCATAGATGCTAACCGCTTCAGTTACAGTTTTACTACCACATGACTACATTCTTTATTATATAAGAAAAAACAAATAACAAAACTAGAAACTTCTCTATAGTAAGGATATTTATGCTCCACTGCGGACATGTTTTGATGAGAGTTTGTTGGCTCACGTTCTGTAGCACCCACCTACGACATTATCTGATTGGCCTGTAATAAATGTTGATTGACAGAACAATTGTCCAGTCAGCTGCCACATCTGCTTCTGAAAGGTTCTGCCCCCACAAACACTTTCTATGAGCTCTTTCACAGATGGACAAGTGAAATTAACAGAGCGGTCCATCTTGTGTGCCAGGTTAGTCAGCACTCACTCCCTTTTAAATAGGTCATATTTTGTCCTAACTCAGGTTTATAGATTCAGTTTTGATGATTTTGATGTTTTTAAAACTTACTAGTTTTCACATAAAGGTACCCCTAATCCTGTATTCTCTCTCTGTCTGAGAGCTCCTGCTACTTTCACACACCCCTTTCTCACATTGGCCCTATCCTCTCTGATTGGTTGACCAGTCCACTCTGTTGTAATTGGTCAGTTCAGATCAAGGTCATGTTCTTTACAACTTTGCTTTTACTCAAAAATCCACACACAAAAGGGCTCAAGCTGCTGATGAAAAAATGGTAAGACTTCACACAGAAAGGTGTATTCTGGGAGGGGTCAGAGGAATGAGTTGTCACAGGCAGCTACTGTCGCTGTAAAAAACCGAGGGACAGGGAGAAGTTTTGATGTTGTAGGCTTTTCATCATGCACATATAGCACTCTTTCATGAGGAGACATGCAAAACACAATTAAGGGAAAATAACATTCAAAAAGCGTAATATAGGGGAGGAAAGGAATTGATAAGATTTCATTGATACTGATGCCATTACCAATTCTGCTTATTTATCCAACTGTTCATTGATTCTCTTATCGATTCCTGTTGATATTCTGTTTGTAAAAATGTTGGCTTACATAGGTTAACTGCATCAACAGCATCAAACACATGGCATCCCTGGTAGTTAATGTTGTAATGAGTAGTTGAATGCTTCTGCAAGTTGCTGTGGACAAAGGTACTAATTGTTGTGCAGCTGGTATCATATTGTCTAAAATCAAGCCTACAGTTTGAGCACTTTTGTCGCCTGTCTGCCGTGATTGCATTTTTGACTTCTTTGTTGTCAACTCTGCTGACTACCTCTGAAGAGAGCATGACCACCTTGATTGGCAAGGCATGCACAAAAGTGTAAGGAACTGAGAGGGGAATTGTTAAGCTGATATTGATTCCTTAAACAAGTAGTTATCAATTCATAAATGGAATTGGTTTATGATTCCCATTCCTAAATATGACCTTTTTAATTGTGGCACAAGTAGGCCTCTCATGTGTTGAAAGCTCAAGAGAGGTTTGGTGTCTTTGTAATGCACATTAAAGAGGTTACCAGTTATAACTAACCCTAGACAAGCTAACATTAGCTCCAGGTGGTTGCAGATATGACATTTCATCAGTTAAATTCCTGAAGTTATGATATTTATAACATATTAAAGTAAAGCAGTGACCCAACCTACCATCTACTATGCCTCTGCTTCCTCATAATATTGCACTTTTTTCCCCTCTTGTCTCCACTTCGGCTTATCTATAAAAAAAAACAAACTAAAAACAATTTGAGAAGGCATGAGGGACGTATTAGAACTTCAGCTGCCACCAGACAGAAAGTAACAACACTTAAACAACACTTTACTTGGATCCCTTAGACCCTACACAACTCTGAAGACCAGGGCCAGGTAATGAGAGCAACATGGAGTCTGGAGTTCATGCACCAATCCGTCAAAGCAATGAGTAACACAACCATTAGCATTGATGGCAAAAGGCAGCATAGCTTCAACGACATAATGGCTTTAGCCAATAAAATGTTGCATTAGCATTGGATTTAATAAAGATGGGTTGCTGAAAGTGTTGCCATGTGCCAATTACTTCAAGTCCTGCTGGTCAGTTTGCTGTAATCTCAGGTCATTTTGCTGCCAGTAGGGACCATCAGTAAGTGAGAGGTACCATCACTTGGAAGATTACAGTCTCCATGTACCCAATTTGACAAGAAACACGTCCTCTGATTCACTTTCTTTGGACTAACTCACACGTGGCCCCGCTTTATTTTTGCTTTCCACCCTGAATTAAAGTAAATTGGACCTTGGGTGAGCATGTGAGAGCCTACAATGACGTAAAACAGTAGAATTAGGCACCATAGTGGTCTGTGGTCCATTCCTGTCTCTCACATTATGCTCTCAGCTTGACTCTTCCTGCTCTGGCCTCCATCTCTGTAATTTATCCCCTTAATGTGTTTTCTTTATCCTTTTTTCCCTCTACCCATGCCTCTCCTTCCTGCCTCTTTATTTCCCCCTCACCGTGATGGCTCACTCTTCTTAAACCACCGACCATCCGAGTTTCTCTCCCACTGTTTTGATCTTTCAAACATTCAATGTCCGTTTCTCTGTCTTGCTTTCTTGCCTGGGATCTTCCTATTTCCTTTTCATCATTCTTTTCCCCACCTCTGCAACCACGAGCTGACATTAATCTCCTGCTGATGGACTCTAATTACAGTGTCCACTCTAAAATCTGACTCCTGAGCCCCACCGCTTCAGGGTGTAGAAGATCATCAGAGGAGCCTTATAATAAAAGCAGGTGCAGGAATGAGACTGATTTTACACCTGTAATTAGCAGTTAACCTGTTTTTAACATCAATCAACATATTTACTCTGTATCTTGTTTATTGTGGGGAGAGGGGTGTGTGAGCTGAGCTGCACTTGCCACATATGAGTTAAAACAGTCTCAGCTTTGGCGCACTGTGATGACAACTAGGCGTGTCACAATGTGAGTCCAAAGACCCACTCAAACCTCGATAAGATGTCCTAATCTGGACAGAAGTCTCCAATATTTTGACTGTACCAGATTTCTTTGAAAAGCTGCAGAAAACCAGCCATAGATCATGATTTCATATTATAGCATGAGCTCCAAGATACGTTGTTTTGCCCAGAGAGTTTCATGAAAGCACATTCTCTTTTTCCTCACTAAGTTCAGTTGTGGTTATTACTAACACCTACCTCAGATTCATTTTGGTTACCAGGCAACTTGCACATGAGATGACCACGACTTAAACATGTTCAAATTACTCCACAGCTTTGTGCCAAATCCTGGGGTGAGCCTCCAAAAGCCTTGTCACAGTCACTAGCATCTTCTTGGTCTCAAAATGATTTAAAATAAGGACACTGCTGCTCCTTTGAACTCATTTAATTTATATAAAACAGGAATCCCAGTGGGCAGGTCAAAAGTAATTTGCACCAGGCCATGTGATTAAAAATCTTACTTTTTAACCCTACTATCTATCTATCTATCTATCTATCTATCTATCTATCTATCTATCTATCTATCTATCTATCTATCTATCTAGGTATAAAACTCTTCTCTCACCTACCCCCTTCTCCCTGGTGGGGTGGGTGGCTGTTCATCCTCTTCAGCTCAGGTCCTCTACCAGAGGCCTGGGAGCTTGAGGGTCCTGTGCAGTATCTTAGCTGATCCTAGGACTGCACTCTTCTGGAGTGAGATGTCTGATGTTTCTCCAGGGATCTGTTGGAGCCACTTCTCCAGTGTGGGGGTCACTGCCCCGAGTGCCCCGATGACCACAGGCACTACTGTTGCCTTCACCTTCCAGGCTTTCTCTAGCTCTTCTTTGAGCCCTTGGTATTTCTCTAGTTTCTCGTGTTCCTTTTACCTGATGTTGCTATCACTTGGGATGGCTACATCAACCATAACGGCTTTCCTCTGCTGCTTATCTATGATTACAATGTCGAGTTGGTTGGCCATTACCATTTTGTCGGTCTGTATCTAGAAGTCCCCCAGGACAGTAGCTCAGTTCATATTCTGCACAGATGTTCATGTACACTATGCCGGCTACTTGGTTATGGTGTCCGATGTATTCTTTTCCTGCCAGTATCTTACACCCTGCTATTGTGCTATCAGGCTTTTTGCCTTTATTGCCAGTGTAAAGGGGACAGTGGATAGAGCCTGAAAGGAAATGAGAGAGTCAGTGATTCAGTCTCAAATTGACCCCGGCCTGCCCACACAAGGCCTGAGCATCTTCACATATGGGTCGGTGCATGGACATGACCACCATGTGTTGGTGGCCTAGTCTGGTTGACTATCCCGTCAATCAGAATGTGGAGGGTTCAAGCCCAGCTTTAGCTATCACATGTTGATGTTTCATGTGATACTTCAACCCCAACTTGTTCCTGCTCCTGTGGCAGTGGTGTGTAAATGAGTTTGAGGGTGTCATCTGAAATAATCGATAACTTACAGAAACTCAGACAGAGCAGTGAGTGGATCTGAGAGTGAATTTGTAGGAGTGACATTCGGTGTAAAAGTGCTTTGAGAAGTCAGAAAGACTAGAAAAGCATCATATAAACTAAAGTCCATTTACCATGACCATAAGTTTATCTCTTTAACTTCATTTGATTCACAAAGTAATGTTTGGTTGTTGAAATGTTGGCTCAGTTTAAAAAAGGTTTTGAACACCAAAATACCTTTCTGTTGACGATGTCAAAAAAACAGACTGGTTTGGAGAATTGCTGAAAATGACTGTTAAAGAATGATAATAGAATAAAAGACCCTGTAACTGAGCTGCTCTAACTCATCAGTCAGAGAAGTACAGCTTGTTTTATGGCTAGTATCAACAATCTGAATTATACTTGCAGACATCATTTGTATAGGCGTATGCTTCTTTCTGTCAGTTGCAGTATCACGGATATGTTTTTAACACAAGTTACATATTTTATCATCACTTTTGTTGTGGTTCTGCCAAAAAACATAAGATAAAGCAGTCTCATAACCCTACCTTACCTTCATTATATAAGAGAGGAGAAAACCCTGTCTTCACCCACGATGAATAATGCATGACCCTCGAAACCGCCTCATAATTTTTCAACATTTCCCCTCGGTTTGACATCATGGTGTGAATTATGTTATACATTTTCAAGCCTTTTATTAAAAATATATGGTGTGAATGCAGGGTCCCTGAAGAGACTTGAAGTAGTAAGGTCAGCACAGCAGGTGAGGACCTGCACAGGAAATGAAGCTTCTACTGGCTACCTCTCTACCTGACAAAAACGCTATGGATATTAATCTCAGAGAAACAGAAAACCAGGAATAACAGATGCAGATGCTCACAAGTTTAATCCGAAGAGGGTCACACTTAAAACAACCGTATGTCAGCTTGAAGCACAATGGTGCCTACTGATGGTCTCTGAGTGCTCCTGTCCTGCCATGAAACACAAATTGCTGTTACATCTAAACTTAGCCAATTTGTACTTATCTATAAACAGAGGATGGTGAAGCCTGCAAAGACAGTGTGAGAAGGTATGGCAGTATTAGCTGATTTTGTTCAGAGTGACTCTGCTACTGTCTTCAGTTTGTCAATTAAAACTGGTAAGTGTTCAGCTGTTGCAATGTTTTCAGTTGTCCCCTCCCTGCCAGCCAGTTACCAGCCGACTTCAAGCCACCAGTATCCCCCTCACTTCTCTGAGGTTGTGCCTAGAATCCATTAAAAAAAACACCCATTCATGAATTTGCAGTGTCTCCATGACATGGCACTCCCCCACAAGATGGCATAACCTCAGTCTTTTCCTTGGTTAGAAAATCAGCTGCCAAATCAACTGGGAGCAAACTTGATATCACAAATTCACCCAACTATGGCCCAGAGTTTACAATCTATGACTGTCAGGGTGAGCAGGCCCCATCATGAACCTGTCAGGGACCAGCCAAGACCCTATCAGGGAAGTGAGGAAGTTTTAAGAGGCTGCATCTGTAAGTGGTCCCAATGAAAAGGGTGATTTCCTCATGCTGGGTGAGATAGGTGTGTGAGGTTGCTGTAAAACTAACTTTAAGAGCAGGGCACTTAGATAAGGATAGATGCCACTCCCTAAAGGTCACCTTACTATTAGGTCTATGTTTAAACTACCATCAGAAGGTTGAAAGGTTGCAGATCGTTGTCTTAAAACAAGGCACTGGGACTGAGGCACTGGCACAACACTTCACTTCCATTTTTAAAACTTTCTTCATCATAATAAGTCAAGTAATGCTGCATTTTCTGTAACAAAATTGATGCTACATGTGTTGAAGTCTATGTGTAATTTTCAAAATGTTTTATCCACACTGCATTGACATAAAGTGTTCACTTAGGAACAATTTGGTCAAGGTTATATACATTTCTCTTACCTGATCAACATAATGTTGGATTATTTATTATCTGAGGTCCTGCACTCTAAGCTATGATCTCCAGTCAGTGTTTTATCTTCAGTCAGCACGCAGCCTTCAGTAAGACATCATTGATGTAACGGCTGTAACACTGGATGCATTTTACTTGCATGACAGCAAATATGTTGGCTTTACATTCATGATGTGAATCTCCTGCTCCACCTCATGCCAAAAGTCAAAGATTAGATTGAGATCTAGTTCCCATGGAGGCCACTGGAGAACAGTGGACCAGCTGGAAGTAGCCATCAGAAGATAGGCAAAACTGTGGTCATAGATAGAATGGTAAGCAACAATATTCAAGTAAGCTGGTTTAAACTCTGACCGCACCATCTGCATGCCAAAGCAGAAATCAAGATTTTGGATGTGTGTGTTCAGTAATGGTCATCTGCATACCTTGGTTTTAAAAGAGATCATTTGAGTTCCTGTCACTTTCTTTATAATTCTAAACTACTCTGGCTGTTCTCCTCTGACCTCTTGTCAACAAGGCATTATTTCCCAGAGTACTGCCACTCACAGGATATCCAATCTTTGTCAGACCATTCATTGTAACCCCTAAATATAGTTGTGCATTAAAATCTGCAGTTTCTGAAATATCCAGACCAACCCAAAGCCCCAACATCGCTTGTTCAAAGCCTCTTAAATCATTTTTCTTTATTTTGATGCTCAGTTTAAAATTCAGCAGTGTGCCTTGAACAGTCTGTGTTTAACTGAATAGCTAAAATTACACTTTAATTACCAAAATAACTGCCAAAAGTGTCTGGTTATCATTTAGTTAATTGGCTAATTGTTGAGGGATTTGTGTGGAGTTTTGGACAACAGTCTGTGTCTTCTTTTTAAATTTATATCACCATTTCCATACCACAAAGCTAAATGATTGCCTATTTAAAGTTTAAGAAAACACAAAAATCAGACGTTAAATTCCTTATGGACAGCACAATAACAACTCCAAACACAGATGAAAGGTTGTTTCAGGATGCTTCTTGGCCTTGAAGCTATTGTGCATTTAACCCACTTTAAATGCCCCCCCAGCACGGACCTCAATGTCAAACAGCGTTATTTGCACTGCAAGGCCGACCTGACGCTGGGACTTTTCTGAGGGACTCTATTGTTGGAGTCACGGTAAAAAAGGAAAATGTAGATTGCAGTCGGCTGCTGACAGGCCCCAAGGACTCAACCATACTCCTCTTTAGCCCGTGGGTGGGCTGTCATGTATGGGGACATATTCTGGCTTTTATTGTTGTTTTTGAATGGATTCACAGAGAGATTGGAAGCCTTGAAAAAGGATTCTCTGCTCAGAAAAAAAGCTTTCAGTGCCTCGCAGGTTTTGGTGTTCTAAGGAAAATGGATGCATCGATTTAACCAGGCCCGACTGAATTCCAGCTACAATCCCAGTTGTCCGTCCTTCGGCTGCTGCTTTCATCTGCATTTTCCCCTCTCCGGCTGCATCTGCATGCCTTTTGAGTGAAATTAGCCCAATTTGACGACTGGTGTGCCGCTGGGTCCCCGCTGATAGCCGCCAACCAGCTCACCTGGAAGCAAACTGCCAAGATGGGGAGCAGCAGGCTTCCTTCCCAGCAGATAAAAACACAAACCTGAATTGTTATTATTATTATCCTATCTCTCGTCTTTTAAATCGGCCCAAAATATGCAGCCATCCTCCCCTGTGGGTTGTCAATAGAGGAGCAAAGAGCCTACAAATCTGCCTGTTTATATACATCACATCAAGAGCAAATATTAATGCTCAATTTCCTAGCAGTGGGCCATCCTATAATGCATTTATCCTCTGCAAATAGCAATGTCACGCTAACTCCAGGGAGAGGCGTCAGCTGAAATGTTATGAATAACTTGATCAAATTACACAGTGGGTGCAGGAGGGGAATAATAAGACCAGTGCTGTGGGTCTTGGCAGCCCAAAAGGGCCCAGCCAGGTTAAGGCACCCAGCCAGACACCATGCCTGGAACTAAATGGAGCTGTTAGCAAATGCTACAGGTCGTTCGGAGGTGCTCACTGCACTCCCTCAGGGCCCACCATCTGCTGACACATGAAAAACCAAGACAAAAAAGACAGAAGTATTTTTATGCTTCTGAAGAGAAGTTGGACTTTGTGGTCAGTTCACCTTTTGGGTGAACTTTCTGACAAGGGTCAAAATAGCTCTTTCTTTCTTTAACTAAGCCAGTTCTTTCATTACCTTTAGAGCCAATTCTCTGTCAAATCACAGATTGACTTTTGGAGATCAGCTCATTGTTATGACAAATATTTGAGCTTTTGGTTGAAAATTAGGGTTAAGCTATTTTGATTTAATTTTTTTGGTAAAATCAGACACTCTTTTCAAGTATTTTCAAGTAGCTGGACCTGCTTGATTCAATGTCTGATTCTAGCACACTGCAAAGCAAACCAGGGAACAATTTATATAAAACTCAAATCCTTACTAGAAACACTGAGTCTTCACATGCTTCAAGTGGGTTGAATGTCTCATGTCAAAGATCACAAACATGTCAAAATATCTGTGACTTTTTGAGGAAATGTTAATAAATTTACTCCCAAGTGTCCCTAAATCTTTGATTCTGACATGACTGGAAGAAAACCAAATACCTAATGATACATAAATATTACACAGCACCCAAAAGTGAGATTATCATCAAATATATAACTTTGATTTTACCTGGTTATAGATTATGGTCACTCTGTTTCAAAAACAAGAGGGTTTGTTCATTTACTTCATAAACTTTAGTTAGAACAAAGTGTATCGGTACCCCACTGATTCACTCAAACTCTAACAGTTTGTTTTGTGGGTCTAGTAAGTGCATCAGTATTTTCCTACTACCTACTACCTCCACATACTTCAGGCGCTGCTTGAGTGGCAGCCGGTTACAGCAGCTCCTGCTCGTTTGAGTGTTTTCCTTTGTTTTTTAGTTACTTTTAGTTACTTTTTGTAAATTATCTTTAACTTATTAGATTGCACAATGGAAACCAAAGTGTTTGGGCTTACTCTGGTGGTTCTGCTGTGTTTTTCACTGTTTTCCACCGCGCCTGGAGATACCGTGAGGAGCCATGGTCCTATTGTTTACAGCAGGGATCAGCTGTTAGCGCTCCGTAACACGATGGTGCTGCCCCAGGAGAGACCCGACGTACCCCGCGAGCTGAAGAGGAGGAGACGGGGGTGCCGTGCCGGAGTCCATCTCCGAGCCAGGAGGAGAAGATACAGACCCATCCTCCCGTCCGTTATTATGGGGAATGTGAGATCTCTCCCCAATAAGATGGACTAGCTGGCGGCGCTGACCCGGCATCAATCGGAGTATCAGGAGTGTAGCATCCTGGTGTTTACAGAGACATGGCTAACTACGCTAACCCCGGACACGGTCGCTACACTGGACAGCTTCCATCTCTCGCGGGCGGACAGGACAGTGGAGAGCGGTAAGAGGAAAGGAGGGGGGCTGGCAGTATTTGTGAATGATAGATGGTGTAACTCGGGGCACATCACTGTCACGGAGCAGATCTGCTGTAGAGACATTGAACTGTTAGCTGTTAGCCTGCGGCCATATTACCTCCCACGCGAGTTCTCGCATGTTATCGTGATAGCTGCGTATGTCCGCCGTCTGGTAATGCCGTAGCAGCGTGTGAGATCCTGCACTCTGCAGTCAGCCGGCTACAGACCAAACACCCTCAGGCCCTCCTCCTCATCTCTGGTGACTTTAATCATGCCCCTCCATCCTCCACCTTGCCCACATTCACCCAGTATGTTACCTGCCACACCAGAGACAATAAAATACTGGACTTACTGTATGCAAACACCAAGGATGCATACAAGTCATTACCCCTCCCTCCTCTGGGGAGATCAGACCACAGTGTTTATCTCCAGCCTGTGTCCAAACCCCTTGTCCACAGGCAACCAGTTGTGACCCGTACAGTGAAGAGATGGTCTGAGGAGACTGAAGAGGCTCTGAGGGACTGTTTCGAGTCAACTGTGTGGGAGGAGCTCTGTGATCCTCACGGGGAGGACATCGATAACCTTACGGACTGTATCACTGACTATATTAACTTTTGTGTAGAGAACACTGTACCCACCAGGACTGTACGGTGCTTTTCAAACAACAAGCCCTGGATTAATCCAGACATAAAGGCTCTCCTGAAGGAGAAGAAGAGAGCCTTTAGGTCAGAAGACAAGGAGGAGCTGAAGGCTGTGCAGAAGGAGCTGAGGAGGAAGATCCGAGAGGGGAAGGACAACTACAGGAAGAAGATGGAGGACCAGCTGCAGCAAAGAAACGTCAACGGAGTCTGGAGGGGCCTGAAGACCATCTCAGGCCACAAGGAGCCAGACTCTCCAGCTGTGGGGGACCAGAAGTGGGTGTACGATCTAAACCTGTTCTTCAACAGGTTTGACCAGACACCTGCCCCTCCCCCCACCCTGCCAGCCCTGCTGCAACTCCCCTCATCTACATCTCCAGGTAACCTCCTCCCCCCTTTCCACAACCTCCAGCCCTCAACCCCCACCCCCAACTGCTACTCCCGCCAGAAGGCCAACATCCCAACCCACACCCTCCAGCACCCAGCCCCCCTCCTCCCACCTGTCCCTCACGTCCACCCAGGTGAGACACGAGCTCAGGAAACTAAAGTCCAAGAAGGCTGCAGGTCCGGATGACATCAGCTCCAGGCTCCTCAAGTCCTGTGCAGACCAGCTGTGTGGGATTGTGGAGCACATCTTTAACATGAGCCTGATGCTGGGGAGGGCACCACAGTTGTGGAAGACATCCTGCGTGGTACCAGTGCCTAAAACCTGAACAGCTACAGGCCAGTGGCACTGACGTCCCACCTGATGAAGACTCTGAAGAGACTGGTTCTTTCTCACCTCCGGCCTCTGGTGAGCTCATCAATGGACCCGCTTCAGTTTGCCTACCAGCCTGGCATCAGGGTGGATGATGCTGTCATCTTCCTCCTGAACAGAGCTCTGTCTCACCTGGAGAAGCCAGGGAGCACTGTGAGGATCATGTTCTTTGATTTCTCCAGTGCGTTCAACACCATCCAGCCTCTTCTCTTGAGGGACAAGCTGGAGCACACGGGGGTGGACCACCACCTATCGGGCTGGATCCAGGATTACCTCACAAACCGACCGCAGTATGTGAGGGCACGGGACTGTGTATCTGACATGGTGGTGTGCAGTACAGGGGCCCCGCAGGGAACGGTCCTGACTCCGTTCCTCTTCACCCTGTACCCGGCGGACTTCATGTACAGGTCAGACAGCTGCCACCTACAGAAGTTCTCTGACGACTCTGCGATTGTCAGCCTCATCACCGAGGACGATGACCGGGACTACAGAGGACTGACCCAGGACTTTATGGACTGGTGCCAACGGAACCACCTCCAGATCAGCGTGAGGAAGACCAAGTAACTGGTGGTGGACTTCCGTAGGCGTAGACCCCCCCACCCAACACCGGTGAACATCCAGGGCTCAGACATTGAGATTGTGGACTCTTACAAATACCTGGGTGCTGGGGCAGCAGCATCTCGGCTGCAGACAGGAACAGACTGGACAGACTGATCAGGAAGGCCAGCTCAGTCCTGGGGTGCCCCCTGGACTCAGTGCAGGTGGTGGGAGAAAGGAGGATGCTGGTGAAGCTGGCATCCATGCTGGAGAGGGACTCCCACCCCCTGCAGGACACTCTGACAGCCCTGTGCAGCTCCTTCAGTGACAGGCTGCATCACCCGAAGTGCGTGAAGGAGCGTTACTGCAGGTCTTTCCTGCCTGCTGCTGTTAGACTTTACAACCAGCACTGCTCCCAGTCACCATAAACTGAGCAATTATCTAACAAAGTGCAATTACAATGTACAATTACTGTGCTAACTCTATTGACAATGTGCAATTCATCCATGTGCAATCACTTACATTCATGTGCAATTACTTTGTGAATGTGTAAATAATCCTTATAGGATTTGCTTTTTAGTTTCTGTATTCAAGCCCTTTTTTATATTTATATTGGTAGAATAATGTACATACTGCTATTTTCATGCTATTTTTATACAATTTTTATACCTATTCTTTACCAACGCTGTCCCCTTTGCTGCTGTAACTTTGCAAATTTCCCCGTGTGGGACGAATAAAGGTTTATTCTATTCTATTCGAATACGATTACTTTAGATCTGTTTCAGCCACTTCTAGATTTATTTATTTAAACTGTGAGATACTAGACTTTGACTTGACCTCCAATATTTGAGTGACTTGTTTTTGCAATAACGACTAGTGCCCATCTCAGTCCCCCATACAGTGTGTGTCAGTAAAATACTTTTAATGTTCCAACCAGATTTGATTTCTCAATCAGGCAGTAAAGATGTGTATTTCTGGACATTTAATATGAGTGTGTGTAAGCAAACCCTTGCTGAAAGATGGTCTGGTGGTCAAACTGATATTTCAGTCATTTTATTTTTTAAGGTTGTTCCTTAACTATTCTGTATTGAAACACTGTGCTAGAAACACCGTAAGAGCAAAACAGAAAACAAAATAAAATATCACTCCACATGTACACTGAAAAATATATCACTTTATCTCTAGTAAATATTTCACGTTTATAACCTAGATTTTAATGTTTTCAGCATACTCTGTTTTTCGATCGTCTGTTCACTTTACTTCCTGTTTGTTATTTTCCAAAACTACAAAAACAATCAGAGAGCGCAGAGCTCTACCAAGCAGCTCAGTTCCGGCAGTGGCTTTTCCACAACCCCTGTAAAAGTTACAATTCTGGACCAGATCCAGAATAGTGCCAGGATCTGGACCAAACTCAGCACATACATGGAGGCTGTTATCCTGTATGAACACAACAAGTTTTGGGAATATCACTTAATATTTTGATTTTATATGAATTATTGAATGTCATCAATGAGATTTCCCATTATAAATTTCAATGTTTTTTTGTGACCAATCTGGATCAGATCCATCTGAAATTTACCTTGATGATAGAGACATCGACCCCACATTATCCCGTGAAATTGGAAACCAATCTGTTAAAAAAATGGCAGAGAAATTATTTTTTAAATTTCAGCTCAATGTTAACTTATGGGATTTTTTAAAATTTCAGGATATTTTTTTGCATCTAGACAGATATATGTATCACTACCAAAATCTAATCATTTTAATTTGGGCCATTACCAACATCTCCTGAAAATTTCAGCAAAATCTGTCCGGTAGTTTTTTGCATAAACTTGCTAAATAACAAACAAACAAACAAACACCACTGGCAAAAACATAATCACCCTGGTGGACGTAATAAAAGCGTCATGTTACCACAAAATAAAAGGAAATGATCACACCTAAAAACTAAAAAAAATAGCCTGAAAATAAAAGAAGCATTTATAAATAAATAACGGGTCAATTACACTGTGTTGGACTTTTTGTGCCCTGCAGTCTGCCCCAAGTGGACACCTGAGGAGCTGCAGTTTTTACGCTCCCACAATAGCATCATTTTTCATCACTGGAGGTCAGAGCTTGGTTATAACAGATTACAGCCCAGATGTTGTTCCTATGGGGTAAAACTCCAGGAAGGAACAATAAACGCCTGTCTGACCTTTTATTTTGATAACAGTTCATTCAGTCATGAGAAACCTCGAAGACGTCCATAGGGCAGGCTTCATAAAGCTCTGTGCTCTTTTTATTTTCATCTCAAATGAAAAAACTCACTGAGTCATTATGTTACAGTAAAATGGTTCCCTCAGACTTCTTTTTTCTCCTCCCACTAATTCAATTATAAATCCAATATCTTCTCTCCCTATGCCAAACGTCAAGCTGTGCCTGAGTTATTCCTGACTACGTGCAGAATCAGTTGGTTTTGGCCAGAAAAATGTGAACCAAGGCATGCTGGGATACGGCGGGCCCAGCTGTGTTCTTGCATTCAGATTGATAAAGAGATTAGCCGCCCCCTACGTCTGACCTAAAACAAGGTCGTCCGGGATGGATACTGTACATAAACACCTATCAGCATCATCTTCATGTCTTCTCACGGATCTCAACTGATAATAAAGAGAAATAACAAACCCTTACTTTCATAATAAGTGTTTAGAAATCAAACCAGGGGATGATTGTGCCAAGATAATATTTAGATTAAAAAGAAATCTATCTGAACATGCTGTCTGTGTATGTGAGGAATTCTTTGTATTGAAGCAGGTCCAGCAGTCTGTTTTTAAAGGGCTGTAAAGGGGAGTGGTCCATGTGCTCAGCTATCAAAGAGAGCTTTAATTTCCTCTGAGTCACTGCTGGATGATTGTGCTGCGCTGCCCATCAAACCCTCTCATTAATCATCAGAGACATTTACAGAGGATTTGGGTAATTGTGTGGCTTTTACCTCACTAATCACTGTCATTTATATCACATACAGAAGAAGTTATCAATCAATCAATCAGCCAAACTTTATTTGTATAGCACTTTTCATAAAACATCGTGTAGCACAAAGTGCCTTACAATAAAAAAGAAATAAAAAATGAAAATAAAAAAAGTAGAAAATTGAATACAATGAAAATACAAGAGCCTACCCACCCTCGCCATCCACAAACAACACACACACAAAGACATTAAGAGGAGAGTCTAACAGAAAACAGGATTAGAGGACTGAGGAAACGCTATCTTGAACTAAAAATGAGGAAACACAGGACTAAGACTAAAATGACATAATGAAAAAAAATCCTGATAAGAAATGAGATAAAAATACTACAGGGAAAAATAAATAAATAAATAAGATAAAATTTAAAATAAAGATATGGTAAAATTAAATAGCCACACACCAAATGCGTAATAAAATCTGCTAAAGTAGGATAATGAAAAGGCAATCAATTTACAGAAAACAAAATGTGACGACTCTGTGGTCTGTGATTTTCCTCTTTTGAGTCCACTTCTCATTATAGGGGAAAAAAATCACTAACATAAAATTTCAAAACAATAAATCTGAACTGAAATGGAGAAATAAAACAGATTAAGAGGATTAAAATAAATAAATAAGATGAAATTATAATAACAAATATAATCAGCTAAAAGCCAAACTAAAAAGGTAGGTCTTGAGTTTACTTTTACAAATATGAACAGTAGGTGCTGCACTCAGGTCTGCAGGTAGACTGTCCACAGACGGGGGCCGTAACAATGAAAAGAGGCTTCACCGTATGTTTTAGTTTTAACTTTGGGTACCATTAAAGGACCACTAACTGAAGCAATAAGAAGGAGCAAGTCCATTGAGAGATTTAAAAACTAATAACAGAACCTTAAAATCTATTCTAAAAGATACAGGAAGCCAGTGCAGAGACTTTTTGCAGCAGCTGAAGCTGTGAAATGCTATTTTTCGGAAGACCAGAAAGAAGAGTATAACAATAATCAATCCTACCGGTAATAAAAGCATGAACTGAATGAACTGAACTGAACCTCTCTGATGTTGCTTTAGACCCTGGCTAACTCTATTTATTTAAGGAACAACAGCAAAAACAGAATTGATTAAGTTAAAATATGTTTGGTGTTTTAAATCATAAATCAGTCTCATTCAATCAGTTGTCAGAGAGTTTGATCCTTACCTAAATATTTTATCAACTGACTTAGGGACTGTATTTGGTAATGGTCAACATGTTAATGGTCCCAAAAAGACCTCTATTGACTTAAGTAATGTTTTAAATTGGTCTCCACTGTGGGGTTTTGTTCCAGGTTAGGTAACCCAAGACCTTGTTTGTCCTCTCACTGGCTACTCCATTACACTTTGCTTGTTGGATTCCCTGACTATTTACTATGTGACATTGATTCAACAAGATGCTGGAATCATTGCCCAGACATTTTTGTCCATATTGACATGACAGCATCACACAGTTGCTGCTGTGGTGCTTAATTTGATTGAGATCTGGTGACAGTGGAGGTCACTGAAACACAGTGAACTCATTTTTTTACTTAAAAAATGTAACAAGCATTTGTTTCTCTGTCCTTCTTTTGTACCATGGAGTAAAAGGCCTCATCTGGGTCTCTTCTGTATTGCTGAAGGAGTGAAAAGAAAGCTTGTTAGATACTGAAAATGAAAGCCTGAACAGTGCACACATTATTAAATCACATAACATCTAAAGTAAGGACATGCAAGAAAGGGCCCTCTGGCCAGACCTGTACCCCATGCCACCTGCATCAAGGACAACAGCCTCTGAACATGGGGCGGACTGGAGTTTTGATCTGCCCCCTAAAACTCAGCCCAATCCCACCCGAGCCTATAGAAACTCTCTCCAAGCCCAGCCAGGCCCATATGAGCCTGATCAAAACCAGACCACAAAGGTAGACCTGATCTGACCCAGGCCCGAATGCAGGGGTAGGAACTCTCGGCTCCTGGTCACAGGTCAGGTCGGGCTGGAGCAGAAAATCTAACATATAGCATGGACATAACTGCCAGCTATCGGCACCACATAAAGTGATCTATTAACATAAAATTATAGTTATTTAAGTGTATTATGTGTTCGATAAGCAACTGTGCGGGGTTGGTTCGGGTTGTGATGGAGGTCCACAAATATATCTTTCATGGAGCAAGAAGATAAGACCAATAACCTGAAAACATAATAATGAAACCAAGTGAAACACCTGGAGGTTCATACTCCACATTTCCCTGATATCTTTGCCCTCACAGTCTATTACAATCAATATGGGAGACCAATTTTAAAAGGAAATGTAATTTAGGGATAAATTAAGTATTTATTGAAATTTAAATCATGGAGGAGGGTGAGGAATATTAAGACCTGAGGCTCCTTAAAATACTAAAAGCAGCCCTGAGCAGGACAGTTTCATTAAATACTAAAATAGCTGATGAACAAATGCAGACTTTTTTCTTCCCCATTGTTTGTTACAAAACTTCTCTGACATGACTGTATGCTCTGTAAACCTATAAAAATGATGTGAGTTTCCTAAATAATTGTCCTCTTTAATTTTCAAGCTGATTCAAATGGAAAAGCTGCCATCATTTTAAAGTTTCTGTTCCTATGAATCTCATGACTATTTTTTTTTTCAAAATAATAGCCACTTTAACAATATGATTCAAAAAGCTCTAAAACTTGAAAGCACATACCAAATGTATCGATCACTGCGAATAAGTTTCATCAAGAAAATCATATGTGAGCTAATTTTTAAAATATAAAATCTCTTTAATTGACCAAATTCTCAAAGTAAATACCTCAGAAACCTCACAGCACTTGTAATAGTTCTCACAAAAATGATTTTAAAATAAAAGTCCCAATTTGCAGGGTGAAATATAATTTTATAGGGAGATTAGATTTTCAAAAGAAAAAACCTCAATGGTCACATGTACTGTAAGTCCTATGAATCTCTGAAGTACAACAGTTTTTGCAACACAAAAAAAAATCCTCTCAATCACTAAAGTTTGGATTTTTAAAATGAGAAAAGCTGTATCTCTTCAAAAAACATTCCCTACTAGAAAGCACTCGGAGTGTGCAGACCTCCGCCAAGCGCCACAGTTCCCCCTATTTGTCATTTGCACCATAAATATTAGTCCCACATTTATTTTAACTACATTTTTAGATTCCTTGACCATGAAAACATACCAATAGAAACTGGATTCATAATGATATCAACATTAGTTCAGTAGTTATTCACGAAAATCGAATTTTCCGTAATGGCGGTTTTCTCCTGGATCTAGCCCCCTAGCTTTTGAAGATACAGCAAATCCGTTGGCACCTTCCAAATTCCACAATGCCTTGGCTATATAATGGTGTTTGTTGCGTGTTTATAGCTTCATTTGTCCTCTTCCTATGATGAAAATTCCAAAGGTCCCCTATTTTTTCATATTCTGGATCATAGTATCCAGAATTATTCCTTTATCCGGATCAGTGTTTGATATACTGTAGAGCATGTTAGAAACTTGTCCTGTATTTTTTTCCCAAGTGCCCTGACCATTATTTGTGGAGTTATATGCAGAAATGTCGAAAATGGCCCTATCTCCCAATGTTAAAGAATCCTTTAAAAAATTCCTGGATCCAGACGGAGATCCGGATCGCTTCCAAAATATAATCATTTGTTCCTTATCCCAATCCAGACATTCCCTGAAAATTTCATCAATATCCGTCCATAACTTTTTGAGTAATGTTGCTAACTAACTAACAGACAGACAGAAAAACAAACCCTCCCAAAAACATAACCTCCTTGGCAGAGGTAAAAATACCATGAGCTGAAACTGATTTTCAAAATAGAAGCCTAATATTGAAAGCATTGTCTAAAATATCGTTTGTAGACTTGAATTTCAAAATAAAAGGTTTAAAAATGTATACGTTTTTAACCTCCTCCTGATTGTCCAGATTTTCAAAGTAAACCCTCAAATATTTCCTTTAAATTATTTGGAACTTTGATAGAAATCTCCTACATAAGGTAGATTTGGAAATAAAAGAATAATTAGAATTCTTTTCCAAAATCCTTGAGTGGAATTAATTTAAAAGCCTCTATTGATGAAAATTCTTTATCAAAAAAGTACATTTTCTAGAACCTACTCCAAGTAAACTGAATTTTCAGAATAAAATACTTTTTTGTCTCCAGCACCGTAACCAACATCAACTCCAAGCAACACCTTGACAAGAGGAGCATCGCCTTTGTCAAGGCTGGTGAGCAGCCTCAGTCACAGTCCAGAGCAGCAACCAGCCCACTCAAATCAGCATCAGACTGGGACCTGAGAGTTGACCTGGGTAAGCAGCTGACGTTCCCAGCCCACATCACAACAACATCCTTGAGGCCGGACATCGTGCTTTCCTCGGTCTCATCAAAACAAGTCCTGCTGATAGAGCTGACAGTGCCCTGGGAGGACCGCATCGAGGAGGCGAATGAGAGGAAGCGTTCTAAGTACCAGGAGCTGGTGGAGCAGTGCCAAGGAAGGGGCTGGAGAGCACGCTGCGAGCCCATTGAAGTGGGGTGCAGAGGCTTTGCTGGCTGCTCACTGTGCAAAGTTTACTCTCTGCTGGGCATCACAGGGTCTGCAAAAAGGAGAGCCATAAAGAACACCATGGAGGCAGCAGAGAGAGCCTCCAGATGGCTCTGGATCAGGAGGAACGATCAGTGGGCCAGTGCTGCTGGGACACAAGCGAGGGTCTGATCAACCCTGGCTGGGTCACCTGAGGGAGGACGTCTGATGTTGAAAGACCCGAAACGTCTGATGATCTCAGGCACATCACTGATGATGTGTCCCAGCGCATCCGAAGATGTATCTTTCATCATTATCATCTGGCATGACCAGTGACACCCAGGAAGAGGCTGGGAGACAACCAGGAACAGACTGGTGACGACTGGAAAGACAGTTGACCGCCGGAAAGACGGTAACTGGGGCAGGAAGGGGTAGCATCCCGACGTGCATCTTCCGTGAGGAGGAACCCAAAAAGCTACAGATCATCCTACTGAGAAATACCCCCAAGGGAACCCGAGAGGGGGGGAGGATGAGTTCCCTAACAGGACGGATCCAACGTTGACGACTTTAGCAAATGGCTTAACGACGACGACGTACACCGAAAGATGCATATGCGGGAAGGTCTGCAAGAACAAGCGTGGCCTGACAATACACCAGGGCCGCATGAAATGCTTGGTGCAGGAGGGTGCAACACAGCGCACAGGAGCAACCCCTGGTAAGACGACGGAGGGGCCCGGCCGGGAGACAAGCCACAGAACCTCCAAGTGCCAAACCCTTCTGCTGCCAACAAAACATGCCTACAACCCCGCATTAAGTGGCCTCCCGCCAGCCAGCACAGAGAGTGGCGCCAATTTGATGAGGATGCAGCCAGAATCATCGAATCAACAGCAAAGGGCAGCATCGACAGACGGCTCCAGACCATGACAACCATCATTGTCACTTTCGGAGCAGAAAGGTTCGGTGCGGAAGAACTCAAGTCCAGCAAACCCAGTTACACTATGAACCGAAGGGCTGGGAAAATCCACCAACTGCGGCAAGAGCTACGGACTCTTTCGAGACAACATAAGGCAGCAACCGAGGAGGAGAGACCGCCACTAGCCGAGCTCCGAAACATCATCAGGAAGAAGCTGATGACACTGCGCAGAGCTGAATGGCACAGGAGAAGGAGGAGAGAGAGAGCCAGGAAGCGAACTGCATTCATAGCTGACCCATTTGGATTCACCAAGCAGCTTTTAGGGCAGAAACGCAGTGGTCGTCTAGTTTGCTCCAAGGAAGAAGTAGACCACTTCCTGCACAACAACCTCAGCGATCCTGACAGAGAGCTGGAACTAGGGCCCCTCAGAGCCCTGTTGGACACACCACCTCCCACGGTCAACTTCAACATCCGCGAGCCCACCTGGAAAGAAGTCCAGGAGGTGGTCGTGGCTGCCAGAGCCAAATCAGCCCCAGGACCAAGCGGAGTACCCTACAAAGTGTACAAACGCTGCCCAGAACTCCTCAGAATCCTTTGGAAGATCCTGCGAGCAGTGTGGCGTAGAGGATCTGTTGCAGACCAGTGGAGGCAAGCAGAAGGGGTCTGGATTCCTAAGGAAGAGGATTCCATCAGGCTGGAGCAGTTCAGATCTATCTCGCTTCTCAGCATCGAAGGAAAGATCTTCTTCAGCATCCTGTCCAGAAGGCTGACGGACTTCCTCCTCAAGAATGCCTATATTGACACCTCGGTCCAGAAAGGTGGAATCCCTGGTGTACCAGGGTGCCTAGAACATACCGGAGTGGTTACCCAGCTGATCAGGGAGGCGCGGGAGGGAAAAGGAGACCTGGTAGTGCTCTGGCTTGACCTCGCCAACGCATACGGCTCCATACCCCACAAGCTGGTTGAGACTGCACTGGACCGACACCATGTCCCCAGGAAGATCAAGGACCTCATCCTGGATTACTACGGGAACTTCAGGCTAAGAGTCACTTCTGGGAGAACAACATCAGATTGGCATCGGCTCGAAAAGGGGATAATAACTGGGTGCACCATCTCAGTTAGCCTCTTTGCCCTTGCCATGAACATGGTGGTCAAGGCAGCTGAAGGAGAATGCAGAGGTCCTCTGTCCAAGTCAGGCACTCGGCAGCCACCCATAAGAGCCTTCATGGACGACCTTACTGTCACCACAACATCGGTGCCAGGTGGGAGATGGATTCTCCAGGGCCTGGAAAAACTCATCTCCTGGGCAAGAATGAGTTTCAAACCAGCAAAATCCAGGGCCATGGTGCTGAAGAAGGGGAAAGTCATAGACAAGTTTCACTTCTATGTGGATGGAACAGCAATCCCATCAATAACGGAGAAACCAGTCAAGAGTCTGGGCAAAGTCTTTGACTGTAGTCTCAGGGACACTGCAGCAATCCACACATCCATCAGGGAGCTTGAGACATGGCTATCAGCGGTTGACAAGTCTGGATTGCCCGGGAGATTTAAGGCGTGGATTTACCAGCATGGCGTCCTACCCCGGGTACTCTGGCCTCTGTTGGTGTATGAGGTGGCCCTGTCAACAGTGGAAACCCTGGAGAGGAAAATCAGCAGCTACCTCCGTAGGTGGCTGGGTCTACCCCGCAGCCTCTGCAGCGCTGCACTGTACGGGAAGACGAACAAACTCCAGCTCCCCTTCAGCAGTCTAGACGAGGAGTTCAGAGTTGCTCGGACAAGAGAGGCTATGCTGTATCGTGACTCCAAGGACTCAAAGGTAGCATCAGCACGCATCATGGTGCGAACAGGCAGAAAGTGGAGAGCCCAAGAAGGCCTGGAAGCAGCAGAATCCCGACTGAGGCACAAGGCGCTGATGGGCACAGTTGCAACTGGGCGTGCAGGGTTGGGGGCCTGCCCTCAGCCTCGCTATGAGAAGGCACGAGGCAAGGACAAACGCCAACTAGTCCTGAAGGAGGTGCGGGCAGGAGTTGAAGACCAACGGACCAGCAGGATGGTGGGCATGCAGCAGCAGGGAGCTTGGATGAGGTGGGAGGGAGCGCTGGACAGGAGAGTGTCCTGGGCGGAGATCTGGCAGGCTGAACCCCAGCGCATCAAGTTCATGGTCTTGGCTGTGTATGACATCCTACCCAGCCCTGCAAACCTCCATCTCTGGGGCAAGAGTGAATCGCCAGCTTGCCTATTATGCGCCGGGAGAGGGTCACTCGAGCACATCCTCAGCAGTTGCCCAAAAGCACTGGCAGAGGGCCGCTATCGCTGGCGGCACGACCAGGTGTTGAAGGCAACTGCTGAAGCCATCTCCAGCACTGTAACCAACATCAACTCCAAGCAACACCTTGACAACAGGAGCATCGCCTTTGTCAAGGCTGGTGCGCAGCCTCAGCCACAGTCCAGAGCAGCAACCAGCCCACTCAAATCAGCATCAGACTGGGACCTGAGAGTTGACCTGGGTAAGCAGCTGACGTTCCCAGCCCACATCACAACAACATCCTTGAGGCCGGACATCGTGCTTTCCTCGGTCTCATCAAAGCAAGTCCTGCTGATAGAGCTGACAGTGCCCTGGGAGGACCGCATCGAGGAGGCGAATGAGAGGAAGCGTTCTAAGTACCAGGAGCTGGTGGAGCAGTGCCAAGGAAGGGGCTGGAGAGCACGCTGCGAGCCCATTGAAGTGGGGTGCAGAGGCTTTGCTGGCCGCTCACTGTGCAAAGTTTACTCTCTGCTGGGCATCACAGGGTCTGCAAAAAGGAGAGCCATAAAGAACACCATGGAGGCAGCAGAGAGAGCCTCCAGATGGCTCTGGATCAGGAGGAACGATCAGTGGGCCAGTGCTGCTGGGACACAAGCGAGGGTCTGATCAACCCTGGCTGGGTCACCTGAGGGAGGACGTCTGATGTTGAAAGACCCGAAACGTCTGATGATCTCAGGCACATCACTGATGATGTGTCCCAGCGCATCCGAAGATGTATCTTTCATCATCAAACTATTCAAGAAGCCGTTCATTGTAATAAAATATAGACTAATCTCTAAAAATTAAGTTTCACAGAAGCTCTATAATTGTATCAGATTTAACAGAAAAAGTCTTAAAATGGATTCATTCATTTAAAATATTTACAATTTATCTGGTGTATTTGGTACGCACTCTCTTCCCTTTCTTGAATATTTTCAAGTAAACTGGATATTCAAACTAAAACTGTTCTTTTGCCCAAAGTTCATTAAAATATTCTTAGAAACCTCTAATTATATATAAAAAAGTATCCTTTATTACAACAAAAAGAAGTTTTAATGTAGCCTCTTTAGTTAAATAGATTTTCACAATAAAAGAATGTGGTGCCATTGATTCATTTGATGAAAATATTTGTAATACTGTATATGGTGTATTTGGTTCACTAAATATTCACAATCAAAACCTTAATCATTTTAAAGTTACTTACTCTGAATGACGTTGGTAGGCTGGATTCTCAAAATAAGATAATTTAAACCACTGATGTTTCTGGTCACAAACAGAAGTAAACGCTCTCCATTTTCAGCTTTACATTTCTGGCTGTTGAAAAGTTTACGATGTTGACATTAAGTTACATTTTTCTATAGGACTTTTATTTTTTAACTATTTGCCATAGGCCAGGAGCCAGGTCCACCCCTCAGGATGGTTTTTGCTCCCTTTTTTTCACTATTATTTACAGTTATCCCGTACCTTGGGCCATCACAAGTTGATAGGGACCAACCCCAAACTCGGGGCCGTTTGGTCTCAGGGGCCAAAAAAACCTTTTTTGAAAAAAGCTTCTGGCGAAATGAGGTCATTGTAAATATTAAGGTACTGCAACTGTATAAATGGTCAGAAAAGTCTCAAATTGTGCATGGAGTATCCTGAACCTTTAGGGAAACAAGCAGAATAAGATTATAGGGCTTACTGCCTTTCTATTTTCAAATATCACCCTCATCATACTCCAAAAGACAAAAAAAATGCCTGTCCGCCTGACAATTTAACATTAAAAGTGATTATTTTCAAGCATTTTATTACACATCTCACAGCCTCAGATTTATATGAAAAACTTCCCAAGGTTATAAGCTTTAATTTAAGCCCAAAATGAGCTTTCTATCCAGAAGATTGCACATGCCATGACTAAAGTTCTCCACTGTATCTCAAATCGGAGAAAAAAAGAACTTTCAAGACTTAGCCTTCCAAAAGGGATTAAGCTTATTTATTGCATCTAAATAATATCTCAAATAATATGTTAAACAACAGAGACCTGAGTTATGTACTGCTATACTATCTGGAATGAAATACATGAAAAGTGAATACTATATCATGGTGTACGCCCCCCCAGGGAGGCGTATACCATGAGTAATCTGATTAATGTTTGTTGAGTTTGATAAACTTTGCAAAATATTTATAATATATTCTAGAGTTTAGTCACCCAAACCAGCAGTTGAGAGGGAGACAGCCTATCGTCAACAACAGTGCGTCAATGTCTGAAAAAATCTCCCTATTTTTCACAACTCAATGTTGTAGGTATGGTGTGTGTGTGTGTGTGTGTATTCAATAGTTCACTGTTGTAATGAATGTAATTACTTTCTGATAGTTGCAAAATGCCAAGAAACAACAAGATGACGAAGAATGGACAGCAGGCCAGAATTCAAAGAAGAAGAAGAACCAGCACCCACCTCAGCCATCTCTGGAAAACTGGATCCTACATGATTGTAAGGGGACAGTAAATGACAAGTTCATACCTTTGCCAAAAAGGTTGTTTTTTTTTTGTCCCTGAGACCAAACGGCCCCAAGTTGGAGTTGGTCCCTATCAACTTGTGATGACCCAAGGTATGGGATAACTGGAAATAATAGTGAAAAAAAGGTAGCAACAAACATCCTGAGGGGTGGACCTGGCTCCCGGCCTACCACCCTGCGGTGCTTGCTAGAAGCCACAGAAATGTGTCTTCATTGTTTAGGAAATGCTTTCTTTTCTTATTTAAGTTTGATTTGACTTTCAGATCATTTGGAATTTTTACATCTTTCAGTCCCACAACACAAAGTATGACTCTGACTTTGACCTCTTCACCTTAGCATTCAGCTAACAGCATTCAAGGCTCTGTTAATTATCAGTGTGCATGTGTGAGGAGCAGGAAAGACAAATGAAGGAGTCTCCCAAAGACTTCCTCCTCCTCCTCCTCCTCTTCTTTGTATAAGACTCTGTCAGCCTGATTGTGTTCTGTCCTCATTCTTATTCATGAGACGCTCTGACATGTGTGAGGATTTTTTATTGCTTCTCTGCCATTTGGGCTGCAATGACTCTGTGATGAGGCTCTTAAGCCTGTAGTCAAGTTCAAAGAGTAATTTTCCTGAGTGTTATTTCAAGGGAGGAAAATGGTTTCTCATCATGGTCCTTTTGCCTCCATATAACACTGGGCTGGTGAGCTGTTGCACTGCTGGGCATGTGCATGAACAATGCAGAATCATGACCTGTTTAGCATATCTGTTTAGCACTCATGGTTACACACCCACAAACTGGTATAAGCTCCATATGAAGCCTGTTTCTTGTTAGTTCGTCACAAGGTTGGCCTATGCCAACAGCCTGTTGGTAACTCACATAGAAATAACATTAGTATCAACATTTTTTTTTCATTTTCATGTCTTGCTTCACTACCGAGTTACCAAAACGTCACAAAAGAGCACATTAAATGAACACGATCATCCATTTAGGTCTGATTTTTGCGCAGCGTTAGCGCTTTTTTTCTCTCATTCATCTCAAAGTGCACCTCGGCTCTGTCGTTCCCCTGGTGAGTTTTCTTGTTTGTTTATGGTCACAGGAGAGCAGAACTTCTCCTCTGTCTTAGAGTTTTTGGCCAGAATCAGTTCCTGCTCAAAGGTTGAACGGGGCCTTCGTCCAATCAAGTCCTCCTTCTCTCTCTCTTCACGCACACACTCGTCCAATCAACGGTGACTGATGTGGCCCACAAGTACCTACCTCTTCTGGTAAATTAATTTCATTGTGTTTAGTTACTTATCATTGTGTTTAGTTATTCACCGTTGTGTTTAGTTCTTTGCCGTTGTGTTTAGTTATTTGCTGTAGTGTTTAGGTATTCGCCATAGTGTTTGGTTATTCACCGTTGTGTTTAGTTCTTCACCGTTGTGTTTAGTTCTTCACCGTTGTGGTTTTCACTTCAGGGCCACCATCATTTTTGACACAGTTACACCCAAGAATATAAATGCAGCTTAACAAGAGTTGAGCCATCACATCAGTATGCTGTTGTCAAACAAAAACCAGTGATCAACAGTGGTGCGAGCATTGTTTATTTAAAGGTCCCATATTTTGCTCCTTTTCTGCAGTTTAACATGGATCCTTAATGTCCTCATGAAATGTTAGAGTCATACTTTGGTCCAAAAAGCCTATGAATAAAGCACAGCTGCATTCTTTCCACGCTCACATAACCCTCTGTTCAGAATGGCTGGTTTTGAGGGCGGTCGCCTACATATGCTAATGAGCCAGAGCAGAGCTGCGGCCAACACAGTAACATACAGGGACTTAACGATAAACCTACAGCGTATCTCGAGCGAAGTGTAGCGCACTGCTACTCCAGCCACGTGTCGCTTACAGTCATGAACACACACGAACCACAAACTCATGCCAGTTACCAGATAACAGCGAAGCTTGTTTCCCCCAAACATCACAGGCTAACGCACAATATGCAAACCTTGGCCTAGTCACTGCAGTGGGACACAGCTGCAGCTTAGCCTACCTTCTGGGCTAACGTTAGCACAAACGGAGGGGTAATGGGGTGGGTAAAGAACTGATTATATCAGCCAACTGTTATCCTTCTCTTGACTAATGTAAGAATGCTCATACATTAAAGTTTATCCTTTAGACTTTCAACAAGTAACATGAACATTGACGAACATGTGAAGTTACCTCTGGTTCACTCCCCCTGCTGTTAGCACCATCGTAGCAATGAGCGAAATAAATACTACACAGCATTAAAATACTCACATTTCCATCATCAGGTTTGGCGACGGATTGTTGGTACTGTGCCTGGATTCAGGAAAAGTCTAGTTCCCAGTCCTGTGTTGAACTGACTGAAGTTGAAGAAGCAGTCAGACGTGAAGTGACTGGCACACACATATAGGTTTTAGCCGACTGTAGCTGCTCATTCCCTTCAAAAATAAAATTAATCCACTTGGCCCTTTGGTCCTCCGAGGCTGGTTGCCTATATGTGAAGATATATGTGGCTGTTACAACCAACAGCCGAGCAGTGACAGGTTTTGGGTCTAGACAGGGTGTATGCTGATCTCTGGTTAACGGTGAAATCAACAATATCAGCACTTGGCACAGAAATTTCAGGGGATAATCAGGTTGTTGTAGGCTTATGCAAATGAAAATGCTTATTACGTAACACTATATCCACAGACTCAACAGCTCAGCAAATAACATGAGTTTACATTTATGCAGCCTGCTAAATACAGGTTTTGTTGTCTACTATCACATTTTGTGGGCTGGGAGGAAGGTCAAATACCCAAAAATGTGTTCAAAAGCCTTAAAAAAGTGATTTTTGTATAATATGTCCTCTTTAATCATTCAGTGAATGTGACAACAATGGGAATTGCAATAATCAAGCTAAGATTATGCTACCATTGATAACAGCAAGTTTGTGTTTTGTCATAAGGATAAATGACATCCTGTAGCACATTAATACACTTTTGTCCTTTCTCAGAAATTCAAACTGCATCATTTATCTCTTGTATTTACCCCGTCGTCTTGAATGTGTGAATCCATGGTGACCTATACTCCAAATTGGCCTATTGTCTCTGGTCCTGTATCATACAATCTTGATACCTTTTGTGATTGTTTGCAGGCCACATGCAACTGTGGAGTTTCCATTTGTTTCTGTGGTATACTTTTAATTCATACTAAAGACATTATGACATTAATTGTGCTGTCTAATAATATACATTAAAATTTATGCTGCCTTTTGGGTGCAAATAAAAAAGTAAGAATTCTGATTTTAATCTCAGAATTCTGGACCACTGGGAAAAAAAATCTTTAGAGGTTGAGAAAAAATTAGGTTCGTGAAAAAAGTAAACAAATCTGACTTTTTTCACAGATTTCTGTGTGCCAGTCAATGTTGATGGGCTACAACAGACTGACGGCACACTGACTGTCTCGGTGTCTCAGTGGCAGAGGTTTTCATATGCAAACATCAAGATGTAACAGAATGGAAAACGTAAAGGAAGAAGGTAAGTTAAGAAAGTGATCATTTGTTGATTTGCTACTCGTGTTGGCGTTCGTACACGTCAACATTTTTTTTGTCATCCTTCCCAAAATGTTTTTTTTCTTCTGTGGCCCATAATTCTGTGATTAAAGTCAGGTGTTATTTTGTTAAAAATAGCTAAATATAGACTGACATGCCCCAAACCACTGTGTGCCCAACATGCTTTAGACAACTCACTTCCCTGGGTCAAAACAGGGCCCTTTGTGTTTAATATTCATTTCCCATTCACTGATAAGTCTTGACAGTTGTTTCCTGTTATCTTCTTCAACTAATTTATACAAGTGAGAAATATTTTGACCCTTAATTGTAGGTTGAAACTCTTAAACAGGCTGATAATTCACTTCCTACTTTAATAAAGCAGCAGAAACAGGAGAACCATGACCAACAAAGAAGTGCTTCCTCCCTGACCATCCATCTGTCTGGGTTTAACTGGAATTAAAAAGCAAGATGGCAGAAAAAAAAACAGAGAATGAAATGATGCTGAAAGTCAAAAGACTGAGTGGAAGAAAATTGAAAGCATGTCTATGAAATCGGATAATTGTGCTGCAGGGGATTTTAATCAATTAGAGCCGCAGAGCTAATTAAAGGCAGCATTGTGTTTACTGACTCATAGCAGAGAACTAAGAGAGTGATAACCACACTCACACACAAACACACACACTCACACACATGTCCTGTTGACTCAAATGTCACATGAATACTGAACCGTGTAAGTCAAGGATTCAAATGTGGGTCACAGCTTTTCATCCCTGCTTTGTTTGGTTATAGATAAGTCCTTTAACAATGATGATTTTGAGAAATTTACGTGCCCTTCAGTGTGTTTCACATCCCCCCTTGCTATAGAGTACTTCTATGCACAAGACCAAAGTCAACATCATCAGGACTTTTCCCCCTCCCCTTATAACAGCTTCATTGGCTTCCTGAAACACGTCATTCCCCCCATACCTTAATAGACCTAGCGTCCTGCAAGTCCTTTATCTGCAGTTCAAGCCTGTAGGCTCGGGCTAGCAAGCCATGGACAGAGCATTGATCTCGGACAGGATGCAGAGCCTCTGCAAATATCAATACTACTTGAAAAAAAATGGCACCCAGCACAGTGCTGAGCTGTGCAGAGCCGACCAATTAGCACAAAGCAGGCTGGTCAACCAAAGCAGAAGGAGCCACATGGGGAAATGGAGCATTTAGTGACAGGAGCTCTGACAAAGGGTGTCAGACAGAGAGTTAACACAGATGGATTAGTACTCAGTATGTGAAAACTAGACTGATTTTTGAACAAAGGACATCAATAACTACTCAAACTGACTTGTCTTAAAACATGTTCAATGCTTGTGATCAGAAATCCAAGTGTGACTGAAGAGCTGCGAGAACAGCTGAGCACATTGTCATTGTTTTGTCTCTTAGAAAGGATCGTAAGTGGACCAGGACGAAAGCTCTCTTCAGCAGGAAGCCCAACAAATGTGGCAATGGAGGAGGCAGTATGTGAAGCATAAAGCTGGATGGAAGTCAGACACAGAAGATCAATTTGTTGATTGATAGGAAAAAAAAACTAATGTTTGTACAGCATGTCCTGTAAAACAGACTCTAAAAACTTGACAATGAGAGAAGTCGGGTTGAAAAAGCTTTTGCCTAGTGCAGTGGTTCCCAACCTTTTTTGGTCAGTGACCCCATTTTGGCATCACAGATTTCTGGGGACCCCAGAGACATTTTTTTTCTAGAATTAGTTTTTCATCATGTTTGCTAGGGTGTACAAACCATGGAGGTTTGTTATGCTGTTTTTTCCTGCTGACTGCAAGTTTGTGTGTTAAGTTGAAGCGAGGGAACTGAAGCACCAGTAACTGTAAAGTCACGTGATCGTGGCCTTTAATCAAGTTGCGCCAGCTCAGATATTTTTAAATGCTGCATTTTATTTGAATTACATTTATATTTGAGAAAGTGAAAGTATAGAATACAGTTGTTTAAGATTGTGTGTGGTGTTTTCATTTTAAAAAGAATAATAATTAGTTAAAAAAAATATTTTTATCAGTAGCCTAATTTTCTTTTTTTTTATATAAATTACTAGACATTTCAGGCGACCCCATGTGGGGTCCCGACCCCAAGGTTGAAAAACACTGGCCTAGAGTGTCTCAGAAAGCTAATTGCTTCCTATTTTTACAGATCCAGCTGCTTTAATTTCCCCTCCCTGTCAGCTGCCTTCCAACTTACAGCCAGTTATCAGTCAATTACCAGCCACTGGAAGCCCCTCCATACCTGAGGTTGTGCCTAAAATCCATTGAAATAACACCCATTCATGCATTTGCAGGGCATCTCCATGAAATGATGCTTTCCTTTACAAGTAATCATAGCCTTAACCCTTTCCTTGTTTAGTAAATCAGTTCAATTTTTCCCTAAAAAGACTGAGTTTGAAAATTGTTTTTTTAAATGAGCTGACCAAGAGACTTGAACCTGAATTGGTAATTTAAACAATTATTTTTTGTTTTGTTTGTTAAAAAAAATGTCATTTTTTGGTTCATTTCTCAATACAAAAATTTGTTAAAATCTATTTCTGTCTCCTGACATTTCTTTGAATATTGTTTCAGTTGTTATTATTCTTTCCAAGTTTCTTCTGATTTAGAATCAGCCCTAAATTATGTTGGTCACAGGTTTATGTTAAATGGTTAATTTTAAGTAACCATGTGCTAAAAGGAGTTTAACAGAAAGATAAAGGCTGTTGTTGCTCTGTTTTCTTGAAAATGTTGCGATTTTTCACCTTTTGAGGCAAATTTTCTTTCTTTTATCAAATGTATACATTTTGATTTTATGCAATTATAGGTTATTATTTTGAACTGAGTCATATGTATGGTCTTTCATAGTTTCATAGTTCTGATGTCTGAAATCTAAGGCTTTATTTGTTCAATGCAGTAACTCCTCACTTTTCAGAAGTCTGCACTTAAATCTGAAACTACCTGGTCACTAAAAAGGAGGAATTATCAGTAAATTAATACCGTCTTATAACAGAGAAAAAACAAGGTTGAAAATGCTACAACAAAGGGGTGATGCCTTAGAAGTACATCCACCTTTTATTCGTTCTGCTGTAGACACATGTACACCTAAAACCAGACCAGCATGGACCTGGTCTCTCTGATCCACTCATGAGCTCACAGTTCAGTCACATTTTCTCTGTCAGCGGCGAGCGAAGAGCGTTGACCCTCTGAAGTGGCCGGGTGCTGAATGTCTAATGGTGTTTGACAGTGTCCAAATGAACTCCAATACAGTTCAGAGAAGGTCATTTACATCATTTAGTGCTGCTGATGAGATGAATAATAAATGGATTACAGCCCTGATGGGAGTACAGAAAGAAAGAGGCTTGATTAAGACAGGAAGCTGTGGCGCTGCCGCTGAATAAAGACGACGCAAACAGGTGCTGTGTTTACTGCACGCGCTCACTGAGGGGCCTCTCTCCAGCTGTAACATTCTCATGCCATCCTTCACACAGAACCTAATTTCATTACCAGGCATCCAAACTCTACATGCTTGACTAGTCGAGGAGAGAAAGGAAATCAATAGGCACCATTACCACGCTTCTCAGCTGAGGCGTAATGGATACACACACAGCCAGCATGAGTGTGTGTGTGTGTGTGATTCAGTGTAAAACAAACCTCATTTACTCCTGACTAATGAAGATTTAAGGACCCACCGTTTGTCTTTTTCTGAGCAGCTGTCATGGCTTGATTACATCTTCACATCACAGAGGAGTCTTCGCCAGAGTATGACGGTGCCGTCTTACGTTTCACGCTTGTCTCCTCTGATCGTGACCCCCCGACCTGCAGGTTGACGAGAAAAAGACGATGGTGGAGGGGTAGGGGGTGTCGAGGCAGGAAGCATAGGAGTCAGATGAGTCACTGACGTGGATCAGGCCCTCAAGCTCCTCCATCTGCTATCAGAACTATACCTGTCTGCTCTGTAACTGGAATTAATTACCAAAGATAATCTGCAAACCTTTCTCTTTAAGTCAAGTCACACCAGTGTGGGAAAGCATTAGTTAAAGAGCAATTTGCAGGTTGAATCTCTTTTGACATCAATACAAAACCTTGTCTGTGAATGGCTCTCCCATACAAGGTGATTCTTGACATTTAATGCTTTACAGCAGAGGTCCATAACAGCCAGGCTGCTGACCAGGACCAGGAAGTAGATCAGTTGGTGACAGGCCAAAGATAAATAAAAATGATTCAGTTTTCACATGACTGAGATTGGGGGAGTAATATACAAAAATTGCAACCACGTATACAGTCACAGCTACACCTTGTGCTTGTGCTCTCTGATGGACCAGATGGACCATTCATTATATTTCACTAGTCCATCTGGAAAAGAGCCCATAGAAAGTGTTTGGGGAGGGCAGAACCTTTCAGAAGTATATCCAACAAGTGATTGGACAAGTGTTCGGTCATTCTGCATTTATTATGAGCCAATCAGATAATGAGGTGGGAGCTACTGCACTACAGAAAAAAAAAACAATTTCGTAAAACAAACTCTCCTCTGAACAAGTCAAAGGTAGAGTGAAAATATCCTTACAATAGAGAAGTTTGTAGTGTTGTTATTTGTTTTTCATTTAATAAAGAAATGTGGTCGCAATCTGATAAAAACTGCTACTGAAGCTGTTAGCATCTGTGCTAATCCCTATACGTGCAGTCACGTCCTGCTGTCAACTCGCTCATAGCTTGTTCCTCTTCCTGCTCTAAAGAACTCTGACTGGGCCGCTCACAATCATTGAGGACTGGAGCTTGGCAAGATGGATCTGCCTGAGCACAGATACTGAATAAGGCAGGTCCAGCTGCTCCACTCTCATGTGCCTGGACTGTTCAATTCAGAGGTAGAACTAAAAGATTACCCATCAGTAATCTATAAAAAACATCAGGGATAAAAACACACACCCTCAGCACCATGCCATTTTTAATTTTCCTCTGCACTTAGACAGTGAAGCAGTTTAATTAGTTGCCATGCTAAATTATGACATTCCCAGTTAGTTAAAAAAGGGTGATGAAATGAATCATTTTTGACCCAGTACCAATCAATCCATCTACCAATCTTTATTTATATAGCACCAAAAACCAGGTTGAGGCTATACTCTTTATTATATGTATGTTTATATGTGTGTGTGTATATATATATATATATATATATATATATATACACATATACACATACATGTAAATGCAAACTTCAAGCTCAACTCAAATCCACCATGATGATTTGCCACAATCAGCAACACTAACAGTGGCAAGAAAAAAATCTCTAATAAGCAGCAGGAAACCTGGAGCAGTAGCAGACTCATGTTGAACAGCCATCTACTGAAGCCGTGTCGGGGGTGAGAGCAGGAGGATAAAGGGAGGTAGGCAGAGGCCGAGGGTCTAAAATAAAAACTGATTATATCAAAAAATCCATGGACACATGGACCATAAATCTGTCCCCATCATATCTGTTTCTTTTGAATTTATTTATTTGAGGTTTGACTCTTGAGATGTGGCATCTCCTTTTCAAGAGGGTCCTCATGTCTTTATGGTTGTACAGGTATTTATAATGGAGGTATAATCAATAACATCCATGGATAGAGAGATTGTTTAAACCAACATTATGTAGTTTTTTCCACCCTGATATAATATTTCTAGAGTCATTGTGATGGTACATCACCTTGCAACAGGTTGAATGATGCCTCTGTCATGGTCTGAGGGGGTCTGTATCACCTTCACTGGCACTATGTAACTTCGATGTGGATGGTAGGAACACTTCCACTAAAAAACTACAAATTTTTACTGCTTTGACTGCTTTACGGCATACATCACTTCCCCCTCGAGGTGAAAGCTAAATGTTGGGAAAAGGAGAATATAAAGCAGTTTATGAATTTTTAAAACAGATTTAATGAACAGAATTTAGTTTAAAGTAAATACGCACTTATTTTCCTAATGGAAATAGGGACCTCTGGCTCAAACTCCTGCATAGAAGGTGGCGGTAATGCTCCTCTGACGCTGGATGCCACCCGCTGTTAAAAAAGAAGAAGAAGAAGAAAGCCAAATGTAGCATTGTATCAAGGCGGAAGCAGCGAAAAACCTGAGGAAAAGAAAAGTTTTATCGGAGGAGACGAAAAAAATAAAGGGGGAGAGTAACAAGCTAAATGCAGGGACAGAGATAAACACTGGCCCGGCGTTCACTCGCTGGTGTGAGCTGAAAGACGAGGCAGGATGTCCAACCGATGCTGATTTGGCCCTGTTATTGTTGGAATTGTAAGTACATGATGATTTATTCAAAAAGAAACATGATCAGACTGTACCTTATCAGTCCACATGGTTTATTTGTCTCTCAGGATGTCCTTCTCCTCCCTCTGTATGTCAGCAAATGCACGTTGGTGTGAGGCGCTCTGTTTTATGACAGTGCAGTTACACTCAATGACCACAGAGGCCCCTAGAGAGCTGAAAGACAGAATCTCACTTAGTACGGCTTTAAATATTAACATAAACAAATATAATAATTATGAGGTAGAGACGGCTGATGTTGAATTATATAGCAGCATTTGGCTGAACTGCATTTAAATTATGTAACTGAGTTAAAAAGAAGAATTTATTTTAAATTATGTTTCTGGTGATGGTTGATGTTGGCTAAAGCACTTGGAGTCAAGCAGGTCCACAACAGCAGGAAATGATGTGTCTTCTGATATATGTGTGTATTTTTTCATATATGTGCATCTATAAAATGAAGAGTATGGCTTCAGCCTGCTTTATTATAAAGTGTCTTGAGATAGCACTGGTTCTGAGTTGGTGCTATACAAATAAATTTTGATGGATTGATATTTGCAGGAACTACCTTGTATTTTAATTCACTGACCTATCTGAAGTTGATATCAGGAACTATAATGATAATGAAATTGTTCTAAAGGAAAGGCCAAATATTAGTAATTGTAACAGCTGAAGCTTTGTAGGTCCACAGCAGCAGGACATCCACACCAACAATCCTGAGCAGTCCAGTACAGGACAGTTTCAAATGATCTGCTCCACAGCACAGTGTTGCTCTCACAGGTTACTTTGCAGTGCATGACCCCCAACACTGGACACACACAATGAAAAAACAGGACACACAAACTGAATAAATAATCTGTCGACCTCAGATATGTCTCCAGAGCTGACACCTCTTGACAGACACTACGTCTGCCCCATCTGATGCCCTCTGTGCAGCTTTCTGTGATGACTGCGAGTCGCCTGTGTTGTTCTTTAACAGGCTTATCAATCTCCAGCCACGGCTCTGACAAATTTATCTTTTTATTTTGAGACGTCACTTTGCATCTTTCATTTTTGGAGACAGCAGGGGACCGTCTCTTCCTGCTGCAGCCGTATTCGCGTCCCACTGTGATGTATGGATTAGCAAAAGCCATCCTGACAATATTGCAAACATCCTCATGTCTCCACTTACCACAAGCTGGGGGTTTATGAAAACATCATAAAAAAATATTGCCACAATATTCTGAGAATAAGAAGAAATAACTGAGTTGTATTTAAAGAGAATAAATTAATTTTATTTTCCCTTTGATTCACAGTAATAAAAAGATAAATGCTTATTGTTTTTACAGCTCGGGTCTTATTCATCCCTCTCCCAATTTAAATCAAGTACCATCAGAGGAATAGATGTCGCTCTAGTAATGCAAAATGTGTGTTTGTAATATGATTATCCTTTGATTTCAGTAGTTTTATGACACAGTACTTGTCAGTTAAAAATAGATGCATTGCAAAATCCAAGGTGATTTAACTAGAAGTGTTATAACTTGAAACTCAGTTGTTTAATTGTACCAAATGAATTGCAGTTGATGTTGTAGTGTTCGATTTTCATGCATTTTAAAATACTTTTTCATCCAGCCTGATAATGTGACGCTATTCTTACTAGTGTCTTTTTATTCACCAAATGAATACAATAAGATGTGTTTCACATTATTGACTTGAAAATCAATCATTTAATCAAGTGCTGAATGGCACATCCAGTGTGGTGTGAAACTATGGTTTAAAGGTAAGAATCAAAATCAAAGTGCTTATTCTGTTGAATACACTTTGTTACACTTTTATACTTTAAAAAGAGAGACGATGCCACTGTTCCAGCTGTGAAGCTATGTTAGGAAAAGTTACATACTGTTGTTTCCAGACCATAAAGGCTGAGCTTAAAGAATAGATTTAATAAACACAGAGAAACAAAAATCTATCTGCTTCTAACTGTGTGTCCCTGTGCTGTTCACCAGCGGTTAAGGCCGCTGACGGCTTCAGCCTACAGTCTAAATCAATACAACAGCTTCTTTTAGCAGCACACACCTGAAGAAAGGGATAACCTTGAGATGGATCACATGGTGGGTTAGACTGAATGGAGAGTGTGCAATAAAAGAAAGGGTGAGAGTTACAGGCATGACATAAAGAAAGAGAAGAGTGTAAAGGTTTTTCTACCGTCTGTCCTCTCTCCACGGTGTTTTACAGAAAAGCTGATCGATGATGACTGTAGTGAGAGCTGCAGGTACTAATGAAGAGGATCTGACTCCAGAGGTAAGAGTCTGCAGCCATGATAGACATGTTTTATCTGTGTTATATGGTAGATTTATACTAATGCACACAGTGAATTTATCCTGCTGTCAGATAGCTCAACGACAACAAACAGAAAGACATTTTTTAACTTTTCTGCTTCATTATGTAAAATGCATCCATGAATCATAAACAGAAGCTTACTTTGTAGAAAAAATCACACTATGTGGGGCATTTTTATAAGTTCTCAGTACAAAACCGCAATTAAGCAACGCATTTCTCTTCAGCTTGGAAATGTCAATTCAGACCGTATTGTTGGAGGGGTCATGGGGTCGGGGTGTAGAGTTAAGCATCAGGGGAGCTTATGAAAGTTATGAACAAGATACAGAAATAAAACAGCAGTTGCCAGAAGCAATTCTTGCCTCCTTACTTTGAACATCCTGAGATACAAGGATACAAGGACACAAGGATACGAGGAAGTTTATACAACAGGTTGCATAATGAAATTAAATTTGTGGTTCCCTCTTGATTGACTAAGATTAATAAAAATAAAATTAACTGATTAATTGATCCTTCTTCTCCTAAAAAAGCTGTCTGGCTGTATTTCAAAACAGTGGTCCACAACCGAATTGTACCACAGTTTTTTTTTTAGTTTTAGGGACATACAATCACACATGTTGTCCATAGTACAACTCACCATAACACAGGATTAGAGGGATCCTTGGGCTTGTTTAAAAAACCCAATATAGGCAAAGTCACAAGGTCTCACCCTTTTATCACAAGCTGCTTAACAATGACATTTAGGAACAGAGTCGGCTAAAGTCACCAGTTGATACAGCGCAGATGCAGCCACTTCACTTTTCCCCTCCCAGCCAAATGCCAGCAGAGTTTCATCCAGTTACCCGCCAACGTCATGCCACTGGGAGTCTAAACAAGGATTTTTTCTTTAATGTTGATTTTGTTCTTTTCATATCTGTATAGAGTGGCATTTTCCTTGCTAAGGAAAGGTTTCATTTATATACCCTATAAAATATAAGAGGTAAGGGTTAAATGTTTATCACGTGGTTGGGGGGAGCACTTTCCTGTCATGGACCAGCCAAAACTCTGCCATAAAAATGCTAAAAACAGCTTAAATACGGTGCTGATAGTGTGTTTTATCCATTGGTGATCAATGTGCTGAGTTTAGCATATGTTTCTATTGGTTACTGATGGGTATTTTATCAGTTCCAACGTCTGAACTGAATCCTTCCATATCAGCAGGTTGAGTACTCTTGTGTGCCTCGACTGTCCTCCAGCTACACACGTCATGCAAAGTTAAATATTTCTACAGTGACGTCCAGGGTACAGATAGACAAGTGCATGAGCACAGGGTTTAACAGTAAGTTTGTCTCATGTTATACTTCTGTGTTCATCATATCAGTGACAGAGACAGATAGCCTCAGTGTGAAGTATGCACAGTCAAGCTACACTGATGGATATGCGAGGAGCTGGTTATCCTTTCAAAATAAAACACCCTCTGGTCTCAGTTATCCAAAAAGGGCAAATAAAATTAATTATTTTTATATATTTTATATACAACAAAATGTGATTTGCCTAACCTACCATAGACTGAAAAAAGGTGTTATTAATGCGAGTTATTTTGAGGGGGGGGCTTTTTTGCCTTTACTGACAGGCAATGCAGGCCTACCTCAGTACTGTAGCCAGCAATGTCCATCCTTTTATGACCACAGTGTGTCTGATGGCTACTTCCAGCAGCTTAACATGCCATGTCGTTAAGCTCAGATCATCTTAAAAAGGTTTCTTGGACATGACTTTGAGTTCACTGTAACCGAGTGGCCTCCACAGTCAACAGATATCAATACAAAAGCACACCTTTGGGATTTGGGATTTGAACCATGCGTCCAGATCTGCATGCAGATTCAGGAACTGTAAACATAACGTGATGGGTTTTCACATTTTCCATGATAGCAATAATGTCAGAGATGCCTTGGTGGAGGTTTTTGCTCTGTGAGCACTTTTAGTTTGTTGTTGTTTTTTATTTGATGGCCCCTGGCAGAAGAATTCACATACTGTGTGGCAAAACTGTGATTTTAAATGCCTTTAAGTCTCTGAACCTTTTTCAAGTTTACAGGATATAAACTGTGACACTGAGTTTCATGATGTTTTAATGTTTTACTTGGATGTGATGAATTTAATGACCCCTGGAGCTGTGCTGTACTTTCCTTCTAAAGCTTTTTTAACTCAGACTTGCACCTTTGACTTTATTTGAAGAGGCAGATATTTCCTGACAAGCTGTTAACCTTCCATTCAGTCAGGAGTTGATGTCTTTAAGCCTTGAGGTGATTCAACTGTCAACAGCAGCCTCGCTGAGGGAATAAGAAGACTTTTACTACCTGTTGGTCCCTGTTTGCTGCTTTATCTTATAATTCAGTGTATTACACATATCAGAGCTCTTATCAACATGCTAACATTCTTGGAAAACATATTTAACTACATTAATGTAACACAAGTTTAATAGCAAAAAGGCAGAGCTTGTTAGAAGGCAGCTGGTCTTGCCTATAATGAAGACCTATTTTTTGGAGATACATACTTTGTTAACCCTTGATCCTGTCAAAGTGAAGGAGCTCTAAGAGGCAGAGAGCAGTGAGAGCAGAAAGACATTTCCTGCGTGCTGAAAGTGAAGGCTCTGGTTGACCATGAATAGAGTCTTAATTGTTTCCGTGGAGACAGGTGGAAGTGCCTGAGAGTTCACATCCTGACATCCACTCTTTTCTCATTAACAGAGCACCTGGCATCCTGAGGAGGATAAAATGAAGACTCTACAATGATTCTGTTTCACATCTGAAAGTGGTTTCCAGGCATTGACAGGAAGAAACAGCTTCATCTTCAGTCTGTAATGGTCTGTAATATTTAGAATTAAAATCAAAACTGCACATATTTAGTTTGAAAGCGCATGGTCAAATATAAGAAGGAAATAATAACAAGAAAAACAATAGTTGTTATCATTATTTGATATAATTCATTCATTCATTTTCTACACCGCTTATCCCTTTCAGGGTCACAGGGGCGCTGGAGCCTATCCCAGTTGTCATTGGGCGAGAGGCGGGGTACACCCTGAACCGGTCACCAGCTGATTGCAGAGCCACTGAGAGAGACAGACAAAACATTCTCTCACACTCATACCTAAGGGCAATTTGGAGTCACCAATCAACCCAATGAGCATGTTTTTAGTCTGTGGGAGGAAGCTGGAGTGCCCGGAGAGAATTCGCGCATGCACAGGAAGAACTTGCAAACTCCACACAGAAAGGCCCTGACGAAAAGCAGGGATCAAATCATTGACACGTGCACTACCTGCTGTGCCACCGTGCCGCCCTATTAGATATAATATACTAATATCACAAAGAAATAATAAGACCTGTAGGTAACTGCGTGTGTGTCTCGGTGACTGTTGATGACTAGTGGATAATAGACATAGTTGTTAGTTGCATCCCTATTTGATAATAAAAACATAGCTGCTCAACTTTTATTATTTATTATTTTATTAAAATCTGGTTGTTTTGTGAAGTTATATCAAACCAAAAACTTCACTCTCTGAATAAATGTGGCTGAACTCCAACTTTAGAGAACATGCTCAGTTCATTTCTGCTGATGAAAACCACATAATTTTATTATTTTACTCTCGCAGGTCCACAGTTTTTCTTGTTCCATCACTGAAGGTAAAATCATGCAACACTCATCTTCAATATATCCCATTATTACAGACCTGCGGCGCCTCTCCTCTCTTCTCCGCTAGCTTCCACGTGTCCATGGCAACATTTCAGTTTAGTATTGATTTTACCATTTGAACACTTTGCAGATCTTGTTATGCCTTATTATTGCTGGAGCGAAATGTCCTTCTCCAGCCATCGGACTGTGCTTTGCGTTTGGAGCCATGCTGGCTCCATTAAGAGGAGGCTTCAGCCTATTTGGGCCCCTATGAAACACTCTAATGGTGCCATTAGGGCAGGTGTATTAGTCACACAAACGGGCAGAGACACATACGCTTGTGTTGAGTTACCCATTCTGGGAGAAGAAACAGAGAGAAAGAAATGAAGAAAACAGAAAATATAAACTATGAGTAATCTCATCGAAAGGCTCTGACTGTGAAATCCAGAGAGAACGGTCTTGACTCGCTCTTAAACTATAATCTGGTTTACTGATGCCCAGATAATGAAACTTGAAAGACAGAATACGTAAAGAGGTGTAACTGATGGGCTTTGGGGTTATGGAGCAGGAGTAAAACAAATGAAGATGGCAGTAAACACAAGGAGAGAAGGAAGAGGAACTATATCAACAGTGGACATAGGAACATGATTAAATAAATGGAGCCTCAGGAAGTGATTCAGAGGATGTGAGTGCTTCTGTCAGCCTGGGTTGTTGCAAGGATGCTTATTACAGAGCAAAAACAAAGCCTGCTGTCATTCTCTGAATCATTTTGAAGTTGTGTGTTAGACTTTTCATCCAGAATATGATTTTCAGGTCTTAAAGAGCCCATATTCTGCTTTTTGGAGTTTTATTCGCCTATAATGTGTTGAACATTTCTCCTCCTTGTGATAGAGCACTTCTATGAACAAGACAAAAATCAGGACTTCTTCCTCTGACCCATTTTATGGTACCAGCAGCTGCCTCAAATGTCCCAAACACAAAAATTTGAGTCTTTCTGTCAAATCTTTCTGGACTGTCCATCTGTACATACACTACATACATCCAGGCAATTCTCGTGGACATGATATAATAAGAACACTTTGAGATATTTTCCTGAAACTTTGCATAAATGTCCAATCTGAATTAAAGGGATACGGCAACTTTTTAAAATCTTTTCATGTCTCGCCTCACTCCCGAGTCCATGACAAGCAGATAGATACCATTCTTTCAACTGTGTGAGCAGTAACAAGGAAGAGACAGGCAGAGCTCGCCCACCACTTATTAGCTTAGCTCAAGCACTGGGAGTCAATGGGTAGTGTTAGCCTGGGTATCTGGGGACAGACACTAGTTTATACTTTAGTATATACTTTAGCATGTTGGGATGTAGAAGTGATGTATCCCTCCGTCATCAGCCGGTCAGGTCTCAGAGGAAACAACAAACACCAACTTCATGAAAACTGAACCAAAAATGAGCGCGTCTGACTCTATTAACAACGATGTACCGTTAGCTGTGGGTACAGGAGGATAACTTTATGAACCAGAGTACAGAGAGGAGGAACTTCTTAGATTGAGTCGCTGGTAGAAAGAACAGATCATGTTACCTGGTGATGCAGATGCATGAACTGTGAGTCCATGTCCTCAAACTGGGAGGTCCATTGTTGTCACAAGTGGTACTTAATAGCACAACTTCTCCTCATCTTAGGTAAGTCTTTAAAACTGCTGGCATGTGTTGTAGTCCTGATCAGTAAAATGGACACTGCAAACACAACACTTTGTTTGATGCCACATCTCAAGGGGCTAACTTCAAATAAATCTATATTCAGCAAAGACAAATGTGATGAGGACAGGTTTATGGTCTGGGTGTCCATGGGTTTGTTGCTATCAAACTCTATTGTAATGTGTCTTGAGATAATACTTGTTGTGAATTGGCGCTTAAAAAGATAAAGACTGATTAATTAAATGACTTTGATGAGAAATAAACTGACGAGATTTTGGAGATCATAGGTTCAAGGTAAAGTTCCCTGAGCCCAATGTGAATCTCTTGTTTGTGAATTTGATGCCCCAAGAATTCTTGAAGGTAATTTCTTTACATCTTTCAGAAATGTCCATAAACGTCTCGTGTTCAGTTTCCATGGTTTTGTAGACCAGAGATTCCCAACCAGAGGTATGTGTATGAGCACACTGCAGGGGGTACGTGGAAACATTTAATAATTTATTTCCAACTTGGAAGTACTTAGATAAGCCTGTCAGAAAAATGGTAAGTGTGCGCTACTACTAGTTTCCCTGGGGAGACAATAACCTATACAATAATAACAGGTTATTGTCTTCTACAGACAGTGTTCGGTGCTCTGGAGTCGCTGTAAATGGGGTGGCTTCATTGAGTTATTTGCCAGGACTTCACCGCAAAAGAAGTACTGAGGCTGTGGTGGGTCCCCAGATGTAGAAGTGAATCCATATTTACCAGGTTGATCACGTTCTACTTTTGAAGAATCAGAAACACATATGAGTGAGGGGGTACTCATGGTATGACAAAAAGACTCAGGGGATACACTAGACAAAAAGGTTGGGGACCACTGTTGTAGACCATACCCTCCGTGCCTGTTCAGTGTTTTATGATCTGAGCTTCTTGGCATGAATCAGCCAAACCTTTATGTGATGACCCTTCAGTCAATATTAATTAACAGATATCATCAACATTATTTACTTGAATGATGTGTGAAATGTCTTCCCCAGGTAGGAGGAAATATGAACCAAGAGGGAAATCAAGTAAATGACAGAATGTCAGATCTGATCCCTCTGAGGCGCCTGTCTCTGAGCACGCTCTGCCATTTCTCTCCCCTCTCCTGTCAATACTCCAGTTGCCTCTCTTCTCCTCATTGGCTGCATTTAGAGGCTCTCTTTTTTTATTTCTTCACACGAAATATCACTCCATCTTGAAAGGCCCCCGGGGGGTGTTCCCCCACTCTGACCTTTCCTTTCCAGTCAATAAAATGGACCCTCCTTTCATCAGAAACACCCAGAGGAAAAATTAATGCTTCATTTGCTGCTGCATTTGCTATAAAACCATTGATCCCAGAGATTCACTGCAGTTTTCTGGGGGTGTTAGTTTGACTCTGGTGCAGTGACAATATTTTTATATTAATATTGCCGAAGTAAGATCTGCTCCAATATTTCCAATTAGAATGTTTAATCTGTGTGTAAGAGTGTAGCAAACACATTATATAAGACAGACAGAGATGTTATGGATTGGAAGAAGAGACTCTTTTTTAACACGTCATACTCCCCATTTATTTAAGAATTTCTCAATCATTTTATCCACATCTTTTGAAGAAGTGAATCTACGATAGTGATCTTTAATTTGTTGTCACTACATTTACATTTGATTTTTTAACCCTCAGGGGTAAACAGGGACGTTTTTGTCCTTGCAGGCAATTTTTTGCTCAAATTTTGGCCATAAAATTTGACTCAATATGGAATGATTTTTTTGAAGGAAGTTGTTTTTTGTGAAAAGTCTTAAATTTCAAAGTTGATTTTTTTTCAGAGGTCAAAGGTTAACTGGGGCCAAATTTATGACCCCTTAAGGTCATCAGAGAACAAAAATGTCCTCTCCCAAAAACTGCTATAAAAACATAACAGATTAATATGTTTTTGTACTTTTTTTGCTCAAATCATTCAATCAACTTCTGTCCTAATCAAAAATACTAAATATGTAATTATGTCTTTTTTTTAACCCTTTAAATGCCAGTTTGATTACATGATATCACTGTTTTTTATGAAAAAAAAAAAAAAAAAAAAAAAACTCATAAAAAAAAAAAGTTATTTTCAATATAATTAATGTTGGAGGGGTTGGGATTTTTTGTAAGATCAGACTTAACTATACATAAGATTAGTAATAAAATTAATTTTGATGCATTGTTTTGTTTTGTTTTTTTGTTTGTAAACAGCACAAAATGTCCCATTGAGTCCCATTATAACCACAATTTTTAAATCGCACGGTTTCATTTTGGAGAAAAATAATAAAAAATTGTCATTTTTACTGTTTTCCCATTGTATGTCTATGGATAAAACAATGGTCATTTCTTAATTATTCTAATATTTACAGAGTTGTGAAAGCTCATACTTCAGAAGATCCACTGGTGCTTTTTAAAACATGCGTGTGCTCTGGTTGGGATCAGCCATTTCAAGCTTTTGGCACAATTCACAGGAAAAAAATGAGAGGGAGCACCAAAATTAGCATTATGGTGTGACTTCTTTTTCAGAAGTGTCAGATACTGTACATCCCCGTTATTATCAGATCTTATATTTTGAAACAGTCCAGCTCTTACCCACAGTTTTCACTCTCATTCTCTTTTCAAAATAAAAAATGTATCCTGTGGTGACTTCTCGTGTCTTTTCTTCACGTTGTAGAACCAAACTTTATAGGATCTTGCTCCTTACGGTCCACGAGTGCAGTGGTTCACAACTGGTGGATCAAGGCCCAAAAAAGGTCACAGAATTGTTCTCTATGGATTGTATACAAACCTAGAAAAAATGTAGCAAAAAAAGTCTTTAGTGTATTAGGCTGTAAGCAGACAACTCCACATAAGATTTACTTGGTTATGCTTTCACAAGTTAATATGTGCTCTTTGCTCAGGATCTTGACTTCTCCTGTCATCTTGTGATAAAAAAGTGTTTTTTTATTTGAGATAAAAAGAGAAAAAAATCAATTTTATCATGGGAAACTTGTAAAGTAAGATTTATGCGTGTATTTTCTCCCTGGGTTCTTGTTATATAAAGTTTTAACATTCGTTTTTATCGCTATGCAGATGACTCCCAGCTCTACCTTTCCACCAAACCAAACTCTACCCTCCCTCACAGATTGTCTACAGGAAATTAAAGTCTTGTTTTCCTGTAACTTTCTCAAACTTAACTGTGATAAGACAGAGGTTCTTCTTTTTGACACTCAATCCACTTTTGTAAAATAAGAAAATAAGTCAGCAGTTTCTCCCTTTCTGCAAGTTAAGAGTCTTGGTGTCATCATCTTCATCCTCTTTCATCCATCCCTCACACCCAACATTGCAGCCATCCTTGTTCACACATTGACATCCCGGGTTGATAACTGCAGCTCACTTCTTTTTGGTCTCCCTCTAAAATCTCTTCATAAACTTTAACATCTCTCTGCATCATCACCCAAACCCCTTATATTAATCTCCACTGGCTCCCCCTTATGTACTGTATTGACTTCATCTTGCTCCTTACCTTCAAGGCCATCAGCCTCACTTCTCTGTATCTCTCTGAACTTTTACACATCAGCACACCCTCCCTCAGGTCTTCTTCTTCCATTCACCTCCCTGTGCCACCCGCCTGCTTGTCCACTATGGGCTCTTGAGCAGGGTTAGCCCGCAGGGTGCTTTTGAGGTGCCCGCTAGAACATTTAAAAAAAAAAAAGCATCATCATCACCACAATAGAGCTTGAGATAATAGCCCTTTTTTACTTTCAGTTTTATTGTTTGTAAATTAAACCTACATACATCAAAAAAAAAAAAAGAAGTGTAGCATGTGCATTAAATTTTAAGGTTGTCTATTTTCTCTTAACTTTGGCCTGCGTGCAAGTTTATGTTTGTGCACTCATGGTGTCACTTGTTGGAAAAAGAAATCACAAAAGTGTTAATGTTGTACATGTATCATATATATATTAAGATATTCCTTAATTATTAAGATCAATTTAAGAATAATATTCTCATAGTAACTACTAATGATAATTGTTGTCAGGGATCATTGGATGTAAGAAGTAAACACAGTGTCATTTGTAGCCTATCAAAAGCATTTTAATTATTTTAAGATAAAATTTATCTTATTTAAAAACTTCAAATGCAAAAAGTAGCCCTATATAATGCTCCTCATATTTCTGGTAGCTCCCAGGCTGAGAAAGGTTGGGGACCCCTACTCCTTGGACTATTGACTCTCTCTCCGTCTTAAAATCCCATTTATAAACCTACTTCAAAAAACTGGCATTTTTTTTTTGTCTGATTATTTTAAAGTTAATTTATCTTTGATTATTTATTTACTGATTCTATGCTTTTAACTTTGCTCTGTGACGTGACCTTGAGTGCAGAGAAAGGTGCCTAGAAACAAAATATATTACTATTATTAGTATTAATTTTATTTTGTCCAGTCTGTTAAAAAATATGTTTTCTTCCATCTAAGGTCCAAGCCACAATTTTTTTTTGGTGGTTAAAATGTTTTGAGCCTTGGATCGTGACTGTAAGATGGTGATTGGTCCCAGAGACAGAACAGTAGAAGACAGCTCCTTCACAGCATGTTATTTAGAAAGAGAAATCAAAATGTTTCCTTCCACTTCCCACATTAACAAAAGCTTATACCATTCATACATTCACAGTAAGAGGACGTATTCTCCCGCAGAATCTAACATATTTGACACCTCTGTCAACAGCCAATCAACTCTGAGGACAAAGTGTCAGAATATATTAGCATTCCTTCAGTGTGATTGAGTTCAGTCAGGCTGTTTTTTATATTAATCTAAAAAAATAAACTTAAAGTATAACACAACATAGTTTGGTTAGAATGGCACGTCACTGGATTAACGACTTGATCCGGTGAGAAACATCTCAATTTTCTACCCAACAAACAGTTTTTTTCTCATTTCCTGTAGACTCAGCATTGATTGACTGTTTGTGAGTTCACATCATCACTGACACCAGTTCATCTATAACCCGGCCTGTTGTTTACATTTTGACCCACATCTGTCTTGTTCTGTTGCTAAATGTCGCGATGTAAGCTCATTGAACGCTCACGTTTCCCTTCTCTGTGCTGACAGCTGGCTGCTGCTGCTGACTGATGGGCCGTCCTCATGAGGGGAACCACTGAATGATAAAGAGCTCGACAGACTTTTAATTAATGGTGTCTATCCAAGGTCAGAGGCACGGTGTCAGTGAGCTGTGGCCCTGCCTGTGATTGATCACTTTCTGCCCTCGCGCTCACACTGTCACATGGCTAGTCAGCTGACAGACATCGATCTGCTGCTCTGGACTGTGACCATGCTGCAGACATTAGATCCAGACTGCTGTCAGTGTGTCCACATGTTTTCTTATTCAATCAATCAATCAATCAATCGCTTTTTATCAAGTCATTCACCTAAAATCATGAACTTTATGCTCATCCAGTCATTAGTCCATGCACTCATTGTCATTCAATTTATTTATTCATTAAAGACTCACTTGAACTTGTTTTTAGAACATTATACTTTAGCTCTCCCCTTTTTACATCCATCCATCCATCCATCCATTCACATGTCTGTCCATGCATTTACTTTAATTCAGTCAGTCTTATCCATCCATCCATGATCCTCACATCTATGAATCCATCCAACCAATCCTCCATCTAGCCATCTGTCCATCAGCTTACTGTCATTTCATTTATAATTTATCCATTCATCCACCAATTTATCCATTTATTTATCCATCAGTCTGACATCTTATGCAAAAATCACTTTTTAAAGGCTTTTGAACACAGTTTTGGGTATTTGGCCTTCCTCCCAGCCCACAGCATGTGAGAGTAGACAACAAAACCTGTAATTAGCAGGCTGCATAAATATAAAATCATGGTATTTGGCAAGCTGTTGAGTCTGTGTATATAGGCTGTAAATAGCACATATATCTTCACATATAGGCTACCAGCCTCAGAGGACCAAAGGGCCCAGTTGATTAATTTTATTTTTGAAGGGAATAAGCAGCTACAGTCGGCTAAAACCTGTATGTGTGTGTCAGTCACTTCACGTCCGACTGCTTCTTCAACTTCAGTCAGTTCAACACAGGACTGGGAATTAGACTTTTCCTGAATCTGGGCTCAGTACCAACAGTCCGTCACCAAACTCGATGATGGAAATGTGAGTGTTTTAATGTTGCGTTATGTTGTGTTATTTTGCTCATTGATATGAGCTAATGCTAACAGCAGGGGTAAATTCACATGGTTATCAATGTTAATGTTGCTTGTTGCAAGTCTGAAGGATAAACTTCAATGTATGAACATTCCTACGTTAGTCAAGAGGAGTTTAACAGTTGGCTGAATATAATCAGTCCTTTACCCACCCCATTACCCCTCCATTTGTGCTAACGTTAGCCCGGTAGGTAGGCTAGGTTAGCATGTTGTGCGCTAGCCTGTGATGTTAGGGGGAAGGAACCTCACTGTAACGTGATAACTGGCATGCGTGCATGGCTGGAGAGCCAGAGCGCTCCAAATCACTCGAGTTACGCTGCAGGTCTATCGTGAATTCCCTGTATGTACGCTGCTCTGCGCTGGCTTATTAGCATATGAAGGCGATTGCCCTCAAAACCAGCCATTCTGAACAGAGGGCTTATGTGAGCGTGGAAAGAATGCAGCTGTGCTTGATTCATAGGCTTTTTGGACCAACGCATGTTACTAACATTTCATGAAGACATCAAGGATCCATGTTAAACTGCAGAAAAGGAGCAAAATATGGGACCTCTAATACAGTATAACTACCATCAGTCTGACTGTCTTTACCTTTGTCCATCAGATTGTCAACCCTTCTATGTCCATCCATCCATCCATCCATCCAGCCATTCTCATCTTTCTATTAATAGACTACCAGTCTAATTAATTTATCATTATTACATTTACACATTAATATCTCCATCTATCTATTGACAGAATGTAAAGTTTTATTCATATATTCACACACCTTACTATTCTCCCTTACACCAAATCATCTGCTCTGAGTGAAATTAACCATCTATTTATCACCAGGTTATCACAGTTTGTCACATTAGAGGTTAGTGCATTGGCATTCAAATGACACTGGGTCACTTGTGGTGTTAGTTCAGATGCAACAAACTGTTCTGGATAAAATGAATAGAGATGAACTGTCTTATGACTCAAACCCAGCAAAGTTTGCTTGACAGAATTACAAAGAACACACGGACAATGACCCAGAGCAAACTGCAAAAGCAATACAAAGACAAGAAATGAAATATAATGCACTGTTATGAAAAGCATGGTTTTCACTTTCTGACAGTACCAAACAGAAAAATGTTCACAAAAATACAGCAGAGAAGGACAGTAACCCATCCACACTGAGAATGTACATTAAATCAATATGACAGTGAATAAAATAAATATTATAGATTATTTGGAGCTTTGATTTGCAGCAGATTAATACGATGAAATGATGAAAACCTTATTGGGGCTGTTGACAGCAGTAGGCTCTAATCTTTACCCTCCAGAGTGCAGAGGCTTTTACAGTGAATGTAAATCTGTGTGCATGTGTGTGAGTGTGTGTGTCACTGTATCTGGTCCTTAGATTGAACGGTCAGGAGGGAACGTCTCTGCATGCTGATCATCTGTTCTCCGTCCCCTCACTTCATCACCCTGCAGTCAGTGACTCTGCGTCACCTCACAGCCCCAGCTGACCATCGAGGTAGTGACCCCTGAAACCGTCTCACATTAATCACAGTTAGACGACACGCAGGGAAGCACAGTGGACAAGAAATTAAAGAGGCTGGAGGTCGATCAGCAGGCAGCAGCAGGTCCATCTGATTCTGGAGATATTGATGCTGCTGCAGCCTCTGAAATAAACTAAAAGCACTAACTTCTGTCTGTCTGCAGGAAGACTACTGCTGTCATGTCATTATTAACACATATTTCTGAAGGTTTTACTCATAGATAGCATGATTTAAATAAAATCTACAACATTAACACAGCTCTATAAGTGTATATATGTCTTACTGAGTATACGGAGCTCCCAAATGGCGTGCTACCATATGTGCACCGTAAAGCGTAAATCCATCAATCTCAAAATGGAGTATGTGGTTCATTTATTGTATCATTAGCAAAAAAAACAACCATAACCTGTCAGGATCTTGTCACTACTGTCCCTTAACAGACATCTCCTCAGAATCTTCTGACGTCATTTTAGACTCAGAGACTGAATTCTGGTCAGTCAGGTGCAGAATGTGGAAAAATATGTACTTGTGAATAAACATACATTTTATTGTACATGTTATAGAAATAAATTCATGGTAATTTGGACACACCTGTGAAATACATCTTAACCAAGGGAGTCTACACTCATCAAATGTCAAATGACTTTGACTTTGATCAAAGTCTGACCCAAGTTGATGTCCTGTCTGGACCTCATATAAGCAGCTTATGAAATGATAGTTGGTTCACCAACTCAAGAACATAATGTGAGCACAGTTCACTCTGGAACAAAGGCTCTTAAATAAAGTGGTGCGGCACACTAGTCTGCTTTGGGGCGAGTCCAGGTGTGTCCTGGGAATTTAGTACAACCACAAGGTTTTAAAACAACAAATAAATAAAAAATGATTAAAGTTTCTACAGAGGCTGTTCCATACACAGAAAAGGTGTGCCTTGAGATTTTGATTTGGTTTTAGGTTTGCCTCGGGCAAAATAGCTTGAAAACTACCAACCATTCACATTTCCAGTAGAACTGGTAGTTTCAAGTTTTGTCTACTGAAATTAAATCCATCCATCCATTATCTATCCATTATCCCTTCTGGGGTCACGGGGGCTGGAGCCTATCCCAGCGGACATTGGGCGAGAGGCGGGGTACAATCTGAACCGGTCACCAACTGATAGCAGGGCCATATAGAGAGACGGACAGCCATTCACTCTCACACTCACACTTAAGAACAATTTGGAGTCACCAATCAATGTAATGGGCATGTTTTTGGTCTGTGGGAGGAAGCCAGAGTGCCCAGAGAGAATCCACACATGCACAGGGAGAACATGCAAACTCCACACGGGACACCCCTGATCGATCTGCTGGCCTTCTGACTGTGAGGCCTGTGCACTACCTGCTGTGCCAATGAAAAGACACATGACAAGTTTGAGCGAGCATGCTCTCTAGGCCTGAAATGTTTACACAGAAGCACTTCCTGTTTTCTTTTTAAAGGAAAAGCTTGACCATTTTTAATGGGTTTACTGAATTTACAGTTACTTTTGGTAGACAACCCTGCTTTCAAACAGGGCTTTTATTCTGAAAGATTTTCCAGGTTAGTTATTGAGTGTCTGACATCACTTGCAAAGCTGTTTCACTCAGTGTTATCAGTAAATTTTATTTGGAAGAGACCCGCAGCCCAATTTTACACTGATAAAGATCATAAATCAGCAGGCGAAAGGCAAGACTTTTCTCTTATTTCCTCTTCCCTCACTGACTTTCCTCTGTATGACATTATTTTTGCATCTGCAGGATTAAGAGCACACATATTTAATATGGATTGTAGGTAATTAAGTTCCAAAAGTTGCATTTCGAAACATGCAAAACTTTAACCATATCTGTTGTATAGAAAACACCTGCAAATAAATATTAATCTGCATTTCTCATTTACATTAACAGCTCTTTACTTATTTTCTGTTAAGAATTGATCCGTTTAATCAAACATTTCATTCTAATTCAACCAAAGCCTACATTTGAGTAAAACTTGATAGGTTTTTTAAAAAGGGGGGGAAAACTGACCTAGATAGACTGTGAACTGAGCTCATATTTTAAAGTTATAAACTATATGAACCAGTTTATTTTGTAAAGTCTGAAGTGAACTATGCACAAGATCATTTTAGGTGTGAACTTGCACAACAGACAGTGTTGCTTTGTTGTGGTGCTGTTGCAGAAAGCACTGTGAAAACTGAGAAAACATTTGTCAGTATAACTTTAGACAAACATGTTGTCTTCAATCAGTGAATACAGACTAATCTGACTTTTGTTTGAGGCTGCTGTATCCACCACATTTTCATGTGCATCTTGCTGATCAAACTTAGAGGCTGACTTGTACAGTTCTTAACACACTTAATTAAAAACACAGCATGTAAGGATTAAAAATACCTTCACCTACGGGCAGAAATGACAGCACCTTAATAAAATCCCTGACTTTTGTCAGCAAGACACAGCTGACCACTTTCAGGCCTGTCATCAGAGACCAGGACCACAGAGACCTCAAACTGTTTAAGCAAATAATGGAGAGTGCATCCTGTTTTACTTTTTCCAATGAATTAAACCTAAGTATTAATAAAACAAAAGCACTGTAATTTTCACAGGCAGATCTGCCTTTTTCAAGCCTCTCCTGTTTATCTTTCTGTCCTCCTTTTCCTTATTCCCTCTAATTAACTAATGGAAGAATTTTGTGTTTGTGTTGAATACATTTTACTGAACTTCTTGCACAAAACATCTTGACCGAGTGTCAGCGAGTGTTTAATCTCCGTACAAACTGTGAATTCTTTGTAGCATTAAGCACAACTTGCCCTGGGGTTAAACTAAACGTAATAAGCTGGTGTTAGGAGGGTTTGACCTGCTTCGTGAGGCCTCAGACGGAGTCATGGAGGGACACAGTCAATGCTGCTGTAGCAACAAAAAACAAACAGTTTCATGTGGTTTAATTTTGTTTTCTTGACACTAAACTGACTTTATTTATTTTCACAACTTGTTGGAGAGGCAGATAATGTTCATTACCTCCATTTTTTTTTTTTTAAGAATACCGTTGAATACAGTGTGCTGATTTTCCTGCACTGAGACGTCTGAATTCATAACTTTAAGGACTAACCCTCTGTCACATGGACATTTTATAGATTAGAATTCATTTTATAAAAACCTCAGATTTCTCCAACAGTTTTCAAAGCCAGAAAGGCTCTAAATATTATTGTTGTAGTGCCCTATGTCTTGTCATGGCAGCCATCAAGACAAGTTATGAGATGTTTTCTTTTGCTATGGAAATACCAGAAGCTACATTGGAGCACAGGGAGCTTCTCTGTGTCTGTTTTTCATTTATGTTTTATGTTACTAACTTGTACTGGACCAAAATTTTTCTCGGCCATCGGCTAAACACCATGAGTCAATCAGCTCTTGCCACACATTCCCTCCATAGAAGAGTACAATGACGATGAATTTTTGTAGGCCAGCCTGGAATTTAACATCACATGACTAAAAGCAGGGGATTTGTTGTGTTTTCTTGGATCATTGCTGAAAATAAGCTCTGTAGTGAACAGTAATAAAATAACTTTCACAGTAGTAAAAACACTATAATCAAGCAAGCAACAAACTATGAAATATGTTCCACTTTGTTTTGTTGTATTTTATTTCTTTGTTGGTGAACACTCTCATTTTGGGAACATTTGTTATTATTTGATGTTCGTTTTTTTGTTTCTTTGATTATTTTTCTTTTATTAGTAGGATTTAATGTTTTTTTTCTGTTAATTTTATCTGTATTTAAGGTGAGGTTTGTAAATAAGCCCACATTCTACCTCACCTGCACATGTGACCTAATCTTGTTCACTGTTGTTATCTTTGAATTTGCAATAAATAAATAAATGAACAATTATGTATAACACCACATTGTGACTTCTTATTTGAGAATGTCCTCTTAATACAATGAGCTAATCAAGTTGGCACCCATGGCTGTGACTGTATGTATTATACCCCTTTCAGACTGGCCAAAAAACCCATTTAAACCCGGTAACAATCGGCTCCTGTCGGCAGTTTGAAAGGGTCTAATCGGCATTTCGACCCGGGTCAACTGACCCTGCAAGCAACACAGGTTTTTATCAGCTCGCCTCAGATCAGCTCCAGTGGGAACTTCACACCCAGGTCAACCTGCTTATTTACAGATGACACCAGTCTGCGCCGAGTTTGTACATTTTTAAAGAGGAAAAAAGTACAAAGTACAAAAAACAGCTGCCCACCGTGCCCACAGCCTCCATGCTCCTTTCCATTGTTTACATGGTAAAGGAGTCGCATGCCAATTGTAAGCGGGTTAACCCGCATTGAATAAACCCGCGTTGACTCGCTAATTTTAGTGTGAAATCTGTAATACTGTTTATTAAAAGAACAATCAGGACTCATTGCAGAAGAGTCCTTGGCCTTTTTGCAGTCCTTGTTAGCAGTTTGTTGGCAACCATCCATTTAAAAACACAATCATGCTTTAAAATTCAAAAGCAGGGCAACATCAGATACATTTTATGCTGCAGAATGAAATGTTTAGTCTCGTGTTCATCATGGTCCTTATTACCTCCGACAAAAAGGTCATGTTTTTGGTCCTGTCTGTCTGTTTGTTTGTCTGTTTGTTAGCAAGACTACACAAAAACAACTGGAAAGCTTGATTAGCTCATTGTATTTCAGGAGATGTTGGTAATGGCCTAAATTAAAAATGATTCGATTTTTCGTGGTTATCCTGATAACCACCATTAGTGCACAATCGTTTTTGTTCAATAACTGTATAACTAATAATGATATCAACATCATTCTGAGTGCTAGGTATGCATTTTCAATTTTAGGTTTTGTTTTTGAGAGCGCCACAAATCATCTTTGTCACATTTGTTTTGTTTAATTTCTATTATGAAATGATTTTTCAAACAAATTTTGAAATCTAATATAAACAGAAATCTAATATAAATAATTTATGGTGAAACTGGCATAAAGAAAGAATATTAATTTAAATAATCTGTTGGTATTAACTGTCTAGTGTGCATAATTGTCAATATTTTTAGTTGCCGTTCAATGTGAAATCATTTGTACAAAGTAAAAGGACAAAATTTTGGTTAAATTTGAAATGATGCATTGGCCAAGTTAGTTTCACCTTCCTCCCCATCCCTATGTATTTGAGTTGCTGCCTTCTTCAGGTAATTTAGGGTGATTAGTGATACCTGAACACATTATTTAGAGTGGGAGCAGAAAAGTTTGTTGACTGCAAAGAGCAGATATGCTGAAACATACAGTAACTTTTTGTTTACTTTAATCTGTTAAGTGACAAGTGTAAATCATTCTTTTGTAAATAAATTTCAGAAGTGACGCTGGATCCGTGGTCGTTTTTTCTTTGGACTGTGTGTATTGAACCCATTTATCAGTGGTTCTTTGGAAGCTTGAAGCCACTACATCATCCATATTTTCTTTTCTTTGACTTGAAAGAATTGGTACAAATTAAAGGTCAACCAGATGATAAAATGAAACAAAAATGTAAAAATTAACTAAAATTCCCATTCATATGTCCTGTACCTGAAGATCAAATCACAGTTTCTCTTTTAAAATGGCCTCCAAGCAGATCACAATTAACTCATCTCTAAAAAAATAGCAAACACACATTTATTGTGATAATACAGTCAAATAGGATTCAAACACTCTACCTGTTGATAGGGAACGGTCTCCTCCTGTTGCTCAGAGTTTTTGAGCTCAATGTTAATCCTAAAACACCATCTAGTGGACGTTTATCACCGGACACAAGGACGTGCTGTTGATCTCATTTAGACTAAACAACCTCTTAAAAATCTCTCCTGAAAACATCTTTTAATTGAAAACCTTTTCCTGATCATTGCTTGTTTTACTGGCTTACCTAATTTCTTTGAGTGTTTTTCTTTATTAGTGAAAAGCACTTTGAGTTTAGAAGAGAGCTCTACTAAAACATCACTCTTCTTCAAATCACAGTTTTGTGCTTTGTGTGAAGTTAAATTAAGAATTCCAACATTGATTTCCCTTTTTAAGGTCTATGTTTAAAAAGAGCAAAGAGAAGGAAGAGAAACTAAAGAGTTAATAATGATTAAAAAGAATAGTAAGTTAAACACTAAATAGATACGTCAAAACATTTAGGAAGTAAAGTGCAATTAAAATGAAATTTAATGGCAGAGAGAGAGAAAGTGACTACAGGAGCTGTTCTGTGCCTTCCAATGGTATACGAGTCTCAGAGAGTGATGCTCTGGTGGTTTTTTCTAATAAAGGATGTGAAAAAAGTCAGGACATAATCCCTTGAGCCGCATTCATACACTGACACACTGACATTTTTGCTAACTTTTGCCGACATATTTAGAAATGTCGGGCGGCATGGTGGCGTAGCAAGTAGTGCCTATCTGTGTGAAGTTTGTATGTTCTTCCCGTGCATGTGTGGGTTCTCTCTGGGCACTCCGGCTTCCTCCTACAGACCAAAAACATGCTCATTAGGTTAACTGGTCACTCTAAATTGCCCTTAGGTATGAGTGTGAGCGTGAATGGTTGTCGGTCTCTCTATGTTGCCCTGCAATTGGCTGGCAACCGGTTCAGGGTGTACCCCGCCTCTCGCCCAATGACAGCTGGGATAGGCTCCAGCCCCCCTGCAAAACTGTAAGGGATTAGCAGTATAGAAAATGAATGAATGAATGAATGAATGAATGAATATAGAAATGTCGAGCCACATCAAGATAAGTCAGGCCACGCAGAACTCAGTTGACGTCAGTTGAGTAACACTGATGCTCCTCAGATACATAAAAAAAAAACAGCACCTCCTCTTACCTTCCCCTCAGTTACAGCCGGGCTTTTCTCTGTTGGGTCCAGCTGCCTCCTCCTCAGACCTGGACTCAAGTTGTGTGACTTCCAGTGCCCTTTTGGGGACAGCCATCTTTTGTCCTCTTGGCATGATGTCTGAATACTGAGAGTAGCTGCAGGTGAATTGGCAAATACATCTGCTTTATATGGCATTTGCTGATTGATGTTGCAAAACATTTGTACAACATTCATCAGTACCAAGCTCCATTAGGCCAAAGTTCCCCCAAAGTGGGCGTGCTACCGTTGTGTTACATCTAAGCTGGCAAATGTTGAAAATCCATCTACAATTAGTCAGGGGGCCATCAGAAAGGATCATAATCCACCAGCAAAACGTTTCTCCCCTCTTTGGACACATCAACCTGCATTGAACACAACAAAACTGACTGTGGTCAACACCGGCTATTACATGACAATGCATAAATGGGCTACTAGGTCTTCCTTGAGTCGCTCTCAAAGCTCTCTCAAAGGCAATAAATCAGCATGTACCATAATGACCAGGGGTGTCCAAACTTTTTTCACCAAGGGCCAAAATAAGAAAAATATGAGGATGGTCAGGCCACCGTTAATATGTCCCAACTTCAAGATACTAAAGAAAACCAATGTAACATCAAAACGGTTAACATCAATGCTTTCCTCTTGTGGCTTAACAAGGCAAATAGCCAAATATTAAATAATTTGGGGCAACCAATCTGATTTCAGATGCGCTGTTTGGGCCTGGCTACCTCTGGATCCATTAGTAATTAAGGAGATAATTGGGGTCTCTGCAGCAGAGATGGGAGACACTGAGTCAGACCCACATTTAAACACCAAAAAAACAAACTGCATAAAACTGATGAATTCTGTGAGACTATAAGTGCTTGAAGAATAATTGGACGATATCTTAGATATCGTAGATTGGATTTTGAGTCAAAGCAGGTAGCACAGTAAATGAGCAAAGTTCATGCTGCTATGCTGCATTGTCGTCATCCATCAGGGCACTTAGACTTTGTTATCACTTTAGCTGCTGATATGATTACCTTGTTTATTGTCCCTCAATTTTTCAAGGAAGAGAAAACGCCAAGCAAAATTTCTTATCCCCATTTTATTTTTAAATATATCAAAGGGTCAATTAAAAACAGACCGCGGGCCGCAGTTGACCCCAGGGCCATAGTTTGGACATCCCTGACCTAGACCTTTGACCAATGACCTCTCAAGTTTCAAAAAAGATTTCTGAGAGATGAGAAGATGACAAGAAAGTGACGAACATGGACTCCAGTATGAACATGAGGCTAAAGCCTGATCAATTCCTCCTGAACTTGGTGAGACAATTGATCAAAGTTTGAAGAAAACCCCTCAAAATCCTTCTTAATGAATCACATACACAAGCGAGAGATGAACATGAGACTCCTTAACCTTAAGCTTTGCCCTGGACCCTTTGAAATCTCATCAGCTTAAGTCAGAGTGGACACTTGAGTCAAGCTTGAACCAAACTCTTAAAGCCCTCTTGAGGGATCAAGCACAGGAGGACGAACGTGAGACTCTATAATTTGGACCTTTGACCTCCGAAATCTGCCTCAGCATCATTGTGATGGGTGGACTTAAGAATCATTTTAAAAGGGGCTTAAGATATTGTGTACAAGAGCCATGGATGAGCATGTAGGATGCTTGACCTCAAAAGTCTAATCAGTCTGACTTTGTGTTTAACTGGAAATTTGAGCAAGGTTTGAAGGAAATTACTCGAAGCACTCTTGAGATATTTTATTTACAAGAACTGGTCAATGGTTGTGGTCACAAACAATTTACCTTAAGATAAAGACCATGAAAAACTATTGAAGCTTATGACAGGATCATGGTAACTTGTTTTACCAGTAGATATTTGGGAATCAGTGAAAAGATGAAACCTGAAAGATACTTAAGGAGGACACATCCCGGCCCGAAAAGAATTTGTGTTTTGTGAAGTTTTAATGAGGATTCCTCTGAGATCTCGTTTAATGAGCTCCTGCAGAGCCCCCCTGGAGTATTTCTTTCTTATTAAGTTTCAAAGTTTCCCCAGTGAACACTTCCTGGCTAAGACTTCATACTTAAAAATTGGTCCACCTTGACAGCAATATTAATAGTCATTTAACACTTCACATAACAGAAAATTAGCCTATTGCTATTAAATTACCAGGATACTGTTGAGTAATTATTAAATGTAACTCTGAATTTATTTTTCAAACAGCATTATATTAAAAGGATTTCTTCTTTGTATGTTGATCTTAGTGTTATCCTTTGTGTACACTGTCAAGATATATTTTCAAGTGTGTGTGAAGGAATTATTAGTGGATTACCATGGCAACAACGCTATATTAAGCTATTTTCTCTACTGTACAAGCATTCATACATTTGATGAAATGTGACATTTGTTTAAAAAAATAGTGGCATATCAGATGTATAGACCTCAGACTTGTGCTTTTCAAATCAAGTGAAGGATAAGTTGCCATCAACACAAATTCCTCATTACCTCCGCCAAGGAGGTTATGTAGGCCTATTTGCTGACGTATGTTTGTTTGTTAGAAAGATTACGCAAAAACTAGATCCAGATTGACGTCACAAGAAAACACTGAACTTCATAATGAGAAATCCCATTGACAACATTCAACAATTTATGCAAAATCAAAATATTAAGTGATGTTCCCAAAATGTGTTGTGTTCATACAGGATAACAACCTTCATGTATGTGCTGAGTTTGGTCTGGATCCTGGCACTAGTCTGGATCTGGTGATCCAGAATTGTCTCTTTTACAGGGGTTGTGGAAAAGTCACTGCCAGAACTGAGCTGCTTGGTGGAGGTCTGTGCTGTTTTCTAGTTTGTGCTTGTCATGATCACACACTTTGCCTTAGTTAAGTTACCCGTTTTGCCCTCGTGTTTGTTGTCTTGTCTCACACTTTGTTTTATTTTGAAAGTTCACCTGTCTTACCTTGTCTCTGGAGATTTTGCTTCCTGTCTGGTGTTGTCAAACCTGATCCCTGATTGTTGTTCCCCAGCTGTGTCTCATCACTCCCAATCACCTCGTGTATTTAACCCTCATGTCTTCCCCTGTCTTGTTGCCAGATTGTTGATCCTCCTATCTCTTTCCAGCACTTACTCGTAGCCACGTTTTGATCATTGACCTCGTTTTTTGCCTTCACCTAATCCTTAGCCTTTTGCCTACTAATGTACCAAATTTTGGACTGAAAATAAACCCTGCTTTTTGCCTCACGGACCTGACTTGTCTGCATTTAAGTTCTTTTGGCCAAGATTGAGTTCATGATCGATCTATTTTTAAGCCAAAAAGTATACATATACACAACAGATTAAAAGTTTTAGAACACCCCAATTTTTCCAGTTATTCATTGCAACTCAAGTCGTGCAAGTCCAATGAATAGCTTGAAATGTCACAAAGGTAAGTGCTGTACCACAATAGCTTAAAAGAAAAGGTTAGGTTACTCAAAACTGAAAAATGATGTACATTTCAGAATTATACAAAAAGGCCTCTTTCAGGAAACATGAAATGGGTTAAGAATTTAAAGCTGTTCTGCAGCAATGAAGGTTGATCAAGCCTTGAAAACTGGCTCTACTAATTCCTACAGGTGTTCCAGCTTTTCTTGATCGCTTACAGCCCCCTTTGTCTGCATAAAAGCATACCCTGTGGTACCATACCCTTATGAGCATCAGTTGAACAGCATCATACTGCAGAAAGTCAGATATTGCTACAAAAAAGGCAAGAAAAAGGTAATTAACAATGGAAGAGAGACAGACCTTCATAACACTTAAAAATGTTGGTCTTTCCAACAGACAAATTGCAAAGAAAGTCAAGGTGTCAGTGAGTACAGTTTTCTTCACCTTCAAAAGGCACTCAGAAACTGGAGGAACTCTGACAGGAAGAGGTTAGGCAGACCCAAAGCATCAACTAAATCAGAGGACAAGTTTCTGAGAGTTAACGGTTTGCGTGGCAGGTGGCTCAAAGGACAACAGCTTCAAGCACAGCTTAATAGTGGTCGTAGTAAACAAGTCTCAGTTTCAACTGTGAAGAGAAGACTTCAAGCTGCAGGTTTGACTGGACGAGTTGTAGCAAGAAAGCCATTGCTTAGATGTCAGAATAAGACAAAGAGGCTTGCCTGGGCCATGAAACACCGCCATTGGACTACTGAAGACTGGAAGAAGGCATTATTAAATATTGCACTGATGAATCAAAAACTGAAATCTCTGGTTCAACAGTCAACTGTCAAACATGGAGGAGGAAGTGTGATGGTCTGGGGCTGTTTTCCTGTATCCAGGGTTGGTAACTTGTACAGAGTGAGAGGCACCCTGAACCAAAACGGCTACCACAGCATTCTGCGGCGCCATGCAGTACCCTCTGGTATGGGCCTAATTGGTCAGGGGTTCATCCTACAGCAAGATAATGACCCAAAACATAAGTCCAAGCTATGCCAGAACTACCTCAGGAGAAAAGAACAAGATGTTAAGCTTGAAAACACGGAGTGACCAGCACAGTCTCCAGACTTGAACCCCATCAAGCTGGTTTGGGATGAACTGGACAGAAGAGTAAAAGCAAAGCAACTTCCAAGTGCCACACATTTATGGAAACTTCTGCAACAGACGTGGGAAGAACTTCCTGAAGAATATTTGATTTCTATTGTAGAAAGAATGCCTCAGGTGTGTTCAGCTGTTATATCTGCCAAAGGTGGCTACTTTGATGAGTCAAGAGTTTAGAAGACATTTTGACCTATAAATTGATTTCATGATTTCTTTTTTCACTCCAATTGCTTATTTGTACTATACTTTCATTTCAGAGTGCAATGAAACATTAAACTGAATACTTTTCAGTAAAAAACTGGAAAAATCGGGGTGTTCTAAAACTTTTGACCAGTAGTGTTGGTACTTGACTTTCTAAACATTTTTAATAAACGAAGTCATATATTGTGACTGCAACCCCTTGAGTCCTCTGGGTTTAATTGAGGCTCTCGGACCTGAGTTTTTATTGACCTCATTTGCAACTTCCCCCACATTTAAGTAATTCTATTGATTTCACTAAAAACCAAGTGAGAAAAAAATTAAATAAAATAGTGAGCACAGCTTTAAAAAAAAAAAAAAACATGACGAAGGTCAACAGTTTCTAATGAAGACATCAGAAATCTAACTGTAGTCTGAATGTGGATATTTTGACTTGAGCTCAGAAGTATTTCATCAGTGTTTTGTAAGCAGTTAAAAAAACAGAGGTTTTGTCCTTATGTGTGTACCTGCTTCAGACTGTAGCTTTCGCCTGGCTGAAAGTGTTTTGGCATGAGACGCAGGTGTCTTTCCTAATTTCCGCCCAATGCATGTGCCATTTACGAGGTGTGTCAGGAAAGTTCCAGGACTGGTGTCACAATTTATTTAAAACCCAAACTAGACCAAGGGACATGCTTGTCTATGAATAAAAGTGGTCCTACCCTGAAGACACAGAAATTGCCTGCCCAATAAACCTCCTGCTAACTGGTTTCAACTCTAAAGTGTGTGGCGCATAATGTTTTTGATATTTTAAGGACAAATTAGAGAGACAGACACATCTGCGAGATCAAAACACACTTTACTGAGCTTGTTTCACTCACATGAGATGCACAGCAGCAAACCTCTACCGTTAAATACCAGAGGATTTGTTGAAAATTTCTGGGACAGAGGAGCTGAGAGATAGTGTGTGGTTTTTCCATCCTGGCATATCTATCCATCTATCCGTCTTTCACTGCTTATCCAGGGCCAGGTCGCAGAGGCAGCAAGCCAAGCAGGTCAGCCTAGACTTCCCTCTCCCCTCCTCCTGGGGATTCCAGGGCGTTCCCAGACCAGATGGGATATACTATATTGCTGTGTTACACTAATCGGAACTGGGAAGAGGGGTGTGGGAATGATGTCTTCTCTGAGTTATTAGAGTTCCAGTTATAAAGTCAGGAAAAAAACGTGCCGATCTACCAGACTATTGTTTGCCATTGTTAGCACACCCTGCGTTGTAGTTCGCACATACCACATTAGGAATGTAAATAACACTACAGCAGCATTTCTATATAAACATTGAACAATTCTATGTATACGGCTGATTAAGTGCGACAAACCCTAGTCAGAAGCACTAATAAATGGAGTATTAAAGGAGCTTAATAACTGTTTACACTGGGGGCAGCCATCTTCCATTGTCAACTTGGGGCTGGTGAGGATCTCCCGACTTCCCATTTGTAAATTCCGACCTCGGGGAGCGTTCCAGATGAAATTTCCCACATGGAACTCAATAATCCCAACTTCCCAGTACAACTGGAACACAGCAATAATCCCTGTAGCAGGTTCTGGGTCTGCTCCGGGGTCTTCTCCCAGTTGGGCGTGCCTGGAAAACCTCGACAGGAAGGCATCCTAATTAGATGCCTGAAATAACTGTTGAATAATTCAGACTTGTTCTACAGTCTTTTTACACGGCCCACCTCCTGGACTCTCCTGCAGGTGATCCCTCTGATGTTCATTTAATAGACCTCTGTTCATGAATCCTTCCCCACAGACCTGACAGCTGTATGGTTTCTCTCCGGTGTGGACACGTCGGTGCAGTTTGAGGCTGTAGGCCTGAGTGAACCTCCTCCTGCAGACGTTGCACCCATACATCTTCTCCCCTGTGTGGATCATCATGTGGACCCTTAAGTTGCTGGGGTTGCTGAACTTTTTATCACACTGATCACACACGTATGGCCTCTCCCCCGTGTGGACGCTCATGTGATATTTCAGGTTGACTGCGCTGCTGAATTTTTTCCCACACACGTCACAGACCGACTGCTGTCCCGGTTTCCTGCCTGTGTGGATCCTCATGTGGTTCTGCAGTGCGCTGGCGTGGCTGCAGCGTTTACCACAGGTCTCGCACACATAGGACCTCTCTCCCGTGTGGGTCAACATGTGGTGCTTCAGGGCGCTTCGATGGCTGCAGCCTTTCCCACAAACCTCACAAGTGAAGCGTTTCTCTCCGGTGTGTTTGCTGAGATGGCTCTGCAACACGCTTATGTCGCTGCATCCCAGGCCGAGGAGGTCGCAGCAGCTCTGTTTTTGTATGTGAGTCACCCGATGAGTCGCCAAAGACAGAGCTGAGAAGAAGCAGTCGCCACACATTTCACAGACAAAATCCCGCTCCCCTGAATGCTGATTTTCATGATCAGCCAAACTCTGCCTACACTTAAACGTCTCTGGGCAAAGGGAGCACACAAATGTCTTTTTTAAGGCGCTGCACTGGTGTCGCTGGAACGCCAACGCCCCGCTGAACTGACCTTCGCACAACGAACATGTGTGAGAGTTTGGTTTCCTCAGGCTGTGTCGACGCATGTGTCTTACAAAAGTGGACTTATGAGCAAACCGCGTCCCACACTCTGAACATTTGTAGGGTTTCTCTCCGGTGTGACGTCTTAAATGTGCGTTGAGTCCTCGCAGGACAGAGAAACTTTTGCCACACTCAGTACAGAGGTGAGGTCTGGAGTGACTCAGGAAGTGTCTGTCCATCATACACTTTCGAGTGAATGATTTGTCACAAGACGGGCACTGGAACAGTCTTGAGGGCTCTTTCGTGTTCTTCGGTGTGATGGCTGAGGTCTCTGCTTCCTTCTGGATTACCTTTTCTGCTCTTTCATTAGAGTCTGAGTTTGACTGTATTGGAGCTTCATGTTCAGACGGCGACTCAGATCCAAACATCTCTGCGAGTGTATCATCTGAAACAAACACCAAAAATAAAAGTTTAATTAAGGAGCTTGACCCAGAGCTGGAAGAACAAGGCTGACACCAACAAACAGCCACTTACAACAAATTCAGAGTTTAACTTTTTTGTTTTGTTTTTGCTTACAAAGAAGAGAAAGTCAGATAGGAGACACTGTCAGTTTAATAAACACCAAAAACCTTTGAGACCAATTAAACCTTTTTTATGACCTAAACTTTTTATATATGTGACAAATTTCAAAAGTAAAAGTCAAAGTAGGAGCGGCTTTAAGAGAACAAAGAGCTACAAAAGCAAAGATATTCAAGTTATTCAGAAATGTTAGTAACACATTGTTGGTCTCTTTTTTCTTACATATTCTTATCCTTCTCACTCTTAATTTACACACATACACACAATGACCCTCAACACCTCAAAACTCTGAAACATACAGTGTTAATTTTGACGGCACTTTTTAATTTAGTTTTAGTCTTTTGCCTAAAATACGTTTTAGTTTTAGCCATAATTAAGTCATCTAAACTGTTTTAGTTTTAGTCTAGTTTTAGTTGATGAAATTTCACAACATTTTAGTCGATGAAATCTACTGTAAATTTAGTCGACTAAAATATGAAGTGTAAAGTGTAAGGCATTTTTTATGTTTAGTTGAATTTCTGAAGTCATGTTTTACACTTGGATAAAATTACACATCTAATTACCCTTTATTGAATGCTAGTAAAGTTTGAATGTATAAATGAACAGAAACAAATGTAACTTCTGTGTGACATGCAGTCACCTTTATTTAGGCTACCTGACAGAGCATCTCAGTTACAATACTAGAACTGACAACAAACAGTGAACCTGCTCTACATGAATATATCAATTCATAAAGAGAGGAGCTCTGATTGGATCGCTCCCCAACTTATCCCACCACCATGAAGCTAAAGCAGTTGTGATTGGATGTCCCTCTTAAGTCATCTAACATTTCCACAAAACCAATGTGGCTGTGATTGGATATATTCCTAACTTGTTCCTACTTTCCACATGATAACAATTAGGTCTGATTGGATTAAGTCTCTGTCAAACATTTTAGTCTAGTTTTTATTTGTTGATGAAAATGTCAGTTAATTTGTTTTGAGTTTTTGTCCATGTGCACTTGTTTTTATTCGTTACTGTCTAGTTTTTGTTGAGGGAAAAAGGTTGTAGATGAAAACTATGACGATAACAATTAGTCAACAAATTTACCACTGTTCATTTTTATCAATGGTCCCTGCGTGTCTTGGTTAAGTCCTGTAACTGTTTTGCTGTTTTAAGTATCTGCACATATCATCTCATCTCTCACACAGTGTAATTGTTATTTCTGTCGTATCTTCCACCCTGTCAATCGTCTTGTACTGAACTGCAGCATGCAAAATAAATAAAAAAATTAAAAAAAAAGAAAGAAATGTTTGTAATATTTCTAATTAAGTAAAGGGTGCAATAATACCATTGATATTGATATAGTTTAAGTTCACGTTTACTGTTGACAGCAGAAATCATTAACTTCATCTGTACAAGGACCATTTATTTTCCTGATAACCCAGTAGGGGCCAGTAACCTTGCACAGAAGCTGGATTCAATATCTGTAATCATATGGATCCATCTTGTCAAACTCCAGTCTATAACGATTGTGCTCGGCCTAAAGTAGCACAGACCAATCAGAGTCCTCTAGAGCAGGGCGAGACAGGAGAGACAAGCAAGACAGCGGCAGGAAGAGACTGCTCATACAGAGATTAGCATAGATGCTAACAGCTTCAGTAGCAGTTTTAGCAGATATGGAGTGCATTTCTTTATCAAATGACCAACAAGTACTAACCCTACAAACATCTCTATAGTAAGGATATTTTTGCTCCACCTCTGACATCATTATCTGATTGGCCCTGCTGGATATGCCTGTGAAAGGTTGTACCCTCCCCAAACACTTTCTATGGGCTCTCTCTCAGATGGACAAGTGAAATATATTCAACGGTCCATTTTTTTGTGCCAGGTCACCCACACAGATGTTAGGAAAAGAGCCCTGAATTCCACCTCTTCTCAGGATTGTGTGGGTATGGTTACATTTGTTTGACTGACAGCTCCACAACCCTGTGACATTTGTAGGGCCTGTTTTGGTCGGAGGACTTGTTGACTTGTCATCATTTCAGATGTTCCTTAAAGTTTATGACATCTAAAATTCTGACTGTAGAAGCCCACCTTTCAAACTCTCACATGTGTTCGTTGTGCGAGGGTCAGTTCAGCGGGGCATTGGCGTTCCAGCGACACCGGTGCAGCGCCTTTCAGTATAGAGTGGGATATTTACCAAAATAAATCTCTACTGCAATTACAGCCCAATGATATCATGCAGTCTGCTGCTTCTTTTAAAACACTGTTCATGGGGCGCTGGTTTGGAGGAGTGTCAAGCAACCAGGCTCGACCCATATACATGCTTCTGCCGGTCCGGGTTCAAATCCAGCCAGTGGCCAGTTTGCAAAGTGTCCTCCCCTACTCTCTCACCCCCCTTCACAAGCCGATCCACTGTCTCTCTCTCTACTATCAATAAAGGCACAAAATGCACAATAAAAAAACCTTAAAAAAAAAAAAAAAACTGTTCATGGTGCATTTACAGACTTGTTGTTTATTATAAGGAAGTACTTTATCAGTGAAGTAATGCTCAATGCACAGAATGTGTTAAAATCATCCTATTTAACAGCAAACAAGAGAACTTATTAAAGAAAAGGGGTTCATTTTGAAGTCACGTGAGAAAGCAGTACACACCAGGTTCTGTCACTGGTCCCGGGTCATCAGCATCTGTTGACGGTCCCTCAGGCTGATGCTCCACTGAAAAAACACACCATTAAAAAAGTGCCAATAAATCAATCATAAAACTATAGCATTGTAATGCTGCTAAGAGAACCCTCCATGTCAGACTTAAAGGGATACACAACATTTTTTTTGTTTTCGTATCTTGCGTCACTCCTGAGTTCATGATAAGCAGATAGACACCATTCTTTAGACTGGGTGCAGTAACAAGTAAGAGAGGAGCAGAGCTCAGCCACCAATAATTAGTTTAGCTCAAACACTGGGAGTCAGTGGGTAGCATTAGCCTGCCTGGCTAATGTCCTGTGTGCTTGTTGTGACTTGTTTTTTTTTATACCCCATTATGATACGTTATCTATTTTTGGACTAAGACTTCTACTTTATGTAATTTTTAAAAGAAAAAGAATGGCGTCTGTCTGCTTGTCATGGACTCAGGAGTGAGGCAAGACAAGAAAACAAAAAAAAATGTTGACCTATCCCTTTAAATTTAAGACAGCAATTTAAAGAAGAAAGGGCAAATTTACTCTGTGTTTAATTATTTGACCAAGATAAAGCTATAACGAACATTAATGGGCTAAAAATCAAATGAAAATAAATATCATTACAGTTTAAAATTGTATTCTAAAACATAAAACTATGCATGTTTTGATAATTGATTCTGTTTTTGCTTAAATCGTTAGCTTTAATAAAAATATAATGTAGTGACTTAAAGCTAAAGTACTGCAATTTAACGAAAAAAAATTAAGTTGCCTTTTTGTGTCCTTTACAAGTTTAAGCAGGTTAGAAACTGAAAAAAATCATGATAAAGACATTACATCAGTTCACAGTGTTTTTAATACCTCTGTGATATAAATGGTCACTCCCTTGTTTCAGTGCTGACTGAAGTCCTCCCTTTGTCTTCTGCGGAGAGCATTTAGGTTCTGCGAGTAAGCAAAAGGACATGACATACTGCTTACATATTAAAGAAATCCTGCTTGGCCCCAAAACTTCCCTCCACACCCTCCAAAGCTGACTTACTCTTCTTTGGCGTGGCCACTCTTATTCCTGCTTTTAGCTTCTCGCTCTCTTGTACCGTCTTTTCTTTAAACCCTGCACTCTGCTCTGCTGCAGGACCGTCTGCAGCGTCATGTAAGGACATCTTCAGCATCACCAGTATTTTTTCTGCTGCACCTTTGGTCCACGCTGACATGAGAGATGCAAACCGGGCCTGTTAAGTCAGAAGAAAGAGTGTTATGCAACTAAGTGGTGAATTATATTAAAGTGTTTCACAATTAACGAATAAAGACATTTTTAATATCTCCTTATATATTAAGGGTTTCATGTTTTTCAAATATGCAGTTCAGGGTTAAAATCCTTCACCACACTTCAGCTGTTGTTCTTTTAATATGATTTAGCTATGAGTACTCTAAATACTCAAGACCCAGAGTATGTTTATTTTTTTTTTTTTACTTCTGTAGATTCATGGAGTGCTACTTTCACTTGTACTTGAGTATACTGGATTTATATCTTACAAACTCTGACTCCAAAGGCCTTAATGATGAACTTTCTCTGAATATTTTTCTGTGGTTTATAAAGCAACATGTCCCCCTTTTATTACTAACGATGTGGGATACATATGAAGTGTATAGATTCATTTTCAGGTCCACTTATAATAACCTAGTGACCAATCCATTGTGTCTGTTTGTACATCTTTAAGTCAACAGGATAAATGCATATTAGGCAGATGTATTTTGGAGACTTGTGTGGATCTCAGTGATCAATGGATTGCGTTGACTTCGAGTTTATTATAATCCCTCTCAGAATATGACTTGTCTTATGAACCTTTATTGTCTCCTAAAATGTAATTTTAAACTGATTTTCTTTTGCAGTCTCATTTTTTAGGCTGTTAACAGACTGTCATCATATGAGCTCTCTCAGTCAGAAAGCTGATGTTTGTTGTTTGTTAATTTGTTGGTACAGATGTGACGTCATGATGATGACTGACCACATGTGTGTAGCCACTTCCTATTTAAGACGTCCGGTCCACTTCAACAAACTTCTTGCCTGATGAAGGTCTGAGACTGAATTTTGCAAATAAATGAATTTCTTGCAAGTTAGACTGGCTATGTTTACATGCAGTCATTAAACCGTTCCTAACTGGAATATTAGCAATAACCTGGTTGTGTGCAGCCATGTAAACACCAAAAAACCTTCTGAAAAACTGGAATATTCCAGTTTTTAAAAACCCAAAAATCCCCCCTGGGTTACTCCTTTTCTAACCCGAATATTTGGTCATGTATACGCCGATCGGGATATGTCCATCAAAAGGAACATTAATTTGTGTTCTGCGCATGTCCTTTTTGCAAGGAATCTTGGTCTTTTGAGTACAGGAAGTACTTGTTGTTACATGGCACAGCTCCGGCTCGATTTCCTAATTCTTCACGTTCTCGTCTTCCATTAATGAAGAAACTGACAAAGAATAGTGTCAAGTACTGGTGGTGGGTCAGTACCAGCATCAAAGCACAAACGAACTGTTAGCTGCTCCGGGCCGTTCATTATCCGCCGTGCTGCTGCTGTTGTTGTCATTGCTATTGGATACAGGAAGAAGAAGCAGAAATGACGCACACTGCGTCATGACGTTCTCTGTGCGTGATGACATTCTCCGTGCATCGCTGTTTTGTGAGGGATACTATGCATAGAGGAGTAACCCTGTTTGCTCACGCATGTAAACTGGGTTACTCCGAGTGTTTCAGAAACAGGAATATTGATCTTAACCCGAATATTGACTGCGTATAAACGTAGCCAGTGTGCGGGAGTCTATCTTCACATTTAAATTGACTTTTTTTCCTCCTAAGCACCTGTCTCTTGACTTAGATGTGCAAAGTACTTCCTTATTTTGACTCTCCTACTTGAGTAAAAGTTGATCAAATGAACTGTACTCTTTTTTGTTTACAACATTTGTGTCCTCTACAACTCCTGTTTGGAACAGATTTATAATTAGTTTAACCTAAAAAAAATCTCTGTACAAAATCCCTCAACTGGATTGAAAAACCAGCCCCTGCCTTTCCCTCTAGCCCAAGTCAACACACAAGCTTTGATACGTTTATTTAAGGGTTGTGTCTGAATTGTGGCCATCTCACTGGAAAACATAATAAGGGAAAGAAGGATCACTCTCATATAATGCTTTGTATCAGTACAGTTTAGTTTTAGACTTTTAGCACTTTTATATGTTTTCTCTGTTTACTGTATGTTTTTATACCTTCTGTTTTTATACTTTTAGTTTTAAACACTTTAGTGTTAAGTACTTGTTCCTTAAGCGTTGCTATCTGAGCCATTTGCAACGAAATGTCGTTCATGTGTGTTGCTGTGTGTTGCTTATTTTCAATAACATCTATCAGTCTGCAAAGTTATGGTCCATAGTCATTTCATGCCTCTTAAACTATCTCCTCTTTGTCATGTTTAACTATGAAGAGTATATTTGCTCATTGTTACCGTTAATCGTGCATACAGCTGCTGTTTGTCCTCCGGCAGGGTCCCTCGGCTCTCCCGCCCCGCTCCGCTGTTCACAGCCGGAGATGAGCGCTGTCCGGCGGCTGTAGTTGTCCAGTAACCCGAGCACTGGTCCAGCAGCTTGCGGAGCTCCCTAACAGCAGCCTCCATCACGGCCTCCATGACAGCGGATATCTTAACCTCTAGTTTCTCCACACTCGACATGTTAGTGAATATTTTTTCTGCTTTATAAAGTAGTTATTTTTACTTAATTGACCTCCTTCTGATTTAAACTCAGGAAGTTGTGTTGTTGTTATTTAGCCGTCGTCTTTTTCTTCCTCTTCTGTGCTCATTAGCGGCCTGAAACACGATGGTGAACATGAAAGCGCCATCTAGTGTCCTGGAGGAGATACAGCCACAAACGAGTTTTCAAGGCGAGGGTCATTTATTTGCCTTTTTACCTGAATTTATTTTTTTTAAATGACTCTTTTATCTCCATTTATATTTGTTTTGCCTAAATACCTCAATAATGTCGCCCTGCCCTTTGATATTTTTCCTGCAGATGCCTCTGATTCCTCACCTCAGCCTCCCCTTAGCAAAAAGTAGTATACTCGAAGTTCATTTTATTAAGAATGCTTGAGTATAAATATAGCAAGTATACTGCGGACCATGTACTTGTGGTGCACTAGAAAGTACACTAATTTAATACTTCTTCGGAATAAATTGGAACATTTTTAAGTCTATAAAAGTATACTTTAAGTTTACTTTGAAAGGTCATTTTTACTTTACAAAAGTACACTTTTTAAGTACACAACAAGTACACTTATCTATATACTACTCGTGTGCTAGGTATATACTTCTAGGAAACATTTGAGTTTTTTGAACTGTACTGAAGGTATACCCCAAACCCTTCTGAAAGGGACTAGAACTTGATCAATAATGTCAAATGTTTTTCTGTTTTTGTGTATGTTTTTTTTTTTTTCAGGTACATGAAGATAATGCAATTGAGCACACATACTGTTTACTGTAAACTTTTAAATTACAACACTTTATGATCTTGAACATGTAAGTTTACAACAGGGGTAATACCTCAAAGCAAATGTGTGCAGTGAAAAAAATTAATTCTTCTAAACTAAATGTAAGCTCAAATCAATGACTTTACCTTATTCTGTATTCAGATCAATATATAAGTTTTAGTACTTTGTGGCAGAAAGAAGTTAAAATATACAAAAGTACATGTATAAGTTTTAGTAGTGAAGTTTAAGTGTAAGTCTAAGTATTAATGTACTTAGTCTTAGACTTTTCCTTAGACTTTTCAGTTTAAGCCAAGTATACGTCCCTATACTATTATTAAGGATATAAAATATAGGATATAAAAGGTAAACTTCAAGTATACTGCCTCAGTTTTAGTATAAAATAAGTATACTTGTAGTACACTTGAATGAACTACTTTTTGCAAAGGGTCCTCACACATTCACTTTGTCCCATACTGTCTCTGCCATCCATCAATAAAGGGATTCATGTCTTCTGCATAATTTAAAATCAGTATTATTCTTGCTAAAATAGTAAATTAAGATATATGTACATTTTCAGTCAAGTCTGAAACAACCTGGTAGCTTGATTATTGTTCTAAGTGTACTTCAGCAGCCCCAAAAATAGTGTATAATCACACACCACCCGCTAAAATGTATTTAAAAAGGTCTGTTCCCTACATATTGTGATGTTTTTTAAATATTGACCATAATTTTTGCAAAATAAAGAAGACAACAAAGCCACTGATAATATAATATTTTAACATCTCCAATGTACAATAATAAATGAATGTGTTGGATTAAATTAGAAAATGGCAAATTATTACTGTTATACCCCAAAAGATAACCTGAGTACAATTTAATTACTAACTAATTAGTGGTCGGTTAAAATGTTTCATGAAATATCTGAATGAAATTAAATTATTGAAAAAAATAACTGCAGTGACTCACATTTCCATAATCAAATTTTGTTTAACATATTTGTTGATATCAGTTGTTCTTGTTTATTTTACTGTAATTGTTGTTAAAACTTATTCAATGACATTGCCACCTTTATAAGTGAAATATTACTGCTTGCTACAGTTCATTACAATAACCACTTGGTGGCAGTAATTACCCAAAATGCCGAGTGAATGCAACACAAACATGAACTTTAATGCTTTCAAAATAAAAAAGCTTCAAATCAAACAGTAACTAGAATTTCCTTTTTCAGTCTGTGTTCATAAACTGTAACCATCAAATTCTAAATATAGAAAACTCTGATAGCATGTACAGGAAAAGGCTCATTGATATTTTTATTTGAAATTTCCAACAGCAACACAAAGGTATCATCAGACTTAACTAAATATAAATGAAACTAATGAGCCAACATTCACACAATCACACACACTGTCATCCGTGTTGTGTGAACTCCTCCTCTTCGTGTCGTTGTGCGTTAACTGAACTCTTGTTCCTGCTGAACTGAGCCAGTGTATTAAATCAAACTGCTGTCAGCTCAGAAGGCACAGGAGGAAGGTCAGATGTTTCCTCAGAATAAAACAGTCAAGACCAGATGTGAAATATAAATACTCTAATTCCCAACAGTACTCGCTCATCACATCTCAGTAGAGCATTATAACTGAAACTCAATATTTTTAAATATAGTGGTTTTCTATGTGATTCATAAAAATGTAAATCATATGCTTGGTTTCACTGCAATGCACTGTAACTGATTTTTGTAAACGTAACAGTGTTTTACTGTAATATCTAAAGCTACCTGCTGTAAAATATCTATACAGTAAAAATCTGAAAAGGGCAACGGGTCAACATGGCTTTAGCCTGCTCTACTGTAAAGTGTCTTGAGATAACATTTGTTATGAAATAGCACCAGGCAAAAAAGATTTATTGATTTATTGATTAAGAGAAAAAAATCAGTCACTACCAAAATTCCATTTTGCCTAGGAAAACTGACCAATAACTTTTAGTAAATGTTTCACATTTTTGGGTGAAACAAATGCTTGAGTAAAGAATTTTATTCAATTAAAACTGATTTATGTGATTTTTTTTTTTTTTTTTACAAAACTCAGGGTATAGAAAAATAAATCATGATACAGCAACTTAACTTGAATAAGATTCATTAAAGAAGTTGTATAATAATATGCCGCAATGATACTGTAAATGAAAATACAGTAATTATGCTGTAAATTCAAGTAGATTAATGCTACTGTACAGACATTCACTGGCTTGCTGTTGCCAGTCAGTTACTGTAAAATTTACAGCTATCTTTTTACAGTGTGGGCAATCTGTTCTGCCACAAATGAAGTCCTTTATTCTCCTGCATGTGTATTTACTGTGCAGTGATCCACCACTTAGCAGCTTTAGTGTCTGTAAGGTCATACCTGCTGACTTTAGATGAGGACATTTTAAGGCTTTTTAAAGGCCATGCTGAATGGGCCAGGGGTCCTCCTAGTGTACTTTTCAGAACATATAAGAACTATATGATGCTGTTAAAACTACTCAGGATCCCTTGTTTGTATTGAAAAAACACAAATTAACAATTTAAAGCAGTTTTAGACACGTGTCTTATCTTCAACTGAGGCATCTTGAATTATGAGGCCTCAATGGCAGTTGACAACCTCTGCCTGTTGGTAAAACTGGAGACATTTAGAGCAGATGAAACTGGAATTTCATTTCAACATAAGGTGCTTAATTTTATTTTAATTATAAGCAAAATAAGCTAAATATCAAACTTTATATTCAACAGGACAATCAAACATATGATCAGTTCTAAGGACAAATAAAGACAGTAACTGTGTTCAGTAATCCTTTAAGTGTACAGGGTAAACATTAATGAATTACACAGGGATGACTTAAGATAGCAGAAGTGCAAAGCAAAATCTCCAACAATATAGCAACAATTATATTAGAGTTAAACGATCAAAACATACATTCTAGCCCTCTGTGAGTGAAATAAAATGTGCTCATCAGTGAAAAGAGAGGGCACTTTAATGGCAAAAACTCCAAGCTGTTGTTGATAAAAAAAAAAAATAAATAAAAACAAGTCTAAAACTTAGTCCATAGCTCTCTTCTGTAGGTGTCAAACCATGTTCAATGTTATGGCAACAAAAAATATAGTCCCAAGACACCTAAGATTTGGTTTATGGTTTTAATAATAATGATTAAAAAACATTGCACTATCTAAACTGTCCAAAAACATGCAGCAAGATTCACGTTGATTTAAGGTTGTTAAAATTTTCTTGTTGACTACCACATTTGAAAAATGATGAAAATCTTCCTTATCCCAATGATTAGAGGAATCTAATTGTCAAAAAACTTAAGAATTATGTCAGATTTTTACCAAAGGATGAGAGAGCACTGGAACACAGAAAACTCCTACTGATTTACACCCATGAATGTTGTGAAGGGATTTGACAGTTTCTCTTGACAAAATATGACTAAAGATAAATCAGTGTCTTTATTGTTTTATATGAGCAGAATTTTAAAAAATGATGTTTTAATATTGTTTGTTGTGATTTTTTTTGGATGGTTGAAAACGTTTAAATAACTTTATTATGTGTTTACAGTGCCTGTTTTGCCATATAACAGGCATCAATATCAACAAATTTGAATCAGGGAATATTCCTAACATTTTGACTCTTTTTTATTTTTATGTTTTTCTTTTCTCTGTGTAGGTTTTTGCACAACACATGTTTCTTGGGTATTTTCTATTTTGTGATGTTCTTTTGTATTTTTATATGTTTATTCTTTGCATGTCTGACTCAAGGAGGAAGGTGCAAAAATTGCAATGTGCATGTGTTGTATCGTGGCAGTGCGAGTGTTCTGTTTCAGCCATGAATAACTTTAGAATGAGAACTTTTTAAAGAACTTCTAGAGCTCATTCTAATTATTTGCCTAGGTAGAAAAATTAACTCAAGGACCAGTAAAGTGATTTTTTATAGTATGTTGATCTTTGATCCTGGTTGTGGTGAATAAAGAGGAATTCAGAATGGAGCTCTATTGCAGAGGTGAGCTAGAAATGCATTCACAGTTGGGGGTAATGTTTGCTTTCTGGCTGTGTCCATTTGCTGTTAATGGCAAAAACCCACAATTTTGTCTCCGCTGACTTATATAGAGCACAGAAAGCAATTAGTTTTACCTTCCTATCAGCCTTATGGAAAAGGAAAACTGCTTTGTACAGCTTGTGCACAAAACCCTCAAACGTGTTTTGTGATACATCTGATCTCTCCAGACAGACAGTCGGTCAAACATGGTGCACTTTCTCTGACAAATATATCATCTCTGTGCAAGTGAAGAACTTAGCCACTGTGAACAAAAACTAAGACTCCCTGTTCAGCAGTCGACTAAGCTCTGCACCTGATCAGAAGCTGCAGGTACACAAGACACAAGTACATACCCACATTAATGCTGCCCCCTCAGAAAAGTTGTTCCTTCAAAATAATCCATAAAAGGGCAGCTTGAAGAACTCCTCTCTTACAAACAGACTAAAAATGCACAGAAGAAAGAGTGATCTTCTCCAAATATCAAAAATCTAGAGCATGTGTCTCCTCTTTCAGCTGTAGGCACCATAACCGTGTAGTAATCCCTGGCAATGTGATTTTGATTTCAGTGCCAAATCATCATGCCAGAGACCCACATAGCCACGGCAAAAACAAGATAAACTCCACCATCTCCTCACCACATCTCTCTTGTTTCTCATTTTTCTTCTCTGGTGTTCCTCCCTCCCCCTTTCTTCTCTCTCTTTCTCTTTCACCCACATCTCTCTCTCTCTCTCTCTCTCTCTCTGTTAGGCTCCCATGCTCGGTTTAACTGTGGGTATTTCCCTCATTAACTGCTACGCCTATATCAGGAGTTCCAGAGAGGCCCGAGGAGCTCTGCCTCCAGGAATGAAATGACTGCATGCTCCTCTTACAATAAGTCATGATAATTAGCCTACAGGGTCTGCTGGGTGGGACGGTCCCAGGGCAGGTGCATGAGCACCCAGGGACTTAAAGGGATACGCCAACATTTTTTGTTTTTGTGTCTTACCTCACTCCTGAGTCCGTGACAAGCAGATAGACACCATTCTTTAGTCTGTGTGTGTGCAGTAACAAGGGAGAGACGGGCAGAGCTCACCCACTGCTAGTTAGCTTAGCTCAAAGACTGGGAGATAATAGGTAGTGTTAGCCTGCATCTGCCTACATTCATCAGATAAACTCTTAAGCAACTCTATAGTCCTGTGTGCTTTTTTTTTTTTTTGCTGCGATATGTTACGTTGTCTATTTTTAGACTAAGATTAGCATTTTATGTAATTTTCTAGAGAAATAAGCACATGAGCAAACCACCTCCAATATGCTTGTAAGTAGGTCAACAAAACAAAGTATGGTATGTGTAAATGTATATTTATCTCTTTAACAAATTAAATAAAATGCTAATCTTAGCCTAAGAGGAAGGCTAACACTACTGATTGACTCCCAGTGTTTGAGCTAAGCTAATTAGCAGTGAGCTCTGCCTGTCTCTTCCTCGTTACTGCACGCACAGTCGAAAGAATCGTGTCTATCTGCTTGTGATAGACTCGGTGAGCCAAGACCCGAAAACAAAAAAAAAATGTTTGTGTAGCCCTTGAACATTGTTGGGCATTGATTGGTTGATTTCCTTCATTACCTCTGCCAAGGAGGTTATGTTTTTGGGAGGGTTTGTTTGTCTGTCTGTCTGTTAGTTAGTTAGCAACATTACTCAAAAAGTGATGGACGGATATTGATGAAATTTTCAGGGAATGTCCGGATTGGGATAAGGAACAAATGATTATATTTTGGAAGCGATCCGGATCTCCGTCTGGATCCAGGAATTTTTTAAAGGATTCTTTAACATTGGGAGATAGGGCCATTTTCGACATTTGTGCATATAACTCCACAAATAATGGTCAGAACACTTTGAAAAAAAAATACAGGATAAGTTTCTAACATGTTCTACAAGATAACAAAAACTGATCCAGATAATGGAATTATTCCGGATACTATGATCCAGAATATGAAAAAATAGGGGACCTTTGGGATTTTCATCATAGGAAGAGAACAAATGAAGCTATAAACACACAACAAACACCATTACATAACCAAGAAACTGTGGAATCTGTAATATGCCAACAGATTTGCTGTATCTTCAAAAGCTGTGGAACTAGATCCAGAAGAAAACCACCATTACGGAAAATGTGATTTTCGTGAATAACTGCTGAACTGATGTTGATATCAGTTTTCATGGTCAAGGAATCTAAAAATGTAGTCAAAATAAATGTGGGACTAATATTTATGGTGCAAATGACAAATAGGGGGATCTGTGGCGCTTGGCGGAGGTCTGCACTCTCCGAGTACTTTCTAGTTTACTATTACAATATCAGTGCGGGATTGGTGATAAGAGTAATTTTATATTTTGCTTTGTCAGTGTTGTTTGAAATAGAAAAGTCATATTTCCTAAAAAAGCACATCACACTCACTTCTTTTTTAGAGGTGTTTTTGAAAAGTGGAAGGCAGCGATGGAAGATTGTAACAAACAGCACAGACAATGATTGGGTTGGGTCATAAATCATTTTGTTTGGAGGCATATAGTCTTTGGAGTACAGAGGTATTTCAGTATATGAAGAGCAAACAAATGCATGAAATAGAAACCTATCACCTCCAAAATTCGAACTTTTATTATTGTTAACCTTTATTCAACCAGATAAAACTTTATATAGAGATACATATGAAACTTAACCACAGGCAACATGCGCAAACCACCGCAGACATGCTTTGTTTTGTTGACCTACTTAGAAGCACGTCCGCGGTGGTCTGTGCAAAGTGTTAATCTTAGTCTAAAAATAGATAACATAACACAACATGGTAAAAACAAAAACAAAAACAGTCATAACAAGCAAGCAGGACTGTTTAGAGTTGCTGAAGAGTTTATATGATGACTGTAGGCATCAGGTCCTTTAAGACGTCAGATGCACAAATATATTACAAATATTCAAAGATTAACTAATGGAAACAATCTCCCTGCATAATATTCTGGTTGCATGCGTGACATGATCCTGCAGTGCTGATGATGAAACCCTAAAATTGTGATTATGTGTCAGTGTGAGCTCAAGGTGAATTATGTGACATTTTACATAACCAGCGAAGTAGACTGACATCCAGATAGGTTTTTATGTATACAGAGTATTGTGCCAGCTGTGAATAAATGATCTTTTCAGCCAATCAGACCTGATTTATGGTTCAGTCATGGCTGCTCTCCACAGCGGCCTCTTTCACCCGTTACTCCGCCCAGTCTCACTTGTCACATAAATGATTTTAACCATAAATTCTGACTCCTTACTCAACACCAGTGACACATTTTACCCAGAGTTCAGGCAAAAAGTGAACCTGGCACACTGAGGCTGTTGCTGTTGGTCCTTCTGTGTTGTTAACGCTGCGTGTGACTAGTGGAGCTGACTTAATGGGAATCACACTATAACAACACGCTCCCTCCTCTGTGCTGGACTCTTACTTTTTACATGTTTGATCCACACAGGCGTGACATACCATGCGTGATCGAAGCATGTGACCCCCGCCAGCCGTTCAGCCCCCCAACCTTTGACCCCCAGACCCCTGCAAGTCCAAGTCTCATTACGCTTGACTTGGTGGGCTATTATTTAAAGGTGGAGACCAGGAGACTGAGGGATTGTGTTGGAGGTACCAGAGTAACATCAAAGTATACATTGGTATGTGGTATTGCACTCGTAAATAATAATAATAATAATAATAGCAAAGCTTCTTTACACATTGATGACCCTGTAAATATATATAAGATAAGACTTATAAGAGGATAAGACTCAATGCTGACTATATTAAGAGATATTTGGCACAGTATAAGACTGCAAGCATAACTGGGTCATTCTCACCTGCTTTTAGTTTTTACAAACATGAAAATGTTAAAAAGACAAAATGGAGGTGTTTGATAACCAGGACTTTAAATCTAAAACATTAACAGTAAACCACATTTTTTCACTATTCAGCAAACTTGTCTATAAATATTCTCACTACCACAACAGTCCAAAACCCCTAAAACTACAAAACCAAACTTTTTTAATGAGTTATAAACAGGCCTTTACAGAGTCACATGAATTTCTTTTCATTTATTTTCTAAATACTTTTTGTCTCAGATTTCTTCCATTAATGCAACACCCCTTGAAAGTCTTCAAAACTTTGTTATTCTTCACACAAATTAAAGAGCTTGAAATTATGTGCTAATTATTAAAACAATTCCAAATTAAGGCTCTGTTTTGTCAATGATAACCAGGTTTAGAAATAAGGTTGATAGTTGAAGTAATGAGAACCAGTTAGACTACAGATCCATCCATCCATTATCTATACTGCTTATCCCTTTCAGGATCGTGGGGGCTGGAGCCTATCCCAGCTGTCACTGGGTGAGAGGCGGGGTACACCCTGAACTGGTCGCCAGCCAATCGCAGGGCCACAAAGAGAGACAGACGATCGTCCACACAGAAAAGTCCTGCCCGACCCGATCAAACCAGCAACTTTCTCAATGTGAGGCACATGCACTGGAGAAAGAGAGCGTGTTTCAGTGGAGCCAGATCTGTTTTGGTGGGCTTTTTGGGCTTTGATTAGTCTCTTTTTTTTTAAACCTGTTGAAGAAGGATATATTAAATGGTGTTTCTTGATTTTTTAAAACAGTCTGGAGACACTTTGACAGTCAGCCTGTCAGTATTAACCCCCTGAACCTGCTGAATGACTTGTTGTAGGGATGAGCAAAATGTGGAGTTTTTAATAAGAGTGGTTTACTTTTAAAGTACAGCAACATCACTGTTAAACACGGGTTGTGCTAATTGTGACATTTTGGCACCTTACCTTATTAAAATAAACAGCATTTAATGTTTTTTAATTTAATTTATCCTTAGAAAAAAACATCTGACAAACCGGGACTTGAACTACTACAATTTAAGCACCAAAACAATAAACTAACAGGGTTTTTGTTTTCAAAGCCAAAACCACCATTTTTGTGCCAGGCTAAAGGCACATATCCTAAATGGGATTTTTAAAAAATAATTTAAAAAATGGTCAAAATTGAGCATAATAGGGTGGAACTCTATGAATAGAACATATAGATTCATTGCATAAACGCTCTTACATTAAACATTAAAAGTTGTTTTCCCCCTCAATTTGTTCCTCAGAAATCCAACAAAACTGATGTCACTTCCTGTAAGTGGATTTATGGGAAATGTAGTGTTTTTGTAGAGCTGTGAGGGGACTCACAGCCTCTATGGCTCGACTGGACTGACTGGAGAGACCATTATGATTAAGTAAAATAATTATTATGGGTAAGGTTTGGAACTGAATTTCCTTTATTCAGATGAATCATTGGAATTCAAAGCTTTTATTCACAAGAGTCTCATTTAATGTTTCGGCCATGATAATTTATTTTGTTCTTTCAGGGTGTTTGGAATGAAAGTTTCCAATTAAAAGGAAGAAAAGTCTTATGAGACTTGGCTAACCTGCTAATTGGTTCATAGTTCATGGTCCTTGAGGTGCATCATGGGAGGATAAAATTTTATAAATAACATTACAACAGTTTAACAGTGACGTCAAAAAATTGTGGAGAACTAAAGTTGTTTTGGTGACACTTTTTTAGTATTTCTGACAGAAAATTTAATCAAAGATCAACTGAAATGTTAGTTAAAGCACTGCAGCAACAAGAATTTTATCTAAAAATGTATTAAATGTCCTAATATTTTAGTTTGTATGTAAAAATTACTCAATGTTTAAGAAAAATGTTACTGTAATCTGTCACATTATATATTTTTTCTCCAAACTTTGGCCTTGTTGTCATGGTATATTAAAGGTTTTGTGAGAGTGGCCCAACTATGAAAAGAATTGAGTAATGCCTCTGAACAATGCTGCTTGAAACTACTGATTTTACAAATTAGATCAAGGTGGGCTCCCCACCCACAGTCTCAACCCAGTTGGTTCCTCTGCACCCACCTTCCCTCAGCCTCTCATCCCTTCGACCCCTCGTTCTGTCATCCTATCCACTCCTTGATTCATTCATCCCTTCAACCTCATCTCCCCTCATCCCTTCGCCACCTCGATCCCTTCATCCCTTCGACCAACAATCCCCTCATCCCTTCAACACCTCGATCTACTCAGCCCTTCAAGCCTCAATCCCTTCATCCCTTCAACACTTCAATTCCCCTCATCCCTTCAGTCCCGATCCCCTCATCCCTTCGACCAACAATCCCCTCATCCCTTCAACACCTTAATCCCCTCATCCCTTCAAGTCTCGATCCCCTCATCCCTTCAACACCTTAATCCCCTCATCCCTTCAACCCCTCAATCCCCTTATCCCTTTGACCCTTCAATCCACTTATCCCTTCGACCCTCGATCCCTTTGACCCCTCAGTCCACTCATCCCTTTGACTTCTCCTCCCTTCATCCCTTCAACCCTTGATCCCCTCTTCCCTTCAACTCCTCCTCCCAGCTTCCCTTTGACCCCTCGATCTCTTCATCCTTCCGACCCCTGAATCCCTCATCCCTTCAACCTCTCCTCTCCTCCCCTCTTCCCTTCGACCCTTCTGTCCCTCATCCCTTCGAACCTTCATCCAAACATCTTCATAAAATTTGCTAAACAGTTATCTGCCTTTGTGGTCTTTGTTAGTGAAATACATGTTATTGTGTGTTTGTTGTATGAAGAAAATGAGGATGCCCTGGACTGATTTGGTAGAATCTAGACCAAAAATAGCAAAATTTCAATCGTGACAACAGGCGAATCTCTTGGCAGTCTATACAGCTTAATTCCCTTCAGTACTGAAGAAAGAATATAAATGTGCTTTGTCACTCTTACTGGTGCACTAACAGAACTGAGCTTTCTGCCAGGAGGAGCCAACATACCATGTGTTCAGTTTGCAGGTGAAATACCACAAGCATGAAGAATAAAGAACATTAAATGTCCTTTGTAAAGACAGTTGGAGATCTTTATAATCAGCTCAGGTTACCATAGGTTGGGCCAGACTGACACAAAGCTTTCAAGGCAACAAAGAAAAACTAATATACGTTTTCTTTGTTACTTCTAACAGTCACAATTAATCTCTCACTATAAATGTGCAGCTGTTAGGGCATCAGGTTCATGGGAAGTCATTTGTCTCAGTGTCACCTCCTCCTTTAAGAGCACTGAATGATGTGCACCTGGTATCAGTTTGTAGCTCCTTTCAAGGCCTCAATATTAAGTTCAGCAAGCTCCAGTACTCACACTAGCTGAAAAGAAACTAAAAATACCGCAAAATGTCAAATATAACGCAGTTCCCTTACTGTATATAGAATCCTGAAGTCCTCCTGATTCCCCATCCTGCCCGCTTCTTTCCTGAAGATCCAGTCTGCAGGAGGGAGGAGTGGGTTCAGCCTGACACTGCTCTCTCTCTCTGATAAATCAGTCTTATTGAGTTCACACAGTGTCGTTTGTGCATGTGGCCTGCCCAGACTCCAAAACAATTCAAAGGACAGTTTGTTGGTCTGCCCCTCGTTTCCACAAAGCACCACATTCAGTCTGATTCTGAGTAGGAAGTCCTGTTAGTCTCAATTCAATTCAATTCAGCTCAATTCAACACACTAAGAAATAATAAATACAGTTATTAAACAAAATGTCTATTCTTTACTGTACAGAGAAACAACCACATGACAAAGAACAAACAAGTTTTGACAGGACAGCAGTCTGCAAAGCATTGTGCAATCTTTGTTCATAGCTTTGACTTAGTGGCACACATGCTGAATTCCCATTTCCTAAAGCAAGTTTCTCTTTGTTAGTTTATATTAATGATATTGCTAGTAAAAGTCTTTGACTTGTTCAAGCCCAGAGTAGATGACTCACCTAAATGTGACACTTATTAAACTGCTGAGAGGCCATGAGTGTTATATTTACACAGCTAATATCCTGGTAAAAGCATATCCCTCAGGGCAGAAACAGACTTACTGGTAAGTTTGATATGTAAGTATGTTTGATATATTGTTACAACCACACAAACTCAATGCAAATGTAGTGGGACTAGTGGTGAATTTTATTCATACCAGGGAGAAATCTTATTTATGAAAGAAAATTTTCACACAGACTGTCTTAAGTAAATTAAAAATGTTAAGATATAGCTATACACTAAACAGCCACCTTATTAGGTATACCAGTTCAACTGCTCAATAATGCAAATAGCTAATCAGCCAATCACATCACAGAAACTCAATGCAATTGGGCAAGAAGATGAGGTCAAGACTACCTGCTGAAGTTCAAGTTGAGCATCAAAAGAGAGCAAAAAAAGGGATTTAAGTGACTTTGAATTTGACATGGCTGTAAGTGGCAGATGGGCTGGTCTGAGAGTTTCAGAAAACGTAGATCTTGAATTTTCATGCACAACCATCTCAAGGGTTTCCAGAAATGTTGATAAATATCCAGTGAGTGGAAGTGCTAGGACGAAAGTGTTGCCAGACTTTTGAGGAGAATGAATGTGCATCTGGCAAATCTTCAGTAAGTGTGTGATGCCACTGTGTCAACATGGACCAAAATCCCCAATGAACGTTTTTAGCACCTTGTTGAATCTATAACACAGAGAATTAAGGCAGATCTGATGCCAAAAGAGAAACAAACCTGCTACTTTCATTAATGGCTTTTTCTGAACATCGTTCTGTGTCAGACTGTGAGAGTAGAGATGGGGGTGAACTATAGAAGAGGAGTCATTGCTGAGGTCATTGCTGAGGTTCACGTTAGAAAATATCAGAACAAAATAGTGACAGAAACAAGACATGCTCTTAAGTAATTGATTATATAATAATTATGTATATTAATATTAGATTGATCTGATATCTATGGTTGGATTGATTATACATCCATAGTAACTATCTTTACAACCATATAGACATGAAACCCTCTTGAAAATGAGATGTCACATCTCAAGGGGCCAACCTCTAATAAATCTGTATTCAACAAAGACAAATATGGTGCTTTACAAATAAAGATTGACTGACTAAATCTATATTCAGCAGAAACAAATATGATGAGGACAGATTTATGATCTGGGCGACCATGGGTTTGTCGCTATCATAAATTATTATTTTTTATTTTATTTTTGTCTCTGCCTGAATTAATACATCACTGGATGTATGTATGTGTATATACAAATATATTTCTTATATGTATTTTTATATATGCATATATGTGTATCTATAAAATGAAGAGTATGACTTCAGCTGGCTCTGTTGTAAAGTGCCTTGAGATAACACTTTTTATGAACTGGAGCTATACAAATAAAGATTGATTGATTGATTGATTGATTTGAGAGATTTATTCTGTATTTAATTTTTGATCACTTTGATCAAACATAAAAGCTAATCATACCACATGTGTGTTGTTTTGTTGCTTTGCATTTTGAATATTGGCATACTTATTTCTTCATTTGAGTCTTGGTCTTTTAAAACCTGAATTTGAGTCTAAAAACCCTTCTCTCGGAAAGGGAAAATTGTATTTGCAGCTCCTCAAACAGCCAGCAGATGACTCTGTTTCTTTACGTTGAGGTAACATTCGAACAGCTTTATGTGTCTGAGCAGAAAAGTGTTCTGACAAGGCGATGTTCTTGCAGTTTTTACTCTGCACTTTGAGTTTTTATTCAGGACATATTGAGTATTATTAACAACAAATCATTTCCAATTTAATTCTCATGCAGGAAATCCTCAATAGCTTGACTGCAACTACTTCTCTTGGGTTTCTAATAGTTTTTAATAAAATATTTGGAGCATTGGTCTGAATATGCCACTGGTAAAGTCCATGCATGAGTTTGGAAACTCCCCCTTTGTCTTGTTAGGCTCTCCTCCCTCTCTTCATCACTCTGCCTTGCCAGCCCTGATCTGCAGACCTCCTCAGGGTGCATCTGAGAAACATCAGGACACTTATGAGGACTGGCAGATGTGGATTCATCTCTACATGATTCCTCAGTTTTTGATCAACTTCTGCATGACAGCAAATATCTGGTTCTTGGTCAGATCCGGTCTAAGGTTTTCAAGATTAAAGAACTCAGTTTAATTTGCTCTTGTTGAAGTCCTGGATCAGGATGATGAGCCATATCTTTCATCTTTCCCTCCTGTTTGTGGGACTCTGCCAGGCCTACCATGTCCCGTCATCTGGTTCCAGCACATCCCAGACCACAGGTTCAGTCCCTGTGGCCCAGGTGAGGATGCTCTCTTTGGGATTGGCTCACCTGCTTCACGGGGTGGAGGAGCACGCCAAGTGGCTGGAGCAGCAGGGGGAGCAGGTGGAGGCAGAGCTGGATCGAGTGACTGAGAGTGTGGAGGGACTTCACAAGCAGAGTCTGCAGGGGGGTCGGACTCACAGGCAGGTGAGGAAAAAACTGATGAAATCCAGGATTAAAAAAGACTTTGCCACTTCTATCTGATCAACAAACTCAATGTGTTATTGGTGCAAATGGCTTAAACACTCTGAAATTACTAAAATAAATGAATAAAAATTACATCACTGGAATTGACCAAAACAAAGTAGTATAAACTTAAAACAAGAATGAGGCATGTTTGGTGTTCTTGTTCCTAAAATGGATTAAATGATTAGAGGATTTTCCAATCAGTGCCAAACATTTTTGTGCAGATCCAAAGGAATTTTCTTTTGAACTTAACTTTCAGAGCCAAGAAACTTCTGGGTTCAAAGTTTTCTATCAAAGCCAAAGGATTAAAGTTACAAGAACATACTACCAACAACAATAACAAGCAGCATTAAGTGAGTAATTTTGATTTAAACTTTTCAAGATTCGAGATTCCTTTTATTTGTCATTTAACAATGTGTATACATACACAATAAAAAATGAGATGGAGTTCTAACCAGCATTGCAGTGCAAAGTACAAACACAATAAAGTAAAAAAACTGAATATAAATTAGATAAAACATTTAGCAGAATTAAATAAGATAGAATAAACAGAAAAAAATGGTATAAAAATAACAGGTTCAGTTATATCACACTCAGTTCAGTTGGTGTGTGTGGGTGTGTGTGTGTGTCTGTGGGTGGGGGTGTGTGTGTGTGTGTCAGGTATTTGGGGGGGCAGGGGTACATGCTTATCTTCTCCCAGATGGTAACAGGGAGAAGATGTGGTGGGAGGGGTGGTGAGGGTCCATAATGGTGTTGTCGTTCGTATAGCTACAGTCTTACTGGCCGTCTTCGCCACTTTGCCCTGTCGCTTTTTCTCCTCTGCACTGCAAGATCCAAACCAGGAGGTGAAGACAGAACTTAGGGTGCTTTCTATCGCACCCCTATAAAGTGATGAGGTCTGTGTGAGGGGTCCAGTTTTCCTGAGTTTGCAGAGGAAAACTGGACCCCCCAGTTGTTGAAGGAACAAGGCCCTGGTCACCCACAAAAGGTGCAAAAAAAAAACTGTAATAAGACCTCCTCTCAGGACTGTGTGTGTGTGGCTGAAGTTAAAGACTGTCAGAACTCCAACCCCAACCTGTACTTGTAGGAGGACTTTTTGATCTGTTTTGATTGCAGGTGGTCCCTAAAATATGAAGACATCAAAATATCTCACCATGCCCACGTTTTCAACCTCCAGCTCTAATCAACCAGGGAGATTAAAAACAGCCGCCTGGGTGACCAAGGCCTTGCAGAGTGTCACTGTACACAAGTTAAAGAGAGAAGCCCCAATGCTACAGGCTTTTGTCTTGTGTATAGAAGTACGCTCTCACGTGGATGAGTCATGTGAAACACACTAATAAGCATATAAAAGAAACAACAACAAAAAAACATAATATGGTCTCTTTGTGAATCATTAGATTTGAGTTTGGAGGCTGTGGGTTAAAGTTTAAGGTGATGATTCAATCATTCTTTGCTTTTGAACCCAATTAAGTAAACATAAAATCACAAGGAAGGTGACTTTCTTAAACATTGTACTATATACGTGGGCTGATTGATAAGTTGTGAGCCTCATATTTAAGGGTTTGACTTTTGGCAGACATATTGCATTATTTTTCAATATAACCCCCATTAGTATCTATACACTTTTGCCAGTGATGTTTAAGGGCCTCAATGCCACTTTTAAAGAAGGCCTTTTCTTGACCGTTCAGAAAGTCCTCCAATGCATGTATGACGTCATCATCTGACCGAAAGTGGGTACTGGAAATGGCCTTGTTCAATTTTGGAAATAGATGAAAGTCTGATGGAGCGAGATCAGGTGAATGAGGCGGATGCTCAATCAATTCAAAGCCACAATCTTTAATGGTAGCCATGGCAATGACGGACTTGTGAACAGGGGCATTTTGTCCATTTTGCAAAAGTCACTTGTCTTGTTTACTTTAGAGTGCTACCTCTTCAACATAAACTGACCAAATGACACCAGTCTTCAGGTACACAGCCTTAAATAGTCAGGGAATAGTAGAGCTGAAAAAGGACATCCCTGCTTATCTTCTTCAATACAAGGCTCACAACTTATCAATCAGCCCTCGTATGTCAATATGTCAACGATGACATGGGGATTATTGAGTAGAACTACTATGATTGGAGGTCATTATGTCTAAAGGTCAAGGTGATCATCGTTAAATCTCAAAAGTGATATCATGAAGGAAATATCTCAAGAATATCTCTTCTGGTTTCCTTTGACATTTGCACAAAAGTCCACGATGATTCTCAGATGAACTGATTATACTTTGGAGGTTAGAGGTCAAAGGTCAAGGTGAAGTTGTCTTGTAGTAATCAAGACACTACAAGACAAGACCTCCCCCACCCCGCCCCATCCTTTGCCTGTGAATGCAATTTAAATACGATTTTTACAAAAACGCTTGAAGGGATTTTCTTCAAACTACACTAATGTTCATCATGACAGAAGGATGGAGTGAATGGATACTGTGTGTCAGAGGTCAAGGTCACAGTGTCTCCTTGATATTGTGCATCAGAGGTCAACCTTTACTTTGAACTATCTCAAGAAAGCAGTGAGGAATTTCTTCCAGACTTGCAGGGCTCTAATTTCCTGGCACAACTCAGGGTGGTGCAGGGTGCCGCAGCCTGCGCAGTGGTAATTTCGTCTGGCGCACCGCCATGCGCATCCAATTTGGCAATTTGGTAGACCAGCTGTGCCGAGATGGGTGTGACGGCGCACCAGGGGGAGCTATCGAAAGATTCAGCTTGGCGCAGTGACAATTTCGTGCCAAAAAAACGCGCAGGCGAGGCACAACCCGTGCAGTGGTAATTTGGCTGACAGGCGCGCTGTGCGCACACGTCACCAAAACCTCACAGGCAGGTATCCAGAGTGTCAGGCACATTTCAATGCAATAAACAATCACAGCAACCACTATTTAATGTAACCGTCTGAACCAGCATCTACATTTGTATCTATATTAATTGTCCTGTCACACCTGATGTCAGATTAGAGACGTTTTTCATAACTAACGAGTTCATATCTCTCAAGCCAACCAAAAACAGCCACATCATCTGATACGGAGTATCCGGCTTCTCTCATCTCATGAAATTCAAAAGAAAAGAAAGAAGAGAGAGACGCTCGCTGAATAAATGTAAGTCACTCTGTGTCTTAAGGATTTACCTGTGATTGCCCATATTTCTCTGTTATAATCTTTTTTCGTAACGTGATCTAAAAAGATGGAGTACATTATTGCAAGGAGGATGAGGAGGAGATATATTTTCACCAAAGGTTCTGCTATTTGGCGATGACAGACCAGGAATGCAGGTGGATCACAAGCATGATGAATGGATTAGCCTGCTGCTCTGTTTAAATGTAATTATCACTTAATTTTGTACTCCTATAATGACACAGGAACAGATTACATCTGTCCCGTCAGGTGGTCCACACAGTGACGCGCATCGTGGCCTCCGATGCGCAGCCCGGTGGCCCCTCGACTCTCCCAGTTGCTGTAAAAGTGACAGCGACTCTGACCTTCTTTGCCACCGAGGTGAAATTGTCACTGCGCCTAGCCCGCGGCGCATTTAAAGGCGAGGAGAGGCGTTCATTTGATTGGTGAAGATTACACTCAGCTGTGTTAAACCCACTCACGCCTACTGTCCTCCCTCTCTGCTATTTGCGCCGTTGGGAGAGACGGAGGCGTGGGTGTGCCTCCCTGCGCCAGACTGCGCCGTGCACGAAACTTGCAAAATGCCCTGGACGCACCCCATTGATACAACAAGAATTCTGGAAAGAGATTTCTGTCAGAATTTGAAACCACTTCCCTCTGTGACCTGATAATGCAAAGGTATTATTTTGAATCTTATATATTTAAATATACGGATTTTAATGGTCAGCTTCCTCTTACCTCCGCCAGGGAAGTTATGTATTTGCTGGTGTTTGTTAGTTTTTTTGAAAACAGAGTAACTCAAAAAGTTATGGAAAGAATTTGATTAAATTTTCAGGACAGTCCAGAAATGGGCCAAGGACCAATCATTAACATTTTGGGAGTGATCCAAACCTAGATGTGGATCCAGGAGTTTTTTAACTATTTGTTAACTTTGCAAAATGGGGCAGTTTTCCACATATTTGGTAATAACTTAGTAACTTCTCAACTAACTTTTTATTTTTAAACATATTTCATTAAACAAATGAAAAAAAAAAAAAACATGAACAACTGCAATGTAAATAATTTCATTTTTTAAACATGAACATCCCCCAAACAACAACAACTGCTCCACACATCCCACAGACTTCCTCCCACCTTGAAATCAGACATAAAAGAAAATTAAATAAATAAATACATACATATACATACACATACACACATACATGAATATATACATATAATGATAATGATGATATTAATGATAAATAAATCAACAAATAGAACAAAACTTTAGCAGAGATATATCTCTATATAAAGCACATTAACAAAAAATAAATAAATAAAATAAATATAAAAATTCTCAGCTGATTTAAGTGACGTTTTCAGGGAATGTTGGTCGTGGCATGAGGGAAAAGTAATGAAATTTTAGTGGTGATCCAAATCCAGGTGGATCCAGGAATTTTTTCAAGGATTTGTTTACAGTGCAGGATGGGACAGTTCTACACATTTTTGACAATAACTTGCCTGGCATTGTTGGAGATGCCTCGGGAAGGTTTGTGCTCTCGGTGCACTTCTTGTTGATTATATGTTTCTGAAGTCCTTCAGAAGAACACTACTAACGTGTTCTTCTGAAGGACTTTGAGGTGATCATGGGGAAAGATGTTCCAGGTCCATACAGCCTTTGCACCATGAATGATGTGATATTTTTGTTCTTGAGGTGAGGAAGGACCTGCAGATCGTGAGAGCAAGAGGAGATCGTCTGTGGAAGACTGTCAAAGATCTGCAGAAGAGTTTGGAGGATCTGGAGATGGAGCAGGAAGCCATGAATCAAAGAATGAGGCAGATGATTCAGAGAGTGAAGAGTGTGAACGAGCCGAGGACAGAGGGTCGAAGTCAGGCAAACTTCAGATCTGCGAGGGTGAGACCAAAAATATAATCATACGTGGACTGTTTCTCATACAAGGCAAAGACTTTCAGTTTGGTTCTGAAAGGCTTTCAGTTGGACTAGAGAAAAGCTTGAAGAACATTCTCTCCTCAAAACATATCTTTACTCTGTAGGCTGTGATGGGTAAACAGGCCAGACGACTCTCCAGTTTGAGTTCACTGGTCTCAGCTCAAGACAGAATGATCAACAGACGTCAGCAACACATTGAACACCTGGAGAAAAAGGCAAGTATCACTTTACTAGCTTGTGTTGACATGCTCAGCGCCTTGACTGATCTGAAACTGATCATTATGGGCGAATTTTTAACAAAAAAATGTGAACAGTCAGTCACAGTTAGTTCTGGTTTCTCCTTTTTAGATGGCCCGTGGTTAATGAACCTGTTTGAAATGAAAATAAAATGAAAACCTTTATTTCCCAAAGGGAATTTCCACAGAGAGCATAAAAACACAAACTATAAAGGATATAAACAACCACACAGGACAGAACATTATATTATATTACAGTGTTTGGAGTAGAGGTCACTATAACCTCACATTATATGTGCTATAATGATGGTGCAAAAAGAGGGTTTAAATGAATGGTGATAAATACAGAGATTCAGTTTGAATACCTGGTAAAAGATGGCCATTCAGTATATATTTCACTGGTCCATCTGATAAAGACCCAAAGAAAGTGTTTGGGTAGGCCTGAACCTTTGGAGAGCATATCCGGCAGGTGATTGGACAATCGTTCTGTCAATCAAAATTTATGACCAGCTAATCAGATGATGTCTGTGATGAAGAATGTGAACCACTTTGTAACACAAACTTGTCAAAACATGTCAGAAGTGGAGCGAAAATGTAGAGAAGTTTGTAGTGCGATATTTGTTTTTCATTTGACAAAGAAAAGTAGTCAAAATCTCTGCTACTGAAGCTGTTAGCATCTATGCTAATCCAGTAAGTGCAACACTTCCTACTGTCGTCTCGCTCGTAGCTCGTTCCTCTTCCTCCTCTAAAAGACTCTGATTGGTCCATGCCATTTTGGGCTGCTCACAATCATTGTAGATTGGAGCTTAGCAAGATGGATCTGCCTGATAGACATCGAATCAGGAGGATCCAGCTGCTGTGCAAATCTAGAAATGTTCAGATGTACCACAGAATGTCAGTGTAGGAACACAAAATAAAAAAACAAAATCACTTTAAGTTACCATCACACAAGACCTGCTTTAAAGCAGACATTTGTGGATGTGCTTGTTCATAATTTACAACATTTTTAAAACATCTGTACAATGGTATGTTGAATAATTAACAGAGAATAAGTGCTCACCCAGCTAAAAAAGGTCAGCTTACATCAGTATGTGTTGATTTTAAAAAGCTGTTTTTAAGACCTTGTCACATTGTCAAGAGTGACCATGTTAACTCGTGACTTTCAGCCACAAAAAATGATGTTAAAGACAGAGAGTTTAATTAGAAATGTATTTTTGTTTAAGTTTTCATAAACACCTGTCTGATGTGTATTGATGATCTTTAAGTTGTATGGACATTGAACATTTCAATAATCTTAAAAATGATAAAAACAACTGAAACATTACACTGAAAGTCACCAGTTGCCTTGGTGACTTTTTAAACTGTTACACCAGACATTCCACTTTTCACACAAAAAACAGGAGAGACAAGAAAAATGAAATTAATCCCAGGATTCAACGTCCAAGCACAGTTGGCAGGTCCACGTAGTATAAGTGTCTTCAGGCTTCTTTTTTAAAAAAAGTTGCTTGTAAATATTGGAAGTTGCCAGTTGTATTTTTTGGGGGCTTGTTCCAAAAGTGCAGTTGCTCATTTGGGCTAGTTGTGCCCCCAGATTTTTTTTTTACTGAAATAAGCAACTAGGTCAATAAAATCAAGCTCAAAACAAGCAACCTCCAACTATTTTTTTCTAATGTGATGTATTACTTCTACTTTACATTTCAATTTCACAGTGACATTTTTTGTCATGATCCCACTTTTGCCTTAGTTGAGTTACCCATCTCTGGTCATATTTTGTGTCTTCTCTTGTACTTCCTATTTTATTTTGAAAAGTCACCTGTCTTTCCTTGTTTCGATAAATTTTGTTTCCTGTCTGGCGCTGGCACACATGATCCCTGATTGTTCCTTCCCAGCTGTCTAATCACCCCCAATCACCTCATGTGTTTAAACCTCATGTCTTCCTGTCTTGTTGCCGGTTCGTCGCACTCCTTGATCTTCGTCCCAGCACTCATTCTTGTTATGTCTTGCCGGTGAAACCTCTTTTGTCATAGAACTAGTCTTTAGCCTCATATCTCAGATACCTTTGCCAAACCTTACCTGTCTACCCAATAAACCGACGGCCACCGATGAAGATTTGAGCATTTGTGTCCTTTCTTGTGCCTCTTTCCTTGACATTTTTTTCTTATTGGGCTCTTAATTTACTTATTCAACATCCTTTTTTTTGGAGGTGGAACATCCTTTTCTTTATACAAAAGTGAAGGGGGAGGGGGGCAACTGTTATTTATAGCTCTGTTATTGCTAAACAGTCTGTCTAACCTTGATTTTTGTAACCAAACAGTCATAGTCAGGCTTTTATCTAAGTTTTATGTTGATCCTCTACAGCTTTATTATGGTGAAAACAGTAACAGCTACATTAGAAATTAATTTAATTATGGCTGTATTGATTTCTTTTTGGTGGAAATATCATTGTTGCCTCCCTTTTTACAGTCATATTTACATTTATGTTTGGAGTGGGACAAAATAGTTTGTGTAACTTCTGAATTGAGTTTATATTGGCAGTAGAGTGTACATCAGATCCCTCCAGGGTTTGGTGGAACAAAAAGCCCAAATGAGCAACTGCACTATTGGGACAAGCCCAAAAAAATGCAACCAGCAATTGTCAATATTTACGAGCAACTTTTCAAAGAAAGAAGCCCAAAAGCCCAAAAACAAAAAAACACGAAAAAAACTCTGGAGAACACGAGGAGCATAAGGACACAGCAGGAAGGAATTACAGGCTGCCATAGAGAAAATGCACGTATTTGAAATCCTGTCCCAGAGTGGATAAACCTGAAAACACCAACCTTGGATTTGAGTGTGTACAAGGAATACGAACACTCCCTCAAACCACATGTGCTAACCCAGACAACAATAGAAACAATGGTGGAATACAGTGACACCTTCGTGTTGCAGAATTTACTGAGCTTGCTTTGGCTTTGACAGCAACATCTTCTCTACGACTACCATGAACAACAAGTGGACATGAAGAACAGCATATTCCAGTGTTTGTTTACATCGGTTTTGATGTAGGTCTGCTGCAAGACTACAGAGCCACTTACAGGTTTGGCATGGCCTGGCATTTGTGGTGTTTCCATGTGAACGAGCACATTTCTTGAAATGATGCCGTGTGAACAGAAAATATTTTAAAAGAAAAACATTTTTATCTCCACGTGGACATGGCCTTAGTAACTTTTACAAGGTTAGACAAAATCTGTTGTTGCTGCCCTCTGTATCATTTGAAACATCTGTCAATAACTCCAGTTCAGTCTTTTTTTATTTTGTGCAAATAGCTAAATATATTGCTGGTGAAAGACCTTAGTTCATCTAACAGTCACTGTTCACATCAAAAAATAGCTTTATTGTTTCTACTAAATATTTTTAGAACACCAAACAATGTCAGTATTAAAATATTAAGGGCCTGATCTACTAAAGGTTTGCGTGTATAAAAACATGTGCAAACTTGATAGCATGCACAAAGCTTATCTACTAACAGGGTGCAGCGAGGATTGAGTCTGTCAAATGAGTGAAATAGCACGCGCAGACCATTTAGCGTGTTTACCTTCATGAATATGCAGAATACATGCAGATGATCAGAACGCACAAAATACTGGGAGGAGGAGATGCAAATGTAATCATTTAGCACCCACAATGTGACTTATAAAACCAGCAACTGATAATGCTTGGTGTTTTTGCGTCTAAATCTAGTACATTTGAAAAGCAGGTGCAAGAAAGGCACAGCGTTACACACAGAGGGCTGCAGTCATTGTGGCGAGAATTCATTAACCGAATATTTTCCATCATTGACTGAATTTTTTGATGAAAAACAGAAAGACTTGGAGGCTGCCTGTCATTGTGATGGACTGGAAAAACAGGGACAATTCAGTTTGCCATCATACTCATGCAGACATACCATAAAATGAACCCTCTCTGTTTTGCGCTCTTAATACATTGTGCAGGAGGTCATTTAACCTATGTAAAAAAGAAAGAAAAACTTCATAGCCATAATAACTCTGTTTGTCACTCAGAGCTGACTACCTCACACTCTCCACGAGCTGACAGCGAGTTTAGGAGCTGTCAGAGCGTAAAAGGCAAGAGTACCCGCTCAGTCTGTGTGTGCATAACTGTGAGACTGCTCTTCACATGAGAGGTAATTGATGATGAAGCTGTGTAACTATGTGAATGCTGTCATTTAGATTAAGGGTAATTGCAATCAGGAAAGGAAAATTAAAAATGACGGATAAAAATATGGTATGAGGGAAAACGACCTTGTCCGTCAAAATCACAGACAGCAAAACAGGTCACTGCAGGTGTGTTCATTTACCTCTAACTCCACGGCTTCAAACTTCATTTTTCATTTACGGCCACTCTGCTCTCCCAAACTCTCCATGGTGACAGCCGGTAGCACACACAAAATCCTCCTTTAAAGGAAACGGTCCACACCACTTTTGCACCTGTTATCAAGTGCGCACGCAGTCATAGTAGATCCAGACTAATAGCACATGCAATTTTTTAGGTTGCACGAGCAATTAGAAACTTAGTGCGTCTTAGTAGATCAGGCCCTAAGTGTGGATAAGTTTCAATGTGATTTTTAGTGTTAAAGTGACAAATGTATGATATCAGTATCACCAAAATGCATTAAAATAGACTTACCAACACAGAATGTGTCTGACTATGTAACCTGGTAATTGCTGCTTTGAGAAGGGCGTTCTCTGATTCTGATTGGGTCAATGAAGGGTCAGTTGGATCCCCTAGGCTCTGAGGGGCCACCTTAAAAAAAAAATTAAACAAAAAAAAAAAAAAAAAATATATATATATATATATATATATATATTCATATATATATATTACTGGCCTTTTGCACTGTCAAGCAATAAATGCCAGACTTTGATATAAACTGTATAATCTGTTACTAACTGCATCTGTTACTGTATAAACTGTTTAACCTACATGAGCTTGTTTTATTTATGACTAAACTAGAGATGAGGTGCATGAAAATATCCCAGTCATCCTTTTCTTTTTTGGTTATCCTTGTGCTTCTTGGTAAAAGAAGAAAAAAGTTTGGATACCCCTGCTTTAAAGGCATCATGTATGTTTTGTAACTTGTCCTATAATTGACTCAGATTTGAGAACAATGCAGTTCAGCATTTCCCACCTGTCTCTGTGTTTGTTTTAGGTTTCTCAAAATCTCCCTCCAGCGCTGAGGAATGGCTCTGACTCTGGCTGTGTCTGAAGAGCACAGCTGCAACAACAAAACACTCCGACCCAACCAACAACCTACACACCAAAGTGTCCTGTTAAAAAAAGATGTGCGACCATCATAAGAGCATGTGTCTGATTTTGATAAATTGCTGCTCGATTATTGGGCGCAGCTTTGAACAGAAGAATTTATTTACATATACTCTCAAAACAAGGTCTTCATTTTGCATAGAGTGCTTGTTATGACCCGTGTTGCTCTCTGTTTTAGACTGATTCAAAATAAAAACTCTCCTGCTCTCCTGTCATCGTGTTGTGGCTCTGACTTGCACAATATTGTTGTTGGCAGTGAGGGAAAACTACACACACCCAAATAAACAGAGGTACACCAGAGTCAGAGAAAAATTCAACCACTAACATATTCTGTCTGGTCTTTAAGACCATCATGGACAGTAAAGAGAGAATATCTAGTGAGTGGCAGTTCTCTGGGTGAAATGATGAAACTGATCTAAGAGATCAGAGGAGAAAAGCTTCAGTGGTTGGAGATGATAAAATGCAGCAGTGACTCAAATAACCACTTGTTACAACCAAGGTATGCAGAAGACCATTTCTGAACAACCAAGACGCTGGATCTTAAAGTAGATGGGCTACAGCAACAGAGGACCACGCCGAGTGCAACTCTGATTTGGTTTAGTAAAGTTCGGTACGATTCAGAGTGGTAAACCCAGAACTTGTCTGCATTTTGACTGCCAGTGTACCTTCATTTTAGAGTGGGGATGTGAGCTGGGATGAGAGGAACAGATACGTAAAGTGGCCAACGTTTAGCACAACTGTAACAGAGAAATAATGAAGGACTTCCAGCACTCCAGCACTCTGTGAAGCATTGTTTCATGAAAATTCTTTGCAGTAACAGCAGAAGGCAAATTGCTCTAAATTTGCAGCTAATATGGTGAGGTGTGAGTTTTCATTTTCGCCACTGGCGCATGAGGATTGATGATTTTTTTTTTTTTGCGACCAATCAATAGACTTTTAGCTCCACTTTTTAGGGTCAGTTTGGTATGCTCGTCACCCCTGGGATGCCGTGGCTTATTTGAGTATCTTTTCCTTTATCCAACAGTGGAAAAATAACAGTTATTGCGTGTGATACCGAGTTGAACTGAACCAGACTGCCTGGTCGAAACGCAGCTTCACTCAACAAAGCCTGGATTTCTTCTGCAAAATTCAGTTGAGGCACGTGCACTGCCTGCTGTGCCACCGTGCCCCCCCCCCCCCAAAAAATATATATTATCTATACAGTGCTCAGCATAAATGAGTACACCCCTTCAGATTTGTCAGTAAACCTGTAGTTTCCTTTCAAAATCAACATTTTCTATAGCATACTACACCACAAAATACTCTGCCATTGATTGCAAACAAGATTTTTAAGTTGCACACAAAAAAGTATTTTTCTCAATTTAAGATCAGGATGCAAAAATGAGTACACCCCAATCAAACGGGTGGGAGCAAAGCTTAATTTTAGTTATCATATTACCCTTATTTTCATCTTATGGTAAAAAAAAATGTTAAGTTAAACTCAGTTTTGTGAAAACTTTCGAAATTGTTCTTTTGTTCATTTAGATATTGACTAATACATTACTTTTAATAGGGGGTGTACTCATTTATGCTGGGCACTTTACATATACAAATATATATATATATATGTATATATATATATATATATATATATATATATATATATATATATATATATATATATATATATATATATATATATATATATATATATATATATATATATATATATATATATATATATATACATATATATATATATATACATATATATATATATACACACACACACACACACACATAGTTGTTTTCAGGTAGCAACAGAATTTGCTCTTGAAGCAATAGATTTCTTCCAACACTCCCCACAAACCTATTTAGAAAAGAAATTACATTATTAATACTTTTTGATGTCTTAACATTCCCAAATGCATTCATGTATTCAGCCAGCACATGGAGGGGTACAGTCTCAAAGTCTCAAAGCCATGGAAGTCTTACATAATGCTTACATTCCTCCATCAGTGGGGAGTCACCACTGAGAAACCCTCATAACTCACTCAAATTCATTATTTACAGAATCTCTTAGAATCAAACCTGAAGCAGCAGCTTCTTACCATCTCAGCTGTCATGAGGCCAAATGTGGCAAAGGTCATGAGTTTTAATCTGGGAGGACTGAGCTTAGTATCTGATGGCCTCAAGTCACTGTCTTGAGGGCCGACTAACAGGCAGCCAGTCCCCTCTGGTGTTCCCAAACAAACCTCCAAAGACTTGAACTCTGACCCACTTAGAGGGAAAACAACAATAAAGGGTCCTGGGTGTTTAAAATACAATAAATTTGATATTTGTTTGAATGATAAAATGTGACTGCAAAAGGTACAATGAAGGAAACAGTTCAGAGAGATATATCAAAGGTATATATATTTTTTGGGGGAACCAACAGGGACAAAGCACATCTTAGCATCAAAGCAATCTTAAATAAGCACAGAGTCTGACAGAAAAAGGGTGTCAGACTGTGCTGGTGACTGCAGAGTGCTGTGAGAAGAAGTTTTAGCAGGTGTGTCGGAGCTGTGACAGCACCCTCTAGAGGTCAACAGAAGACACTGACAGGTCACCTCTTCGTGATGGTGGTCAGTTCTCGTGATACGCAACTTTTATGCTGATCCTCCATCAACGGTGACGTGATCCAGACCAGAGTAAGCATTGCTTTGTCAAAGGCAGGTGCAGTAGTAGTTTATTTTGAACATGTAAGAAATAAATCCTATGTATTTTGTGCATGTATACAAATGTACCAAATAATAACACACAAGTGAGCAAACAAAGATCGAAGGTCTCAGGCTGACATCCAGCTCCTGCAGAGAGCCCAGACCTCTGGCTGTGAACAGAGCAGACCAACCTTCATCTCCTGCAGAGAGTTATAGGAGAGATCCAAGACGTGTAGGGAGGAGAGAGAACCGCGACGGCATACTGAAACTACAGGGGACAAGAACAGAGGATGGATCAATACAGGTGATCAGGAAATAATGATGAAGAATTAAACCCTCAGAACAGAAATTGGAGTTTACTGACTCACTTTCTTTGTTTTGTTGTTCTTTTACATATATACATATATAAATATATATATGTTTATATATATATATATATATATATATATATATATATATATATATATATATATATATATACAAATGTGACCAACTTGAGATATTCTGTGTCAAGTCATTCATCTAAAGTACAAACCCCAACTCCAGTTAAGTTGGGACTATGTGTAAAACGTGAATAAAAACAGGGTACAACAATTTGCAAATCCTTTCCTAATTATATTCAATTGAATACACTCCAAAAATACATTGAATGTTCAAACTGATTAACTTCATTGGTGTTTTGTTTGCAAAATGAAAAGTTTGAACATGAAATCTTGTCCCAACTGGAATCAACTCATTCCCCCTCATTATCTATCTTTCTATCTATCTAAACGGCAGCATGAATGGGGCCGACATTCCTCTCCAGATTATATTCATGATAGATATTAATTTTAATATTTGATTGATCCCTCTATCCATGGTTGTCTTGATTATATCCCTATAGTAACTTTCTTTACAACCATATACACATGAGGTCTCTCTTGCCACATCTCAAGGGGCTTACTTTTAATACATTTATATTCAACAAAGACAAATATGATGCTATACAAATAAGAGTGATTGACTGACTATTGATTATATGTATTTGTATATATGCTAGCTAGAGGGGTCCTTTCCCTTAGGGAGAGGACCCTCTAATAATAATATAAATAATAACAATAATAATAATAATAATAATCATAATAATAACAACAATACAGCATTTGGGGCATTTCAGAATTGAACGACATTTCCAGTCTTACCCATGAAATTTTAGAATAGTAAATAATCAGAAGATACAAAGTTATTGTTCACATTTTAGATGTCCTAAGGTAAAATGTAAGGATTGTTGCTGTAAAAGTGGTTCAAAATATTATTATAAATACCAAATACCTCGTTAGCACTCCTAAAAACATGTCCTCTTGTCCCAGCCTTTAACTCACCATCTCTCATATCACATTTAATGTTTTAAATGAGCAGTCTGATAAATCATGTCTTTTGTATCTGGAACAATGTTTGTTTAACAACCAACATATTTCTAATTACAGTTATTACACCTTTAAGCTGTGTCCATAAACATTAATTAACCCTGTTATTAAAACAACTTTGGATAGTCAGAAAAAAATAAAGAACAGGAAACAATAAGAATCTGCAGAAATAACACCCTTAAGTGATACTCTTATGTTATGGCCGGACCAAAGGTAAGAGCTCTGCTTTACTTTAATAATATCGAATATATGTGGCCTTAATGAGTGAGTTGCTTAAACCAGTTCAACAGTTTTGTTTGCCTTTTCAGATGTTTGGTTTGCTTTTCAGCTTGAGATGTATGAAGCATCCTTATTGGTCAGTATCAGTCAAACAAAATCAATTTCATTTGTTCATCAGCACTTTCTGATTTTTTGGTAATCATGTTTTTTTTTTGTTTTTTTTTAAAGCTCAAATTTGAATATGATTAGTTTGTAATGTAATTTACTGCTTTGGTGTATAAACGGATCATGTACCCACTGTTCACTCTAAACGTGTTGTAATTTTACACTTCAGTATCTTAAAATAGCCCAACCTTACTGTGTCAAAATGATACACGTGTGAGTATTACTCAGCTGACAGCATTTGAGTGTTAATATGCAGTGTACACTATGTGTGAAAGGCATGTAAAATAACACAATAGTGTCGTTAAAGTGTATAAAATTACAAGACGTGTTTTTTGTGCCAAATAAAGGATCAGCTTTTAGTTATGTTAGATTTAACATGATTAGTATCATCCCTAAACATGTGCCATTTTTGACACATTCCTCTTTGCAGTGTAAGAAACAAAGGGAGAATAAAACATGACTGTAGCACAAGTTCCCCATCTTTCTCAAAAGCACCAATATAACAATGCAAAAAGGTCTCTATTAGGGATGCACAATATTGGATTTTTGCTGATATTTGATATGCAGATATTTTTTAATTCACCATCGCCGATACAGATACCAATACCCATACTGATACCAATATTTCTGGTCAAGAGTACAAGCTCTGTACTTACAAAAATGGACTTGTTTCTTTCATTGTTACAGTATATTTTTGCGATGAACAGATGTAAAACAACAAAAACAGCTTTCAACACTTGCAAAAATGAAACTCTTGATTTTTAAATATACCAATGTAGTGATGAGAAGGTGCATCAATATTGTACATTTGTGTAATTTTCCAATACCCCAGCCAGTATATGGGCGATATGTGGGACCGATATATCGGCGGTAAATATCTGCAAAACTTCATTATCGGTCGATACCAACTCGATAATATTGTGCATCCCCAGTCTCTATAATTATACCCTAATGTAACCCTAATATAGGAAAATACATTTCATAAATATTTACAAGTCCTGTTTCAAAATGTCCTTCCCCACCCCTCAACATGAGAAATGTCCCATCTCTCCTCACTGTTTGCTCCGCCTTTCAGAAAATCTGCACTCCAACTGTCTGCTAAAAAGATTTCCGCTAATGATGTCGTTAGAGGATATGCCGCCTCCCCCAGATAGAAGATGCTCTATGAGTCATGTTTTTTTTTTTTTTGCCTTACAGTCTCCTACAGTGGAAAGGGCATGTAAACAGTAAACATTAGAGCACAGTGCTTGAACACTTTAGATACATTTTTGAGGCATTTTTAGAGAGGGCCTGATCAGACTCTGAAACAAAAGGATACATGGATATGCCAAAATCAACCAATTGAGAGGCTTTTAGTCAAGAAACTGTAAAGATATGTTCTGGGACTTCTGGGACCAGAGTTAAGTGGTTAAAAAGGACTGAACCAAGGAACTTTAAAAGTTTTCTCTCTACTCAAAAATGTTTACCGATATAATGCACTTATTTAGATTAACTTCCATCACTATAGCTGCCTAATGGAGGAGTGGCAGTGGCTCTAGTGTAATATACAGAAAACTAGAACTGTGGGTCTCAGGTCTATGGGTCAATCCCAATTCTAACCCCAGCCCTTGTCTTACCCCTTAGCCTTTGGTTTTGCAGGTTCACGTCTAGTGAAGGGGTATCCCAATTCTCCGTAAAGTTGAGGGGAAGGGCTACGCAGCCCTTGAAAGAAAGACAAACCGGGACCTCACTTGAAAGAAAAGAGAATGAGAGATTTCTCATGATACACCGTGCCCACAGACAAGATCTCAGAGTGGAGGCTGAAGGAAGCACATAAATGTAAGTAATAAAGCATAATTATTGAATTACATAATATTGTCGCAGACAGACAATAGAAAATCAAAAGGACCCAAGCAAAGAGTAACATCATGGGAGACGGCATCTTGGAAGAGGATAAAGAATTGTTGCATCTACCTATGACACAGCCAGCGAGCGGCTCTGGTTGATGACATAACGGGTATCGAGAGATGTCTCATTTCTTAGGGGGGTGTTTCCACCCTTTTCTCCCCTTAATACAGAGGGCCAAGAGGAAGGGGTAGACAAAGGGGAAAGATGAAGGAGGAGGGCTAAGGGGTACAATTTACATAACAACATAGCCACCAGAAATGGAAAGTTTTATGTGAAGATGTTTCATGTTCACACGGATCCCCAAAAACGACTGAAACGTTGTAGCGTGCGTGCCAGGCCAGTCGTTGACGATGTGAGTTTGTAGTGAAACAGCAGTGTTACAACATGCGTACGTTTTCCAATGAACACAGACTTTTCACAAACAACAATGGCGAGTGGACGCACGAAGACGCATGAGTTTCTTGTCTGGACAACAAATCTGTCTGGATAACAAACCGAGCAGTGGCTGTTGTTGTTGTTCCTAGGTGTGCACGTAAACTTCACTTGAAAGGGTGCTGCTCATGTGCCGCACATCATCATTTTCCCTGAAAATGCTGATTCCTGTTTCCCGTTTATCCGGACAGATACCAAAATGTTTTCAAAACTTTTCACTCTGGACTCTGGTTTCAAAGTTTGTGGATGCAGGCACCCCGGGCACCATTCTCATGTAAACAGAAGGTGCAAACACAACGAAAACTCTCTGTTTTCAGCCGTTTTCATTGTGCAAAAGGGCCCTAAATCTCTGTAAAAGGACTTGAGCTTATATAGCAGTTTTCAAGTGTCTTTGGCTACTCAAAGCAGCTTTACACCACAGGTCACATCTACACATTCACTCTCACAGTCACTCACTGATGGTTGGAGTCTCACGTCAAGCTCTTTCATGCACATTCACATGCAGCAGTGGGAGCAACTTGGGGTTCAGTGTCTTGCTTTTGAACACATCGCCATGTGACAGCTGGAGCTGGGCTTGAACTACAACCCTCCGATCACTGACCAAGTGCACTATTAGACTGTATCACCAACAAACTCTAGAGGAAACATATGATATGTCTCATGGCATTTAAAGGGAAAGGAAAAAAAAAACATGCAGTAAAAGTTTTGAGGTGAATGTTTTTACGTGAATTCTTACCCTGGAAACTACTCTGTGATCTTCTGTCATTTTACCCCTTTATTGAAAAGTTTTAGTTGGAATTTCATATGAATGATTTCAAGTGTACTTCCTGTTGAGACAGTGCCATATATATTGTCTTATCTGTTCCCTATTCGTTTCCTTTCCTGTTAAAGGCTGAAAAAGCCACAACAGGATGCACATTGTGAGAAAATATGGTTCTTAACCTTAGGCTGCTCATAACATTTTCAGTAATATTGTTTCATTGCCAAATCTACAATAGTTTTCTTATAAAAAAATTATACTTAACTAAAGGCTCTCTTAAATCAGTTTTTAAATTCAGGAAAGGATATACATATGGATTAATATCAAGTATAAAACTAAATTAAATATGAATTTATTTTTGATATACAGTATTGTTAGACTGTACAATATAACCTGATGCAACAGATGGATTGTTCTATATATTAACTTGTTCATCTGGGAAAGAGCTCAGAAAAAGTGTTGTGGGAGGGCAGAACCTTTCAGAAATATTTGTGGCAGATGATTGGATGATCACTCTGTCAATCACATTAATTACAGGCAGATAAGACAATGTAGTAGGCGGGCACGACTGTTGCACTGTAAACATGTAAAGGACAGAATCTGTTAACATCTATGCTAATGTCTGTCTGAGTTGTCACTTCCCGCTGTCTTCACGCTCGCATCTCCCACCTTTCCTGCTCTGAAGAACCCTGATTGGGCCCTGCGGCTTTAGTGGTTGTAGATTGGAGTTTGGAAAAATGGACTGACTGATTACAGATATTGAATCAGGCAGATCCAGCTGATGTGCAAGATTAAATGACCAGACAAGTGAGACAAGTCCACTCCTTGCTTTACCCACTTGTCCAAATGTCTCAAAACATTGACAGCAGATTTGTGCAATTTAGTGCTCTGTTAGAAAAACACTCCAGGCTGATTCAATCCCTGCACGATATCTAAATTGCACTTTTTGTGTAACAATAAACAACTGAATCAGAAAATGGATGGACCTTCTCACCATTGCTTTCCATTTTTAAATGTTCAACATATCTGGGCCTTTTCAATTCTAATTAAAGAAAATCAAAATAGAGCTGTGGTTTTCAACACTTTCTGTCATTTCCCATAATTGAAATGAACACCTCCACCCCCGCAACCACTACCATTCAAAGTTACTAAAGAGGCATAGTTAAGATTTTTATAAATACTATTTTCAACATCGAGTATTAATATGTAAACACAGAAATCAATTTATGTATGTATGTATTTGCCCTTTTAAAACTCACAACTGTATTACCATGAAGAGGTACAAATAATATAAATAATAAAAGTTGCAACTCATATACTTGTTTCTTTGAAGACTAAATAAAAACTTAAGTGCAGAATCCCAATTTAAAGCTCCAACAAAATAAAAAAATCTGTGTTAATAACTAACCAAAGAAAGGAAGCAGAAGCCTGATGATATACAGTCCACGCTGATGTGAAGGGTGTGCCATTTTACCATCCAATGTTTCACCATCCCCATTGCCACATTTCTGTATTAGGCGGTACTTTCTCCAATTTTTTCTACAGTTCACAGAAAGTTCAGCAACGTTTTGAAAAGAAAAGTGGAAGAAACTATGTGTCAGTTACATCCATTTCCCAACTGTATCAAACATAGTTGTGCATTTCTTTTTAGGTGTGGTAAAACAATTCAGCAAAATGTTATTTTATCACTAGAAAGAAAAAAAGAGTGAAGGCAGTTCTCCTGGCTCTATGGAAATTGCAGCAATTTGTCATCAGTTCCTGCAGACTCTTAACAAACGGGTGTCAACATTTCCAAAGACAAGTTGGTGATGACATGCCAGTTCAACATATTAACCCAAGCGTTCCTGACTTATTTCAGCTACATTGTTGCTTACTTATTCTTAAGCAAATTGATTCAGAAATACATTATTTAGTTTTGCACTGCATGAACCGCATGGAAATGTTTGCACAAGCATTCAAAACTGGCAAAGGGCAGTGGGAACTTCACTCTTATCCAGTTTTACCCAGTTTTCCAAAAATGTCAGAGAATAACCACCACCTTGTATATCAACATTTTGTACAACTTGAAGAGTGAGCTCTGCCAGTATTTGACTGCAGATCACTGAGCCTCTGCATTTCTTTTAAATGCTTTAAGATGGAAAAGGGACGAACTACTGCAACTGCTTGTCTGGTATCACACCACAGGTAGGTGGAGTAAAAAAAAGAGAGAGAGAGAGAGTGAGTGAGGGAAAGAGGGAGAGGAAGTGGTAAGGATGCTCGTCAGTTGTTGCAGAACTTCAGTCTTTTTCTCACCGCAGGCTGTCAGTCAGTCAGTCACAGAGTTTATGTCTCATCATAGTGAAGTATTACAAGCGTTCAACCGTCCTGAGGTCAACAAACGTCTTCTTACAGCCATGTCTGATCAGGTAAGAGCACAAATTAATACCTAATAACTTGTCACGGCTTATATGTATCTGTTTATTTGTCTTATTACACAGCATGAAGCCACCTGTCAGACGGGTATTTCCAGTTCTCTGTCAAAGACACTTGACGTTGGGTGTATTACTATCTTCAGTCATCAATTAAATGCTAACAAGTAAAATAGTATTAGACAGACTGTTTAGCTCTCCACTTTCTGTCAGCTGGAAGATGATTTGCTTATAGTCAGAGGAGGAAACTAGCAACACTTCCCTTCAGTCAGACAGAAAGTCAGGTGTTGACAATATGCTGGGAGGCTTTCTCATCCTTTACATGTATTCAAATCTGCTGCAGAGGGTTTTAACATCTACCTGAATGTGCCAAACTCTGACAGGTTGTCTAACACTACTGCTTGTACTTGCAGGCTTTTATCTACTGTACTTTTATCTGGGTGTTGATGCTATGTTATCAAGAGAAGTTGTAAAGCTGTGATGTCATTACAGAGGCTTTAGTTGTGTTGATGTTAAATTGTGTTGTTCAGTACAAAGGAGTGTTTCTAAATTTGAGGTCTATTTTCTTGAACTGAAGGTGGAAACAAACCTAATTCACATTGAGTAATTATTGTTAAACATTATTATTCATCATTATTTACACAGCTGCGTATCTACTTTTGTGAGAAACTACCCGTCACCCACATATCATTGAATTAAACCAGCTAAAAATAGGAAATCCTAGCAAGATACTACCCCACCTTGCCAAGATAAATCGAAAGGCCCAGCAAGGGACTGGCAAGGACCCCCTTAAAATCTGATCAGTCATTCTTTTAACCATCAAGAATCTTCAGTTATGATTGGTAAAATACTTAGATCATGTGACTCAACATACATACTGACTAATTTTATGGTAACATATTTGTGTAGTTTATTTTTATGAGATAGTGCTATTGTACCTGGACCATTAAATATATTTCACTCGTCGATCTAGGAAAGAGCCCATAGAAAGTTTTTTGGGAGGCCTGAGCCTTTCAGAAGCATATCTGACAGGTGATTGGGAGACTGTTCTGTCAGTCAATTTTGCTGTGGTAAATAATGTAGTAGGCAGGCGCTACTATGCGACAGAAAATTACCCACTTTGTAACACAAACTCTCGTCAAAACATGTCAGAAGTGGAGAGAAAATATCCCGACTATCGAGAAGTTTGTAGGGTTGGTATGTGAATACAGAAATGTGGTCCAGATCTGATAAAACTGCGACTGAAGCTGTTAGCATCAATGCTAATCTCTGTCTCTAATTAGTCACTTCCTGCTGTTCTCACACTCGTATCTCCCTTCTCTTCCTGCTATAAAGGATGCTGATTGGGCCGTGCCACTTTGGGCAGCTCACAGTCGTTGTAAATTGGAGCTTGGCAAGATGGATCTGCTTGATTACAGACATTTAATCAGGCAGATCCATCTGCTGCGCAAGGCTGCTGCTGGCCTTCACGCACAATGCTTCAGCTACTGCTCGGCCTGAGCAAGGTTAACACATACACTATCTCAGCATTATAAGACACTTGCATGGCCTAACATTTACCTCTTCTTGATAGTCTTTCCTGTCTGACCAGAGTTTACCCAAATTTCAGGTAACGCACGGGACTTCTGCACCCGACAAGCATGAACACTTCCCCGTTTAGAACACTTGTTAAAAGGAACTTAATCACTTTATCTCATGTCATTGCAGGTCTGTATCTGTGGTCTTGCATGAGGAACCTTTCTGTGCCAAAGCCCACCTCTTCCAACAGTGCCAGGGCTAAGAAAGTGCATAGAAAACTGACTTTAGGGGTCAGACACGCTCAGCCTTGAGAAAACTACCAAGAATGCCTCAAGACATTCTTGAAGTATATTTTTTTAACTAGAAGGTCGGCTTGGGTGCATCCTACATCCTGGTGTAATCTATACACCATCATAAAACTCACTTTGCATCGCGCTGGTTCTGTTGTGTTTGTACAAGTATAACTGCTGATGGCAAAAAACAAATGCTCTTGAAACTCAAACATTTTGTTCCTCATGATGGAACTTCAACGGCGCATTTTAAACTTATATCTCCAGCTGTTATACTTTATTCAAGAACATTTCCTTTTGGTGTGACCTGATCAAATCAATGTACATGGCCGTGGCAACTGTGTTAGTAACATGGTTTTCCAAAGACCATGAAAGATCCCAGTTCATTTATGTATTCTGGAGTGGCAACTTTCCTTTAAAAGACAAAATAAGTCTTTAAAGGTGCAGTGTGTAGAATTTGGCATTTGAGTGACATCTATCGTTCAGATTCTAGAATGGGCCCAACCGTAACCAAAACGCCATGCTGAGCAACGGAAGCCTGCAAAGACCAAAAGGGATCGTGAACACGGCATCATTTACTAAAGTGACAAGGTTTGTAATAATTATTTTTATAGATTATAGGTCAGTTGTTGTCCTCTCTCCTCTTCTTGGCCTGCATTCCAGGTAGATTTCAGAACCGGCGGACAGATTCACGTTTCGTTCTTTTTGTCCCTAAAATCCACCCGTAGACAACATGGCGGATGTCGGCCTACATGAACGGCCATGTAAATTTTTTTAAGCTTTTTCTAACTAAATAAAAATAAAACCAACGTTTTATGAGGATGATTGTGCTGCTATTTTGACGGACTTTACATACAAATAGAAACATTATATCCTATATTCACCGTTTCTGTTCGGCAAAATGCTGCCAAATTCTACACACTGCACCTTTAAAATTCACCAGTGTAGCAATTCCAGATGCATTTTTTTCCAGATTGTTTTTATTGACATTTATTGAATCAGAACCCTTGACCCTGAAATTCAACCCAAGCTTATGCAAATATACACTCACATACAGACAAGCCAGCACAACATACACACTTATGCACACATTTACAGAAAGGGGGGTGGCGGGGTCACAGTAAAAACAATAAAAAAGGACAAGAAAAAAAAAGTTTCAAATAAACTCTGTGTTTAGGATTAACCCCAGAAAAAAAGATGAAAATACTTGACCAAAACTGATGAATGAATGGGCAGACCCAAAATAAGTGCAACATTGTACCATCATTTGAATCACATTTATCACATGTAGAAGATACAGATGGATAAAACTTATGAAGCATGCCTTTAGAGAAGTGAAAGTGATGAAGGACTTTAAATTGTCAGTTGAACACATGTACAGACGAGGACAAAATTGTTGGTACCCTTCCGTTAAAGAAAGAAAAACCCACAATGGTCACTGAAATAACTTGAAACTGACAAAAAAAGTAATATATAAAAATTTACTGAAAATTCACTAATGAAATTCCGACAGTGCTTTTGAATTGTGGTTGAACAGAATCATTTGAAATAAACAAAGAAACTGGCCTGGACAAAAATGATGGTACCCCTAGAAAATATTGAAAATGATTTGACCATAGGGACATGTTAAACTAAGGTGTGTCCTGTAATTAGCATCACAGGTGTCTTCAAACTTGTAATCAGTCAGTCTGTCTATTTAAAGGGTGAAAAGTAGTCACTGTGCTGTTTGGTGTCATGGTGTGTACCACACTGAACATGGACCACAGAAAGATAAGGAGAGAGTCATCTCAGGAGATTAGAAAGAAAATTATAGACAAACATGTTAAAGGTAAAGTTCATAAGACCATCTCCAAGCAGCTTGATGTTCCTGTGACTACAGTTGCACATATTATTCAGAAGTTTAAGGTCCACAGGACTGTAGCCAACCTCCCTGGACGTGGCAAGAGGAAAATTGATGACAAATTGAAGAGACGGATAATATGAATGGTAACCAAAGAGCCCAGAACAACTTCCACAGGGATTAGAGGTCAAGGTACAGAAGTAGCGGATTGCACCATCGGTCACTGTTTGAGCCAAAATGGACTTAATGGAGGACATCACTGTTGAAAGCAAATCATAAAAAAATGAGACTGTAATTTGTCAAAATGCATATTGACAAGGCACAAAGCTCCTGGGAGAATTTCCTTTGGACAGATGAGACAAAAGTGGAGCTTTTTGGCAACTCCCATCAGCTCTATGTTCACAGATGGAAAAATGAAGCATACAAAGAAAAGAACACTGTACGTACTGTGAAACATGGAGGAGGCTCAGTTATGTTCTGGGGCTGCTTTGCTGCATCTGACACAGGGTGTCTTGAATCTGTGCAGGGTACAATTATGGGCTCTAATTTCGTATACCAGGCGCAGGCGGGGGGCACCTGCCCAGTGCAGCCCCTGCGCCGTGCCATCGGGGTGTGTCCAGGGCATTTTGCAAGTTTCGTGCACGGCACAGTCTGGCGCAGGGAGGTGCACCCATGCCTCCGTCCTTCCCATCGGCGCAAGTTGCAGAGAGGGAGGAGAGAAGGCATGATTGGGTTTGACACAGCCGATCTTCACCAATCAAATGAATGCCTCTCCTGGCCTTTAAATGCGCTGTGGGCGAGGCGCCGTGACAATTTCACCTCGGTAGCGAAGAAGGTCAGAGCCGCTGTCACTTTTCGGAGGCCACGATGCGCGTCACCGTGTGAACCACCTCTTGGGACAGATGTAGTCTGTTCCTGTGTCATAAATAGGAGTACAAAATTAAGTGATAATTACATTTAAACACAGCAGCAGGCTAATCCATTCATCATGCTTGTGATCCACCTGCATTTCTGATCTATCATCGCCAAATAGCAGTGCCTTAGGTGAAAATATATCACCTCCTCATCCTCTTTGCAATAATGTACTCCATCTCTTTAGATCACGTCAAGAATAAAGATGAAAACAGAGAAATATGGGCAATCACAGGTAAATCCTTAAGAAATCGAGTGACTTACATTTATTCAGCGAGCGTCTCTCTCTTTTTTCTTGTCTTTTGAATTTCATGAGATGAGAGAAGCCGCATACTCCGTATCGGATGATGTGGCTGTTTGTGGTTGGTTGAGAGACGTGAACTCGTTAGTTTGCGTCACTCTTCCAGCTGCCGTCAGGTTGAGTTTCCATGATGACAAACGTCTCTGATCTGACATCAGATGTGATGGGACAATTAATATAGATACAAATGTATGTGCTGGTTCAGACAGTTACATTAAATAGTGGTTGCTGTGATTGTTTATTGCATTGAAATGTGCCTGACACTCTGGATACCTGCCTGTGAGGTTTTGGTGACGTGTGCGCACTGTGCGCCTGTCAGCCAAATTACCACTGCACGGGGTGCGCCTCGCCTGCGCCAAGAATAGACCAGGTTGGAGCTGGTGAGCTTTTAGCGCACCTTCAGCGCGTTATTTTGGCACGAAATTGTCACTGCACCAAGCTGAATTTTTGGACACCTCCCCCTGGTGCGCCGTAACACCCATCTTGGCGCAATCGGTCTACCAAATTGCCAAATTGGCTGCGCAAGGCGCCGGACAAAACTACCGCTGCGAGGGGTGCGCCACCCTGAGTTGCGCCAGGAAATTAGAGCCCAAAATCTCAAGACTATCAAGGCATTCTGGAGCCAAATGTGCTGCCCAGTGTCAGACAGCTTGGTCTTTGTTGCAGGTCATGGGTCCTCCAACAGGATAATGACCCAAAACACAGCTAAAAACACCCAAGAATGGCTAAAAAAAAAAAAAAAAAAAAAAAAAAAACGAAAAACTGGACTATTCTGAAGTGGCCTTCTATGATCCCTGATTTAAATCCTATTGAACATTTGTGGAAGGAGCTGAAACATGCAGTCTGGAGAAGACACCCTTCAAACCTGAGACAGCTGGAGCAGTTTGCTCATGAGGAGTGGGCCAAAATACCTGTGGACAGGTGCAGAAGTCTCATTGAGAGGTACAGGAATTGCCTGATTGCAGTGATTGCCTCAAAAGGTTGAGCAACAAAAAAAGAAGTTAAGTGTACCATCATTTTTGTCCAGGCCAGTTTCAGTAGTTTGTTTTTTTAAGATTATTCTTTTAAAACCACAATTCAATATCAATGTCTGATTTTCTTTAGTTAATTTTCAGTAAATTTTTGTGTATTACTACTTTTGTTAGTTTCAAGTTATTTCAGTGATCATGTGGGTTTTTCTTTCCTGAAGGGTACCAACAATTTTGTCCTCATCTGTATATGGGAAAGTGCAGTCCTCCATCGTTTTTCAGAGAAAACAACATTAATGTTCCTTTCCTAAGCCTCTCTAACACAGTTGGTAAATGTCATATCAGGGTGGCATGGGGGTACAACAGGTAGTGCATGTACCTCACAGTGAGGAGGTTGATGGTTCAATCCCTGGGCCAGGCAAGGCCTTTCTGTGTGGAGATTACCTATTAGTCTAGTAACACATTTCATTACTTATTACACCAAAAAGTAATCTGAGCAACCTAATGAATTACTTCGTCACTCATTACCACCAAAACTGTTTTGTAAATGGCAACTTCACCACTCAGAAGTGTTGGTGGTGTAGTCTGATGACTTGGTAGGTAATGGGAAAGTTGCTCCCACTGCTGCATCAGTGGTGTGTAAATGGGCATGACAGGGCGTGAATGTGTTCGTTGATACTGATGGATAACTGACAAACTCCAACAATCAGTGAGTGAATGTGAGAGTGAATGGGTGTGAATGGGTAGATGTGACCTGCGGTGAAAAGCTGCTTTGAGTAGTCAAAGACAAAAAAAAGTGCTAAGTTATCTCAAGCTAAGTTATCTGCTGGGGTATAACACCATGGATCAGGCTGGAAGAGCAATTTTTTAAAAGCTTTTCTCCCTCAGTATATGACATTCTTTTGTTTAAAGAAAACATTGGTAAAGTTTTCGGAAAATTAATCCCTACGGAGTGTTAGTTTGACCAAAAAGACTCATCAGTTAAAGACAACAAGTGACCAGAGGAGGTGGGCAGAGCAACTCACAGCCTACTGACAGCTCAACTACCCACAGCAACTATCAAGACAACAGACTTGTCCACATTTATCTTTTTCCATCACATATTCGCTGTCCTGTGATGGATCTGTTTGCTTTCCATATGTAAAGTAGTGCAGAGGAAAACAAAAATAACCTGCCAAAGAATTCTGTATTTAGAAAAAAATGACGAAGTTCACGACTCAAACCACCATCACAATAAAACAGAAGATCTAAAACAGTTTGTTGATTCCTACAGTCTGTCATTTGTACAAAAACCAAATGGACAGTGAAGTAAATAGATCCTTCACAAACAACCTTTCTTAACATCACATATAAGGAAATTGTTTCATTGCATTTAAGCCACACCACAAACCCACATCCTGATGCAGTTCTAAAAATAAACACAGGTTGACTTGTCTGTTTGGATCTGTGCTGTTGTTGGCTAGTTTGGCCCCTTTAGTTCAGTCACTCATCATAATAGTGATCACAGGGCTGCATCTGGTCAAACATGGGCCAACTGTAGTGAGGCCCCCCTCACCTGGACTAAAAGGACATTACATTTATGATGCATGGTGCTCCAAAAAGTAGAAAACAAACAAATCTTAGTTACCATGGAATAGTTTGTGTTTGGGAATAACCTATAGTTCAGTTTGATCTTGAATATGAGTGACAAAATAGGTCTCCTGATTCACACATAAGCCTTTAAATTACAAGCTAATTCATCAAGGGCCAGTGTCTGTCACAAAACATGACGATAGCAGCTTGACCTGACTTGTGTTTCAAATTACTGAGGGTCGATTGAGTTAAACTAAATTATTTATAAACACATTTTTAGTTGTTTTATCTTAATTTATTTTCTCTTTTACTTTTATTAAACTCAAGTCCCACAGAGGTCAAATCTAGCCATTTGACAGGAAACCTGGCTAAGAATGGCAGTAATACACAATTTCAGCTAGAGCTATATATTGCTGCACTCAGGGGCCGTCAACCACTCAGTGTATTCTTTTTTTTAGATTTAGGTGAAAACAAGTGTAGGATGATTGTACGCTGTATTGAACACAATTACAACAATGTTTTTTGTAATGTAATTTGGATTTATTTTTTCCAAAAACAGACAGAACAAACAGGATAAATAAAACAAAAAGTATTGCTAAGGGTACAGTTATAGACCAAAAAAAATAAGTAAGGAAAGAGAAAAACAACACATGCAAGACAAAACAAGACTAATTGTGTTTACAGTCAACTCTCGGGATTAGAACAGTGTAATCTGCCAGATGTCCCCGTTTACCAACAACAGTGAAACACCTCATTACCAAAGAACACATTCATACATCGCCCTTCGTGAAGCAAACATAAGCTGACCATATTTTTTTCATGAATCCACAGAAATACATTTATTAGCAGCAATAAAGCAAGATTACATTTTCTTTCTCCAAAGTTAAGGCCCCCAAGTAGACAGAGATGTGGAGAGGGTGTGAAACTCATTTTCAGGATCATTGAGACAATACAACATATTTTCTCCCAGAACAGGACAAGTCTCCAACAAAACCAGAACATGTGAATAAATGATCCTTTCTGCTCCTTCCTCCAGCACAGGACTTTTCTGGGTGCACAGCATTCAATTTAACTTGTAATATGTTCTATGAAGAATTTTAAACTGTGAGAGTTTGTGTCTCCAATTATATGATGAATTAAACCATCATATTAATTCTAAAATTTGATTACGAAGTAAATTTAAAAAAGACAAATTCCACAACTCAAACTAAGGGCTGGAATGAATGGTTGTTTTATTGACTAAAACTGAACCCAAATGTTTGAGTTTACATCAACTAAAACGGCAGAGGTTAAAAATGACCAAAATGTATCTAAAAAGCATTTTTGTCAAACGGCTAACTCTACACCTCAAATAACTGCCATAATGAGCACTACTGAGGGTCACATTTGTAAACAAGAGCATACTGGTTCCTTCCTTGCTCTGTTATAAAACAGGAATTCGGTATGTAATCGTTTCCAATCCTTCTTAATGAGGATCAAGGGTCAATGTGAGGGATTCTGGCTCAGGACTCTCAGAAAACTGCTGCTCACTCAGAACTCAGCAGAGCCACAGAGGGACAGGTCTGCTGACTTTAAAGCTCTGTAAGTTACATGGAAGTCTGGAGTCTGGACATTTAAATTATTGTGCAAAAGAAATCTTGATCGTACGTCACTGACAGTGTAGCTGGGCAGTTTTTTGTTTACCATGCAAATGTCTTATTGAGTAACTCCCCTTCTCCTCTCTTTATTTATAATACAGGAGTGGAGGACCTGGAAAGTGCTCTTTTATTAGAGCTAATTTAAGATAATAAATAGAATACCACGTCAGCTGACTCATCACTGAGTGGAAACTAGGAACCAACTCGATTTCACGGCTGGAGGAAGGACATCAAGCTTCCCTCTGATCTGGTTCTGTCTACACTAAAAGAAAATGTCAATTGCTTCCAGTGACAGTTTAGGAAGAGGAAGCAACACCTCTAAAACGTCAAAGGATCATAAAAAGGTAAGTAGGCACTATTACGAATGAACATCCTGTTTGAGCACAATAAACCAAAGTTTCCAACAGTCAAAGCTACAAATGACTGTGTAAAAGTTGCTTACATTATATGATATACTTGTGGTTTGTGTTGTTGTTGTATTAACTGATAAAAAGTACTGTGTTCATAGGGTTTTGTCTTCAGCGGGACTGACTTTTTAATAATATAATGAACAATAACAAAGGCATCCAACAGAAGTCAAAAGTAGTAGTTAAACCAGATCATTTCCATTTTTTAACTGTTTTCCTTCTTTGTTATGGTGTGTAAGTTGACACCAGCTGCCCTCAAGGGAGCCATCCAGTTGGGGATTGGTTATGCTGTAGGAAACCTCAGCTCCAAGCCGGACCGAGATGTTCTCATGCAGGATTTCTCTGTGGTGGAGAGTGTTTACCTGCCAAGGTAAGCATATATTTCCAATGATCAGCAGAATGATGTACATCAGCTAAGCAATGCTATTTATAAGCATACTCCTAAAAAATCTTTCAGTGAGTTCTGGTGGCGTTTTTTGGTTTGTTTGTTTTTTAATAAAATTTTTATGGAAGAAGAATAGGAGATTAAACCTGATTCAACTGAGCTGATTTGTTGCTAAACCACAGTATTTTTAGTTGTGGTATTCACACCTAAGCTTTTCACACTTTTTCTCACTGAGTATTTCTGCTACAGTGTTGCAAAGCTCAGCCATAATTAGGCGTCGGTGTTTTACTTTAACTCAGTTTCATATGTTTGACTCCGGTGACGTCTAGGTTATGTTCAAAGTCACTTATGTTCAAAGGTGTCCTAGTTTTGCCCCACTGAATACCCCTGATCCGGCTGTTTTCTCACACTGAGACACTCCTACCACTCTAAGGACCCCAACACCATGTGGGTAGAGTCTGTTCTGGTGGTGTGCCTGGTCTTCTCTGTGGTAGAGCTGCTTGTTGCCATGTTTCCAGCAGCTCTGCATTCTGTGTACAACCCTCTGCTCTGCGATGAGCCTGCCAGCCTGAGCCATGAGCTGAAACTGCAGTGGTAGGAAGTAACACTGGTAGGTCTGTTCAGGGGGGCCGGGGGAATGAGCTGTTTAAGAGGGGAAAGAGGGAGAGGTCCTGATGCCTTTGACTTTTTGTCTTTTTATAGAAGTGCTCCTTCTGGCTGAGGAGACATGTTAAACACACTGAAGGAGAACATAAAACTAATAAAAATCAAAATATGGGCTATTTAAAGGCATCAGTTAAACTTATGAGCATATTTTTGATCTGCTGGAGGAAATTGAGAACTCATGCATGCACAGGGAGGACGTGCAAACTCCACACGGTCCGCGGGGTAAATCCTTCTCGCTGTGAGGCAACTGCATCACCACATAGCCAAGGTTACACACTTTAAACAAGCTAAACTCTACAACAGCAACCAATAACAAATGTGTTATGTTACTATTACACCCTTGAATGTGTTTTTATCGCTTTCTTCACCTAATGGCTCCTCACCACTGCAGTTCTTAAAAGCCAAAACAGAGGTGACATCACTTTATCCCCCTATAACGCCTTCATGGCAGTCATGGGAGCACAAATATCATCATTAACATCCTAAAACTGCACTGTAAAAGCACCAGGAGACATGTTATGTAACACCACACTATTATGTGAATTAAGACAGGAACACCATTATCATATCATTGGGGGAAAATTTGAATATCTGATGGCTCACTGACAACAGAACTTCCTCATAGCCCTTTGGTGCAAAAGCATTTAGTTACACTGTGTTTCAACTTATTTTCAATTATTAAATGCCGTTTAAAGAGTGAATTAAACAACAGAAGGCTGAATACTAGGTGATTTATATTAGGAATTCAACTCCTTTTTCAACCATTAATATACTAAAATCTAATGCTTTGTTATGCGGGCTCCCTCACTGTAAAAATGAATCGTAGGCGTGGTATGCAGTTTGTGTGCGTAAACATGTTGCAGCTTGCAGACTGCAGATTTGGTTTGATGTTAATAGAAAAGGAGAAGTTAAAAATGGAAATGCACAGTTACATTACTTATGTTTCAACAGAAAACCACACATTTCAGCAATGTTTTTATTGCTCAGCAGATCATTACCTCTGCCAAGGAGGTTATGTTTTTCTCCAGGGTCTGTCTGTGTGTTTGTTTGTGTGTTTCTATGTGTGTTTGTTTGTCTGTTAGCAAGATAACGCAAAAACTACTGGATGGATTTTACCAGAGGTGTGGTTTGGTCCAAAGAAGACGCCATTACATTTTGGTGCTGATCCGCATATTTGTCTGGATGCAAAAAATTCCCATAAAAAAATATAAAAAATAATTTAACATTGGGCCGTATTTTAAAAAGTCATGTCTCTCACATCACTTGATGGAGTCACTTCAAAATTTACAGGATAATATATATAATTTAACTCTATAATCACAGTCAGTTTCATTTGGATCTGATCGAATTTTCTAGTTTCAAATGTGGTAGCAGGAAACCACAAGTGTTACCAAAACACAGTTTTGGTACACAGATATTCAATCAAAATTTCTCAGCAATAACAAAACATGTAAAAGGCCTTGTTTTTATGAAAAGCCGTTCAGACATAATATTGATATCAGTGGTATCAACCAAAGTTCAGCTTTACTAGTACTCAAATTAGTAGTGCATGTACTCAATTTGGGTTAACAAGTGTGCAAGTTGACCTTACTAGTAAAGCAAAAAGTGTCACTAGTACTACTAGTGCTACACTGAAAAATGTTCTCTCGTACTAGTAGACCTTTTGGGGTCTACTACTTAAAAATGTTCACTAGTACTACTAGTAAGCCTAATATGCCAATAAGGGGGCAGGGAAAACAAATTCAGGATTCCCATTGGCTTTTGAAAATATTACAACCAAGTGGGGTGCTGGATTTGGTTTTAATCCCTCCTACTTCATTTGCATTAGGTCTACCAGTTCTACTAGTGGATTTTTTGGTTTTACTAGTACTACTAGTAGACTAAAACAGTCTGCTAGTACAACTAGTGAGATATTTTGTGTTTACTAGTAGTACTAGCAAACAAAAATTTTGTTTTACTAGTAAAGGTTTTTGGCACAGTGGTAAAGCTTTGAGATTTTACTAGTAACATTTTTAAGTCTACTGTAGTTCTTGTAACCAAAAATGAATACTAGAGGATGATTTTTCTTAACTAGTAAAGTCTACTTGGGCTCTAGTTGAACAAAATTGAGCACATGTACTCCAAATTTGAATACTAGTAGAGCTGAACTATGGTTGATATCACCAATATCAACTTTATGCCCAAACAGCTTTCAATAGTCCATAGCAGGCAAGTGGAACTGAACTGTGATTTAACTCACTGTGTTCCCTCTACTTTTTTCCTCTTTGTATATGATGTGTCAAAATGTCATCGGTGAGAACAGACTAACATGCAAAAGCAGTGTTTTTCTAGAAGTTGTTGCTCTAGCCTGAGTGTGTGTTGTTGTGTTTTCAGTGAGGGCAGCAACCAGACTCCAGCCCATCACTACCCAGACTTCCGTATGAAAACGTACGCCCCTCTGGCCTTTCGTTACTTCAGAGAGCTGTTTGGCATCAAGCCAGACGACTATCTGGTAAAGATTTACATCATTCTGATCCAGCTCATAGTGATGTAAGTTTCAGTGGATTTGCTTGCTACACTTGTTCTTTCTAAGTCTGTTGCATCATTGTGTATTTCAGTTCTCCATCTGTAATGAGCCTCTGATCGAGCTGTCCAACCCTGGAGCTAGCAGCTCCTGGTTCTACCTCACCAGTGACGACGAGTTCATCATTAAGACTGTGCAGCACAAAGAGGCAGAGTTCCTGCAGAAGCTGCTCCCTGGATACTACATGGTGAGCTTTGTACTAAGATCCCCAAACTCTTGGCATGTTTACATGCACACACAAAAAAATGCTAAAACTGAAGACATTTAGGTGCCCTGTGGAGTTTCATTGTGAATGAACAGATTTGATCAAACACTCAGTAATACTGACCTAACATGCTTTTGTTTAAACAAGTTGAATTCATATATTTTCTTACTAATATATGAAATCATAGCTGCAGTTGCTTTTTCAAAGAATTCAGGAGCAGAGAAAACAATATTTAACATTTTGCTCATTCTTATACTGTTTACAAGAGCATTTGGTTTATCAGATTAATGAAAATGTCTCAATCTGATTCTAAAAATACAATAGCCAAAATCTCAAGTGAAAATCTAACCCTGAAGCTTTACTGCTTTATGTTGGCTCTTCCTTCCTCTATACCTTTTGCATTCGGGCTATTTATTTCCTGAATTTATTATTACAAAAAGCTGCAGAACAAAGTAAATGTATTTTCTTGCTCTTGGTCTTGCACAGACCAACTTCAGCTTAAACCACATATCAGATTAGTCTATGAAGCATTTCATACTCCTAATTGTTAAACTGCAGTCAACAATGCCTGCTGCATTAGGTCTCTGCTAAAAGAATTAACACAGCGTTTCATTTCCCCATACTACTGCTCAATACATATATTAATTCGAATTTTACAGAACTGATACGACCACAAATGCTGTCAGAAGTTGTGAAATACACCTTTGGTAAAAGCCCGACAACATGATGCAGTACATTCACATCTTAAATTTCTTCTCGCGCTGAGGTCAGACCACACTATGTTTTTGTCTGTAACAACAGTCAGTATGACAGACTAGTTGACCACAGAGCCATATATTCACATAGTGACTCACCCAGTGAGCATGACAGACTGCACGCCTGAGACCGACTGCATGTAACAATGGATGTGATGATGGTGGAGGGAGGAGGAGTAAAACCGAAGACGGCAAACAAACAGACTGTGGTTAGAGAACAGGACTGTCTGTATTTACAGACGTTGTGCTGAATGAGATGTAGTTTGCTGATAAGTGTAAGCAGTCACTCACCGTGTTGAATCTGCAGTGTCTCTCCAACATTTCTCTGTTTACAGTCTTTGGGAGTTCCTCTTCAACATCTCATTAGGGCAGGGATGTTCTTTTCAGAGCTTTGCAAACTTTTCCTCTGCTTTCAATGTGTAAATCTCAGTCTGTTTACACCTATGATCGAGACACATGCAGAGCTCCCTGTGCTTTCTGGTCAATGTCTCTGATGTGGAGGAACAAATCGTAGGAGAGAGCACAAAAATCAAACCTGCGATACTTTCTGTAGTGAGATGTCCCAGACTGACCTGTTGTTGTAGGTCATTATGACACATTACACAAGACAGAATGACCGATTTTTCGTGGCCAATGGGTCCTGAACCCCTACGACTGTCGGGTTGGGCATAATTGTCCATATAAATCATGTAGTCTGACCTTGGCATTAGATTTCTGGGGTCTTGAATTTAAATTTCTTAAGTCATAGGATCCTTCATACCTTGCCCTATTGTTTTTTCAAAGAAGAACAAAAATGGTTGGGAATTCTGTTAAGGGTGCAGTCAATGTCCAGTTTACACATATTGTGACCTTTGAGAGGGGATACATTAAGAATCTTGAGGTTGAAGAAACACCCAGCCTTGAACCTCACAGTCATGTGTAGTAGGACTGCCAGTGAGCTGGTGTTTTACAGAGTGCTGGGCCCGGCTAAGGTGGTTCCTGCAGTTTGTCTATTGATGGCCTATTATTGTTGCTGACATTGTAAAGGCAAGCAATAACTTAGGTGGCATAGCTCAAGATGATTCACTGAAGAAAGGACTGGATAAGGCAAACGTCAGATCTTTTTACCAGCAAACAGTGAGGCCGAGTGGGGGCTGGACTAATCACTGTCTGATCTATTGTGACATGATGCAGGCAAGGATGTTTGTTATATACTCAATATGAAGGTATTTAACTTAAGCTACATATTTTTAATATTTTTTGAAACAGCTTAAGGCTGACGTTACTGAAGTGTTTTGTGTGTTGTGACAGCCTCATAATCAATGCCTTGATAATTGAATATTGTTAATACAGAGCTGTTCAGTATGTATGCACTGATGCAGGGTTATCACAGCTACAGTTAGATTTATAGTCTTGAGACATTGTGTACTTAAGATACACTTCTTTGTTTCAATTAAAATGCAGTTAATTAAGTGTAAAATGGAATATTTCCCTTTCATGCATCGCTACATGCATGTTATTTTGATTTCTCACTAACCCTTGTTTTTTGTGCTGTCAAACTGTGATATTCTGTACTATCCCAGGTTCAAAGTGCAGCATATTTTTATTAAATAAATTAGAGAGGTTGAAAATTTCCCCAGATTTGGGTCACACCTTTAAATTAAGGAGTGATGGTGGGTCCCAAAGCCAGACCAGTTGAGAACCACTGATCCAGCGCACACATTAAAAAAATATTAATCATAGATTTGTTTTTTCCACGGCTGTCACTAATGCATTAATGTTGCTGGTTGCCATTTTGATCTCTAACATGTTTGCACTTTGAAAACAAAACATACTAGAGGGAGGATGGTTTGATGTATACACTGAACTCTATCTGGGTTAGTATGGCTTCAAGTTATTTTAGTATTTTGAGGGTAGTGATTTGTCACATACTATAAGGCTATCAAACTTGTTTCACAACAAAGATGTGTGATGCATATTAAACATTAAAAAAAAAAATAAAGGTCAAATTTATTTAATAAAACATCGCTTACACACCAAGGACAAGCTCAGTGAAGAGATGAATGTTTCAGTCTACAGTGATCACCCTAATCAGCACAACTCAAAAGTTTCACAGAAAAGTGTTAACTTTAAAACAAATTCTGACAGTATTTTATGTGGTAAAACTGGTAAAAATGGAAAGTAAATCTAGTTTTCAGATGAAGAGCACATATTTTTGCTTGTTTTTGCTTAAATTGTACTTATTACACAGATATTTTAATGTTCATTGTATTTCTTTTACAACCTTTAAACCTGTGTTATGTCCCCTTTTACAAAGTCAGGGTCAGTAACATGACAATCAAGAATTGACATGAGACAAGTATAGTGATGTACAAACCAAAGTTTTTATTTAAACAAAAAAAATTCAACAAAAGGTTTCAATTATGTATGTGGGGCAGAAATTGTAACAACCTCTAATAACTAAAGGCACCATGTTTCATTTACTTTTACTAAGCTCTGTGTTTTTATGAGCTAACAGGCAGAGCAGCACCAAAAGAAACACAAAAAACTCCTCATCCAATCAAATTCACTCCAAATTTCCTGAAAATTTCTTTCTCTGTTTTTTCCAGAATCTGAATCAGAACCCGAGGACACTGCTTCCGAAATTTTATGGTCTATACTGCATCCAGTGTGGCAGCACCACCATCCGTGTGGTGGTCATGAACAATGTGCTGCCGCGTGCCCTGAAGATGCACTACAAATACGACTTGAAGGGGTCTTCTTACAAACGTAGAGCCTCACGTAAAGAACGGTCCAAACCTTTTCCGACCTTCAAGGACTTGGACTTCCAGGAGATGCATGAAGGCTTACACTTTGACCACGAAACCTACAATGCTCTGATGAAGACGCTGCAGAGAGACTGTCGGGTAGGTTTCACAAATAAATATCTGTTATCTGTCTGCATAGAATCTGCTTTTTATTCATCAGGATAAAAATCATCAGGTTTATTCTGTTTAACTTGTCTTTATTTAAGCATAGGCAAAATTTATCCATTAGTATTTAATTAAACCTTAATTTGAATCTCATTCAGCACTCGCCATCAGTGATATGAAGAAAAGAAACATAAACTGCACAAAAGAATAAAACAAAACATTAAATTTAAAACGACAGTCACACTTTTGTCTAAGTCTAAGCAGCTGGTGTCTCATTCTGCCAGGGAACACCTCAGATCATTAGCTCGATATGATTTAGGAGATCCTTTGTTCAAACAGCCATCAGACTGCACAACAACATCCATCCATTTATCTATCTATCTATCTATCTATCTATCTATCTATCTGGCTAGTAGCCTCTTTGGTAATTGTAGCCTAAAAACATGTATTTCACTTAATGTTAAGGGAAAAGGATCCTTTCTTGAATCAGGAGATTCTCTCTCATTATCTTAGCACCTGTATGGCTCATAATGTTATAAGCTGTAATCCTGTTCACACTCTATATTCACAACATTGAAAATGTATGTTATTGCAAGGAAAACTTAATTGTGACTATGGCCGATTTTTTGTTCTTTGTTTTTGCTCTTTTCTTTTTTTATATGTCACTTTTTCTTTGCATCAGCTTATTACCATGATGACACAGATACATTTGAAGGCATAAACCGTACATACAGTAAGTAGAATTGGTAAAAAAAAAAAAAAAAAGCAGTTTTGGTAACAGACAAGTCAAGGGTTGCTTTGCCAAAGTGTTAAATGATAATAATTTTTTTTGTAGCACAATGACATGGACCAACAAAGCAATTTGACACAAATTACTGTACTTGCATTTCTGCATTTGACACAGCTATAGCCTTACAGTTTAGAGCTGACGTGCATGACAGCCAGGATCACTTTCTCCTTCCTCATGTTGTTTACTAAGCTGCTGTAGTTCTTCATGATTTAGATTGATCAGTGACAAAAAAATGACATTAAAAAGCCCAGTGCTGCTGCAAAAGCTGAACTGCTTTGAGCTGATAACGCTGTGAGCATGGCAACAAAACACAGTGCTGTAGTAAGTCCCAAAAAGGAAGTCAGTTAGTTTTTTTAGCACCACTTCTTAACTAGTCCCAAAGTCTATAGGACCTTTAAATGACTTGGCTTTCGAAAAAGGATAGTTGCTAACAAACTGCTCCCAGGACTACAAAATGGTTGGGGACCTTAAGCATAACAATTTCTGTTTGCATTAAATAAACTATTTTACAAACACAATTGCACCAGTTTGATCAGGCAATGCGATGAGTAAATTTTCTTTAACAACAGGTAACAGAGTAATGTGTAGGTTTGAAGAGTGGTTGTGGGTTCTAAGCTGGACAAACATGTTGTAGTTCTTCAGTAGCCTGACTAACACTTTTCACTCTCTGTTTACACTTATGCCTCAGATATTGTAAAAACTGTGTTTGTTCGTAAAGATAGTTCGTGATGAAAACACTTGCATTTCATTTACTTTTGTGGGCACAGAGTTTATTGACAGCAGTTATCTAACAAGCAACTAAATACTTCTATCATCTTTTTGTCAAGTGAGGTGCCTATGGAAGTTTTTAATACTGAAAGAGCTGAGTGCAAAAATTGCTTGAATCACGGGTCTCGAACTCCCAGTCCACCATGCTCCCCTCTCACCAAAATTCTGATACTGCCTCTGGATATGGAGCAAACAGGAGGTCAGCTCGTCCCCCCAACGTTGTCTGCCATTCAAATTGGAGGCAAACTGTCACAGAGGCAGAGGAAAACATCAACATGTGCTTTCGCAGCTTCTCCAGCATCCGGTACCACGTTTAAAGGGATACGCCAGCATCTTTTATCGTCTTTGTGTCTTGCCTCACTTACGAGTCCATGACAAGCAGATAGACACCATTCTTTCAACTGTGTGAGCAGTAACAAGGAAGATGGCCAAAGCTCGCCTAATTAGCTTAGCTCAAACACTGGGAGTCAGTGGGTAGTGTTAGCCTGCCTCTGCCTACAGACATCAGTTAAACCCTTCAACAACTCTAAACGGTCCTGTGTGCTTGTGTGACTTGTTTTTTTTTTTTTACAGCGTTATGTTATGTTTTCTATTTTTGACTAAGATAAGCACATTTTGGAAGAAATACATACAAACTAACTTCTCCACTGCCTCAGCTTCTCTTCTTGCATGCTCAGCTTCCAAAACATGTACTATAATTTTCTCGTTTATAACACACATTTTTTTTTTGCTCTTAAATAAGGTCTAATTTTTGGATGCATATTATACACAAGCACAAGCAAATTATGTAAAATATTTCGTCTCACCAACATCACGATTACAACACATCTGATACAAAAGAAACGAAATATTCTCTCTCTCTCTGCAAAACATTACCACCAAACTTGCGTGATTCTTATTAAACTGACTGTTAAACTGTTCTAATGCAATATTTTGGGTCTTAATGAGTTTACCTTTGTGTAATGATCGTGTAATTCTCAAGTGTTACAGTACCACTCACATGTAAACACAGGGCGCTGCCATCTTGTGAGCAAGGGGACCAAAAAAGTTGTGCTGTGATTGGTCGAAGACATTGATGTTTATAGCTGCTCTCTGATGGGTCGGTACACTACGACAGAGCATGCTCCTGCAGAAATGGAGTGATTGCACATGCGTGAAGCAGAAGGTGTTTCCGCATCCAGTTGAGAGAGAAAATCGTGTTGTTTGTTGTGAAAGTACTGAAATTTCATTGATTAAAACTTTGAATAAAGGTATTTTTTGAGTTGTCTGAGAGAGTAAGGTTTGGGCAAAATGTGGGTGCGTGTTATGTTTGAAAACAGCGTTTTTCCTGGAAAAAAGTATGAAAAAATGGGGTGCATGTTATTAACAAGGACGTGTTATAATCGAGTAGTTTCTCCTCCGTATATTCTAACTCAGAGAAGGCAGCAGACAAAATTCACCAGGGGGGCTTTAAGACAACTGCAGGGGGTCACAAATTCTTGTTCATTACTGGATTTATGTTTGCCATTTAAAAACACAGCAAGTTTCACTCAAAACATTGTGCAAAGTTCAAATTAATGCACACAAGGCACTGTACCACAGCTGAAAGCCACATCTCTCCCTCTCTCTCTCTTTTCCCTTCTCTCACTCCGGTGCGCACACAACTATACGCGCTTTAGTGCACCAACATTAAAGCGAACATCAAACGCCATTCAACATTTAAATAACCATGAAACCCGAACAGTAACACTAATCTAAAGATAGTTGTACCTTTAAAACAGCTGGAGGCAGCGAGTATTGCTGCTAAACCTCCTGAGAACGGTGTCTCCCCCCCACTTAGTACATTTGCGGGTCAAGTCTCTTTCAAGGCCAAGCTGGACCAGCTTGGCCTTTCTCCTGTGGAGCATCACATGTCTGTGATCGGAAATGATGTTCCTCCCTGTGGAGAATGGATTCTCACACATGGCAGTGGAGGCTCCGAATGTTAGGGCATGTCTGAGTGCAGTCAGCACGCTCGGCATTGCGGCCAGATGTGCGTAATATTTTGACAGAAGTATGGAGTGGGGGGGGGCACAGTAGATCAACAGGGGGGGCATGGCCCACAAATGCCCCCCCATGACGCCGACACTGTTTTAACTGAAATAGTTAAAGTTGTGGATCTTCATCAGTCCCAAAGAAATCATCTTCATCCTCTCTTAGAAAGTCGGCCATAATCCTTAGTGCCAATCTTCTTCTACTCGTAAACAGAGGCTTTATTTTGTCGACTTACTTACAAGCACGTCTGCGCGTCCGTTTTGTGTGTATTTCTTTCGAATATTACATTTAGCGCTAATCTTAATCTAAAAATAGATAAAGTAACATAACGCAGTAAAATAAACAAGTCACACAAGCACACAGGACCGTTTAGAGTTGCTGAAGAGTTTATCTGATGACTGTAGGCAGAGGCAGGCTAACACTACCCATTGACTCCTAGT